>CM033471.1:157386494-158103056 GCA_019447015.1 Hymenochirus boettgeri
TCCCCTTTTAGTGGTATTTTAGAATGAAAACCGGTTAGTCACGGAGTGTGTCACACGTTTTTGCACAACTTACCTACTATCCTACATTCAGTCGGCTTCTTTTTTGGCCTACCTCTGCCACAAATTCCATATAAAATAGGCAGTTAGTTTACACCTTGAAATCATACAAATAAGTATCTGCGTTAACTTTACCGATATAAAGCCGGCGGACATGGGACAAGCTTGGAGGAGAAGACAAAGGGGAGATACAATATAGCCCATTTCCGTCTAAAAACCCCCCCAAAAATTCGGGGTTAACGTCCGGGTTTTAGACGGCTTTTGAGAGCACAGTGCCATTTCCGAAGGTTTGGGGAAAATAGCGCTGTGCTAACGATCCAAAACCTGTAGCATAAGTTTTGCGCTACTACGCTACGGCTTTTGGAGCGTTGTTTAAAGTCCCGCGACTTACACGTAATCTCGTTTACGTCAGTTATTGTACGCGGGATTGGCCTAGGTAAGGTAAGTTACGCGAGGCGCAGTTATTGGATCTCCCAAAAGTTTTTGCTAATTTATAGTTTTAGGTTTAAAAAAAAAAAATGTGTGTATCACTAAGATTTTTTTTTTTGTGCATTTCCCCCTTTTTTTTTTTTTTTTTTTTTTTTTTGAAATCCGATCGGAAAAATCACTCCCGGGAAATCATTTCCAGGAAGTGATTTTTTCCATTCATTGACAAAGATCAATAGTCAGAAGTGATCACGAAGTTTTGATCTTGTCCCCATTTTGTTTTCTAAGTCTCGCTAAGTAGCAAAAGACTTAGCAAAAAATCCTATTTGTGAATGGAACTTTGAGTTCCATTCACAAAAAGTATACCAGATATATCGAGTATAAACCGAGTTTTTCGGGCTGTAAAATCAGCCTGAAAACTTGAACTCGGTTTATACTCGAGTCAGTACTTAAGCAATTGCGGCAGCCGCACACTCATTCCCTGTACTGGCGCACAAGACAGGGAATGAGCGCGCCGGCTTGCGAATTGCTTCAGTAATGTACAGGCACATAACTGTGTAGTGTCCGACAGGTCAGGAAGCCCCCAATTACCGGAAGCCACACTGGAGAGCCACAGATGGATGCAGACAGAATAGGTACCCTTTGAACTGGATGGGAGGGTGAGGGGTGGAGATGTTTGGAAACTACAACTCCCAGCTAATAAAGCATGCTGGGAGTTGTAGTTTCCAAGCATTCAGGAAGGGAATTTGAATTCTTTTAAATAAACAGACAGAATTCCCATACAGTAATAGCCATATCCAGTATGGCTATTATGTAGGAATTCTGCTGTCCATTTTAAAGGGCAACTAAAGCCTCAAAAAATACAGAATAAGAAGGGCTGGAGTAGTGTAATCTTCTACCCTCGGTTTATACTCGAGTCAATTAATTTTATTAGTTTTTCCATGTAAAATTGGGGTACCTCGGTTTATACTCGGGTATATACGGTAGTAAAGCTGTCACACGGACAGCTTTACTATACCAGGTACTGTACTGTGATCTGAATGGAGATTACAGTGCATTACCTCCACTAGACACCAGGGGCAGCCTCCTACCACTTCTAGGGAAGACCCTGGTGAAAGGAGGAAACTGTGACGTCACCGGGGTCTCCCTTTCCGCTTCCTCTAAAAACTCCACGTGGGACTGGGCAGCTCCTGTGCGGTCACAGCAGAAATGGTAGAAATTCCGATCCCCCCCTCGGATTTGGACGAAAACCGAAGGGGGATCGAGGGGGCTAGGGGGCACTTGAATGTGCCCCCCGATCGCCTTAGCAGGGGGCAATTTTTTGGGGGGGAGGTTAAAGCCAAAGATCGTATTCACAATCGTGGCATGTTTGTGCATTCTCTGCACGACGTGAATATACGATCTGTGGCAGTTAAAGGGGTTAATAATGTAAGATGCACATGTGTGTAATTTGGAATAAAGAACCCAGGTAGGTAAAGAGGGCTCTGGAAATATCAATGCACATTCCTAAGCCCCATACAATATCACAATATCTGCACACTGGCATACATTAGTATTTTTTTTTTTAGATACATTACTAGGACACATGAATAGAAAATCCTTTAACCACGTCGAGGCTAACCCCAGTCTAAGTAAAATTTTCTTTAAAAATGAATTAAAAAAATGTTTTTTTTTTCCCCATTGAATACTACATTATTTTTAAAGAGATAAAACCATTTTATTGTCTCGTTCAAAGAGACGCAGACAGAAAATATCTGTATTTAAAAACACGCTGCAACCTTGCAGCCACTATACTTTTGTGCAACATGCAGTTAGACCATACATGTTGCTTTAAAGAAGTTTAAATCAACATTAGCCATTGGTTCCTGTGGTTTTTGAAGCTCGGTTTGTGTAGTAACAAATGGGTGAAGTGGAATGTACGGACCTCCAATTTTAGGATCAGTACGGGCTGTTCATATGTGCTTGCTCAATTGTCATGGTTACCATATAAATGACTTGCTGTGAAGGGTTCATTACCAGGTCATGGCTATAACTTTTGTATTCAGTTAGATCAACTGGACTGAAGTTAGTTCTTAAATACTTTTGCGTATCATCTTACGGTCTTAATTTAGACTTGTACAAGAATCTGTCTTTTTACAAGTCTCCATTGACGAAAGCCAGTCGGATTACTAGCGAAACTTCAAAGAACTTAACTTCAAGTCCAGTTGATCTAACGATATACAGCAGATATGAATTTGACTGCTATAAATATAATGCATTATGGCTTTATATGCCCAGTGCCTCTGAAATGGTGTTACACCCACTGTCTGATTTTGTATCAAGGCATTTTAAAGTCAAAGTTGTTAGCTCTTCAAAGGTATTTTTTTAAGATTTTTGGGTAACTGTGGTCCACACATTCTCCAAACTAGTAAAAATTATATAAAAATCCTTGCAAAATAAACTCTAAATCAGATCTCTAGATAAAATTGTGAGAAGTTATTGTTGCAAAAGTTCAGTAATTGTAACTCCTGGTTGAACTCTTTCTGTTTTTAGCCATGTGACCAGCTTGGTATGTGACCAGCCTTTGCACTGCATTAATAGGCTCCCTCTTCTCAAACTGTCAATTTTTTGACAGGTTTTCTGATTTCCCAGCAATAAGTCTTAACTGAGCAGCTTTTCTCCCGGGTATAAAAGGGCCGGGCCAGAGGTAAGGTGATGTCAGTCAACCTATGGAAGCAGGAAGTTTGAACATTCACCCAATGTAATTTCTCACAGGCTCCAGCCAGAGATGTGATTGTTGGCTCAGTGTAAAGGAAATACATGCAGGCTTTCATTTAACCCTAACTTGTTTTGAGACCACAGTTGCCCTTTAAAGGGCATGTCCACCCCAAAACTATCCCCCCAACTACTGGCCCCCACCTGTAGTGTAGTTTATCCTTACCTCACATCCCAGCTCCATAGGGTTTCTCCGGTAGTGCCCCCCAAAGTCCCAAAAACTGCCCACCAGGAGGCTAGCAGGTCCATATAGGACACGGCCTGCTTCCTGGCCTCCCGAGATTTTGGCTGCGTTACTCGCAGCTCTTCTCCCACTCCCTCTCCCACCCTCTTCTCGATTCCCTCCCCCAGCGTAAAATGCTTTATATAGAATATTCCCCCAAGGGTCCCAGCCCCAACCGCTAGATTTATATAGAAATCTTCCCCAAACTTTCTTACCTCTCCTCTTTCCTCCGGCGGAAGTAGTGAGCTGCCGGCAGCCGCGTCCGTGATTGGCTGCCGCTCAGCCAATCACAGACGCGGCTGCCGTCCGCCCCTCTGCTTGCATTTTCTAGCGAAGCAGAGGGCCGGGAGCGCGGCGGAGGAAAGAGGGGAGGGTAAGTAAGAGTTTGGGGGGCTTTTTAAAAAAATAAATTATGCGGTTGGGGCTGGGAGCCTTATGGGGATTACCATATAAAAAAAAAAAAATGCGGTGTGGACATGCTCTTTAAAGAACCAAAATTAGATTTATTCCTCAGGTAGTATGTTTCATTTATTTTTTTGACACCATGGCAGCACCTTATTTGTTTATATAAATGTGTACATTTCCGCTTTTTTTACCAGTGCAAACATTTTAATATATCTTTGTAACTGGCGAGGGAGTTATTAGCAACGTGTGGCTTCCAAATCAACCATGTAATTTTGTGCTTACAGGGTGGTCCAAGTGCCAGGTCGTGTCACAAGATGTGCTAGGATACTTTGCGGAGACAAATTTACAATCTTGGTCGATACCTGGACTCCCTGTAAGAAACAGCAAGTCTTTGAAGACGTGATTCTACCGTTATGATATTGATATAACATGTGGAACTTTGCTGAGTGAAGATACGTCTGCAGATGGGCGGACCAAAAGCTGGTGTTTGATCATCAGGTTAGTTAAACCTTAAAAGTATTATACTACTTGTGCTAACTTTTTTTATTTCCCTTTTTCTTTCACACTACAGTTTTAAAAAATGAATGTTGTACATTTTCAAAACAAGCTTATTGTTCAGAGATACTGTTTTAAAGGAACAATCGCGCAAAATTAACCATGTACAGATTGATTTGTTTACTAAATTAATCACAGAAATGACCATTTCCATAATTAATGTCTTTTCAAGGGAACTTCTATCCCTCAGTAAATATATATGGCACAAGTCCAACCACCACCAAAACCCACAACTGCAATATTTATATGTTTTAATGGTAACCAGATATTCAGTGCAATGTAGAGGTAAGATCACCGCTTTTAGCAAGATAAGAGTTAATGTACGTGTTGCAGGTCTATTCCCAGAGTTTTATATTTTTGTTATTTTTGCTGAAATGTTGGTATTCGTGTTGCAACATCCATGCATCTATGAAATACACTGCAAAGATTACTTTTCCTTTTTATGAAAAGTAAAGGATTATATCACAGGATAGGAGCATTGAAATCTGTTTGAAAACAAAAAAACTGAAATCTCTGTGCTGTGTCAGGGAGGAGGAGGATATCTGTGTGTGATCAGCTTCTACGGAAGCAAGGCTGCAACTTCCTTGTTTTATGTGTTGAGCACCACAGAGCATGTGCTATACGCAGACACTTAGCTGGGGGGTTTCCAGCTAAGGTTGATTGTGGGAGGATCCACAAATTCTTACTTTTTATAATCTTTTAATAAAGCGCACATTAGTTTCTTTAAAAAAAAAAAAAAAAAAGCCAAAATCATACTTGCAGCCCTTACTCCCATGATGTCTCTCCCGGCTCCTGTTTGAGGGAAGTTGCAAACAAGTCGGACCCAGCAGCCGCATCTGGTGATTGGCTGCCGGCCATGTATACGCTGCGGGAGAGGGAGAGAAGGGCTGTAAGTTATGATGCAGCTTTTTTTTTTTTTTTTTTTTTAAACTAATGGGGCAAACTGGAAGTGGGCAGGGGTTAGCTACACCATATTAAAAGTATTTCACACTAGGTGCAAACAGCTGCGAGGAGGATCTGGAGGTGGGGGGTGCGGGGGGGGGGGGGGGGGGAATGCTCCCACTGTGCATGTAACCATCCCTCCGAGTCAAGACAGGATGCAGAGACCTTTCATACAGGAAGGTGGCTCCTTACTGTTCGCTTCCTTGACTTTGACAAGCACGCAGGACAACCATAAAGAGCAGAGATTGTAGGTAAGGATGTTTTAAACTACACAGTCGGTGGCCAGAGTTAAATTTGTTTTTGGGGGTGGACATGCCCTTTAAAAGACCAAAAACCCTTGCGGACTATCTCTGTAACGAACTTTCGATTATATTATTGGCCAGTCAAATTAAATGACTTGTAAACTGAGGCATATCATATTTTAAACTAAACACAGTAATTAGGATTAATTACAACCAATCCTAATCTGCTTTTTTTCCTTCTCTGGACATTCCTACCCCATTGTTTTTTTTAGCTATGGGAGTTTTACTTTAAAGCATCTCTGCACAGATGTGAAATATGATCTGTGGACAGTCAAAGGGTTAAAACTGCCACAGATCGTGAATATACAATCTGGTGCTTTCCCTTTAAAAAAAAAAAAAAAAAATCTGCCTGCACTAGGGGCGATCGGGGGAGGTTGCAATTAACTCCCCCCCCCCCCCCCCCCCCCCAGGCCCCCTCGATCCCCATAAGTTTGTCCCAAAAACCCGATGTGGGGATCGGGAGAGATAACTTACCTTTATTGCAGGAGCCAGGGCAGCAGCCCGCATTCCAAGTTCGTTATCATTCCCAAAGATGATTTGATGATTCATCTTGGGAATGATCAAAAAAAAAGGGGAAATGCACATGCCACACCCTTTTTTTTTTTTTTTTTTTTTTTTTTTTTTACCTAAAACTATAAATTAGCAAAAAATTTGTCTTCTCCAAAGCTTCCCAATGTCCCGGTTATATCGGTAAAGTAACGCAGATACATTATTGTATGATTTCACGGGAAACTAAGCCTATTTATAAGGAAATTTTGCAGAGAGGTACCAAAAAAAGACCGGACTAAATTTTTAGGATCAGTTTAAAGTGTGTTAAAAAACGTGTGTGACTCTCCATACTAAACGGTTTCCACTAAAAACCACTAAAAGGGGGAGAGTGTGTGGGTGTGTGGGGGGTGGGTTCGTGGTTGGTTTTCTTGTAACTGCCATTTCTACATGCGTCCATTTGAGCTAGTTGGTGGCCTCTTCTCTATTTGCACCCATGCAAATGGAACACGTTGATTCAGGAGATGTCGTGAGATTGCTATTTAGTGGGTTTTTTTTGCTTGTTAAGTGGGTTTAGGTAGTATTTCAACCTTTGAATCATCTTATTATTTGTTCACAAACCTCCAAAAACACGGAGTCTCTTGGATCACTGGGTCTGGAATATCATGTATGTATGAAAGCATGGCACCGTTTAACGTAGCTGAAGTGTGTAGATTACAAAAATATATAGTTTGTGGGGGAATTTCAAAGTTTCGGGGTTTCTTAGCAAGTAGGGTAGGCGTTCAAAATTACAGAGCACTTTTTTGATTTTTTCTTGTAATTTCATTTGTGCCATGTGTCCCATTTGAGCTAGTTGGTGCCAGTCTCTGTGTGATCAACACATATGCATACTGTTTGATTCAGAACATGTGGGAGATTGATATTTAGTGGGGGGTTTTATTTGCGGGGGGCATTTCCAAGTTTTGGGGCTGTGTTGGAAATACAGAGCACTTGATTTTTTTCTTGAATTACACTTGTTGATGCTTCCATTAAGCTAGTTGGTGGCCATGTCTCTGTGTGCATCCACGCATATGGCATACAGTTTGATTCAGGGCATTTGGAAGATTGATAATTGACAAGTTTTTTTTACATGACATGAAAATTTGCATGATTTTTAAGTTGGAATTGTATTTTTATACATTTTTCCTGAAAATCTTGGTAAGAAAGCAAAATTGTACATGAAGTGCGCCACACCATGATGGTATGCATAAAAGAATCACCACCATTGGTAGCTGACGAGTAGCTGAAGGGTGAGTAGAGTCAAGAATATATAGTTTTGGGGCGGGTATTTTCATATAGAGGGGTGTGTTGTTTAGTTGAACAACATCTGAAAACGTTGCTGTTAATGGCGACACTGTTCATTGGCTCACTTTGTGGCTAGTGATTACACGTTGTGTATAACCAAACATAGGGCCATACCATTTGATTCAGGACATTGGGAGATTGATATTTGGTAACTTTTTTTTACATACTTGGATTTTGGGATGCTTTCTTCCTTTTTGAGTGTTTTTTTTTTCTAATTTTTTAGAAAATCTGCTAAAACTATGAACTTCTAGGTAAGAACTGCGCCCCACCATTGATGGTACGAATGAACAAAACTACGAATTAACTTAGTAAAGGTTGGGTAGATTTAAGAAATATAGGGTTGTTGGGGTTGTTTTGTGTGAAAAAACTGCAGAATGTTCAAATTCAGAGGTGGCTGAAAAATTTTTGCTGTTTCTGAGCCATGTGCATCTGTATCTGATTCTGCATTCTCTCCATGTCCGTGTGTGAACACACATATGGCATACCGTTTGATCAGAAACATTTGGGAGATTGATATTTAGTAACTTTTTTTTACATTCCATGTTGTTTTGGCCTGATTTCTACCTTTTGAAGTTGTTTTTGTTCATTTTTCAGTCAAATGCGAATCTTATGAAGAAACTGTGTGCCCACACTATTTGATGGTTATGAATAAAAAAAGTACAGCGTTACATAGCTGAAGGTGTGTAGATTTCAGAAATATATGTTTGTGTGGGTTCATTGCTAAGCTATGGGGGGGTGTTCTGTGGAAAAAACATGGACTGTTCAAATTAGAGTTGGCTAATATTTTCGTTATCGTGAGCCATGTTGCATGTCTCACTTCGTGGCTATCGCTTCCACGTCGCATGTGTAAAAACCATATGCATACCGTTTGATTCAGGAATTGGGAGATTGAACTTGAGTAACTTTTTTTACATTCCATGAGGTTTTGGCTGTGATTTCTACTTTTGAAGTTGTTTTTGTTAATTTTTGGAAAATCTCGGTAAAAGGGCAAACTCTCACGAAGATAAACTGGCGCCCACACCATTGATGGTATGAATGAACGAAATACAGGTTACATAGATGAAGATGTGTAGATTTCCAGGAATATAAGTTTGTGGGGTTGGTATTTATGTGAGTTGGCGGGGGCGTTTTGTGGAAAAAACTGCAGAGACTGTTCAAATACAAAACTGGCAAATTTTTTTTTGCTTGCCTACTGACCATTTGGCAATGGTCACGTTCTGGGTTAGTTGGTAGCCATGTCTCTGGGAATGTCTCGGGGAGGGGTTAGGCCTTCATATTTAAGATGCGTTTGTATCTTCTCCACAGTTTTTAGCTGGAACTTTGCATTTGATTTGTCTGATTTACAGTTGAGGAAAAAAAGGGAAATGTGAGAACATAAACCTTACAATTGGACGGAAGAGGTGCGCCGGGTATCTGACATTTGATCGAAAACTAACCTCATCTCATAAATCTCTTGTGGGTGTGTTGTTTTCTAAAAATATTTCACTTGTGTGGATATTTAGTTAATTTGGTAGATGTTCTATGTTACACTGTCAGTAGTGGTTATACAATTTTTGTTTGTTGTAATATTCTAGAGGTGCAGTTTTAGTTTTATTTGTCCTAGTTAGAGTAGTTAAAATACATTTCTAATATGTATACTTTTAGGAAACAAGTAGGTCCACTTCTGCATGGCTTAATGACTCATATAAAAAAGAGAAATGGGATTAAAAAGAACAAAAGGCTTTAAAATTTTGAAATTGACGGTAATAGACAAAGGCTTACAAGGGACTAAAAAAGCTCTAAGAGGTGCTATTAAACTAGTGAAATAAAAAAATTAAATACGGATAGCGAACAAAGCAAGTCACAAACTCCAAAAAAAGTTTTTTAAGTTTATCAAAAGTAAAAAGATGAGGACTGAGAATGTGAGACCATTAATTAATGGGGCTGATGATGGTCAAAGAGGATGCCGAAAGAGCTAATGTGCTCTTAAACTAAACTTTTTTTTTTCTCCAATCGTTTGTTCACTATAGAGGATCCTAGTCCAATCGCAAGGACTGTAATAACGTAAAACAGGACGTAATATAAGCCACCAGAAAATGATGAAATACATCCTCAGATCTTGAGAGCCTTTAAGGTTCGTACACACGCCCCCCTGTGATTATGGTCACGACCCGCGACGCGCGATGTGTTACGGAACGGTCAGGGATTTTAGTTACATGACCGAAGAAGAATCTCCGAACGACCGGCCGTTTCCCGGACGATAAAGGGCCCATACATCAGGTGATATGCGGCGAAACGAACGATCGCACGGTGTAGAACCTATTGTCTGTTTTATCTGACACTGTTTCTTTCAGACTTCACTTAGTAGCTGTGGGGGAAATGGACAACAAGCTAGTGTAATACCAATAGAATATGAGTGGGTTCCCAGCACATGGCAAACTTAGACAGTTAAGCCTCATAGGGGTAGTGGAAGGTCCGCTGGAAACTTGTTATGGGATCATATTATTGATACACCTATGTGGGCTAAAGTTCAAAGTGGAGTGCCTCCAGGGTCGTATTGGGAAAGCCGCTTCTTTTTCTCTTGTTTAGTAAATGGACTTAGAAGGGCATGAGAGCAAGGTCTTGTTTGGTGACTCTAAAAACTATGCAAGAGATTTGGCAAACTCCAGAATTGATGTGCCAATTGCTGCAAAACAGGACTAGATAAATTATCTAAATGCGCCAGCAGGATGGCAAAAATGAGATTAAGTGTTGATAAAGTATGGGTATATGGGGGGTTTAAATATCCTTTGGTGCGTACGGCTATACCAGTAGAAAAAAAGTGTAAGAGGTAAATCTAATGGGGGAAAAGCGGGTTTGGGGTTTCAGATGGTAGATAGACTGATTAAGCCAAGGAACAATGTAGCAAAATAAGACAGACAGCAACAGCTTGATAGAGATGAATTGTCTGTATAAAGAGGGGAGTAGATCAAGGGAAAATAACATTTATTCAGTCCCTCTTTACAAGGCACTGGTAAGGCTCATGGCTTGAAGTAGATGAATTTCATGGATACTTTCATTTTGAATCCGCGTACAAAATGGACATCTTGAAATGGAGCAGTTCAGAGCAAGGGCAAACTAAATAATCAAGGGATTGAGGGGTCTTGACTATTTCAGCAGATTAGACAAGTGTGTGGGATTTTTTCCATCTGTTTCAGCTTGGGGTTTTTTGCCTCTTATTTGGAATTAACAACGGTTGTGGTAGGGTTAAAAGGAGGGTGAAAAGAAAGGGCGTATATCGTCTGTATTGATTCAAACCTCAATACTCATATACAATGTTTGGGTATCAATAAATGTAAACAGATGATGTGACAGAAGCAGAACGGATGTAAATATAATGCCAATCGTGAGTCAGCCAATCACAGGCACGGCTGTCAACTATTGATTATGCCAAGGGGAGTCCCGGTCTGGTAAGAAGTTTTCTAACTTTTTTTACAAAAAGGACATGGCAGTTCAGATGGTAGGGGAAAACGGAATATCAATATGCCAAAAAAGATTCATTGTAAAATATAAGGGCAGCGCTGAGTGGATTGGATGGAGGGGGGGGGAGGGAAGCAAGGGGGGATTGGCCCACAGTGCATACGGAAAGGTAGTTCCTTCTGGAGGACAGAAGAAGAGGCAGAACAGGGGAGGACGGGGATCTTTTGGCCTGGGGTCAAATACCAACCAAGTGGGCCTTTTCACAGTAGCTCCCAAACAGTTTGACCACGCTGACTTTGCTAAGATCACACACATTTAAGTTACATTTTAAGACTACTATTCTCCTTTTACGGTTTGCCTGCAACATTTTCAAGTGCATGAATGGTTAAGACTAACTAACCGACTAATAAACTGAAGGATATTATTGTCGTTCTATAATCTGGAAAGCGAAACACTAGCTAATGATCTGGAGGGCTGACACTATGGGAAATGATTTAGAGGGCTGATGAAAACCACTGGCTATAAGTAGGAGAGCTGTGATAACAATGGATAATGATCAGGTTGGGCTAATAACACTGGGTAATGGTTGGAGGGCTGAGGAACATTTGCTAATGAAATATTTTCTGTGGAGTAAATTTTTAATTGGAGACCAGCCCGGGCCCCTAGCCTACTGGGCCAGTCCTCTCCTGCAGAAAACATTTAGAAAGGCTTATACTCACTTTATGGACTGTACATAGACATGCAGAGGACTACGGTTAGGATTTTGAACACTTCACATGGGCCCAGCATGGGGTTGTTAAATTTAGTTTTGGGGGTGGATATGCCCTTTAACCAATTCATCCACAGGACTTTTGAAGGAAATAGTTTACATCTCTGAGGAAACATTCCATGGCGGGCAGATTTTCTGGCAACATATAACAGACACTCCAGAAATCTAGTAAGAAGCAATGGGGTTCTGGTGTGCCGAGAGGGAATGATTTGCCATTAGAGGTCACAGGCAGTCTCCAGTAGTAACTTCACACTCTGCCCGAGAAAAAAATGTAAGATGTGTAGCCATGTTAGTCCATAGGCATAGGGGTACATCGGTAGGTGGATACCTTTTTATTGGTGAAACGTTTATTTATTGACAAACCTTAGAGATACACTTCTATCTTCTTTAGGTCAAGCGTACTGAATAAAATCTGAAAGCTTAAAAACCTGCCAGACATAGATGGTTACTCCAAAATGTGCTGATACAGCTGTTGAGTTTTGAATTAAAAGAATCCATGTAGGCGTAATTTCTGATTCTACAAAACTGCCTATTCCCCCCCCCCCACCACACCACACAAAGAAAGTCAATGTTCCAGGGTGTTGGGTCTGCATTAATTTTAGGGTCAGTTTCGGTGTTTCAACTTTGACATTGACTGTACATTTAACATGAAATTATTAAACTGTCTGTAGGTGGATTTCAATAACAATATTTGGCATTTCCAACACAAAAATAGATTTTTTTTTAAAAAAAAATAAAACAAAATATGCACTAAATTTAATGTTTATAAACTATTAAAGAGAAACTAAATCCATTTTTTTATACTCCAGAATCGGAAAAACAACCCCTAAAAATACCAATAAGCTATATAATATGAATTCAGTAAATTGTATTAAAGTAAATGTAAGCTGTTAAGAACTGAATTTTATACTGGTGTATGTGCAGTGTCAGACACACTCCTGACCCCAGTCCACATGCTTTCCTTGCTATCGGTCCTGTTTAAAAGTGGCTAGAGATAGAGATTTATTAATGGGTTGTGACCAACTGATAACAAGTTTAGGCCAAGCTAAGGGACTGCGAGATGGCAGAACATAATGGTCAATTGACCAGTGTGTGATATTAGAATGCTGTGATGGTAAGCAACAAACCATATATTATTTAGGAATTTCCCAGCTCCCATCTCCAAATGAGAGGGTGGTGAAGACACAATTACTGGCTTTATATCAAGGTGTTCTGCCTTCTGGTTCAGTGTTTTCTTGTCTCTGGCTTAGTTGTCCTGTAAAGTTTTGTTAACAGTATTTTCTTTAAGTTGTTGAAGGGAAATACTATAATGCCACCTGATCCTCTGTTCGTCCCCTTAAAAAGAAAACCCAGGATGAGACCTAAACTGCTAGGCCTCAACCCTAAGTTTACTTATATAGGTAAGTGCGTTGTATTTAACTATAGCTATCCCAGTTTCCTCCTTCTGCGTCCGCGAGCTGTCTTCATATTTATTTTTTGGTGAGCCCTGTTAAGGGTGGGAGGCGGGGGGGAGAAGGAACCTCTAAAGGTACAGTAAGTAAGGTAGGGGGTTTCAAATAACACTAATGGTGTTCTTAATATCATTTAAAGCTTTTTATGATTGAGGGGGTGTGGGTGTGCAAGACACAATAAGCATTGCAAATAAATTAACAGTAAAAAATTTGCTAACAAACCCCCTTTTTACATTTTTTTTTTGCCTGTGACTGCTTTTGTAGCTGTTTAATTTGTGACTATTCGTTAATATTGTAAAATGTTTCAGTATATTAACCATGAGCTTGT
Organism: Hymenochirus boettgeri; assembly: GCA_019447015.1. Taxonomy (NCBI): domain Eukaryota; kingdom Metazoa; phylum Chordata; class Amphibia; order Anura; family Pipidae; genus Hymenochirus; species Hymenochirus boettgeri. The sequence continues at coordinate 157,399,975 of CM033471.1, forward strand.
TGAAGATGATCGAAGTATGTTTTTGAATTATTTGCCATTTGTTCTTCTGCCTTCAGAATGCAGGTATGGGGGTTCCTGAATTAGGTCTCATTCCCTTTTTAAACAACTTTATATGTTCATATGCAGGGAGTTCAATTAATGGTCTTATAGTTTAAAATGGGCTAATTTTGCCAAACGATCAGATGTAGCGTTCAAATGTGTAAGGAAGATTTGATGGGGGGGCAAAATTTTTAAACAACAAGAACTTTTATTGAATCTCCTTGTTTAGTTCCTATAATTAAGCAGTAGCAAAACTGCAACCTTACCACTGTAAGCTTGTGTTGGAGCGGGGCAGTTCAAAACCACGGATGGGACATAAGTTGTTCACTTTCCGTTAAGACCAATATAGAGTTTTTTTGCTGGCAATGTAACGGTTAAACTGGCCAAAGGTGGTATCTGACAATGTTCCTGCATGTTGTTCTGACAAATGCTTTGAATGATCATTTTGCAGTCGATGTTTAAATGCAAAAGGAAAAATCCAGGAGATCGGTGGTATATGCCTGTATTTGGGTCACTATTAAAGGAACTTGGCAATGGAGATTTGTGAGATATGAGTGAATTAATTGTTTTTGCAGACTTTTAGAAAATGTGTTTTATTTTAATTTCCGATGTATGGATTCTGAAAAGCACATGATAGACACGTTTGGGAGGACGGGAATTTTTGACATGCATGGCAGCATGGATGGAAAGCAGGAGCCAATGAAAACCCCGTTTAAGTGGGCTATTTGCATTTGATTGTCAGCAAGGGCTGGCAACTACTAGAGAAGATTCTTGCAATGCTGGGCCAGAGGACATTCAATCACGGATAGGACACTGCATGCTTTTTCATTCTGTAAGGCCCTCCTTTTTTTTCTCTCCCTAAACCAATAAATTATTATTTTTTTATTACGAATAATTTACAAAAGCTGTTTTCTTTCAGTTTTATGGAAACTGTTATTCAAATGTTAAGTGCAGGAAGGGGGTGAATAGGAGTATTTTTTAAATTACATAAATTAGCTACTCTTTTTAAGCTACAACCTTTAATGGCCTGTTTCAGATATACATGTTATTGACGCCTTTTTTTTTTTTTAATTGTTCAAAATGATTGACTGTTAAATTAATTTTGGACAAAATCTGAATTGGTCTTAGGCTAATCATATATGTATGAGCGTGTTCATTGATCGGTGCTTCTGGGTTGTATCACCAACAATGGTCGACTGAATGAAACGATCTTACAAAATGACATGTGCGGAACTGTAGTTTGATTGCCCTTGTTCGGCGCATGCAAAACCCGTGTCTGTACCATATCAACATTTAGGTTTGTTTTATCCTGTGAAACAGGCTTTGGTTAAATAAAATTTTTATTTTATTGTTTTTTGTTACTTAAACGTCTCATATGGTTTGCTTTGTTTATAGAAAAAATGCTTTTTATATGTGTTTGGTGCGGCAACGATCAAAGACTTACTTGAATGACTTTTTCAGTTATGATGTAGACAGTGGACCATGTGGAATTATATCGAGGCACAAAAAGGATTTCTGGCTATGGGTAAGAGTATTTCCTTCTCACAAGATAGTATTAAATTGTTCTATGTGTTGTAAATAAGTGGCATAATTTGAACAAGCTATCATGTACATTATTATCTAGATACGATCTCTAGATAGAATAAGAACACTGTAAAATGAACACATAAATTTTAGCATGTAAATTTTCCAGGAAAACCCTCTTAGATAACTGGAAAGGTTCTTGTGAAACCATAAAAAATGGAAAAGTAGGAAAGCCTTTTGTTGTATATTCTGTATCTGCCTCTTCTTGCTCCTCTGAGAGGTGTGGCATATGCAGTGAGCTCTCCCCTCTCCCATCGGAAAACCCTGGTGGCGCATAAAAAAGGTAAGAGAGCCCCCCCAACCCTAGACACCAAGTTTAAAACCAAAATCTGTCTACTAAAGGTACCTACCCGGGACTTCATCCCTCGGCCTTGCACTCGTCAGGGATCAGCAAAAGGGCTGGACCAGCAGGCCACGTCAGTGATTGGCTCAGTCGTCAATACAGAAGAACTGTTGGTCCCGCCCCTTTTGGTGAGCCGGAAACAAGGTCTGCGTATAAATTTTAGGGGGCGATTTTGGATTTGAATCCTAGCAAGGGTCTAGGTTTGTGGGATTCTCTACCTACGCAGTAGCCCCAACAAAGATTGCTTTGCCAGTGTTGCCATGACTCAAAGGGTTTGAGAACACTGGTCAGTAAGGCTCCCTGCTTATTGGGCTAGATTGATTTTTTTTTTAATTAAACATAAGTCATGTGGGGTAATTCTCCATTTCCATTGGCTGAATGAAATTTCTGAATAATTTTATATATTCTAAATAAAACATGTTTGTTGCTCCCACCATAAGCGCAGAAGTGTGTACATACTTTTAGCTTAATTACTATGTGCAAAGCAGTTCCCAGTTATTGAAAATGTACAGGACATTGCCACAGGACATTAATCACACTGTTACCTTTTCTTGATTGGCGTACAGCTATGTTCAGGCGAGGTCGTTAAAAGCACATACAGACAACATTTCGAGCTTTGGGGCAGCCTTTTTAATGTAAATTCAGTATTTATACTTTTAACATTCTCATTTTTTAGTTAAGTATGTACTCGAGTATAAACCGAGGTTTTCTGGCTTTAAAAAAAGCCTGAAAATCTTAACCGCGGTTTATTACTCGAGTCAGCCTATCTACCTTGGCCGGCGGCCCGCGCGATCCGCATCCTCGCTCCACAGCTTCTGCGCATCCGGATGATGTCACTACCAGGCGCGCCAAAGAGAGTGGTAGTGACCATCATCCGGATGCGCAGAGGCTGTGTAGCGAGGATGCGGGCCGGCGCACAAGGTAAGGAAATTTTACATGTCACAGGAATTGGCAAATACTTACAAATAAAGAGTAAACCTTCTTTATTTGTGCTACTGTATGCACAAAAAAGGAGGATTTACCCCTATTTGCAAGTATTTGCCACTTAAAGATGTTGAAAACCTTACTCCCAGCATGCTTTATTGCTGAGGGTTGTAGTTTTCAAAACATTTAAGTGCAAATACTTGACAAATAGGGGTAAAATTCCTCCTATATTTGTGCATACAGTATGCAAACTAAAGAAGGTTTTACTCTCATTTGTAAGTATTTGCCAACTTAAGATGTGAAAACTACGACTCCTAGCAATAAAGCAGGTGGGAGTTGTAGTTCCAAACATCTTAGGTGGCAATCTACCCCCTGGTCTATATCGAGGGGGAGTCAATGGGGTTTCCTTCTTTTTTCCTAAAACTAGGTAACTCAGGTGATACTCTGGACGGTTTATACTAGAGTCTATACGGTATTTACTTTTTTTTATTTATTTCTCCAAGTTTAGCATGCAGTCAGCAATAAACAGTATTTAGTTGAACATTGTTTTTAAGAATTGGTTTGTTGTTTTCTATAGTTAGCATTTTTTCTTTTCCTATAGGAGAATGTGGAAATGATTTTGTATAAGCAGGGCACAGATTTTGGTTTTTTTGATTAATAATGAATGTATGTTTCAAACCCAGCACTTATTTGTCTACTTAAGGTTGCTCTCTCACTCCTTTTTGTTGTACAAAATTGTTTTTTTGTCCTGCAGTGCCCATGACTGGCTTCAAAAGAGGGCCACTTGATCCTGAGTAAATGAACTCCATGTCTGTCAGGACTTAGCCAAAGATAAAGAAAAACGGGAGGAAAATGGTAGAAGAAACTCTTCTGGATATTGGATATTGTTCGGAATAGATGGTAGGTGGCTGACACCCTTAGGTTTAGTTCACTAGAGAACACAGCGTTAAGCGATTTAACCATTAAATGCAATGCATATTCAAAGTTACTAATTATATGGTTTGTGTAGTAAATATGCAGTGAAAAATTATTCGGAAAAGGCAACCGGGGGGGTACAGAGAAAACAAATATATAATGAGGGTAAATTTAGAGTTGAGGGTTTAACTGGTTTTCAAAATGGTAAATGCAAAACACAAACTTTTAATAAATAATATATCGAAATTCCATACTGCGGTTACTAAAATGCCTAAAAAATGCAGTGTGAAGTCGTAATAGTAAACCTCAGATGGGTAGGACGTAAATTGTCAAGGTGTAGATGATATTTCTCTGGATTTATGTACAAGCTAATCAATATTGTTGCAAAGGACTTTACTCTAACAGCTTCAATGGATTATTGCTTTGCCATTTTTATTTTTGTTTTTACATCTTTCCCTCTGTTTTGTGTGCAAAATCCCAGATTTAAGAGCATATGAGTTCTTCTGTTGCGGGGCTTTTTTTTTTTTCCCCATATGTCTTAGACAGACAAACGGACCCTAAACTCCCCAAAAAAAAGTCCTTGATAAAATATGTTTAATAAAAATACAGATTTTTATTAGAATATTAATACAATACATACTATACAAGAGTTAGTAAACATTTAATTTAAAATAAATGGTGCTGCAGGCACTCACTGACAATACCGGTTTAGAGGAATGAGGAAAAAATTCATAATTAAAGCAGTCTACCAGTTTTTCAGGTCTGGGTTACAAAAATGATCAAGCATCTAAGGAAAACACAAATAAAAAATTCAGGAAGAAGGAAAACCAGGCCCGAGGTTTGCTATCAGTTGGTATACGACGAATGACACAAGGAATCTTAGATAGTATGCAGTTCCATTTCTAAAAAATAAGCTTTGTTATTGATTTTGTTCCAATTTAATGCAGTTTGAAATATTTCGTGTACAGCATACTACATTTTTAAAAGTAAAAATTAAAGTTAGGAATTATTGTGTTCTTTAAATAAACTTATCAAAGTAATGGACCACCCCCAACCCTGTCACAACTATTGGCACCTGACGCCACTGGAAAGAAATGTTTAGGCAGCACAGGACAATGGTAAAAATGCGAAGTAGTACATGGGACCACTGTTAAAATGTTTGTCACACAGTCGCTGGTTTAAAATGGCTTGGAACAGTGGCACTATAAAAAATAACTGTATATCAACATTGTTTGGACACAGAGAGAATGATAAAAATGTTAGTACACAGACCGTTGGGAAAAATAATTGGTACACAGATGGCTTTTAAAATGTGATCACACAGAGAATGATCAATTGGTTAAAAAACTGACCTTGGTTGCATTTCTTTTTTTAGGTGCGTTGTAAAACGGAGAAGTAAGCTGTGTAAAAAGCAGAAGTAAACACATCTTACAGAAATTAAATGTAAAAGTATAATATGGGTATGTTTTGCAGCTGCTGGTTTTTTTTTTGATAGGATATATTAAAATTCGTTTAATGAAGGCTCTTTCAAATGTAATAGAGGGTCTCAGGTAAAAAATGTGAAACTGCACTTAAATAATGTTAAATTAATTTAAAATAAAAGGGCTTACATTTAAATGATTAGAATTTGTGGTATCAATATATTACGATTCATTACATTTTGGAGGAACCTGGGAGCATCGTGCTATCCAAAAATGAGGTGATGCCTTTTGGTCATTAAAACTTTGCCGCCAATCTAAAGAGTAGTGTGTTGAGACATGTAAATACCTGATTCGAAAACACAGGTACTGGAAGACGGATATTTTTGATTGTGGGATTTTGAAAGAAGAACATGGCAAAAACAGTATGTTGTTATGTTAATTGTAATTAAGAGCAGCACAAAATCTATAGCATCACCCTTAAATAAATAAAGCAGATGTTTCAAATTGTCTTAATCTGGCCCTGGCCCAAATGAAGGACTAGCATGCTGTTCATAAATGTAAATGTCCGTATTTACAGAGCCTTCTTGTCCCGAACCATTTCCAGTGATGGTTCAGAGTGTCTGTGCTTGGCTGCCTCTCAGCATCACAGACGCAGCTAAGGCTAATGATCGCCGTGGGGAGAGAAGGCCTGTAAGTAGAAATCGGGGAGGAACTTTATTACTGAAATATTGTGGCGGTTGGGGGTGGTGGGAAGGGGTTTAAACTACCCTACCCCAAAAGTTGGTTTTGGGGGGTGGACATGCCCTTTAAAGTGAGAGGGCAATGTGTTTTAAATTACTCAGTAGACCTGGTATATATCAATTGATACTGGCTCGATTTAGTAATAAATTGAAATAAAAAGGGGACTGTTGTCATTACCTGCCTCCGATTGTTTACAAAGTCATGCTTATTAAAGGAGACATCCGCTTTGTCAGGTTGGTATGGTAAAAATGCCGGCACTGTGTGTGTGCTACATGTGCGTTCAAATAAACAAACAGTGCGGCCACTTACCTGTTTTATACAGCTGTTTAAGTACAAAAATCTAAACAATATTGAAAATTTGCAATAGGCTCTATAACATGATGATCTTTAAAACTGACTGTATTCTTAATGCAGTTGTTAGTTTTTCCAGATTTGAGACATGCTCAGACAGAACCGATTAGTGCACTGACATATTTGCAAAATGGGACTTGTCTGTCACAGTAGATATCAGACCCTATAGAGAAAGAAGAAGAGACAAAAGAGGTGAGAATTTTGTTTGCCTTGTACATTGTCTCGCCATGATAACAAGCGGTTTTGGGAACAAAATTGCTTAAACTGGGGCTAGGACAAATCCTAGGAGCCAGTTAGGGAAACTGTACATTGGGACTTCTATTTTTCAAAATTGTAGGGCATCCCTTCCCACCTCCACGCTATAGTAGATGTCTTAAAAAAACTGATCTGCACCGTACTAAACAGCGCCTCAATCCAGAGGCACTCTGATCTGGCTCCCTGCTTGTCAGAACTAGCAAAACGGGGGGCCGATTTGGCTGAGAGGCAGCTCGTCATAGCAGGCAATAGAGGAGCGCTGCGGGAGCAACGAGAGTTTGGATTTTTTTTTTTTATAAGAAATCTATAAAGCTGTTGGAGGTGGCAAAAGAATGCCTTAATTATATAAGGTGCTGTAATGTCCTGCCCAGAGGGAAAGGAGGTAGGCAGGAAACCTTTCATACAGGAAGACAGCTCCTACTCTTGTTTCTTGAGACGGGGGAAGCACTGCAGGGGAGAACCATAAGAAGCAGAAGATGTTAAGGTAAGGCTGTTTTTTAAAACTACACGTGGGGATTAGTGTGGGTTAAATTTTAGTTTTGAGGGGGGTGACAATGCCCTTAAAAATGGTCCCTAGTATAAAGTAAGGGGGAGAAGTTTGTTGGATGCCATATCCATACTTTAGTATCGGGGGACAACCGTGACCCAGGAAATTTTCGTTCAGAACGAGCTTTCCAATGCCAACCACCGAAATGTTAGTTTTAGTGGCATCGGGCAAAAATATAGAGATACAGATTACCAGTACCAGAGGGATCGGCCCCTATATCGCTAATGTGTTTGTACCCAGGTTTAAAGTCTCCAACTTGTTATTGTATCAGTCAACAGTCCTTCCCAATCTTGTAATTTATACATGCACAGATGGAGTAGAGAAGGACAGTAGGTGGAAGGGAACAAGCTTATGTGTCTCTTGAGGGCACGGCCACACTGCGCCGGCAATCGCAGACGGAATCGCTGTGCGATTCCTTGAGTTGCGCATGCGCAATCAAAAAAACAAGTGCATCCGGGAAACGCGTGTTTTCGGTTGCGTTGTCGCATTTCCAATTGATCTGGAAAAAAGCGTATCGCAAATGTGCAAATGCAAGAAAACGTGATAGTGTGGCCTAGCCCTTGCAGAGGCTATTCCGTTTTGACACAAAGAGGGGTGTGAGAACTTATGAATGCGTGTATGTACATTTACCATTCTTTACAATGGACAGACATATGCATGCACTAGTTCTCATTCCCTTTGTAAGACTACTAACTATGGCTTCAGCTGCCGGTCCACCAACAAGTTAACGTTTTGTACACTGCAGATGTTTGGAAAACTACACCAGAATCGACGGATAGATCTATTAAAACGATGGCATCTTATTCTGTATTGTTTAGAGATTACTTGGATTTGGCTCTTACTAATGGATGGGAATTCTGCTGTCCATTTAAAGGGCACCTAAAGCCTCTCTAAACAATTACAGGATCAGAAAGCAGTAGGTGGTCATATTTTTACCCTCGGTTTCTACTAAGTCAATCACTTTTACTTTTTTTTTTTGTGGTGGGTTAAAAATGGTTCCTCGGTTTTAAACTCGGGTCGGTTTCATCTAATATATATGGTATATGATACTTCAGTATGTGTTATTGAAAAAAAAAGTGCTAAATCTCGGAAAAAAGGGTTTTATTATAAATGCCTATTTTCCAATGGGAAAGAAAGGGGGGCTTACGTACAGATGAGTGATCCTGGAGTGATGCAAAACATACGGTATATGACTGGTAGGCATAGTATGGATGAAACAGATAAAGCGGATCATCCAGGCACCTTCCAGTCAACCATGATGCTTCTGTATGTAGCTTTATGACCTTGTATGCAGATGTTAGTTTTACCCTTGTTATGGTCATTGGCTGTTTGTAAAGAAAAAGGGTAATATACATTTGTTGCCCCACAGCGGGAATAAAAGAATGGCAAAAGGTTCAATGAAACGTGGGTCAGTTAGAAGGCCTATTATGGGTGTAGTAAATTTAATCTGTAAGTGCATTTTAAATGGAATCATAGTGGCACCCCATAACTCATAAAGTTGGGACTCCGGACACAGGGACTAAATCTTCATGTGCCACTTATGTTTATCCAAATAAATGATGTGTAAATCAAACTAGCAGGGTTTCTTGTTGAACAGTCTGCAGTTTTTCCCCACAAAACAACCCCCACAAACATATATTTCTAGAATCTACACACTCTTTATCTACATAATTCTTTAGTTTGTTCATTCATACCATCAATGGTGTGGGCGCAGTTCTCGTAGAGTACACAGTTTAACAGATTTTCTCTCAAAGGTAGAAATCATGGCAAAATCCCCAAGTAATGTAAAAAAAAGTTACCAAATATCAATCTCCAAATGTCCTGAATCAAACGGTATGCTCTATTATGGTTACACACGCAGACGTGGAATCAATAGCCACAAAGTGAGCCAATGAACAGAGGCCCAATTACACAACTTTTCAGATTGTCAGACAAACACCCCTCTATATTAGAAATACCCCCAAAAACTATATATTCTAGACTCTACAACACCTTCAATGATGTGATTTCTTTTATGCATACCTTCAATGGTGTGGGCGTGTGTTTTTTGTACAATTCGGTTTCTTACCAGATTTCAGGAAAAATGTATTAAAAATACAATTCAAAGTTTAAAAATCATGGCAATTTATGTCAGTAAAAAAAAACTTGGCAATTATCAATCTTCCAAATGCCCTGAATCCAACGGTATGCCATATGCGTGGGATGCACACGGGACGTGGCCACCAAACTAGCCAAATGGGACGAGGCACAAATGCAATTACAAGAAAAAATCAAAGTGCTCTGTTTTTTGAAAAGCCTACCCTTTTTCAAAGGGAACAGCCCTAAACTTGGAAATACCCCCACCAAACTATATATACACACACACACACACACACACACGAAGAGATTCCAGACGCTGTCATCCATAGAACTCCGTGCTTTTAGAAGATTTTGTGAAAAAAAAATAAGAGATTCAAAGGTTGAAAACTACCTAAACCCACTGACAAGCAAAAAAACCCACTAAATAGCAATCTCCCACATCTCCTGAATCAAACGGTGTGCCATGTGTTGGGTGCAAATAGAGACGAGGCCACCAACTAGCTCAAATGGGACGCATGTAGAAATGCAGTTACAAGAAAAAACACCACCAACCCACCCCCCCAAACGCACACACTCCCCCTTTTAGTGGTATTTTAGATGAAAACGTTAGTACGGAGTGTGTCACACGTTTTTGCAACACTAACTCTATCCTAAAAATCAGTCCGGTCTTTTTTTTTGGTACCTCTGCAAAAATTCCATATAAAATAGGCTTAGTTTCCCTTGAAATCATACAAATAGTATCTGCGTTTACTTTACCGTATAACGGGGACATTGGGAAGCTTGGAGAAGACAAAGGGGGAGATACAATATAGCCCATTTCCGTCTAAAAACCCCCAAAATTCGGGTTAACGTGGGTTTTAGACGGCTTTTAGGCAACAGTGCCATTTCCGAAGTTTTTGGAAAATAGCGCTGTGCTAACGATCCAAAACCTGTAGCATAAGTTTTGCGCTACACGCTACGGCTTTGGAGCGTTAAAGTCCCGCTACTTACCGTAATCTCGTTTACGTCAGTTATTGTATCGCGGGATTGGGCTAAGGTAAGTTACGCGAGCGCAGTTATTGGATCTCCCAAAAGTTTTTTGCTAATTTATAGGTTAGGTTTAAAAAAAAAAAAGTGTGTGTACACTAAGATTTTTTTTTTTGTGTGCATTTCCCCCTTTTTTTTTTTTTTTTTTTTTTTTGAAATCCGATCGGAAAAATCACTTCCCGGGAAATCATTTTCCAGGAAGTGATTTTTTCCATTCATTGACAAAGATCAATAAGTCAGAAGTGATCACGAAGTTTTGATCTCTGTCCCATTTTTTTTCTAAGTCTTCGCTAAGTAGCAAAGACTTAGAAAACAATCTATTTGTGAATGGAACTTTGAGTTCCATTCACAAAAAGTATACCGTATATACTCGAGTATAAACCGAGTTTTTCGGGCTGTAAAATCAGCCTGAAAACTTGAACCGGTTTATACTCGAGTCAGTACTTAAGCAATTCGGCAGCCGCACACTCATTCCCTGTATGGCGCACAAGTACAGGGAATGAGCGCGCCGGCTGCCGAATGGCTTCGTAATGTACAGGCACATACTGGTGTAGTGTCGACAGGTCAGGAAGCCCCCAAGTTACCGGATGCACACTGAGAGCCCACAGATGGATGCAGACAGAGAGGACCCTTTGAACTGGATGGAGGGTGAGGGTTGTAGATGTTTGGAAACTACAACTCCCAGCTAATAAAGCATGCTGGGAGTTGTAGTTTCCAAGCATCTCAGGAATGAGAATTTAGATGTCTTTAAATAAACAGCAGAATTCCCATACAGTAATAGCCATATCCAGTATGGCTATTACTGTATAGGAATTCTGCTGTCCATTAAAGGGCAACTAAAGCCTAAAAAAATACAGAATAAGAAGGCGTTAGTTGTTAATCTTCTACCCTCGGTTTATACTCGAGTCAATTAATTTTATTAGTTTTTCCATGTAAAATTGGGTACCTCGGTTTATACTCGGGTAATACGGTTAGTTAAAGCTGTCACACGGACAGCTTTACTATACCAGGTACTGTACTGTGATCTGAATGGAGATTACAGTGCATTACCTCCACTAGACCACCAGGGGCAGCCTCCTACCACTTCTAGGGAAGAACCTGGTGAGAGGAGGAAAACTGTGACGTCACCGGGGTCTCCCTTTCCGCTTCCTCTAACAACTCCAAGTGGACTGGCAGCTCCTGTGCGGTCACAGCAGAAATGGTAGAAATCTCCCGATCCCCCCTCGGATTTGGACGAAACCGAAGGGGGATCGAGGGGGCTAGGGGGCACTTGAATGTTGCCCCCCCGATCGCCCTTAGCAGGGGGCAATTTTTTTGGGGGGAGGTTTAAAGCCACAGATCGTATATTCACAATCTGTGGCAGTTTGTGCATTCTCTGCACAGATCGTGAATTACGATCTGTGGCAGTTAAAGGGTTAATAATGAAGAAGCACATAGTTGTTAATTTGGAATAAAGAACTCCAGGTAGGTAAAGCAGGCTTGGAAATATCAATGCACATTCCTAAGCCCCATACAATATCACAATATCTGCACACTGGCATACATTAGTATTTTTTTTTAGTATACATTACTAGGATCACATGAATAGAAATCCTTTCAACCACGTCGAGGGTAACCCCAGTCTAAGTAAAATTTTCTTAAAAATGAATTAAAAAATGTTTTTTTCCCCATTGAAATACACTTATTTTTAAAGAGATAAAATCCCATTTATTGTCTCGTTCAAGAGACGCATGCAGAAAAATATCTGTATTAAAACACGCTGCAACCTTGCAGCCACTTATACTTTTGTGCACATTCAGTAGTACCCATACATTGTTTGTTTAAGAAGTTAAATCAACAGTTAGCATTGGTTCCTGTGGTTGAAGCTTCTTGGTCTGTGTAGTACAAATGGGTGAAGTGGAATGTACGGACCTCCAATTTTAGGATTCAGTAGGGCTGTTCATATGTGCTTGCTCAATGTCATGTTACCAATATAAATGACTTGCTTGTGAAGGTTCTCATTAATCCAGTCATGGTATAACTTTGTATTCAGTTAGATCAATGGACTTAAGTTAGTTCTTAAATACTTTTGCTTTCATCTTACGGTCTTAATTTAGAATTGTACAAGAATCTGTCTTTTCAAGTCTCCATTGCGAAAGCCAGTCGGATTACTAGCGAAACTTCAAGAACTTAACTTCAAGTCCAGTTGATCTAACGATATACAAGCAGATATGAATTGACTGTACTAAATATAATGCACTTATGGCTTTATATGGCCCAGTGCTCTGAAATGGTGTTACACCCCTGTCTGATTTTGTATCAAGGCATTTTAAAGTCAAAGTGTTAGCTCTTCAAAGGTTTAATTTTTTTATTTTGGGTGGAACTGTGGTCCCACATTCTTCCAAACTAGTAAAAAATTATATAAAAAATCCTTCAAATAAAATCTAAATCAGATCTTAGATAAAATTGTGAGAAAGTATGTTGCAAAAGTTCAGTAATGTAACTTCCTGGTGAACTCTTTTGTTTTTAGCCATGTGACCAGCTTGGTCATGTGACCAGCCTTGCCTGCATTATAGAGCTCCCCTTCTCAACTGTCAATTTTTGACAGGTATTTCCTGATTCCCCAGCAATAAGTCTTAACTGAGCATGCTTTTCTCCCGGGGGTAAAAGGGCGGCAGAGGTAAGGGTGATGTCAGTCAACCTACTGGAGCAGGAAGTTTGAACATTCACCCAATGTAATTTCTCACAGGCTCCAGCCAGAGATGTGATTGTTGGCTCAGTGTAAAGGAAATATGCAGGCTTTCATTTAACCCTAACTTGTTTTGGACCACAGTTGCCCTTTAAAGGCATGTCCACCCCCAAAACTATAATCCCCCAACTACTGGCCCCACCATGTAGTGTAGTTTAATCCTTACCTAATCCAGCTCCATAGGGTTCTCCGGTAGTGCCCCCCAAAGTCCCAAAAAATGCCCACCAGGAGGCTAGCAGGTCCATATAGGACACTGCCTGCTTCCTGGCCTCCCGAGATTTTGGCCATGCGTACTGCAGCTCTTTCCCCTCCCTCTCCCACCCTCTCTCGTTCCTCCCCCTAGCGTAAAATGCTTATATATAGAATATTCCCCAAGGGCTCCCAGCCCCAACCGCTAGATTTATATATTAGAATCTCCCCCAAACTTTACTACCTCTCCTCTTTCCTCCGGCGAAGTGAGCTGCCGGCAGCCGCGCGTGATTGGCTGCCGCTCAGCCAATCACAGACGCGGCTTGCCGGTCCGCCCCTCTGCTTGCATTTTCTAGCAAGCAGAGGGCGGGAGCGCGGCGGAGGAAAGAGGGGAGGTAAGATAGAGTTTGGGGGGCTTTTTAAAAAAATAAATTATGCGGTTGGGCTGGGAGCCTATGGGGAATACCATATAAAAAAAAAAAAATTCGTGGTGGACATGCTCTTTAAAGAACCAAAATTTAGATATTCCTTCAGGTATAATGGTTCATTTTATTTTTTTGACACCATGGCAGCACTTATTTGTTTATATAAATGTGTTCATTTCCAGTCTTTTTTACCAGTGCAAACATTTAATATATCTTTGTAACTGGCGAGGGAGTTTATGCAAACGTGTGCTTCCAAATCAACCATGTAACTTTTGTGCTTACAGGGTGGTCCAAGTGCGCAGGTCGTGTCACAAGTGTGCATAGATATTTGCGGAGACAAATTTACACTCTTGGTCGATACTGGATCCTCTGTAAGAAACAGCAAGTCTTGAAGAGTGTTTCTACCGTTAGATATTGATACTAACACGTGGACTTTGCTGGTGAAGATACGTCTGCAGATGGCGGACCAAAGCTGGTGTTTGATCATCAGGTTAGTTAAACCTTAAAAGTTTATACTACTTGTCTAACTTTTTTATTTCCCTTTTTCTTTTCACACTACAGTTTTAAAAAATGAATGTTGTACATTTTCAAACAAGCATTTATTGTCAGAGATACTGTTTTAAAGGAACAATCTCGCGCAAAATTACCATGTACAGATTGATTGTTTACTAATTATAACAAGAAATTGACCATTTCAATTAAGTCTTTTCAAAGGGAACTTCATCCCTCAGTAAAATATATGCACAAGTCACCACCACCACCAAACCCCAAAACTGCAATATTTATATGTTTTACTGGTAACCAGATTTCAGTGCAATTGTAGAGGTAAGATCACCGTTTTAGCAAGATAAGAGTTAATGTACGTGTTGCAGGTTCTATCCCCAGAGTTTTATATTTTTTATTTTTGCTGATGAATGTTGGTATTCTGTTTCTAACATCCATGCATCTATGAAATACACTGCAAAGATTACTTTTCCTTTTATGAAAAGTAAAGGATTATATCACAGGATAGGAGCATTGATTGTTTGAAAACAAAAAACTGAAATCTCTGTGCTGTGTCAGGGAGGGAGGATATCTGTGTTGTGATCAGTTCTAGGAAGCAAGGCTGCAACTTCCTTTTTTTATGTGTGAGCACCACAGAGCATGTGTCTATACGCAGACACTTAGCTGGGGGGGTTTCCAGCTAAGGTTGATTGTGGAGCTGATCCACAAATTCTTACTTTTTAATACTTTTATAAAGCGCCACATTAGTTCTTTAAAAAAAAAAAAAAAGCCAAATCATACTTGCAGCCCTTACTCCCATGATGTCTCATCCCGGCTCCCTGTTTGAGGAAGTTGCAAACAAGTCGGACCAGCAGCCGATCTGTGATTGGCTGCCGGCAATGTATACGCTGCGGGAGAGAAGGGCGTAAGTATGATGCAGCTTTTTTTTTTTTTTTTTAAACTAATGGGGCAACTGGAAGTGGGCAGGGGTTAGCTACACCATATTAAAAGTATTTCACACTAGGTGCAACAGCTGCAGAGGATGGATTGGATGGTGGGGGGGGGGGGGGGGGAATGTCCAGTGCATGTAACCATCCTCTCCGAGTCAAGACAGGATGCAGAGACCTTCATACAGGAAGGTGGCTCCTACTGTTCGCTTTCCTTGACTTTGACAAGCACTGCAGGACAACCATAAAGAGCAGAGATGTAAGGTAAGGATGTTTTTAAAACTACACAGTGGGGCCAGTAAATTTTGTTTTGGGGGGGTGGACATGCCCTTTAAAAGACCAAAAACCCTTGGCCGGACTATCTCTTAACGACTTTCGATTATATTATCTGGCCAGTCCAATTAAATGACTTGTAAACTGAGGCATATCATATTTTAACTAATCAACCAGTAATTAGGATTAATTACAACCAATCCTAAATCTGCTTTTTTTCCTTCTCTGACTTCCTACCCCTTGTTTTTTTTAGCTATGGGAGTTTTACTTTTAAAGATTCTCTGCACAGATCGTGATTATGATCTGTGGCAGTCAAAGGGTTAAAACTGCCACAGATCGTGAATATACAATCTGTGCTTTCCCCTTTAAAAAAAAAAAAAAAAAAAAAATCTGCCTGCACGGGGCCGCGATCAGGCGGGCAGAAAGAATTCAACTCCCCCCCCCCACCCCCACCAGCCCCTCGATGCCCCATAAGTGTTGTCAAAACGATGGGGGGATCAGGGAGATAACTGTACCTTTATTGCAGAAGCCAGGAGCAGCAGCCGGCATTCCACAGTTCGTTATCATTCCCAAGGATGATTTGAGGATCATCTTTGGGAATTGATCAAAAAAAAGAGGGAATGCCATGCCACACCTTTTTTTTTTTGTTTTTTTTTTTTTTTTTTTTTTACCGTAAAACTATAAATTAGCACAAAATTTGTCTTCTCAAAGACTTCCAAGTGTCCCCGGTCTATATCGTCAAAGACACGCAGATCCTTTATTTGTATGATTTCACGGGGAAACTAGCTATATGTTACAAGAGGAAATTTTGCCAGAGGGGTACCAAAAACAGGACCGGACTAAATTTTAGGATCAGGAAAGGGTGTGTAAAAAACGTGCGTGTGACTCTCCATACTAAACGGTTTTTCCACTAAAAAATACACTAAAAAGGGGGAGAGGTAGGTGGTGTGTGTGGGGTGGTTGTGTGGGTTGTTTTTCTTGTATGCATTTCTACATGCGTTCCATTTGAGCTAGTGGTGGCTCTTCTCTATTGTGCACCCATGCAAATGGCACACGTTTGATTCAGGAGATGTGTGAGATTGCATTTTAGTGGGTTTTTTGCTGTTAAGTGGGTTTAGGTAGTATTTCAAACCTTTGAATCATCCTTATTTTATTTTCACCAAAACCTCCTAAAAAACAAGGAGTTCCGGATCATGGTTCTGGAATCTTCATGTATGTATGAAAAGCCTGGCACCGTAACGTACGGAAGGTGTGTAGATTCACAAGATATAGTGTGTGGGGGGAATTTCAAAGTTTCGGGCTGTTTCCTAGAATTAGGAAGTAGGGTTTAGTTTTTATGTATATTTTTTTTAGGCCTATTATTTTAGGCTATATTTAGCTAGTTTTATTTATTATAGGTTTAGGCTTATATAGTTTAGTAGGCTTATTTATCTTTATTTTGTTATACTTTTATTATAGGCCTGTTTATATTATTATTTTCTATTAGGCTGTTTATTTTTTAGGGATTTTATTTATTATTTTAGTAGTTTAGGGTTGGTATAAGTATTTTTTTATATTTTTTTTTAGGTTTTATAAATATATTAGGCTTTTTTTAGTTAGGCTTTAGGCTCTTTTTTAGGCTAGTTTAGGATATTTTTTAGGCTGTTTTTTAGGCCTTTTTTTTTTATTTTAGGCGTTTTATATTTAGGTTCTAGGCTTTTTAGGCCTTTTATTAGGTAGGTTTAATTTTAAAAGGGATTATATTAGGCGTGTTTATTATTTTAGGCTTAGTTTATAGTTTTTGTTTCTATTATTTTTTTTATATTATTTAGTTAGGCAGGGCTGTAGGCTATTTAGTAAGAGTAGTTATAGTTTGTGTAGGCTTTTTATAGTTAGGCTTCATTTTAGTTATGATTTTATTTTTAGGTAGGCTTATTTTTTAGCGCTTCGGATTTATTTTTATAGCTTTTTTTTATAGTTATTATTTATTTTAGTATAAGTTATTTTTTTATTTTATTATTAGGCTTTTTTTATTATTTTTTATTAAGGGATAGTTATTAGGTTCTAGTGTATATTTTATATATATTATTTAGTTAGTATTTAGTTTTATTAGGGTTTATTGTAGTTTATATGGGTTTTTTTTAATTTTAGCATTTTTAGGCTTTTGATAGGTTTTTTATTATTTTTTTATTTTATTATTAGTTATTTAGGCATTTTAGGTTTTTTATTATTTTTAGGCTAGGTTAGTATGATTGTTAGGATTAAGGCTTTTTTAAAATAGGCTTTGTATATTGTTTGTTGTTTAGTGTTGTTGGGCTGTTCAAATTACAGAGCACTTGATTTTTTCTTGTAATTTCATTTGTGCATGTGTCCCATTTGAGCTAGTGGTGGCCACGTCTCTGTGTGCATCCACACATATGGCATACTGTTTGATTCAGAACATGTGGGAGATTGATATTTAGTGGGGGGTTTTATTTGCGGGGGGCATTTCCAAGTTTTGGGGCTGTTTGAAATTACAGAGCACTTTGATTTTTTTCTTGTAATTACACTTGTGTATGCTTCCCATTTAAGCTAGTTGGTGGCCATGTCTCTGTGTGCATCCACGCATATGGCATACCGTTTGATTCAGGGCATTTGGAAGATTGATAATTGACAAGTTTTTTTTTACATGACATGAAAATTTGCCATGATTTTAAGCTTGAATTGTATTTTTATACATTTTTCTGAAAATCTGGTAAGAAAGCAAAATTGTACATGAAGCTGCGCCCCACACCATTGATGGGTATGCATAAAAGAATCACACCATTGTGTAGCTGAAGGTGTGTAGAGTCCAAGATATATAGTTTTGGGGGTATTTCTAATATAGAGGGGTGTTTAGTCTGACAAATCTGAAAAAGTTGCTGTAATTGGGACACTGTTCATTGGCTCACTTTGTGGCTAGTGATTCCACGTCTGGGTGTATAACCAAAACATAGGGCATACCATTTGATTCAGGACATTTGGGAGATTGATATTTGGTAACTTTTTTTTACATTACTTGGATTTTGGCATGCTTTTTCCTTTTGAGTGTTTTTTTTCTAATTTTTGAGGAAATCTGCTTAAAACTATGAACTTCTAGGAAGAACTGCGCCCACACCATTGATGGTCGAATGAACAAACTACAGAATTACGTAGATAAAGGTGTGTAGATTTAAGAAATATATGGTTTGTTGGGGGTGTTTGTGTGAAAAAAACTGCAGAATGTTCAAATTCAGATTTGGCTGAAAATTTTGCTGTTTCTGAGCCATTGTGCATGTCTCGCTTCATGGCCATTCTCTCCATGTCCGTGTGTGTAACCACAACATATGGCATACCGTTTGATTCAGAACATTTGGGAGATTGATATTAGTAACTTTTTTTACATCATGTTGTTTTGGCATGATTTCTACCTTTTGAAGTTGTTGTTTGTCATTTTTTCAGTCAAATGCGAACTTTATGAAGAACTGTGCCCACACTATGATGGTATGATAAACAAAGTACAGCGTTACATAGCTGAAGGTGTGTAGATTTCAGAAATATATAGTTTGTGGGGGTTTGCTAAGCTATGGGGGTGTTCTGTGGAAAAAAACTGCAGACTGTTCAAATTCAGAGTTGGCTAAATATTTTCGTTTTTGGAGCCATGTGCATTGTCTCACTTGTGGCTATTCGCTTCCACGTCTGCATGTGTAACCACACATATGGCATACCGTTTGATTCAGGACATTTGGGAGATTGATACTTAGTAACTTTTTTTACATTCCATGAGGTTTTGGCATGATTTCTACCTTTTGAAGTTGTTTTTTGTTAATTTTTTTGGAAAATCTGGTAAAAGGGCAAACTTCTACGAAGAACTGGCCCACACCATTGATGGTATGAATGAACGAACTACAGCGTTACATAGATGAAGATGTGTAGATTTCAGGAATATATAGTTTGTGGGGGGGGTATTTCTGGTTGGGGGGCGTTTTGTGGAAAAACTGCAGACTGTTCAAATACAAAACTGGCAATTTTTTTTTGCTGCTACTGACATTGGCACTGGTCACGTTCTGGGTTAGTTGGTAGCCATGTCTCTGGGACATGTTCGGGAGGGGTTAGGCTTTCATATTTAAGATGCGTTTGTACTTTCCTCCACAGTTTTAGCTGAACTTTGCATTTGATTTTGTCTTGATTTTACAGTTGAGGAAAAAAAGGAAATGTGAGAAAATAACTTACAATTGGACGAAGAGCTGCGTCCGGGTATCTGCATTTTGATCGAAACTAACCTCACTCATAAAATCTTGTGGGTGTGTAGTTTCTAAAAATATCTCACTTGTGGGATATTTTAGTTAATTTGGTAGATGTTCTATGTTAACTGTCAGTAGTGGTTATACTTTTTATTTGGTTGTAATATTAGGAGGTTGCAGTTTTAGTTTTATTGTTCCTAGTTAGAGATAGTAAAATACATTTTATATGTATACTTTTAGGAACAAAGTAGGTCCATTCTGCATGGCTTAATGCTCATATAAAAGAGAGAAGAATGGGATAAAAGAAAAAAGGCTTTTAAATTTTGAAATTGGAGGTAATAGAACAGGCTTAGGGACTATAAAAGCTCTAAGGAGTGCTATTAAAATAGCTGAAATAAAAAAATTAAATACGGATAGCAGAACAAAGCAAGTCCAACCTCCAAAAAGTTTTTTAAGTTTATCAAAAGTAAAAAGATGAGGAGAGAATGATGGAGACCATTATATAATGGGCTGAGATGGTAAAGAGGATGCCGAAAAGGCTAATGTGCTAAAACATTTTTTTTTTCCATCGTTTTCACTATAGAGGATCCTAGTCCATATAGCAAGGACTGTAATAACTGTAAAAAAGGACTGTAATATAAGCCCCAGAACTGGATGAAATACATCCTAGATCTTAAGAGCTTAAGGTTCGTACACACGTGTGATTACTGGTCCTGACCCGGACGCGCGATGTGTACGACCGGTCAGGGATAGGTACCTGACCGGAAGAATCTCCGAACGACCGGCCGTTCCGGCGATAAAGGGCCCATACACAGGCTGATTATCGGCGACACGAACGATGCACGTGTGTACGAACCTTTAGTCCTGTTTTATCTAGACCACTGTTTCTTTTCAGCTTCACTTAGTCTGGATTGGAAACAAGCCTATGTAATACCAATACAATAGTGGTTCCCAGCATGGCAACTATAGAAAGTAAGCCTAACATTAGTGGTAGGGAAGGTGCTGGAAACTTTGTTATGGGATCATATTCTTGACTACACCTATGTGGCTAAAGTTCAAAGTGGAGTGCCTCCAGGGTTCTGTATTGGAGCCGTTCTTTTTTCTCTGTTTATAAATGACTTAGAAGGGGCATTGAGAGCAGGCTCTTTGGTTGAATCTTAACTATGCAAGATTTGGAAACTCCAAATGATGTGCAATTGCTGCGCAAACAGACCTAGATAAAATTATCTAAATGGCCAGCAGGGGCAAAGAGATTCAGTGTTGATAAATGTAAGGTTTAATGGGGGGTTAATATCCTTGTGTACCTATACCATTAATAACTGTTAAGTAAATCTAATGGAAAAAGGTTTGGGGGTTTTGGTAGATAAGACTGGCTGTAGCAAATAATGACAGACAGCAACAGCTTGAGCTAGAAAGATATTGTCTTGTATAGAGGGGGAGTAGATTCAAGGGAAAATACATTATTTCCCTCTTACAAGGCATGGTAAGGCTTCATTTGAAGTAGATGAACTCATCTATTTCAGTTTTGGAATCCGTCGTACAAAAGGGACATCTTGGAAATGGAAGCAGTTCAGAGAAGGGCAACTAAATAATAAAGGGATTGGAGGGGCTTGACTATTCAGGCAGATAGACAAGTTGTGTTGGGATTTTTTCCATCTTTTCAGTGGGTTTTTTGCCTTTATTGGATCAACTGTTGGGTAGGGTTAAAAAGGAGGGTGAAAAGGGCGTATGTCTTTATTCAACCTCAATTATATTACAGTTTGGTCAATAATGTAACAAGATGAGAAGCATAACGGATGTAAATATAATGCCAAGTGTGAGTCAGCCAATCACAGGCACGGCTGTCAAACTATTGATTTAGCCAAGGGATCCCGGTCTGGTAAGTAAGTTTCTTCTAACTTTTTTTTACAAACAGACAATGCAGTTCAGATTGGTAGGGGAAAAACTACAATATGCCAAAAAGATTTCATGTAAAATAAAGGGCAGAGCTGATGGATCTGGATGGAGGGGGGGGGAATTGCTGCCACAGTGCATAACGGAGTTCCTTCTGGAGGAACAGAGAGAGGCAGAAACCGGGGAGGACTGGGATCTTTTGGCCTGGGGGTCAAATACAACCAAGTGGCCTTTTCACAGTAGATCCCAAACAGTTTGACCACGCTGACTTTGCTAAGATCACACACACTTTAAGTACATTTTTAAGACTACATTCTCCTTTTACGTGTTTGCCTGCAAACTTTTCAAGTGCATGAAGTGGTTAAGATAACTAACCGACTAATAAAATGGAAGGCTACTTATTGTAGTTCTAATAATTGAAAGCCGATAACACTAGTAATGATCTGGAGGGCTGACAATATGGGAAATGATTTGAGGGCTGAAAACACTGGCTAATAATTAGGAGAGCTGTAACAATGGATAATGATTCAGTGGGGCTAATACACGGTAATGGTCTGGAGGGCTGAGACAATTTGCTAATGAAATATTTTCTGTGGCAGCTCAAATTTTTAATTGGAGACCAGCCCGGGCCCCTCAGCCTATGGGCCAGTCCTCTCCTGGCAGAAACCTTTAGACAGGCTTATACTCACTTTCCTGGACTTTACATAGACACTGCAGAGGACTACGGTTAGGATTTTTTAAACACTTCACAGTGGGGCCAGCATGGGTTTAAATTTTAGTTTTGGGGGTGGATATGGCCTCTTAACAATTCTCAGCAGGACTTTTGAAGGAAATAGTTTACACATCTCTTGGGAACATTACCATGGCGGCAGATTTCTGGCAACATATAACAAGAAACTCCAGAAATCCGTAAGAAGCAATGGGTTTCTGGTTGCCGAGGAATGATTGCATAGAGGTCACAGGCAGGTCTCCCAAGTAGTAACTTCACTACTCTGCCCGAGAAAATGTAAGATTGTTGTAGCCATGTTAGTCCAGTAGCATATGGGTACTATAGGATATGGTGATACTTTTTATTGTGGATAACAGTTTATTTTATTGACAAACCTTGAGAGATACACTTATCTTTTAGGTCAAGCTGTAATGAATAAATCTGAAAAAGCTTAAAACCTGCAGAAAATAGAGGTACTCCACAATGTTGCTGGATCAAGCTGTTTAGTTTTGAATTAAAGAATCCATTTAGGCTTAATTTCTTGATTTCTACAAACTGTCCCTTCCCCCCCCCCACACACACACCACAAAGAAAGTCAATTGTCCAGGGTGTTGGGTTGCATAATTTATGTCAATTGTCGTTTCAACTTTGACATTGAATTTACATTTAACATGAAATTATAAACTTTCTGTAGGTGGATATTCAATAACAATATTTGGCATTTTCCAACAAAAATATTTTTTTTTAAAAAAAATAAAACAAATGCACTAAATTAATGTTTATAAAAAACTATTAAAGGAGAAACTAAATCCATTTTTTTATACTCCAGAATCTGAAAACAACCCCCTAAAAATACCAATAAGCTATATAATATGACTTCAGTAAATTGTATTAAAGTAAATGTAAGCCTGTTAGAACTGAATAGTTATCGTGTGTATGTGCAGTGTCAGACCACACCTCCTGACCCCAGTCACATGCTTCCTGCTTTATCTGTCCTGTAAAACGATTGGCTAGAGATATTAATGGGTGTGACCAACTGTAACAAGTTTATGCCATAGCTAAGGACTGAGCATGGGCAGAACATAATGGTCAATGACCAGACTGGTGTGATATTAGAATGCTGTGATGTTAAGCACAAAACATATATATTTAGGTAAATTTCCCAGCTCCCCTATCAAAATGAGAGGTAAGACACAGATTACTGGCTTATATCAAGGTGTTCTGCCTTCTGGTTCAGTGTTGTTCTCTGGCTTAGTTGTCCTTTAAGTTTTGTTAACATATTCTTTAAGTTGTTTTAAGGGAAAAACTATACTCGCCACTGATCCTCTGTTCGTCCCCTTAAAAGAACCCAGGATGATGACCTAAACTGCTAGGTCCTCACCCCTAAGTTTAACTTACTATAGGTAAGTTTTGTATTACCTATAGCTATTCCCAGTTTCCTCCTTCTGGTCCGCAGCTGTCTTCATATTGGTGAAGCCCTGGTTATTAAAGGGTGGGAGGCGGGAGGAGAAGGAACCTCTAAAGGTACAGTAAGTAAGGTAGGGGGTTTCAAATAAACACTAATGGTTGTCTTTAATCATTTTAAATGCTTTTTAGATTGAGGTGTTGGGTGTGCAAACACAATATGCATTGCTAAATAAATTAACAGTAAAAATTTGCTCTAACAAACCCCCCTTTTTACATTTTTTTTTTTGCCTGTGACTGCTTTTGTAGCTGTAATTTGTGACTATTCGTTAATATGTAAATGTTTCAGTATATTAACCATTAGCTTGTTGCAGATCGAAGTATGTTTTTGAATTATTTGCCCATTGTTCTTTTGCTTCTCAGAATGCAGGTAGGGGGTTCCTATGATTAGGTTCATTCCCCCTTTTAACAACTTTATATGTTCTATGCAGGGAGATTCAATAATGGTCTTATAGTTTAAAATGGTGCTAATTTTGCCCAACCGATCAGATGTTAGCTTTCAAATGTTAAGTAAGATTTGATTGGTTGGGGCAAAATTTTTAACAACAAGAACTTTTATTGAATCTCCTTGTTAGTTCCTATATCAGCAGTAGCAAACTGCAACCTACCACTGTAAGCTTGTGTTTGGAGGGGCAGTTCAAAACCACTGATGGGACATAAGTTTTTCACTTTCCGTTAAGACCAATAAGAGTTTTGCTGGCTTGTACCGGTAAACTGGCAAAGTGTATCTGACAATGTTCCTGCATTGTTTGAAAATGCTTGAACTGATCATTTTCGAGTCGATGTTTAAATGCAAAAGGAACAATCCAGGCAGACCGGTATATGCTGTTATTTGGGTCACTATTAAAGACTTGTCAATTGAGCTTTGTGAGATATGAGTGAATTAATTTTTTTGCAGACTTTAGAAAATGTTGTTTATTTTAATTTTCAGATGTGTATGGATTCTGAAAGCACATGATATACACGTTTGGAGGAAGATTTTGACATGCAATGGCAGCATGGATGACAGCAGAGCCAATGAAACCAGTTTAGTGGGCTATTTGCATTTGATTGTCAGTCACAGTCTGGAAACTACTCAGAGAAGATTCTGCAATGCTGGGCCAGAGGACATTCATCCCGATAGGACAATGCATGCTTTTTCATTTGTAAGGCCCTCCTTTTTCTCATCCCTTAAACCATAAAATATTTATTTTTTTTATTACGAATAATTTACAACCAGCGTTTCTTCAGTTTTATGGAAAGTTATTCAAATGTTTAAGTGCAGGAGGGTGAATAAGGAGTATTATTACATAAATTAGCTACTCTTTAGACCAACCTTTAATGCCTGTTTAGCATTACATGTTATTTGACGCCTTTTTTTTTTTTTAATTGTTATGCATTTGACCTGTTAATAATTTTTGAAAATCTGAATTGGTCTTAAGGCTAATCATATATGTATGAGCAGTGTTCATTGATCCGGTGTGTTGTATCACCAACACTGGTCGACTGAACGCTCTTACAAATATGACTATTGTGCGGAACTGTAGTTTGATGGCCCTTGTTCGGCGCATGACAAAACCGCGTGTCTGTACCATTATTCAAGCATTTAGGTTTTTTTTTTATTCCTGAAACAGGCTTTGGTAAATAAAATGTTTTTATCTTTTATTGTTTGTTACTAAAATTCTCATATGGTTTGTTTTTTCTAGAAAAATCGCTTTTTTATGTGTTGTGGGCAACGATCAAAGACTTACTTGAATGACTTTTTCAGTTATGATGTAGACAGTGACCATGTGGAAATTATATCAGATGGCACAAAAAAGGATTCTGGCATGGGTAAGAGTATTTCTTTCTCACAAGATAGTATAATTGTTATATGTGTTGTAAAAAGTGGCATACTTGCAACCAGCTGATTATGTTACATTATTATCTAGATAGATCTCTAGATAGAATAAGAACACTGTAAACTGAACACCATAAAATTTTAGCAATGTAAATTTTCCAGGAAACCCTCCTAGATAACTGAAAGTTCTTTTGAAACCCTAAAAACTGAAAAGTAGGAAGCCTTTCTGTGTATATTTGTATCTGCCTCTTCTTGCTCTCTGAGAGGTTGTGGCATATGCAGTGGAGCTCTCCCCTCTCCATCGGAACCCTTTGGTGGCTGATAAATAAGGTAAGAGAGCCCCCCCAACCCTAGACACCAAGTTTAAATCCAAAATCGTCTACTAAAGGTACCTACCTGACTTATCCCTCGGCGCACTTCTTCAGGATCAGCAAAAGGGGCTGGACCAGCAGCCACGTCAGTGATTGGCTCAGTCTCAATACAGAAGAACTGTTGGTCCAGCCCCTTTTGTTGAGCCGGAAACAAGGTCTGGTAAGTAAATTAGGGGGCGATTTGGATTTTGAATCCTAGCAAGGTCTAGGTTTGTAGGGATCTCTACTACGCATGTATGCCCCAACAAAGATTTGCTTGCCAAGTGTGCCATGGACTCAAAATGTTTGAGGAAACACGTCATGTAATGCTCCCTGCTTATTGGCTAGATTGATTTTTTTTTAAAACATAAGTCATGTGGGGTAATTCTCCATTTCCATTGGCTGAAATTTCTGAATAATTTATTATATTCTAATAAACATTTTTGTTGCTCCCCCATATCGCAGAAGTGTGTCATCTTTTAGGCTAATTACTATGTGCAAGCATTTCCCAGTTATCTGAAAATGTACAGACATTTGCCACAGACATATCAACACTGATTACCCTTTTCTTGATTGCGTACAGCTATGTTACAGGCGCAGGTGTTAAAAAGCACATACAGACACACATTTAGAGCTTTGTGCAGCTTTTTAATGTAATTCAGTATTTATACTTTAACATTCTCTTTTTAGTTACCGTATATACTCGAGTAAACCGAGTTTTCTGGCTTTAAAAAAAGCCTGAAAATCTTACCCTGGTTATACTCGAGTCAGCCATCTCCTACCTTGTCCGCCGGCCGCGCGATCCGCATCCTCGCTCCACAGCTTCTGCGCATCCGGTGATGTCACTACCGGCGCCGCAAAGAGGCGCTGGTAGTGACATCATCCGGATGCGCAGAGGCTGTGTAGCGAGGATGCGGCCGGCGCACAAGTAAGAGAAACTTTTACTTTCACAGGGAATTGGCAAATACTTACAAATAAGAGTAAACCTTCTTTATTTGTGCATACTGTATGCACAAATAAAGGAGGATTTACCCCTATTTGCAAGTTATTGCCACTTAAGATGTTGAAAACCTACTCCCAGCATGCTTTATTGCTGGGAGTTGTAGTTTTCAAACATCTTAAGTGGCAAATACTTGCAAATAGGGGTAATCCTCCTAATTTGTGCATACAGTATGCACAAATAAAGAAGGTTTACTCTCATTTGTAAGTATTTGCAACTTAAGATGTTTGAAAACTCGACTCCTAGCAATAAAGCATGCTGGGAGTTGTAGTTTCAAACATCTTTAGTGGCAAATACTACCCCCTTGGTTTATACTCAGTCAATGGGGTTTCCTTCTTTTTTTACCTAAAACTAGGTACCCAGGTTATACTGGGACGGTTTATACCGAGTATATACGGTATTTTAGTTTTTTTTATTTATTTCTCCAAGTTTTAGCATGCAGTCAGCAATAAGCAGTATTTAGTTGCAACATGTTTTTAAGAATTGGTTGTGTTTTTTTCTATAGTTAGCATTTTTTTTCTTTTCCTATAGAGAATGTTGGAAATATTTGTATAAGCAGGGCACAAGATTTTGTTTTTTTGATTAATAATGTTAATGTATGTTTTCAAACCAGCACTTATTTGTCTATTAAGGTTGCTCTCTCACTTTTTTGTTGTTACAATTGTTTTTTGCCTGCAGTGCCCATGACGGCTTCCCACAGAGGGCCATGATCCTGAGCAAATGACAATCCATGTTCTGCTCTGGCTTCAGCCCCGAACGATGTAAAGTATAATACTCGGTGTTTAGTCTGACAAATCTGAAAAGTTGCTGTAATTGGGACACTGTTCATTGGCTCACTTTGTGGCTAGTTGATTCCACGTCTGGGTGTATAACCAAACATAGGGCATACCATTTGATTCAGGACATTTGGGAGATTGATATTTGGTAACTTTTTTTTACATTACTTTGGATTTTGGCATGCTTTCTTCCTTTTTGAGTGTTTTTTTTTCTAATTTTTTAGAAAATCTGCTAAAACTATGAACTTCTAGGAAGAACTGCGCCCACACCATTGATGGTACGAATGAACAAACTACAGAATTACGTAGATAAAGGTGTGTAGATTTAAGAAATATATGGTTTGTTGGGGTTGTTTTGTGTGAAAAAACTGCAGAATGTTCAAATTCAGATTTGGCTGAAAATTTTTGCTGTTTCTGAGCCATTGTGCATTGTCTCGCTTCATGGCCATTCTCTTCCATGTCCGTGTGTGTAACCACACATATGGCATACCGTTTGATTCAGAACATTTGGGAGATTGATATTTAGTAACTTTTTTTTACATTCCATGTTGTTTTGGCATGATTTCTACCTTTTGAAGTTGTTTGTGTCATTTTTTCAGTAAATGCGAACTTCTATGAAGAACTGTGCCCCACTATTGATGGTATGAATAAACAAAGTACAGCGTTACATAGCTGAAGGTGTGTAGATTTCAGAAATATAAGTTTGTGGGGGTTATTGCTAAAGCTATGGGGGTGTTCTGTGGAAAAAACTGCAGACTGTTCAATTCAGAGTTGGCTAAATATTTTCGTTTATTGTGAGCCATTGTGCATTGTCTCACTTCGTGGCTATTCGCTTCCACGTCTGCATGTGTAACCACACATATGGCATACCGTTTGATTCAGGACATTTGGGAGATTGATACTTAGTAACTTTTTTTACATTCCATGAGTTTTGGCATGATTTCTACCTTTTGAAGTTGTTTTTTGTTAATTTTTTGGAAAATCTGGTAAAAGGGCAAACTCTCTACGAAGAACTGCGCCCACACCATTGATGGTATGAATGAACGAACTACAGCGTTACATAGATGAAGATGTGTAGATTTCAGGAATATATAGTTTGTGGGGGGTATTGAGGTGGGGGGGCGTTTTGTGGAAAACTGCAGACTGTTCAAATACAAAACTGGCAAATTTTTTTTTGCTGCTACTGACATTTGGCCCTGGTCACGTTCTGGGTTAGTTGGTAGCCATGTCTCTGGGACATGTCTCGGGAGGGGTTAGGCTTTCATATTTAAGATGCGTTTGTACTTTCCTCCACAGTTTTTAGCTGAACTTTGCATTTGATTTTGTCTCTGATTTTACAGTTGAGGAAAAAAAGGAAATGTGAGAAAATAACTTACAATTGGACGAAGAGCTGCGTCCGGGTATCTGCATTTTGATCGAAACTAACCTCACTCATAAAATCTTGTGGGTGTGTAGTTTCTAAAAATATCTCACTTGTGTGGATATTTTAGTTAATTTGGTAGATGTTCTATGTTAACTGTCAGTAGTGGTTATACATTTTTATTTGGTGTAATATTCTAGGAGGTGCAGTTTTAGTTTTATTTGTTCCTAGTTAGAGATAGTAAAATACATTTCTATATGTATACTTTTTAGGAAACAAGTAGGTCCACTTCTGCATGGCTTAATGCTCATATAAAAAGAGAAATGGGATAAAAAGAAAAAAGGCTTTTAAAATTTTGAAATTGGAGGTAATAGAACAGGCTTACAGGGACTATAAAAGCTCTAAGGAGTGCTATTAAACTAGCTGAAATAAAAAAATTAAATACGGATAGCAGAACAAAGCAAGTCCAACCTCCAAAAAAGTTTTTTAAGTTTATCAAAAGTAAAAAGATGAGGACTGAGAATGTGAGACCATTATATAATGGGGCTGAGATGGTAAAGAGGATGCCGAAAAGGCTAATGTGCTAAAACATTTTTTTTTTCTCCATCGTTTTTCACTATAGAGGATCCTAGTCCATATAGCAAGGACTGTAATAACTGTAAAAAGGACTGTAATATAAGCCCCAGAACTGGATGAAATACATCCTCAGATCTTAAGAGCTTAAGGTTCGTACACACGTGTGATTACTGGTCCTGACCCGCGACGCGCGATGTGTACGACCGGTCAGGGATAGTTACCTGACCGGAAGAATCTCCGAACGACCGGCCGTTCCGGACGATAAAGGGCCCATACACAGGCTGATTATCGGCGACACGAACGATCGCACGTGTGTACGAACCTTTAGTCCTGTTTTATCTAGACCACTGTTTCTTTTCAGCTTCACTTTAGTCTGGATTGGAAACAAGCCTATGTAATACCAATACAATAGTGGTTCCCAGCATGGCAACTATAGACACGTAAGCCTAACATTAGTGGTAGGGAAGGTGCTGGAAACTTTGTTATGGGATCATATTCTTGACTACACCTATGTGGGCTAAAGTTCAAAGTGGAGTGCCTCCAGGGTTCTGTATTGGAGCCGCTTCTTTTTTCTCTGTTTATAAATGACTTAGAAGGGGCATTGAGAGCAAGGTCTCTGTTTGGTGACTCTAAACTATGCAAGATTTGGAAACTCCAAATGATGTGCAATTGCTGCAAACAGACCTAGATAAATTATCTAAATGGCCAGCAGGATGGCAAATGAGATTCAGTGTTGATAAATGTAAGGTTTAATGGGGGTTTAAATATCCTTGTGCTACCTATACCATTAATAACTGTTAAGTAAATCTAATGGAAAAAGGTTTGGGGGTTCTGGTAGATAAGACTTGGCTGTAGCAAATAATGACAGACAGCAACAGCTTGAGCTAGAAAGATATTGTCTTGTATAAAGAGGGGAGTAGATTCAAGGGAAAATACATTATTCTCCCTCTTTACAAGGCACTGGTAAGGCTTCATTTGAAGTAGATGAATCTCATCTATTTCAGTTTTGGAATCCGTCGTACAAAAGGGACATCTTGGAAATGGAAGCAGTTCAGAGAAGGGCAACTAAAATAATAAAGGGATTGGAGGGGCTTGACTATTCAGGCAGATTAGACAAGTTGTGTTGGGATTTTTTCCATCTTTTCAGCTGGGTTTTTTGCCTTTATTTGGATCAACTGTTGGGTAGGGTTAAAAAGGAGGGTGAAAAGGGCGTATGTCTTTATTCAACCTCAATTACTATATTACAATGTTTGGTCAATAATGTAACAAGATGAGAAGCATAACGGATGTAAATATAATGCCAATGTGAGTCAGCCAATCACAGGCACGGCTGTCAACTATTGATTTAGCCAAGGGATCCCGGTCTGGTAAGTAAGTTTCTTCTAACTTTTTTTTACAAACAGACAATGCAGTTCAGATTGGTAGGGGAAAACTACAATATGCCAAAAAGATTTCATGTTAAAATAAAGGGCAGCGCTGATGGATCTGGATGGAGGGGGGGGGAATTGGCTCCACAGTGCATACCGGAGTTCCTTCTGGAGGACAGAGAAGAGGCAGAAACCAGGGGAGGACTGGGATCTTTTGGCCTGGGGGTCAAATACAACCAAGTGGCCTTTTCACAGTAGATCCCAAACAGTTTGACCACGCTGACTTTGCTAAGATCACACACACTTTAAGTTACATTTTTAAGACTACTATTCTCCTTTTACGTGTTTGCCTGCAACATTTTCAAGTGCATGAAGTGGTTAAGATAACTAACCGACTAATAAACTGGAAGGCTACTTATTGTAGTTCTAATAATCTGGAAAGCCGATAACACTAGCTAATGATCTGGAGGGCTGACAATACTGGGAAATGATTTAGAGGGCTGAAAACACTGGCTAATAATTAGGAGAGCTGATAACAATGGATAATGATCAGGTGGGCTAATAACACTGGGTAATGGTCTGGAGGGCTGAGGACATTTGCTAATGAAATATTTTCTGTGGCAGCTCAAATTTTTAATTGGAGACCAGCCCGGGCCCCTCAGCCTACTGGGCCAGTCCTCTCCTGGCAGAAACCTTTAGACAGGCTTATACTCACTTTCCTGGACTTTACATAGACACTGCAGAGGACTACGGTTAGGATTTTTTAACACTTCACAGTGGGGCCAGCATGGGGTTAAATTTTAGTTTTGGGGGTGGATATGCCCTTTAACAATTCTCCAGCAGGACTTTTGAAGGAAATAGTTTACATCTCTTGGGAACATTACCATGGCGGCAGATTTCTGGCAACATATAACAAGAAACTCCAGAAATCCTAGTAAGAAGCAATGGGTTTCTGGTTGCCGAGGAATGATTGCATAGAGGTCACAGGCAGGTCTCCCAGTAGTAACTTCACTACTCTGCCCGAGAAAAAATGTAAGATTGTTGTAGCCATGTTAGTCCAGTAGCATATGGGTACTATAGGATATGGTGATACCTTTTTATTGTGGATAACAGTTTATTTTATTGACAAACCTTGAGAGATACACTTCTATCTTCTTTAGGTCAAGCTGTACTGAATAAATCTGAAAAAGCTTAAAACCTGCAGAAATAGATGGTTACTCCACAATGTTGCTGATACAGCTGTTTAGTTTTGAATTAAAGAATCCATTTAGGCTTAATTTCTTGATTTCTACAAACTGTCCTCTTCCCCCCCCCCCCCACACACACACAAAGAAAGTCAATGTTCCAGGGTGTTGGGTTGCATTAATTTTAGGTCAGTTTCTGTGTTTCAACTTTGACATTGACTTTACATTTAACATGAAATTATAAACTTTCTGTAGGTGGATATTCAATAACAATATTTGGCATTTTCCAACAAAAATAGATTTTTTTTAAAAAAAATAAAACAAATGCACTAAATTTAATGTTTATAAAACTTATTAAAGGAGAACTAAATCCATTTTTTTATACTCCAGAATCTGAAAACAACCCCCTAAAAATACCAATAAGCTATATAATATGACTTCAGTAAATTGTATTAAAGTAAATGTAAGCCTGTTAAGAACTGAATTTAGTATCTGTGTGTATGTGCAGTGTCAGACCACACCTCCTGACCCCAGTCACATGCTTCCTTGCTTTATCTGTCCTGTAAAACGATTGGCTAGAGATTATTAATGGGTGTGACCAACTGTAACAAGTTTATGCCATAGCTAAGGACTGAGCATGGGCAGAACATAATGGTCATTGACCAGACTGTGTGATATTAGAATGCTGTGATGTTAAGCACAAACCATATATTATTTAGGTAAATTTCCCAGCTCCCATATCAAAATGAGAGGTAAGACACAGATTACTGGCTTTATATCAAGGTGTTCTGCCTTCTGGTTCAGTGTTGTTCTCTGGCTTTAGTTGTCCTTTAAAGTTTTGTTAACATATTTCTTTAAGTTGTTTAAGGGAAAACTATACTCGCCACCTGATCCTCTTGTTCGTCCCCTTAAAAGAACCCAGGATGATGACCTAAACTGCTAGGTCCTCACCCCTAAGTTTAACTTACTATAGGTAAGTTTTGTATTTACCTATAGCTATTCCCAGTTTCCTCCTTCTGGTCCGCGAGCTGTCTTCATATTGGTGAAGCCCTGGTTAAAGGGTGGGAGGCGGGAGAAGGAACCTCTAAAGGTACAGTAAGTAAGGTAGGGGGTTTCAAATAACACTAATGTTGTTCTTTAATATCATTTTAAATGCTTTTTATGATTGAGGTGTTGGGTGTGCATAACACAATAATGCATTGCTAAATAAATTAACAGTAAAAATTTGCTTAACAAACCCCCCTTTTTACATTTTTTTTTTTGCCTGTGACTGCTTTTGTAGCTGTAATTTGTGACTATTCGTTAATATGTAAATGTTTCAGTATATTAACCATTAGCTTGTTGCAGATCGAAGTATGTTTTTGAATTATTTGCCCATTTGTTCTTCTGCTTCTCAGAATGCAGGTATGGGGGTTCCTGAATTAGGTCTCATTCCCCTTTTAACAACTTTATATGTTCATATGCAGGGAGATTCAATAATGGTTCTTATAGTTTAAAATGGTGCTAATTTTGCCCAACCGATCAGATGTTAGCTTTCAAATGTTAAGTAAGATTTGATTGGTTGGGGCAAAATTTTTAACAACAAGAACTTTTATTGAATCTCCTTGTTAGTTCCTATATCAGCAGTAGCAAACTGCAACCTTACCACTGTAAGCTTGTGTTGGAGCGGGGCAGTTCAAAACCACTGATGGGACATAAGTTTTTCACTTTCCGTTAAGACCAATATAGAGTTTTGCTGGCTGTACCGGTAAACTGGCAAAGTGTATCTGACAATGTTCCTGCATTGTTCTGACAAATGCTTGAACTGATCATTTTGCAGTCGATGTTTAAATGCAAAAGGAACAATCCAGGCAGACCGGTATATGCTGTTATTTGGGTCACTATTAAAGAACTTGTCAATTGAGCTTTGTGAGATATGAGTGAATTAATTTTTTTGCAGACTTTTAGAAAATGTTGTTTATTTTAATTTTCAGATGTGTATGGATTCTGAAAAGCACATGATATACACGTTTGGAGGACGGATTTTGACATGCAATGGCAGCATGGATGACAGCAGAGCCAATGAACCCCAGTTTAGTGGGCTATTTGCATTTGATTGTCAGTCACAGGTCTGGAAACTACTCAGAGAAGATTCTTGCAATGCTGGGCCAGAGGACATTCAATCCCGGATAGGACACTGCATGCTTTTTCATTCTGTAAGGCCCTCCTTTTTTTCTCATCCCTTAAACCATAAAATTATTTATTTTTTTTATTACGAATAATTTACAACAGCCTGTTTTCTTTCAGTTTTATGGAAATGTTATTCAAATGTTTAAGTGCAGGAGGGTGAATAAGGAGTATAAATTACATAAATTAGCTACTCTTTAGCTACAACCTTTAATGCCTGTTTAGCATATACATGTTATTTGACGCCTTTTTTTTTTTTTTAATTGTTAAAATGCATTTGACCTGTTAAATAATTTTTGAAAAATCTGAATTGGTCTTAAGGCTAATCATATATGTATGAGCAGTGTTCATTGATCCGGTGTGTTGTATCACCAACACTGGTCGACTGAACGCTCTTACAAATATGACTATTGTGCGGAACTGTAGTTTGATTGGCCCTTGTTCGGCGCATGCAAAACCGCGTGTCTGTACCATTATTCAAGCATTTAGGTTTTTTTTTATTCCTGAAACAGGCTTTGGTAAATAAAATGTTTTATCTTTTATTGTTTTGTTACTTAAAATTCTCATATGGTTTGCTTTGTTTCTAGAAAAATCGCTTTTTATATGTGTTTGGTGGGCAACGATCAAAGACTTACTTGAATGACTTTTTCAGTTATGATGTAGACAGTGACCATGTGGAAATTATATCAGATGGCACAAAAAAGGATTCTGGCATGGGTAAGAGTATTTCTTTCTCACAAGATAGTATAATTGTTATATGTGTTGTAAATAAGTGGCATACTTGCAACCAGCTGATTATGTTACATTATTATCTAGATAGATCTCTAGATAGAATAAGAACACTGTAAACTGAACACCATAAAATTTTAGCAATGTAAATTTTCCAGGAAACCCTCCTAGATAACTGAAATGTTCTTTTGAAACCCTAAAAAACTGAAAAGTAGGAAGCCTTTCTGTGTATATTCTGTATCTGCCTCTTCTTGCTCCTCTGAGAGGTTGTGGCATATGCAGTGGAGCTCTCCCCTCTCCCATCGGAACCCTTTGGTGGCTGCATAAATAAAGGTAAGAGAGCCCCCCCAACCCTAGACACCAAGTTTAAAATCCAAAATCGTCTACTAAAGGTACCTACCTGACTTCATTCCCTCGGCTGCACTTCTTCAGGGATCAGCAAAAGGGGCTGGACCAGCAGCCACGTCAGTGATTGGCTCAGTCTCAATCACAGAAGAACTGTTGGTCCAGCCCCTTTTGTTGAGCCGGAAACAAGGTCTGGTAAGTAAATTTAGGGGGCGATTTTGGATTTTGAATCCTAGCAAGGTCTAGGTTTGTAGGGATTCTCTACCTACGCATGTATGCCCCAACAAAGATTTGCTTTGCCAAGTGTGCCATGGACTCAAAATGTTTGAGGAAACACTGGTCATGTAATGCTCCCTGCTTATTGGCTAGATTGATTTTTTTTTTTTTAAAACATAAGTCATGTGGGGTAATTCTCCATTTCCATTGGCTGAAATTTCTGAATAATTTTATTATATTCTAAATAAAACATTTTTGTTGCTCCCCCCATATCGCAGAAGTGTGTCATCTTTTAGCTAATTACTATGTGCAAAGCATTTCCCAGTTATCTGAAAATGTACAGACATTTGCCACAGACATAATCAACACTGATTACCCTTTTCTTGATTGCGTACAGCTATGTTACAGGCGCAGGTGTTAAAAAGCACATACAGACACACATTTAGAGCTTTGTGCAGCCTTTTAATGTAAATTCAGTATTTATACTTTAACATTCTCTTTTTAGTTACCGTATATACTCGAGTATAAACCGAGGTTTTCTGGCTTTAAAAAAAGCCTGAAAATCTTACCTCGGTTTATACTCGAGTCAGCCTAATCTCCTACCTTGTCCGCCGCCGCGCGATCCGCATCCTCGCTCCACAGCTTCTGCGCATCCGATGATGTCACTACCCGGCGCCGCAAAGAGGCGCTGGTAGTGACATCATCCGGATGCGCAGAGGCTGTGTAGCGAGGATCGGCCGGCGCACAAGGTAAGAAAACTTTTACTTTCACAGGGAATTGGCAAATACTTACAAATAAGATTAAAACCTTCTTTATTTGTGCATACTGTATGCACAAATAAAGGAGGATTTACCCCTATTTGCAAGTATTTGCCACTTAAGATGTTTGAAAACCACTCCCAGCATGCTTTATTGCTGGGAGTTGTAGTTTTCAAACATCTTAAGTGGCAAATACTTCAAATCGGGGTAAATCCTCCTATATTTGTGCATACAGTATGCACAAATAAAGAAGGTTTTACTCTCATTTGTAAGTATTTGCAACTTAAGATGTTTGAAAACTACGACTCCTAGCAATAAAGCATGCTGGGAGTTGTAGTTTCCAAACATCTTTAGTGGCAAATACTACCCCCTTGGTTTATACTCGAGTCAATGGGGTTTCCTTCTTTTTTTACCTAAAACTAGGTACCTCAGGTTATACTCGGGACGGTTTATACTCGAGTATATACGGTATTTTAGTTTTTTTTATTTATTTCTCCAAGTTTAGCATGCAGTCAGCAATAAGCAGTATTTAGTTGCAACATGTTTTTAAGAATTGGTTTGTTTTTTTCTATAGTTAGCATTTTTTTCTTTTCCTATAGGAGAATGTTGGAAATTATTTTGTATAAGCAGGGCACAAGATTTTGTTTTTTTGATTAATAATGTTAATGTATGTTTTCAAACCAGCACTTATTTGTCTACTTAAGGTTGCTCTCTCACTTTTTTTGTTGTTACAAATTGTTTTTTGTCCTGCAGTGCCCATGACTGGCTTCACACAGAGGGCCACCATTGATCCTGAGCTAAATGAAATCCATGTTCTGTCAGGACTTAGCAAAGATAAAGAAAAACGGGAGGAAAATGTTAGAAACTCTTTCTGGATATATGATATTGTTCGGAATAGCTGGTAGGTGGTGACACCCTTTAGTGTTTAGTTCACTAAGAAACACATGCAGTAAAGCGATTTAACCATAAATGCAATGCATATTCAAATGTACTAATTATATGGTTTTGGTGTAAATATGCAGTGAAAAATTATTTCGGAAATGTCAACCGGGGTACAGAGATAAACCAAAATATATAATGAGGGTAAATTTAGAGTATGAGGGTAACTGGTTTTCAAATTGGTAAATTGCTAAAACACAACTTTTAATAAATACTATATCGAAATTCCATACTGCTGGTGTACTAAATGCCTAAAAATGCAGTGTGATAGTCGTAATAGTAAACCTCAGATGGAGTAGAAATTTGTCAAGGTTAGATTATAATTTCTCTGGATTTATGTACCAGCGAATCAATATTGTTGCAAAAGGACTTTACCTCTTAACAGATTCATGGATTATTGCTTTGCATTATTTATTTTTTGTTTTTACATCTTTCCCTCTTGCTTTTGTTGTGCAAATCCCAGATTTAAAGAGCAATATGAGTTCTTCTGTTGCTTTTCCTCTGTCTTAGACTAGACAAACTGACCCTAAACTCCCCAAAAAAAGTCTTGCTAAAATATTTGGTTTAATAAAAATACAGATTTTTATTATAATAATTACTACAATACATACTATACAAGAGTAATACATTTAATAAAATAAATGGTGCAGCACTCTCAATGACAATACCGGTATAGGAATGAGGAAAAAATTCCATTAATTAAAGCAAGTCTACCATTTTTTCAGGTCTTGTGTTTACAAAAATGATCAAGCATCTAAGGAAAACACAAATAAAAACATTCAGGAAGAAGAACCATGCCCGAGGTTTGCTCATCAGTTGGTATACGACGAATTACACAAGGTACATCTTATATATTCTGCATTTCCATTTCTAAAAGAATTCAAGCTTTGTTATTGATTTTTGTTCCATTTTAATGCAGTTTGAAATATTTCTGTAGTACAGCATACTACATTTTTAAAAGTAAAAATTAAAGTTAGGAATATTTTGTCTTAAATAACTTATCAAAGTAATGGACCCCCCAACCCTGTCACAAATATTGGCACTGACGCACTGGAAGAAATGTTTAGCAGCACAGACAATGGTAAAAATGCGAAGTACATGGACACTGTTAAAATGTTTGTCACACAGTCGCTGGTAAAATGCTTGGAACATTGGCACTAATAAAATACTTGGTATATCAACATTGTTTGACACAGAGAGAATGATAAAAATGCTTAGTACACAGACCGTTGGTAAAATAATTGGTACACAGATTGGTAAAATGTTTATCACACAGAGACTGATCAATTGGTTTAAAAACTGACATTGGTGCATTTTCTTTTTTTATGTGCTGTAAACGGAGAAGTTAAGCTGTGTACAAAGCAGTAAACATCTTACAGAAATTAAATGTAAAAGTAACTAAATGGGTATGTTTGCAGCTGCTGGTTTTTTTTTTATAGGATATATAAATTCAGTTTAATTGAAGGCTCTTTCAAATGTAATAAGAGGTCTCAGGTAAAAAATGTGAACTGCACTTAAATAATGTTAAAATGTAATTTAAATATAAAATGGCTTACATTTAAATGATTTAGAATTTGTGGTATCAATATATTACAGATTCATTATCTATTTGGAGGAAACCCTGGGAAGTCGTGCTCTCCAAAAATGAGGCTGGATGACTTTTGGTCATTAAAACTTTGCCGACCATCTAAAGAGTATTTGTTGAGACATTGTAAATACCTGATTCGAAAACACAGGTACTGGAAGACGGATATTTTTTATTGTGGGGATTTTAAAGAACATGCAAAAACAGTATGTTCAGTTATGTTAATTGTATTAAGAGCAGCACAACATCTATTAGCATCACCCTTAATAACTACAGAAGATGTTTTAAATATGTCTTAACTCTGGCCCTGGCCCAAATGCATGACTAGCTGCTGTTCATAAATGTCAATGATCCGTATTTACAGAGCCTTCTGTCCCGAACCATTTCCAGTGATGTCAGCCGTGTCTGTGATTGGCTGCCTCTCAGCCAATCACAGACGCAGCTAAGGCTAATGGATCGCCGTGGGAGAGAAGGCACTGTAAGTAGAAATCGGGGAACTTTATTACTGAAATATTGTGGCGGTTGGGGTGGGAAGGGGTTAAACTACCATACCCCCAAAGTTGGTTTTGGGGGGTGGACATGCCCTTTAAAAGTGAGAGGGCAATGTGTTTTAAATTACTCATGTAGACCTGTGTATATATCCATCTGATACTGGCTTAGATTTAGTAATAAATTGAAATCAAAGAGGGACTCGTTTCATTACCTGCTGCCGATGTGTTTACAAAGCTCCTGCTTTATAAATTAGACATCCGCATTTGTCAGAGTGGTATGTAAAAATGCCGGCACTGTGTGTGTGCTACATGTGGTTCCAATAAACAACAGTGGGCCACTTACCTGTTTTATACAGCTGTTAAGGTACAAAAATCTAAACAATATTTGAAACTTTGCAATAGTCTCTCTATAACATGATGTATCTTAAAACTTACTGTATTCTAATGCAGTTATATTTTTTCCAGATTTGAGGAACATGCTCAGACAGAACCGCTTAGTGCACTGACATATTTGCAAAATGACTTGTCTGTCACAGTAGATCATTCAGACCCAGAAGAGACAAAAGAGGTGAGAATTTTTTGTTTGACCTTGTACACTTGTCTCAGCCATGCTAACAAGCGGTTTTGGTAACAAAATTGCTTAAACTGGGGCTGGACAAATCCTAGGAGCCAGTTAGTTGAAACTTACATCTGGTGACTTCTATTTTTCAAAATGTAGGGCATCCCTTCCCACTCCCAACCGCTATAGTAGATTTCTAAAAAAAATGATCTGAACAGTACTAACAGCGCCTCACTCCAGAGGCACTCTGATCTGGCTCCCTGCTTGTCAGAACTAGCAAACGGGGGGCCGTTTGGCTGAGAGGCAGCTAGTCATAGCCAGCAATAGAGAGCGCTGCGGGAGCAAAGTAGAGTTTGGATTTTTTTTTTTTTATAGAAATGTAATAAAGCTGTTGGAGGTGGAAACGAATGCCTTCATTATATAATGTGCTTGCTACTGTCCTCCCAGAGGGCAAGGAGTAGGCAGAAACCTTTCATACAGGAAGACAGCTCCTACTCTTGTTTCTTGGACTGTGGGCAAGCACTGCAGGAGAACCATAAGAAGCAGAGATGTAAGGTAAGGATTTTTTTTAAACTACACAGTGGGGCTAGTAGTGGGTTAAATTTTAGTTTTGGGGGTTGACATGCCCTTTAAAAATGGGTCCCTATATAAAGTAAGGGGGAGAAGGTTTGTGACTGCCATACTCCCTATACTTTAGTATAGGGGGACAACCGTGACCCAGGAAAATTTTCTGTTCAGAACGAGCTTTTCCAATGCCAACACCGAATGTTAGTTGGCATCGGACAACACATATTAGAGATACAGTACCAGTACCAGAGGGATCGGCCTTATATCGCTAATGTGTGTACCCAGGTTTAAAGTCTCCAACTTTGTATTTGTATCAGTCAACAGTCCTTCCAATCTTGTACTTTTAGTACATGCACAGATGGTAGAGAAAGACAGTAGGTGAAGGGAACAAGCTTATTTTGTCTCTTGAGGGCACGGCCACACTGCGCCGCAATCGCATACGGAATCGCGTGCGATTTCCTTGAGTTTGCGCATGCGCAATCACAATGCATCCGGAAACGCGTGTTTTCGGTGCGTTGTCGCATTTCCAATGATCTGGAAAAAGCGTAATCGCATGTGCAAATGCAAGAAAAACGTGATAGTGTGGCCTAGCCCTTACAGCGGCTATTGCCGTTTTGACACAAAGAGGTGTGAGAACTTTATGAATGCTTTGTATGTACATTTTACCATTTCTTTACAATGACCGACATATGCATAGCACTTCGTTCTCATTCCCTTTTTAAGACTAAACATATGCTTTCAGCTGCCGGTCCACCAACAAGTTAACGTTTTGTACACTGCA
Organism: Hymenochirus boettgeri; assembly: GCA_019447015.1. Lineage (NCBI taxonomy): Eukaryota > Metazoa > Chordata > Amphibia > Anura > Pipidae > Hymenochirus > Hymenochirus boettgeri. The sequence continues at coordinate 157,441,099 of CM033471.1, forward strand.
GATGTTTGGAAACTACAACAGAATCAGACGGATAGTATCTATTAAAAAGATTGCCTTCTTATTCTGTATTGTTTAGAGACTTTACTGGATTTGGCTATTACTACTGTATGGGAATTCTGCTGTCCATTTAAAGGGCACCTAAAGCCTCTAAACAATACAGGATCAGAAAGCAGTAGTGGTCATATTTTCTACCCTCGGTTTCTACTCAAGTCAATCACTTTTACTTTTTTTTTTTGGGGTAAAAATGTGTTCCTCGGTTTAAACTCGGGTCGGTTTACACTCTAATATATATGGTATATGATACTTCAGTATGTTGTTATTGAAAAAGTGATAAATCTCGGAAAATGGGTATAAATGCCTATTTTCCAAATTGGAAATAAAGCTACGTACAGATGCGTGATCCCTGGAGTGATGCACAACATACGCGTATATGACTGGTCAGGCATAGTAGATGAACAGAAAAATCGGATCATCCATGGCACCTTACCAGTCAACCATGATGTCTGTATGTAGCTTTACTGACCTTGTACAGATGTTATTTTTTACCCTTGTTTCTGGTCATGGCTGTTGTAAAGAAAATGGTAAATATACATTTGATTGCCACAGCAGGGAATAAAAGAATTGGCAAAAGGTTCACATGAAGTGGTCAGTAGAGCATATTTTATGGGTTTAGTAATTTAATCTGATTAAGTGCCATTTAAATTGGAATCATAGTGGCACCATAACTCATAAATGTTGGGACTCCGGACACAGGGATCTAAACTTCATGTGCCACTATGTTTCCAATTTAAATGATGTGTAAATCAAACTAACAGGGTTATTCAGTAAAAGTTCTTGGCGTTAAAAATGGGGCTATTTTTGCCCTAACTAATCAGATGTTAGCTTTCATATGTTAAATAATGTCTGATTGGTTGGGGAAAAATTAGCACCATTTTTAATGATAAGAACTTTTATTGAATCTCCCTGGAAATTCCTTAAAACCACCAAAACCCATAAATATCTCAATTATGCTAGACCCTCCATTGACCCTTTTTGTGAAGCTTGTATGACAGTTGGTTTTACCTTTTGCTAATTATTTAACCTTCTGTGGCCATGAAAGGTATATTTACTGTATTGTTTTTGACAGACAATGCCAGACATGGGGTCAAAAGGTCAGCAAAGCTTTGTATACAAGTGCAATCATGGTGCCGATCCACGCTGCAAGATGTGTACAGAACAGGCGTTTTGGGTGGGAATCATGTAATGTATGGGAGCTCAAGTCGGCCTGGTACGGCATATTCAACGGTGCTAGGCCGAACGTCTGTTTTGCCTGACCAAGCTCTCATACATTACTTGATGGTTGCCGAAATGGCTGATCGTTACACCATCATACATTGTGGGCTGGTCCCCCGATCACATGTGACCGGCTCTTAAGTCCTTTTTTTTTTTTTTTTTTTTTTTATAAAATTGTTTGCTTCATCAGAATCATTTTTGTATCATGCCTGAAGTTTGCCAATAAAAGGTATTGCTTTATATACAAGATAGAGCAGTTGATGAAAAGTTCACACAATTCTCTACTACTGCTTTTTTCTAAGTTGAAATCTATTTTTTGTTGTCTAGTTAGCCAATAAAAGGTATCCACAACTCTACTTTTAATCTGTATGGGAGAATCACTTCCTGGAAAGCTTTTTCCAGAAAGTTTGTTTTTAACAGCACAGAGCAATACTGTTCACCTAGTATTCATCTGTGCTTCCCTTTTTTGTCTTTTCTTACTAGTAAAGATTTAGAATTTTAGAAAATCAAGACAAATGTATTTGTGAATGGATCTGTTTTTTAAATTACTATAGCCAGTAGGAAGCTGTGATTGTGTGACCAGTTGCAGATTCCTACTTCAAAGTACCACCACTGAATGAATAGGAGAAATAGATTATCCCTGCTTTGAGAAAACTTCCTCTGATATCTCCTTTCTGCTAAATCTGTACAATTAGATACCAGCACTGTGCAAACACCCACAGGGAAGTGTTATTTTCTTCTAATCTCCACATCTTATTCAGCCCCAGAGTGGCGAAATTTTATAAGGGGGAGTTACATTTTACAACCTGTGGATTTTTTTTGTCCAGATCATAAAATGTATGATCTGTGGGACTAGAATGTTTAAGCCAAGCTATTTCATATATTTTATCAATCTTTAATTTTTAGTTTCAGCTTCTTCCGTCAGCACTATTCAAACAAAGCAAAGAGTTCACCCCACTTGGTAAGTACAGAAACTTTTTACATATTAATATCATTTTAAAAGTTTTTTTTTTTTCCCTTCTTCGTGTATTGTTATACAGTTAAATAAGGCTTAGATTGTACAGGGTAAGTATGGGCTAATACTCTGTTTTGGAGCTCTCCCGTAGACGATATCCAGCTGCCGTGTCCACTGCAGGAGCAATCCACCGTAAGGTCCGATTCAGTCTCCAGGCAATGCAAACAGATTGGGAAAAGATGAGCCCACCACTCAACTGTCACAAGGACAACTCCAATGATCTGTCTAATCAACCATTTATTGGAAATATAATACATCTCAAATGTGCGCACACAAATGTGAAGGGTGACATGGCCTGACTAGTCTCCCAGAAACTTCCGCTTTCTCAAAAGCCACCTTTTGAAGAAGCGGAAGTTTCCACAAAAAGTGTCTGGCCATGTCACCCCTCATGTTTGTGTTTGTCAGTGATTTATTATATTTCTAATAAATGGTTGATTTGATCTGCCATTGGAGTTGTCCTTGTGAACTAGTTGTAGTAATTTAGTAAACTGTACTGCACAGTGTTGAAAATCATTTTGGAAAAACCTATTCTTGCTCCCATACGATTCTATTGCATTTTTTGATTTCCTTGTTAATTTTTTTTTTTCTTGTAATTTGTAAATCAGAAATTTACCGTATATACTTGAGTATAAGCTGACTCGAGTATAAGCCGAGGTACCCATTTTTGCCTCCTAAATCAGAAAACCATGATTGATTTGAGTATAAGCCGAGGGTAGATAGTTGCCCTTTAAATGTACAGTAATCCCATACAGTAACCCTAATACCTTTCCACTGTAGATGTTTGGAAACTACAACTCTCAGCATGCTTTCGTTGCTGGGAGTTGTAGTTTCCAAACACCTATAGTAGAAAGGTAGTGGGTATTACTGTATGGCATACTGTCCCCCACCCTAGAGCCCCCCCAGTTCACTTACCGTACCTGGCCAGTCTTCAGTCTTCATCTCTCCGCCGGCTGCCGCTCGCTTTGTGCAGAGCCAGCAGTTCCCAGTACTGCTTTGCGGCTGCGCGATGACGTCATCATCGCGCACCCGCGAAGAACTACTGGGAACTGCCGGCTTTCCTGGAATTAAGGTAAGTTTTCTCTTGACTCGAGTATAAGCCGAGGCAAGGTTTTTACGTTGATTTTTAAACCTAAAAACCTCGGCTTATACTCTAGTATATACGGTAGTTAGTAGATAGGCATTTCACAGAGCTGTGCAAGGATCAGATTGACGTGAATATCCTCCCTCTGCAGCTCTGTAATATATTGTTTCTATAAGTGTAACTGTTAAAGGGGTAATATTGAAGGGAATGCAGGTGGAATGCAATCTGTGAGAAACTGTGGCAGATATAAAGCAATTTTTAGGAGATTTGGGCAGATTGAACGCAATATCCAAAAGACTGCTTCAGATTTAAATTAATCTCGTCGAGCTTGTGACAGTTTAAATAAATATGAAATCTACATATTTACAAAAGATAGGAAAAACGAACAAAGGAAATGAAAACTTAGAAGTTAGGAGAAAAATACAAGGTGAGTGAATAAAGTGTGTACATGCCTTTTAATGTTGCTAAACTTAAAATTCATGGCAAAATTAGTTTATAGAATTTATAGTATACAGATATTTATAGTAATGCTCCACAGCAGGTTGCTAAAAAAACTTACCATATTCTGAACTATTTTTAGGTTTCTCGGATGTTGACCAGACCTACTCTCAAAGGACACAACTCTTTGATATTCTAGTAAATTTTTTTCCAGACTCTATGACTCCCCCAAAAGGCAACCTTGTTGATCTTATTACTCTCTAAAGAGACAAAGAACGAGGAAATAATCCTATAATGATTTTTTTTAAGTATTTTTTTAATTCTTTTTTTTTTTTTTTTTTTGCAGTGAAGATTGTGATAAACTTACAATGAGAGAACTTAATTTGGTGCCATGTTTGCGTGGTTAATACCCCTGCTATACATTTAGGCTGATAGCCACTATATACATTGTAGTTCATTGACTAGAATTGCCCCCTTTGTGGGCTTCATAAATGTCATTTTTATGCCAATAACATGTTTTCATCTATAGCAAAGCTTAACATATACAGCATCCCTTCTACCTCTCTGGGTTTGAGTGGTCTTTGTTCATAAACTTACTCATGAAACATGTGACCCTCTTTATTACCCCCCTCCCCCTTCTACTCTAATGTTCAGCCAAATAAAATGGGGGACATAGGTGTATGTTATAATAACATAAAAAGCTTTGAAGATAAAAATGTCAATTAAAAAGACTGTAAAAATATTGACCAGGACAGTGCTGAGTCACCTCTTGTACAGCTGCTGTATTATCTGTATAAAAATGTGAATTATAAATATTTTCCCCATTTTTATTTATTTTTTTGCTCAGAATATATACGGAATTTATAGTCCTAGCTGGTTTTGGGAAAGTTAACCCAAACTAAAGGGTGTTTTTGGGAGCCTTTAAGGCATGCAGTCGATAACCATTGTTTTATATAAAATTATATAAATGATGTCTGAAATATTTGTAGTATTCAGTTAGATCAACTGAACCTTAAGTTTAGTTCCCTAGTTAAATTCAAAATTTTTTTGCCCCAATCAGCAACAGCAAGGTGTCGTGGAATAGAGGTCAGGGGGCTTCAACACCTATTGTCTGATGTGCAAAGTTGTTTTGTCGCCTTACCTTGGGCAGTTTTGAAAACTGTTCCATGAAACCTTGTTTTTAAATGCTGATTGGGACACATTCCAGGGTATTTATTGCCAACAGATTCTTGTGGAAGTCATTCTGAATTGAGAAAGCCAGTTGGATGGCTAGCGAAATGTCAGTCCAGTTGATGTAAGTGAAGACCAGTGATATACCATGACCTGGATAAATGAGAACCTTCACAAGCATGCTTGTTGTCAGAGTAAGTCATCATAAATCTATTGAAAGGTATAGTTTATAAAACATTTATAAACAACAACCCCCCCCCCCCAACACACACACACTTTATCATCCAGAACAGAAGCAGAATTTCTGAGAACTAATGATGATCCTGCCTATAAACTCTGTAATAATACTGTGGTGAACCAATACCAAGTGGTCGTACCTAACAGATTTATGGTATTGAAGACCTTGGAAACAGTTACTGGCCTTCATCTATGCTGGGTTGAACATCTTGACTCTGTATTCTAAAGCAGAATGACTATCAACAGCTTGTTAATATTATTTCTAGTTAGTGAAAGAGAATGTAAAGTTAGCACAAAAATGTAAGAATAATCAGACTTGCAAGTTCAGTTAAACGTCCTAGAATTGCTAGTGTGGAGGTCAGCATATCTAAGATTTTGCTAGTTATGTCAAGGTAAGAAACCACATAGAAATCATCAGTTCTTATATTTGAATGCAAGAGGACATGAAGTGAAGAATTTGGACAAGCAGAGCATACAACTCATAGTGGCATCCTATGACTGCAAGTGAAAGATTGCTTTTTAGTCCAGGTATCCATATCCCCAAGTCTTCACAAGCGACACCCATGATCAGCCATAAAAAGTGCACAGAATTTTAAGTCTTTCTACCATTTACTAGACATTGTAAGAACCTAAGAGCATGGAGATTACCATGAATTCTCTCCTTTTATAAAGCTAGATGGGGCAGTCAAAACTTTCATCCTATTCTTAACCAGAGGTGGCTGGTCAGTCTGAAAGGAAAAGATGAGAGGTTATGGAAGGGGACACCACGCAGTAGAACTGCTGAATTGATATTTTATTACATGTTTCGGTTCCATACTGGGAACTTTTTCAAGTAATAATGTAACAAATGTGTGCTATCAAACACACTTCCCAACACCTGCCTCCTCTCCCTATTGGTTTAAAGCAAGGTCAATCACATGATCTTTTGGACAAGACTGTTATACGTGGAGAGACTGGGGGAAAGCAAGTAAAACACGAGTATACAAAGTACATTTAAATTTACACCAACTAAACAAACTTGCTCAGTGTGGCCATACAATTCAGGTGTCAATCCCTGCAACACATCCGCACCACATTATCACCATCCAACAGGAACAAAAGTAGAAATGCAGGGAGACAAGCAAAACAGGTTTGCAATCCTAAGTGTTTTATTGTACATTTAAAATTACAACATTTTCTTTTAACTGGTACAATCCAATGGATTTACCTACATTTTGCAAAATTATGACATTAGCTAATAAAAGGTTACTTAAACTAAAGAACATGTAGTCTTGACCATATTGGTTCTAATAAATCCTTTAGCCAGTTCTCAGTCCAGTCATAAAGAGTGTTCATAAATAAAATATTTTCAGATTTCAAACACAGGTCCAGTGTTTTCTAATGTTTTAAAATGCCGGTTTATTGCATGATTTCTTCACTTAAAGAGCAATATAAATAAGCTAGGTATTGAGCTGTAAAATGCGTTCTGTACCCAAAGTATTTTACAGTAGAAAAGTTTTAAACAAAATGCAGATACCAAGGTACCGTTCATCGAATTAAGATTGTCATATTTTCCAAAACCAAAACAAATTAGAAAATCATTATTTCTCCTGAATAAAACTGTATGCCATATCCTTGGATTGTCACTGATGATAACTGAGGAAGGGGCCGAGTGCTCCCGAAAAGGTGGTTCTGATGTCTTTGCACTAAATAAACTGTGAGTTCAAAAGAAGTAGTGTGCTCCTCTTGCTTGTTCATCTACCTTGACCCTCTGGGTAGGGTGTGTGTAGGAATGCACCTACAGAGCACTAGGCCATAGCCAGCCTAGTGTGCTAGAGTCAATTTGGAAAGTAAAAGAAATCCCACTAAGGGCTAGGCCACACTGCTGCGTTTTTTTCCAAATCCCTTAAAATGCGGCAACGCACCGAAAACACGCGTTTTCGGGTGCATTGCGATTTGCGTCCCGCATTTTTAATCACAATCGCATGCGTTTTCCTATACCTAATGAAGCAAACGCAACAAAATCGCACATGATTCCGTGTGTGTTTGCAGCGCAGTGTGGCCGTGCCCTTAATATCAATCTGCCACATGTCCTGAATCAAATGGTATGACATACATGTGTTTACACGGAGACATGGCCATCAATATCCCACCTGTTCTATATTAAATGGTATGCCATGTGCATGGGTGGACATAGATCCACGACCAGCAAATAGCCCTCAACGGACCCAAGGCATATCTTTGGGGCTTTGCTCTAAAGGCAACTATTAATTTTTTCAGGCTAATTACCTTGGAAACAACCTGATTTACCTTTTTATTTGAGGGATTGACTTGCCCTTTAAAGGAATAGTTCACTGGAGAAGTGAACTATTCCTTTAATGCATTGATAGAAGAATGGGCTAAGGAGCTGTGCCTAACCTCCCATTCTTCAATCAATTTCTTTGGCGCCAGGAACAAAGGTGCAAGATGTATACCTTTCATATTAACCACCGTGGCCACACGGACAAGTCCAGACTGCTTCCTGTTTCAGTCTAACTATAGCACGCATTAGCTGTGGATTTATGCAGACATCGCACCCTGCCATATGAGGCTTCTTGGCATGGGGATGTGACGTCTCTGACATTATCTAGGGGGTGGGTGAGGGGTGTGATGTCTGATGTCATCTAGGAGGTGGAGAGTTGCGGGCGTGGCAGCCACAAATGGGGCGTTCTGGGGTGGAGGAGAAAGGTCCTTTCGGTCGGGTGGGGTTTGGGGTGGTCTCGTGACTACTGGGAGGATTGGGATACCTGTTTATGTGTATCCTGGAAATTGGTGGAATGCTCCATTAATAGAGGATTGAGACTTGTATCTATGATTCTGCCAGTACTTCCTATTGAATTCCCAGCAAAACCTCCAGCTACATAGTGCTGCCATTATTTAATTCATACATGCAGAAGGCCTATTAGAGTTCTTTGTAGAAATGTCCCAAAAAAATTACCCTAATTGCATCAGTGCACACAGACAGCAAATAATTTTAAATGGAGCCAATGCAGAAAAAGATGAGTGCATATTTTCAGACTAAACACCCCATGGGAAAAAAAACCCTAAACTATATATGTTTAGAGTGTACACACATTGAAATACAAATTGGCGCCATTCCTTTAGATGTATGTGCCAAATGACAGATGCAGTTTTTAACTATTTACTTACTTTTAAGAGATTTTTTTGAAAAATTTCAAACTTAGAAATCATGCCCAATATCATATTGCAATGTGTCACATGCATGGATGTGCACAGACACAGCTAGCTATTAACCCCAAGTGCTTTACAGAAAAAAAAAATTTGTAATTTGAATATCTTTTTGTTTTTCAAACTAAACGACGCATTTGTTTTAGGTGGAACTGTTATGTAATGTTTTCTCAGATGCATTTTGGTTTTCACAGCTGTGCCCTTGCTTTACCCTGGACATTCCCTTATTTATAGTATTTGAGGTTGAATAAAGACATACGTCCATCCAGTCCAATCGATCTAGCAATATCCTCATTTCCTGCCTAACTGTTGATCCAGAGGAAGGCAAAAAAAAACCCCACCAAATTTATGAAGGGGGAAAAAATTCCTTCCTGACTCCAAGTGGCAATTGGAAATTTCCCTGGATCAACTCTACTTTATGTATTAATACCAGTAACTTGCAACATTCCTTGTTTGCAGAAACTCATCCAGCTTTTTTTTTTTTTTTAAACTGACCAATGAACTGCCATAACTACGTCCACTGAAAGACTGTTCCATAGCTTTACCGTTCTCACAGTGAAAAACCCTTTCCGAACTTGAAGCCTAAACCTTTTTTCTTCAAGTCTTAAAGGATGTCCCTTTGTCCTCTGATATGTTCTATTGGTGAACAATGTCCCAGATAGTTTATTGTATGGCCCGCTAATGAATTTATACATATCCCCACGCAAGCGTCTTTTCTCCAGCGTACATAATTGTAACTTTTCCAGTCTCTCTTCATATTCAAGCTCCCCCAATCCCCTTATTAATTTAGTTGCTCTTCTCTGAACCGGTTCAATTTCAAAGATGTCCTTTTTGTACACAGGATTCCAAAATTGCACTGCATATTCCAAATGAGGCCTTACCAATGCTTTGTAAAGAGGGAGAATTACATTTTCCTCCCTTGAATCCATACCTCTCTTTATACAAGACAATACCCTGCTGGCTCTGGCTGTTGCCGTATGGCACTGCTTTCTACCTTTAAGTTTGTTATCCACCAAAACTTTCAACAGGGATTCACTTAACACAGAGCCATTTATAGAATAAGTAGCACAAGGATTTTTAAGTCCAAAATGCATCACCTTACATTTCTCAACATTGAATCTCATCTGCCACTTAGCAGCCCAATGTGACTATCTAGATCCCCCTGCAACGATTGCACATCCTCTGAAGTTTTTAATGGTCGACAAAGTTTTGCGTCGGCCGCAAACACAGAAACCTTGCTGACAATACCCACTTCCAAATCATTAATAAATAGATTAAATAGAAGCGGCCCCAACACGGAACCCTGTGGCACCCCACTTAGCACTCTAGTCCATAATGATGAAGCCCCATTTACAACTACTCTCTGCATCCTATTCATTAACCAATTTTCTATCCATGTACAAATGTGCCTCCCCAGACCAACAGACCTCAGCTTATACATTGGTCGCCTATGGGGAACTGTATCAAAAGCCTTTGCAAAATTCAAGTAAACTACATCTACTGCTAATCACTCCTCTTATCACTCCCCTTTATACCCTTGACACATGTCCATCTTTTTTATGCCTTCTCTTTTAGGTCATTTTCCCCTTATGCCAAGTGGGTCCAAATATGACTGGATGCTGTTACAGTGAAAGATTTTCTTCCTTTGCACTGCAAACAGCCCCCAAACACTGGCTGCAGTTGCAAATCCTAGAGTTTATAACAGTTGATACATGTTGGATTTTCAAGAGGGGGATTCCTAAATGGGTTACCGCCAAACAAGCCCAGTAGGAAGTACATGACCAAATACATGGCTGCCATTGACTTCAAGTCCATCCTCAAAATAACTTTACAACCCCCAAAACGCCACTTTTGTTCTATTCTTACCTTTACCAAATGCTCCCAATCTACATAATTAGAATTTACAGAACCATGATCCACCGCCAGAATTCCCTCCTCTGCTCATGTTGCGAGCAGTTGGTAATGCCATTACCACTCGATTGGTAATGGCAGTCAGCTATAGCCGTTATGTCACTGTCATGCCCATGACGGACAGTCATTACCTGTAAGAGGAGAGGCATCGCGATGGTGTAAGTTATTATTCCTCAGTGTTGGGTGAAGGCAAGAATAGAATGTAAGTGGGGTTTTGGGGGGTTGATACTTCAAATAACCATATGTAAAGTGTTTTTGAGGATGGAGTTACCCTTTTAAAAAAAATGGGTTGCCGACAGAGTACTGTATCTAAACCCAGTCCCATCTGGTTTTAATTTCTTGAGTGCAGAATTTCAGATATCGCTCCTGTGTAAGGGGCATATTTGAAGGGCACGTCCTCCCCTAAAATTAAAATTTTACCCACTACTGGCCCCACTGTGTAATGTTTAAAAAATTACCTTACATCTCTGCTCCAAATGGTTCTCCTGCAGTTGTCCAAAGTTGTAAAAAAAAATGAAGAGTAGGAGCTGTCAGTCATTTGGGCCCTGCTACTTCCTTAACCTCAATAAGGACAGTGACGGGATCCCTCCCACCCTCCGGATCCCTTTTATTGCTGCCCTTCCTCCAGAAAGGCTGACAAGGCCCTAATTACACACTTACAGATGTTATACATGATCTACTTCAGTTAGCCCTGAACTGTGTCGGTACATATTTTGGCTCCTGGAAATATTGGAAAATGGAGTTGTTGTGTGTCAATTGTTCCATGGGTCTTGTTACGGGCCTGGGGCACTCTGCACCCAAGCCACTAACGGCTGGTGGTAAATTTCTCTTCTTTAAGGGATTGTGTTATATTTTACCCTGCCAGAAATTGGTTATGTTAAAGTTAAACATCTTGTTGATCCTAACACTTACAACCATTAAGTACAAGACTACCTACGACAATGCCGACTTACCTCTATATCTACCCAAAACTTGGAAACTTTAAACAGAGCTATCACCCGGACTAAACTTGAGACAATTAAACAAATGCCCTCGGGCAAATCTCCTGGACCAGACGGCCTAACATATACATATTATAAAGACCTCTGAACCATTAACTTTCCTAATGCTCTATATAACTGGTTCCTGGAAGGAGAACAGATCCCAAGTACAATGTTACATTTTTACCTTACGGTAATACCAAAACCGAACAAGGACCTGACAGATTGCACAAGTTACCGACCAATAGCCTTATTAAACAGACTTAAAAATATAATCTACTATATACAGCTAAAGCCGATGATAGCAAATATTCGCTCACTTCTCACCTCATGGCAAACCCTGTACCTTTAATGGTTTGGAAGAATCACAGCTCTAAAAATGACAGTTCTCCCAAAACTGTTACATTTGTTCTCTTCGTTCCCAGTACAAATCCCGGAAAAGGTTATTAAATCCTTGCAAAAAGACTTTAACAAGTTCATATGGGGCCAAAAAGCACATTGTCTCCCTAAAAAAACCTATCACATCCCCCAAATCGAAAGGCCATCTAGCTGTACCACACCTACTCCATTATTTCTATTCTGCCCAACAAAGACAGATGATACACTGAACAAAACCAATGTCTCAAGCCAGATGGTCGGACTTAGAATCAGAATAGATATCACCTATCCCTCTGCTGGATTACCTACTTAACTCCCCAGAACAACAACAAGACAACTAGATATGGACTAAAACAACTAACTGAAATAGGACTTTATACAATAAATGTCACAATCCTCTTTATCACAATCCCTGATAACTACCAGCCAAAATCAGATAATTAGGATAGAGAAGGGGCTATTGCGAGTCCATGATACCATGGAACCGATCAGCAGACGCCTAAGGAACTTTACAACCCTCACTTAAACTCCTAACCTAATCCTATCCCTTATCTTTTTCTCTAACCCCTACTCCTACTCCTGACTCTAACCTTATCTTAAAGGACAACTCCACCGTCATAAGAACATCATTTAGAAAGAATGGCCTCTTTAAACTATGTTGATATATCATAGTTTGTCCTATGAATTCATTACTGTATGTCTGCTATGCTTCTGGATGACTCAAGGAAACTGAGCAATTTAGAAACCTGTACTGAGCCTAGGCATGCTCAGAAGAGACAGACAGGGGATTAAAGGACAACTCCACCCTCATAAGAACATCTTTTAGAAAGAATGGCCTTTTAAAATATGTTGATATATCATAGTTTGTCCTATGAACCATTACTGTATGCCTGCTATGCTTCTGGATGACTCATAAAACAGTTTAGAAACCTGTACTGAGCCTGGGCATGCTCAGAAGAGGCAGATAGGGGATTATCATTCAGTCATTGGCTGTGATCCATAACGCACAGTTGCTAACTGGAAGAACCAGGAAGCAGAAACAGGACATTGTGCAGGGTTTCAGGTGAGACATATATTTCAGATTTCAAACTAATACCGTTAAGTGTTTTGGGGGGGTGATTTACCTGTATGTAAGTTTTCATTTTGGGGCTGGACTTGCCCTTTAAGGTTCAGTCATTGACTGTGATGTCAACTGTCAAATCCATAAGTGACAGTTGCTAACTGGAAGAACCAGGAAGCAGAAAAAGGGGAAACAGGACATTGTGCAGGGTTTCAGGTAAGACTTATATATTTCAGATTTTAAACTATTACCGTTTAGGGGCTGGACTTGCCCTTTACCCCTAATATAACTGTAAACAGTTCCCTAACCCCTATCCTAAAACTAACCTTATCCTAACACTAAACGTAAACCCTAACTTAATCATTTATCCTAACCCTAACCCCACCTTAACTCTAACCTAACCTTTTAACCCCAACCATAACTGGAGTCTAACCCTAAACCCTAATTTAACCCTAACCTCCAACTTTACAATTACCCTAACCCTAAACCTACACCCTAACCCAACCTAACCACAAACCCTAACCCTTACCATAACCCTTTCTTTTAACTCTTTGCTAGAATGGGTTAGATTCGGGTTTAGGGTTATCATTAAAAAGCTTCTTACATTCTTTTTTCACTTCTGCTCTGAACAATAAATCTTTGAGGTTTACAGAGCACAGTTCAGCTCCCACTTCTTCCTGGTTTGCAGAAATCCTTGCTCTCACAGACCTGGCGACTTAAGGGGGCGTGGCAAGGATAGAAAATAAACAGAATGCAAAGTAATTTGTTTCAGATGCGTGCCCCCCGTGACCTGAGAGGAATTTTGACATCCCCCCAAGCACAGGCACCATGCCCTCACTGCCCCCTTGCTATTTCCCCCCAAGCACAGGCACAATACCCTCACTGCCCCCCCATGTCATCTTCCCCAAAGCACAGGCACCATACCTTCATTGCCCCTCCTTGCCATCACATCCCCGAATACAGACACCCTAACCTCACTGCCCCTCTTGCTATCTCCTCCCCAAGCACAGGCATCATACCCTCACTGCCCCTTCTTGCCATCACACCCCCAATCACAGGCACCATACCCTCACTGCCCCTCTTGCTATCTCCTCCCCAAGCACAGGCACCATACACTCACTGCCCCCCCTTGCCATCACACACCCCCTCAAGCACAGGCTTTACTACTCATTTAACCCTTAACCAAAACCCTAAAACTTAACACTAACCCTAAATTCTAACCCTTACCCAAACAAATCCTAACCCTAACCTAATCTCAATTTTAATCCTAAATCCCAACCCTTTAGCCTAACCTTACCCTAACTCTAATATAACTCTAACCAAACCCTAAGCCTATACACTTTCTTAACCCCATCCTAAAACTAACCTTATCCTAACATTAAACTTAAACCCTAACTTAATCCTTAACCCTAACCCTTTAGGGTTTATCTTAGAAAAAGAGTGGACTTCCACAATTTATGTAAGATAAACCTTAACATAACCCCAGTTTGTTGCGTTTCTCCTCACACTCCTGTATATATAACTGCTGTGGTGCTGAAATGCCAAAAAAAACCCCCCTAACCTCTAATGCTAATCCTAATGGGGGCCCTGCAAGGGGAGCATGGCATAAAGGGACACCCTAGGCATGCTTACTAACCCTGTCAACAAACCACAACACCCACCAGTTAGCTCAGTGGGGTAGTGAGATGCTGTCTCAGGAGGAGAGAATCTACCATATATTTTAGCTAAAGAGTCATAAAGCATGGATCCTTTACCAGCATCTGTCTGGTACCCCAAATTGATTAGGAATGTATGACCCTAGATAAGTATTAAAGGAGAACTAAAGTCCCAAGACAACATTGTCCCAATAGAGAGAGCACATTCACAAACGAACAACAAGCTGTGTCTCATGTCTCCCTTTGCTGTGGATGCTGGATGATTTATGAAAATAACCTGTGTTTACTAAGGGTCAGCTCCCATAATTCACCTTATCTGGGAACACCCATCTAAGTGTCCGCCGGACACTTCACAGGAAACTGCAGTCTTGCTTCCTGGAAGCTGACAGCCAATCATGTTACAGCTCAGAGTTCCCTCCCTCTGACACAGAACACAGATACCAGTGCAGTTTTTGTGTAAACACATTAGAAATGCTCCTGTCCCTAACAATGATAAATTCCTATGCTTTACATACAAAAAAGAAAAGTAATCTTTGCAGTGTATGTCTTTGCTAGCATGGATGAAAGAAACAGAACATTTAACATTTCAGCAAAAAATAAAAGTAAGTATGGGGAATTGAACCAGCAACCTTCTATTCTGTGTCTTTCTAAGAAGAAAGCTTTCTACCACTAGGCCACAAGGGCTAATAAGTAATGGACTAGTACATGTAGAGTCTTTATCTTTTGCTAGACACATAATAAAAACAAAAAAAGGGAACATGGGGAATCAAACCTGTGTCCCAATAGTTTTTTTTCTAACCCAGCACTTTAGCAGAACATGCCACAGGTGAACTCTCAATCAATAGAAGTAAATGTCAGTAAAATCAGTACACTGTTTTGTATTGCTACTGGAAGACTGTCAGCAATTCGCACTGGTTGGTAAATAAATAACAGAGCTGCTATATATAAAGATTGTACATATGTAGAAACTTCATATTTTTCTAGAAACATGGAAACAAACAAACAAAAAAAGCACTAAATTCAGGCAGTAGACTATTTTATATTGTTTCATAAGTAAGCTAGGGGATTTGAACTTGTGACTTCTTGGTCTGGTTGTTTCTAATCACACAGCATTTACATGGTAAATGCTGGGGTCAGGGGGCGTGGCTCTTTGAAGCCAACATGGGCTATGAGTTGTACTGGCAACAAGATGGAAGCCTCCTTTGTTACAGAATCTATTACTTATATCTACTAAATGCAAATAACTAGAGAAGAATCTTTCAACGTGTAGGTGTTCTGGGGAGAAAAACTTTCACATTAGGATCTGAAAAACTGAAGTTTAGTTCTCCTTTAAGGATGAATGGCTAATCCCTTTCCCTTTGAGTAAAGGAGGATAATAGAAATAGATAAAGAATATAGATGTGGGCCCACTATATACATATGCACATATCTGTATAGTTAGATGTTCTTTTGGTCTCTCCCATTGTTCCCTTCTCTTTTTCTGTTTGCTGCTGGATCTTTTGAATTTGCGTAGACCTTCAATTCCCATAGATCGCGTAGACCTTCGATTCCGGCAGATCTTCTCTTCATTGTAGAAACCTAGCAAGACCAAACATCAAGAGTTAAAGGAAGAAATATTTAGCGAGATTCCAATTTAAACATTGTGTTTAAATTGGAGCCCACAGGATCCCAGGCTGACCACCAGCCCTTGGAACCCAACCTAGGCCTATCATTGCACGCTTCCCCAATGCTAAAGACTGCGACGCTGTACTAAGAGGGGCTAGAACCAAGGAAAACCTCAAACACACAGATTATGGTGTTCTCTGATTTTTCTGTGGACTTACAAAAGAGGAGAGCTACATTCACAGCTGTCAAACAACATCTAAATGCAGCAGGCCTATTATACTCTATGCAATACCCGAGTGCCAACAAACTGTATGTATAGACCCATAACTATATTTCCTACACTTATCTTTTGATGGAACCACACTACCTATTTATATTGCTCCCTCAAACATTACTAGAAATCCCTACCACAAGATTATACCACCCAATAAATAATACCCCATTATACAAATCGGTATATAACCACAAAAGACTCAATTTACCCAGGCTATAACCAAGCCATAACTATTCAAATCTGCAAGAACCTGATATGTTGATACACAAAACTGAATTATGGAGTAGACATATACAATATATGGACGTATACTCTGACTACAGAATCTTCTACCCCCCTCACAAAAGTTAAACTGAATTCAGGAAAATTATATATACATTTGAACTCTATGTGGGAAATATATATAGATATGCTTGTGAAGATTCTCATTCATCCAGGTCATGGTATATCTGTTGTATTCAATTAGATCAACTGGACTTGAAGTTAAGTTCTTGAAGACGTTTCGCTAGTCATCTGACTGGCTTTCTCAATTCAGAATGACTGTACAAGAATCTTTGGCAATTATGTACCCTGGAAAATCCCAATTAGCATATCACAGCCAGGTGTTAAGGGTGTTAAGATTCTTGTACAGTCATTCTGAATTGAGAAAGCCAGTCGGATGACTAGCGAAACGTCTTTAAGAACTAAACTTCAAGTCCAGTTGATCTAATTGAATACAACAGATATATATAGATATATGTGAACGAAATGATAACTAAGCTGAAACACAATATGCTATGAAACTCACTTAATGCATAACCCTTACTAAATCTTTCCCTCCTGCTAGTCAACTTTCTCCACCCCCTCTCCCCAGTCTGACTGATCTAATAACCACCGGTGTACCTACGCTACTAATAAGACCACAACTGCAAAGTATTGATGTATGTGTGTATATATAAAATACACACAAGTGTAACCTACCATATCCTCTCATGATTGGGGACATATGATGATACCATCATAATGATTGATATGCGTGGGAGATCCCTGCCGCATATACACTACCTGATTCCCCTCCCTACCCCCTAATCCCCACTTACCAACCCCCCTCTTATTTGCTATCTCTCCTTTTCAACTATAACACTATACGTAAATGCCTTAAAGCCAAATGTAATATGTATCAATAGCGCAAGAAAAATAATGGGGGAGCACACTAATCAGGTGAATCCAAATGTGTTTATTCAAACAACATACACAATGTTTCGGGACGCACTGTCCCTTCCTCAGGTCAATCAGTGTGAGTCAAACATCAACTTTTTAAACCCTAAGCCCCACCTACATATCATGTGATATCATGAGTGACACACAGGGGCCCAACAAAAGGCTACCCATATAATTAAACAAATACAATTTAATAAAGTGCATCATCATATAAAGAGCTAAGTGCTATAAGGACTTTTTTTTTTTTATTATCATGGCAAAATATTTATATTGATATTAGCATCCCAATCAGCTACATGTATGGCCACCATTAGATACCAACATTACAGATCAGTAAAACCAATCCCCGTATTTCCAGGATCAGTGGTTGCCAGTTTCCAGGGCCAGCAAAGCCAATCCCAGCACCAAAGTTGGAGTTGTAAAGTGTTGCATTAAAGAGAAGAAACAAATAGGGAAGAAAATCCAGAAAATGCAAAAAAAAAAAAATCAGCAAAAAGCAGAAAACAGGAAATCAAATCATACTCACTGAGATTTCTGTTTCACAGTCATGTTCATGGCAGCAGTCACCAAAATGGGTTTAACCCCGAAGTTCCCTGGACAGGAAGTTACAAAGACTAAGGTATAAAAAGTACCCTCCCCCCACACATACCTTGTCTTCTTTTCAAGCTTACATGCTGTTCTCTACAAATATCTCATCAACAAGGGGAAGGGCATTTTGGTGACTGCTGCCATGAACGTGACTGGGAAACAGAAATCTCGGTGAGTATGATTTGATTTCCTGTTTTCCCCAGGTCACCATGGCAGCAGAGTCCCCAAAATGGGATATACCAAAGCTACAATAATGGGCGGGCAACCAAAATATGATTAAACACACCATTTTTTATTCAGACCCTTAAAATACAGTCTGAAGGACTTTACGTCCAAACTTTATCTCCTCCTCCGCCACCACGTCCAATTTATAATGACGGACAAACGTCTTCAACGACGACCACTTTGCCGTTTTGCAAATTAATTCTTTAGGCGCCCTTGCCTCGGCCGCCCAGGAACACGCTATTGCTCTGGTAGAGTGCGCTTTTAATCCCTCCGGGATCTTTATGCCTCTGGTTTGATAGGATTTTGAAATGCACGAGACTATCCATCCACTTATGGTTTTCTTACTAGGAGCATAACCTTTTCGATAGCCCCCTGGTACCGAATAGGTGGTCAGTCCTTCTGAAAGACTTTGTTCTTTCTATGTATACTTTTAGAGCTCGCACTAAGTCCAAGCAGTGCCATTTCTTTTCTTCCTCCGACTTTGGATTCGGAAAAAATGAAGGTAGGACGATCTCCAAGTCTAGATGGAACTCTGATATGACTTTAGGTAAGAACTGGAAAGATGGTTTTAACTTAACTTTATACCCATAGAATTGTAAGTGCGGCTTTTTGATGGACAAAGCCCCAATTTCTCCCACTCGACAAGCTGATGTTATTGCTGTTAAGAAGACCACCTTCAGAGTTAGCAGCCACAGGGAGATCTTATCCATCGGTTCAAAAGGTGACTCTGTCAAGACTTGCAAGACTAATGGTAGATTCCATGGAGGAGGCTTGGGAAAGGTTCTTGGTCTAACTCTACTCATTGCAGTAAAAAATCTTTGGATAAGGGAATCCGCTGCCCAATTCTTTCCTGATATTGCTGACAAAGCAGACACTTGGACTCTGAGAGTATTTATACTTAATTGTTTTTCAAACCCAAGGAACAAGAACTCTACCATATTCTTCGATGAGGCCTGTAGTGGTACGAAATTCTTCTCAATGGCGTACTCTGAAAAGATTCTCCATGTCTTATAGTATTTATTTGAAGTTGACATTTTTCTTGACTTTAGCAAAAATTCCACCATGTTATACTGAAACCCTGCATGACTTAATCTCTACCTCTCAACTTCCAGGCCGCTAGTCTCAATTTGCTGATGTCTTGGCAGACTATCGGACCCTGGGTCAGCAGGTGGGGAATTTTGCCTAGATCCATGGGAGGCTTGGTTGCCATTGCCAGAAGAAGAGGGTACCATGGCCTCCTCGGCCAATTTGGTATGATTGCTATTACTTCTGCTCTGTGTGCTTTTATTCTCTGCAGAACCCTCCATATTAGGGGAATAGGTGGAAAAATGTACAAAAGACCCCTGCTCCAGTCCTGTTGCAGAGCGTCTATTGCCGTTGCTCCTTGACATGGTAACCGGCTGAAGAAGTTTTGACACTTTCTGTTGTTGTTTGTTGCCATGAGGTCTAATACTGGCTGCCCCCACTTGAGTACTAACTCTCCGAAGACCTGGGGATTCAAACTCCATTCCCCTGGCGACTGAGGTAGTCTGCCTCCAGATTGTCCAGATTGTGTTCTGACCATTCGCAAATCCTTCTGACCTCTTCAAAAAGAGTTTTGCTCTTTGTTCCTCCTTGCTTGCGGATGTACGTAACCGTGGTGGTATTGTTGCTCTTTATCAACACTTGCTGCCCCCTGACTGAGTCTTGAAAACTCATTAAGGCCATAAATACTGCCCTTAATTCTAGAAGGTTTGAGGATTCGCCCTTGCTTTTCCATTGACCCTGGGCTACCGAGCCCTGAAGAAGAGCCCCCCAACCTGTTGCTGAGGAATCCGTTGTGATCACAAGGGGTTGCGGCTGTTTCAACGGAAAACCCCTGTCTAGATTTTCTTGGATGGACCACCGTTCTAGATCCTGTAACACACCTTCCGAAAGGATCAGTTTCCTGTTCATACTGAGATGCGGTATGCTTACCCTGGTTAACAGAAATCTCTGAAGAGATCTCATATGCCACCTGGACCATTTGACTAAGAAGACTGTTGCCGCCATCAGTCCCAAAACCTGCATAATTGAACGCACTGTTACCTGTACCTGCTGTGTTAGACCTAGAATTGCCTCTTTTATCTTTTGTTGTCTTACTAATGGTAACTTTACTTTGTTCAAACTGGTACGGAACAGGGCTCCCAGGTATACTATCTCTTGCATGGGAAGAAGATTGCTTTTTTCCACATTGATTATCCATCCGTGATCCTGAAGTATCCGCATCACTATCTGGGTTTGCTCTGCTGCCTTCTGACTTGACTCGGCCACGATCAGAATATCGTCCAAATAGTGATATATTTGAATACCCCTTTTTCGGATCTCCGCCACCAGAGCTACCAGAACCTTTGTGAATACTCTTGGTGACTGGGAAAGACCAAAAGGCAGGCTTGCGAACTGAAAATGTTCCCCTTCGATGGAGAACCTCAGAAATGTTCTGTAGTCTGGGTGAATTGGAACATGTAGATCCTTCAAATCGATGCTCACCAGCCAAGCATTGGGGAAATACTGCCTGAATGATTGAGGCTAGTGACTCCATTTTGAATTTCTGGTTCTTGACGAATCTGTTCAGAACTCTTAGGTCTAGTACAGGCCTCATGTCCCCTGAGGCTTTTTTTACTAGGAACAGTCTTGAATAGAAACCCTTTCGCCTTTCCGGAAGAGGCACCGGCTCGATTGCCTCCTTTGCTTGCAACTGGCAGATGTAATTTCTCAGTACTTCCATCCCTTCCTGGGTGGCTGGCCTCATAAATGGAAGAAATTTGTCTTTTTTCGGTAACTCCTGGAACTGAATTTTGTATCCCTGCTGTATAATCCTCAGCACCCAGGAGTCCGATATGCTTGTGGCCCAGACATCGGAGAAGAACCTCAATCTCCCTCCTACTTTCTCCAACCGGGCCGGCGTCTCCCTATTGCTGGGAGGACTGGGCTGCAGGAAAGGTGCTTTTTCGCTGCGTAACTGCCGATTGTCTTCCAGTTTTCCAGCCGGCTGATCTATTAGTCTCCTTTCCGGGCCTATAAAATTTTGAATCTCGAAAGGACTTATCCCTATTGAACGTTGGTTCGAATCTAGGTTTTTTATTTCTGCTCTTACCACCAGAGGCTTTACTGATAATGGGGCCCTATTTATAAAAGATCGGTAACGTTATCGTAAAATACCGATCGTTATCGTAAAATAACGACCGGGTTTTTACCGATAACGACCGTTATTTACCGATAACGACCGTTATTTACCGATATCGTTAAATACCAGTCGTTATCGGTAAATACCGGTCGTTATTTATCGATAACGACCGGTATTTACCGATATCGGTAAATAACGACCGGTATCGGTAAATACCGGTCGTTATCGGTAAAAACCCGGTCGTTATTTTACGATAACGATCGGTATTTTACGATAACGATACCGATCTTTTATAAATAGGGCCCAAGGAGTCTAATCTTTGCCCAAACAACATTTCTCCTTCAAAGGGTAACATGCACAAATTTGTTTTTGACGTGTTATCTGCCAGCCATGATCTTAGCCACAATGCTCTGCGTGCTGATACTGATAATGCCATAGACCTGGCTGACAGTCGGACCATGATCACCGACGCCTCTGCGAAAAAATCGGTTGTATTTTCATCTCTGCTAACACCTCCACAAGTTTAGGGCGTTTTACATTCGCACTTATTGCCTCCTCCATTTTCTGGATCCAGAGCTTCATGGCTCTGGAAACTGACGTCATGGCCATGGCTGGCCTACAAGAAGCGCCAGCTGCTCCATAAGCTTTCCTTAAGGAAAACTCCATTCTTTTATCCATAGGGTCTTTAAACCCTGCTGCATCCTCCACTGGAAGGGTAGTTCTTCGGGCCAAACGAGAAACAGCTGCATCTACTCTGGGAGGATAATCCCAATTTCTCGCTTCTTCCTCCAAGAAGGGATATTTCTTTAGAAATTTTCCCGTCAGCATAAACTTTTTGTCAGTTTTCTTCCACTCTGAATCCATGGTTTCCTTCATGGAAAAATGTAATGGGAAAGTCGCTGACTTTTTCTTAATGGATGGAAACAATTTATCCGCCGTTGACGATTTCGGGGTTTCCACCGACAAAGAGAGTTTCTCACTGCCTTAATTAAGGGCTCAATTATCGAAACATCAAAGTTTGTTTCTATTTCTACTTCTTCCTCCTCAGAGAGAAAGGATTGTCCCTCGGATCTTTCTTCCCATTCCCATTCCCAGTCTGATTCTACAGACCTGGTTTCCTGGTATCTTGTTCTTTTCTTAGACTCTGAACCTTCCATGCCTTTTGCAACTGCTTGTTGGATGCACTTCATTAGCATGTCAAAAGACTTCTCTGACGTGGATTGAATAGCTGACACATCCTCTATTTCCACAGCCTTGACTGTTTCTGGTTGCATCTTAGGGGAGGCTTGAGATGAGAGGCTGAAAAAGAAATTTACTGATATCAGCCACTATTTAGCAAAAAGTTCCCACTCTTTTATATACTCACCCCAGCTCACCTAGATCCCTTTGGGTGACCTCTGGCAGCGCTACCAGCTTCCATGCTGGAGGACATAAGCCAAGCTGCAAAGTAAAATATACACCATCAGGGACTTGCTTAGGTAAACACACTACCTGAAAGCAAGAGACTCACCTTCCACAGGCAGACAACCTTTTTACAGCAAAAGTGGCAAAATACTGATCCCTGGTACAAACCGGAGCAGCTGAACAACAGCAAACAGAGCCGGAAAGATTTGCGCCCGAACCTACTTTTAAAATAGAAGCTCCGCCCCCTGCAGGACAAACCGGCCAAACGCACGCCAGAAGCGAAGAGGAGCCGGCAACCCACGAGATCCGGTGCGCCAGAAGTGACATCAGCGCGCCAGAACCTCCACCATCTTGGATGGGGAACAGCGTGCCTAAGGCACGGAACGGCCCCACTGCCCGGTCACCACGGGCTTTTACCTTCCCCACAGGCACTCTAGACAGAGGCGACACGGGGGAGCATCCGGACCTAGGAAGAGTGGGAGACTCGGTCCGGGAAACAATAAGCCGCGCTGGCCAGTGAGCTGTACAGATGAACCTCCTAACGCGTCCATGGGCAGGAAGAAAAAAAGACAAGGTATGTGTGGGGGGAGGGTACTTTTATACCTTAGTCTTTATAACTTCCTGTCCAGGGAACTTCGGGGTTAAACCCATTTTGGGGACTCTGCTGCCATGGTGACTGGGGAAAAGTTGCTAAAAAAATCCTGCCTTGTCACCATCTCACAAGTGAATAAAAAAAACCCTGTGCAATTTCAATCCCTTTTATAGAGTGAATGACATCACTAATGACCTTAAACCAAGTACAACACAGGATAGAATTTTCTAGAATACATCAAGGAAAATGAAAGGGAAGGGGAAATTTGGCGGTGGGGGTAAATGTGCACTGCATCATTCTCATTATATAGTTCAGGTATTTCTAACTTTCGTCCCACTAGATGTTTGAAAACTATGACTCCCAGCACTCCGTGGTTGTAGAATGCAGGGAGTTATAGTTCTGCACCATCCGCAGGGAGTTGTAGTTCTGCACCACCCGCAGGGAGTTGTAGTTCTGCACCATCCGAAGATAACCCAGATGTAACATGGCAGCACAAGCACATGTGCCACCATTTTGTGGCCTTGGGGATCTTGGAAAAGCTAGCTAACGTGTTAAAATAATCTTGCAAGTGTAAACTAGAAAGGGAAAGTTTAAATATAAACTTTGAATTTGTCTTGAAAGGCGCATTTTGAAAGGGAATGTGTGTGTTTGTGCAGCAGATTTTAAAACTCAATGTGATTTTAAAACTGGCAATGATGAGGACATTGTTGTTTTTTACTTACCCTTACCCTTTACTTACCCTTTAAATATGGTTGCCACATGAATAAATGGGTACCTCAGTTGGTGTATGTACCTGTATCAGCTTGGGGGTTTAAAAAAAAAACAAAAACATTTTTGATGATTGTTCAAAATTAGTTTATTTGGCTTCACTTTTACCATTAAGTATGGCTGCCACAGTAATACAGGGGTAGATCAGTAGTTGTGTGTACCTGTGTTGGTTTGGGGGTAAAAAAAAAAAAACACTTGTTGATGATTAGTCAAAATTATTTTGGCTGCCACGGAAATGGGAGGGTAGGTCAGTAGGTGTGTGTACCTGGGTCTGGTTGAGGGGGTATGTGTTTTTTTGTGTTTACAACCATAAAACTATCTTTTATTGAGGATAAAACAAAACTAGCTTTTTTGACTTTAGTTAACCTTTAAGTAAGGCTGCCACAGGAATCAAAGGATAGGTCAGTAGGTGTGTGTACCTGTGTGAGGTTGGGGATGTCTTTTTTTTTTAGTTTACAACCATACAACTTTTATTGAGGATATATCAAAATTAGTTTTTTTGACTTTATTTACCCTTTAAATATGGCTGCCACAGGAATCAAAGGATAGGTCAGTAGGTGTGTGTACCTGTGTGAGGTTGGGGGTATGTCTTTTTTTGTTTGTTTACAAACATAAAACTAACTTTTATTGAGGATATATCAAAATTAGTTTTTTTGACTTTATTTACCCTTTAAATATGGCTGCCACAGGAATCAAAGGGTAGATCAGTAGGTGTGTGTACCCGTGTAAGGTTGGGGGTATGTGTTTTTGCATGTATGACCATATAACTAACTTTTATGGATGATTGATCAAAATTAGTTTTTTGACTAAAGTTACCCTTTAAGTATGGCTTCCATGGGAATGGAAAGGTAGGTAAGTAGGTGGGTGTACCTGTGTCTGTGTGGGGGGTTGGGGGTATCAGTGTTTGTGTTTATGACCATGAAACAAACTGTTTTGAAATATTCACATTTGAGGATAACGGTTATAGTCTATGGGAAAAAATGTCCCGAAATTCACAGATAACGCCATAACGCTTCTGCGGATTCCTTAGCTAGGTAATATAATTCTCCTATATGCCCCGCACGTCTGTACCAAATTTTTATGTCTCTAGCTCAAAAACTGTGGGAGGAGATACAGTCCAAAAAAGCGGAAGGATAAAACGGAAGAAGAAATAGAAAGAAAGGCTCTTCAAGCCAAATTAATGATAAAGAAGAAAAAGAAGTCTGCAGCACACAAATAATTGGGTAAAAAGTATACACATTCCCTTTATTTATTTTACATATCCGGGGATGTCAATGTGCAAGATCTGTTAAAAACAATTAAAACATATACAGGGAGATTCAATAAAAGTTCTTCTAGTTTAAAATGGTGCTAATTTAGCCCCAATCAATCAGATATTATTTAACATTTGAAAGATAACATCTGATTGGTTGGGGCAAAAATAGCACCATTTTTAACGGTAAGAACTTTTATTGAATAACCCTGATAATGTACAATTCACCGCACCTTATAGAAAGCAGCATATATAAAGTGCATATTATGGTACAGTGACCAAAAGTACCCAGATATAATAAACATCCTATATGTGCTATATATAAACTAGCTTAGTATAGTAGAGTATGCTTATCTGTCACAAACAGTATAAAGGTAACCCATGGAGGAAGATTTAGGACACTGGCACTGCTCTTTCCAACAAATGCTGCTGCAGAACTGAAAAGGTAGGCTTTCTAAAGACAAACACCCCAAAGCGCTCGCTTAAAGAGTCTAGCAAAAGTGCCCTCAAAAATAGGCATATCCAATTGAATCTAGTCACTATAATAAAACACGCTAGGCTGGATTCACATCTAGGAAACTCTATTTATTATTATACAGTGCGCACATGCAATACAAATAAATACATAAAGGAACACACATCTTAGCAATCCATATGAATAAAAAGTTATAAGCAAGCAGGGGTCCCTAACCATTATATAAAACAATATATAGTGCTGAGCCCCACAACTTAAAGGGGAACTGTGGTCTCCAAACAAGTTTAGTTTCCTACCTTTAAAACGAGCCATCAACCACCTCTGTGCTCCACAGTCCAAGATATAAATAAATTACTGACCAGAAAGTTAATGGGTGGGAGGCTGACATGTGACATTCCTAAGGCTGCTCCTCCACTTCGCCGCCGGCGAGCACAGCCTCAGACCAAATTGAATTTTTGCGGAATTAAGAAAGTATCCCTGGGAATCAGAGGGGGGGTATCAACAGAAAGCTAATACGGAAAGAGCTTCTGTGGATATATAGATTAGACACCCTCAATCCCAAGGGTCTGAACGAGGATATGCACTTCGGGTGCTTCTTTTGAAGTATTAAAGGGCATGTCCACCCCCAAAACTATAATCCCCCCCACTACTAGCCCCATCATGTAGTGTAGTTTAATCCTTACCTCACATCCCAGCTCCATAAGGTTCTCCTGTAGTCCCCCCCCAAAAACTGCCCACCAGGAGGATAGCAGAGTCCATATAGGACTCTGCCTCCTACCTGGCCTCTGGGAGAAGTTTGGCATGTGTACTGCACATGCCTCCCTCCCTCCTGATTTTGATTCCCTCCCCCTAGTGTAAATCCCTTTCCAGCAAAGGTTCCCCCTGTCCCCCCAACCCCAACTGCTCTATTTTTATTCTTAGAAAGTGCCCCAAACTTTACTTACCTTCCCTCTTTCCCCCGCCGCAATGAACTCCCGGCAGCCGCGTCCGTGATTAATCACAGGCGCAACTGCCGGTCCCGCCCCTCTGCTTGCATTTTCTCGCAAGCAGAGGGCCGGCAGCGAGGCGGGGGAAAGAGGGGAGGTAAGTAAAGTTTGGGGAACTTTCTAAGAGTAAAAATAGAGCGGTTGGGGCTGGGGGGACAGGGGCAATCATATATTAAAAAATGGTTTTCAGGGTGGACATAGCCTTTAAATGCCTGGTAGATGCATTATAGTTTTTATGATGCTTTAGATTGAATAGGATTATGCATTTTGAGAGACTAATATAGGTTATTACAATTTTTCTCTCCCTTTTTCCCTATTTGGGATATGTAAATTGATCCATCCATATGAATTGCTTCCCTTTTCTATAATCGTGAAGATATATAGTTAGTGTGCCTTTAAATGACAGTCTTATGTTATATTGGGAATTAGGGCACTACCGCTTTAAGAAATAGATTTATATAATGTGTCTCACCTGATTGTTTTGGAACCCTGCCAAAGCCCGTGCACATCAGTGCATTATGGGTGAAACGCATGTTGGTGGGGAATGAGACCGGTTTGTTACTGTGAGCTGTTCCGGTTTATCCCCTGCAGAGTTTTCCGGATCCACGAGTATTGTAGGCTAAAATGTCAAGTCGCGTTTTTTTCCGCATGGAAAATGCCCAATTCAAGTTGGGCATAAAGGGTTAAGGCAGAGCAGGGCTAATTTAAATAAGCTGGCCCGATTGGTGCTTACCTGAAGGGCAGCACCACATTGGTTAACGCTCTGGGCCCGAAGTTTAGGTGGGAGACACAGAGGTCTATATATAGGAGCAGGCTCAGGGAACAATTTGCAGCCTGTGGTGGAGTACCGGGAACAAACTCGCCCTCCCCCCCCCCCCCCCCCCCCCCCCAAAAAACAAAATAAATATGCAATATGAATTATCTTTAATTTGATCTTATACTTGTCGCAGCTGGGTCTGTTTGTATTATATTGTAATGGGAATGGTGCTCTTAGATTTATAATATATGATGGTAAATAGGCTGCCTGCAGTTCACAGACTGGCTAAGTTATAATTTAAGTTGCCTAAAGGACAACTCCACCCTCATAAGAACATATTTTAGAAAGAATGGCCTCTTAAAAATATTTTGATATATCATACTTTGTCCTATGAATTCATTACTGTATGCTTGCTATGCTTTTGGATGCCTCATGGAAACTGAGCAATTTAGAAACCTGTACTGAGCATTTACTGAGCCTGGGCATGCTCAGAAGAGGCAGACAGGGGATTAGCATTCAATCATTGGCTGTGATGTCAACTGTCAAATCCATAACTGACAGTTACTAACTGGAAGAACCAGGAAGCAGAAACAGGGGAAACAGGACATTGTGCAGGATTTCAGGTTAGACTTATATATTTCAGATTTCAAACTATTACCGTTTAGGGTTTTGGGGGGTGATTTACCTGTATTTAAGTTTTCATTTTAGGGCTGGACTTGCCCTTTAAGAAAGAAAAATGCTTTGTTAAGTGTAAATATATTTGAGTTAAAATTAAAATAAAGAAAATAAAGCTGCGGCCAATGCTTCCACTCATAAGATCGTGTGGTGTCAGTTTTTGTGTTATGTATAATTAATATACAATTAACTGTGTACTCCATCTACTTTCAATGAAGTGGATGGAGTTGTAACCAGTTGGTGTAGAGAGTCACGCAGTCGGAGGAGTGATATTCCGACACCGGCTCGACCTTGGAGCACCAGGTCCGGGTGAAGAGATCACAGAGGTCACGTAAGTCCTGGTTGTGAGATGGTGTGGAGGGTGAATTGCCTTGGTCTGTAACGTAGCCGGCAAGTTGTAACTTTGTTTGGGACACTACAGTTTGTTACATTTTCACTAGGATTGCCAATACACATTACAATAGTAACCGTGTTGCAGGACAAGTGACGGACAAGTGACTTATTAGTTACAGAGGAGCCTGTGAACTATATTCATTGAACACTTTGCCAGTGGTCGTTGAGTGGCTATGTGGATTCCATCTGCTGCTATTTAAATATTGGCCCATGAAATCGATTTTGGGACACGAAGGGGATTGAGTGATGGGGCCCAGCACTATATATTGTTTTATATAACGGTCAGGGACACCTTTTTATTCATATGGATCGATGTGTGTTCTTTGATGTATTATTATTGGTATTGCATGTGCACTTTAAGATATTGCGCCCTGTATAATAGAGTTTCCTAGATGTGAATCCAGCCTAGCGTGTTTTATTATAGTGACTATATTCAAGTGGATGTGCCTATTTTTCAGGGCACTTTTGCTAGACTCTCTTTGAGCTAGCGTTTTGTGGTGTTTGAACATTTGTTTTCCCTTGAGGCACCGCTGTAATCCGCGTACCACAATCTAAGATACCATAGTCTGTGCATTCTCATACCTACTTTTTTTTCTATAGACAAATGCTGCTGCAGGACTGAAATGGTAAGCTTTCTGTACCGTTTCAGTTCTGCAGCAGCATTTGTCAGAGAGAGTAGTTCCAGTGTCCTGGATCTTCCTCCATGGGTAACCTTAATACTGTTTGTGTTGTGCCAATACTGTTTGTGTTGTACCTAATTAGTAGTGTGCTGCAGATTTTCTTTTTCTTCTTTAGCATTTTGAACAATCGTTATAGTGGCAGGTTTATAATGGCCTCTAGCAACACAATAGCAAAATACCGCACAATATCTGTATTTTGCACCACAGTTATTATGTTACCGTTCAGAATATGCATGGCCTTGTAAAATAACAAATGTTATTGGCATTTTACAATGTCAGATAAAATGCGGTATTGTAAATTTGTGATACTGCACCAATACGCCCTATGTCCTCTTTGACGGTTGTCATTTACAATTGACTTCTATGCCAGAAAGAAGATAGAAGAAGAAGAACGGGTGACTGCAGACTAAATATCTGAGTCAGTATAGCAAGTACGGAATTTAAAGGGGAAGGAAAGGTAAGTTTGAAACTTGTTGGGAGGGGTGAATGTGCCCTTTAATATGCAGCAACAGATATTTGCATTGCCAAGTGTTCTACAGTCTGGAAACTTTTGAAAACCACTGTTCTATGGCAAAAGTATATATAATAGGACATTTAGTAAGTGCTGTGGGCATTCCCAGCTTAAAGTGACCGTAACACAATTAACAAGGGTTGATACCTGTGCAGCTGATGCTAGCATTTTCATATAATTATTGTGGCAGATCTGTATAATAATTATTAAAAATACATAGGCCTTTGCTTCATTCATAGAAGGGCCCCAATAATATATAAATCTATAGCTGGAAAAGCATACAGCTTTTGCTGTCTGCAAGGATTAAAACTTGGTTCCCGAGTTTAAAACACTAACCTTTAAAATCCAGTATTCCTGGATGGCCAAACCCTGTGTATGTTTAGGGAAACTATCAATAAAATAAAACACAGTAGTCAAAAACAATTTATTTTAACTTTACACATTCCAAATATAATTTGTAGGAAACTATATCTTTATATTACAAATCCAGTTTTCAGTCAATTCCAGTGTATAACAGACCCCTGTTCCATTAACAGCAATTCATCAGGACAGTATTACTGAAAATCCAACACAAAATATCAACATTACAATCATAGTAAAAATAAAATAAAAAAACAGCAGAGATGCAAATCAGACAGTAAAAATGGACGTTCCCTTTTAAATACTCTGTTCTCATTTTATCTGCAGAGAAATATTGTTAGTGCAAAAAAAGGCTAAAAACTAAAATCTTATCTATACTGATGTACAACCAACAATACAAAATGTTACACGGAGCATCATTTGGTTTCACGCAGGAATATTTCTAAAATCCATAAGGCCAGCTAGATGGCAATGCCACTGCTAATGCAATTGTTTTTAATGAATTATGGTGATTTTTAGGCCAGTTAGGATTAAATATCTGACAACTGAAGAAAGTGTCTGACGTTCTGTACATTTTGTCTGCTTCATATGAAAATTACACCCGATGAAGGGGGTTTGACCCCCGAAACATTGTGTACATGGTTTTCAGCACCTGAATAAATTATTGTTTAAAAGCAACATTTGAGTGTGCCTCCCTTCAAACAAATATATTGATACTTACCTGATGTGGTGCAGATTTTCGGGGGTGCACCTCACAACTTATGTGCTTGGACTCCACAAATTTGCTTTATTTCATCTGAAAATTACCATCATGGTGTGAAGAATTTACAAAATGGCAAATAAAATCGAAATAGAATGGAATTCTCCTTAAATGGGACATTTTACCTTATCAACAAAAATTTTGTTTCCAAAGATGATTTTAAAGTTACTCACTGAACTCGATCCCTTGGCAGCATTTCAACACCTCTGCAGCTGTTGTGAGCTGGTTATGTGCTCACAGAGTAGGCAGCTTCGGAACAGCCATGAGCCATTAGCTTTGACAATATTAGTACCGCCAGAGGAAACAAAATGAGGTGAGGGATCGGGTTGTGTAAGTAGGTTTAGAAGCATCTTTGAAAGGTCCGTATAACAAAAACTTTGTTTGGTTTAGGTATTCTCAAACAGTGTGCCTCCAAATGTTTAAAAACTACAACTCCCAGCATTTCTCAACTACAGAGGGAAGCCAGGGAATGCTGGGAGTTGGAGTTTTCAACTTCCATCTTAAATATATAGGTAATTCACACAGAGCAACGTGCTTGATGATTCACACAAAAAGTGGTAGAAGTAAAATATAATACATCCTGTAGAAATATCTTGTGCTCTGTTGCGGTGCTATTTTGCCAATCATGGTTTTACTGATTTAAAAAACATTTTACAAAAAACAATTCTAAGCACTTTTGTAATATTCTTTTGAAATGCTCTCATTTGACTGCTCTGTAGTTTTTTTGTTACATAGAAATAACATTTACTGCTTACTTGTATAACAAAGTGTAATATCAGTAATGCAAAGCAATGCATGCTTTAAAATACTGAATTGTCATTTTATTCTTTACATAACCATTCAGACAATTGTTTTTTCTTTGGCTAGTGCCACAGGGATAAAAAGAAGGAAATAAAAGCTTGCATGCGATAATCATAGTTTGTGTCTATCGCATGCACTCTAATAATGCAATATTGGGCAAATTGCAGCCCAAGTGGATTGTAAGGTTTGTAAAACGCTCTTCATTAGCGATACCACGGGTTAATGTACGATCGCAGTTGTAAATGTATGATAGCGATCGTACATTTACGACCAAACGTTCGATCATAGAATACCATGTGTTAGTAAACTATCGCAATGGTATTCTATGGGGATCGTAAATCTACGATTTCGTTATCGTAGATTTACGATCGGTACCGTTAACTTACGAACGTATCATAATTTTACGATCGTTAAAACGATCAGAAATTAACGATTGTTCTACCGATCGTTAACGCCGCGGTAATCTCTAAAAAGCTTTACCGCGGCTTTATAAATACGGCCCATTGCGTGGTGCCAAAACTCAAGAGGGGTTATTCTGGTTAAAGTGAACGGTAAAAGTTTGTGTATACTATTCAGTGTGAACAAGCAGAAATAACAACAAAAGATGCTAACAAACATCAAAGAATATAAAAGTAAATAAATAAAATAATATTACAAAAGTGCTTTGGATGACACTTTATATTAAAAAAAATTGTGTATATCCTTTATATATCACATGAAAATAATAACAGAAAATATCCTATATTTAAGAACTGGTGCAATGCGTATTTCAGATTATTTAGCAATGTTATAATTAAAGGGTAGCAGGGAAGCATTTTGGCAGTTGCCATTCATTGGTCCACTATCTGGAAGTAAGTTACTCATCTAAATAAGCTAAACATTCTTAAGGTTTTACATACTATAAACCTAGTGGTCAAAATGAGTAAATATATATTTTATGTGTTTTGCATACCTAAAAAAATCTTGTATTGCCAAGCTATACACAATAAAATGTACACTTATTTTGTCTCGTTTGTGTTCCCTTTTCAATTAAAGAAAGTACTGCATTGAAGCTGAGGCCTCACTGCATCGCACAAAACAGTGCTGTGCATTTCTCTGCACTTTTGCCATGCGCTTGAGTCCACTTGTATCTACTTTTAAGTGAGTTTACACTTGTGTTTCCCATTATGGGTAAATAAAACATCACATGTACTATTGATATGAGTCCGCTTGTGTAAAATTTTTCATGCGCTTCCATAGGCATGTCTTAAGTGCGATTTTGACAAAAACAGACAAAACAGTGAATCGCATGTGTTAGAAAATCGCATCGGATTGCAGCGCATACAGTGGGGCCTACTTCCCCCATTTTACATTAAAAATACAATGTTAGCGCAAACAGCACGCCAGTGGAGCCTAGCCCTGAGTCCTAATACATTTCTAACTGTATTTAATGCTCATTTAAAAATGTAGAACTAACAAGGTCAGTCTTTGACTAAAAATAACAGTAAAGGAAAAAAATGCAACCAATTGCTTTATAACATTAAATTAGATTAAGATTGATTTTTTTTTGTGTGTGTCATTTTTACATGAAAAGGCCAGTTTATCAGGGTATTTCTATGTATATTACACCCCATATACATTCAGTGGAATTTAACTTTTTTCAAACTTTGCAAGTTCCCATTTAAAAATTGAGTGAAAAAGTATCAAAGGCAGAGCTTGCAGGTTACCAGTAGTTCTACTGAACTAGAAGTATCTAAACTCTTATAATTAAATCTTAAAGTTGTAATGTGAGATAACTGAAGTAAGGCAGGATAGCTCAAGAGAGCTGGGATTGAATATGTATGGCTTTTTATCAGTCAATGCGTATGTGTAACCAGCCATGTGAATGCACTGCTGGATACCCAGTCTTAGCTTTCCACCAATTTTATAAATGGGTGTCCTCTTCTTCTTCAAGATCCTCCCTTAAGTTATCTAGAGGAACAATCCAGCTATCGCCAAGCTCTCCGTTAAGACCTCCCTTTTTCTCTTGCATTTCTGGAACTGTTTCCATAACTTCCAGTGTGGGATTATCATGGTAACCATTTTCCATGGTTTGGAGCTCCTCTGTGAGCCTCTAGCAAAAGAAATAAAAATATATTTAAAAAAAAATTCCAAATCAGTGTGTAAAAACTATGACAGCCTGGTAGGTTAGCTGGTACAGATAGAGGTTTGCAGTGTGATTTATTGATTGTAGTAGTATTAAAGAGCATTTTTTTGCTCTCCTTTTTTGTTAATCAGTATGCAATTAGGGTTTGTGTAATAGTCTAGGGGCAGCAAAGGGCCATATTAAAAGGAATACACTTTTCTGCAGATACCCCAGGAACCCATGGCTTGTTTAGGGCACCAACATGGCCAGAAATGTTCTGATGTCACTTTGTATGTATGTATAATTTAATTTATAAAGTGCCACTTGGGTACACAGTGCTGTACATAAGACTGAAGGCAGTGAAGGAAGGTAAGTAACAAAAAGTTAATACTTCTGTTCTCCCCCCTAAATACAATTTAGCCCACTGTTGAGCATACTGTGTAGTGTAAAAAGAGCCCTATCTTTCTCTTCTTTTCATATGGTTGTCCATGCACAGCCTACAAAAGTACAGGAAACTGAAGAGTAGAAATCCTATCTCTGTGTAATACATTTCTGCCTCTTACTGCACCTCTAAGTGGTTTCTGGCATGCACAGTGGAGTTTTCTCCCCTCCCTAAGGCTCCCCTCTGAGGCTGTTCCATGCAAGGAAGCAGAAGGTGCCAGACCAGCAGCCGCGTCTGTAATTGGCCGAGACATTGCATCTCAGCCAATCACAGGCGTGGTTGCCGGCCTGGCTCCTTCTGCTGCTTCAGTGCGGAAGAGCAGCAGATGGCAGCCAAAGGGACAAGGGATGGTACGGTCTAGGTTAGGGGGGATTTCCTGCAAGATAAAAAAAATTTCTGGGGGGAGCAAAAATGCCCTTTAAATATTTTCATAGTTAATAAAATCCCTGCATTCCCTGAAGCTCTTTATAATTATCTCTCTCTGCCGGTCTTCCCAATCCTCTACACCTCTGCAAACTCAATGAGCTCACACAGCTGTAGAGGAGACGCATTGATTTGAAGCAGTAAGTCATTGGCAGTGACATCACCATTACAGCCATGACTGACAGCTGCAACACAGAGGAAGCCAGCATCAAAGGAAGGTGGCTTTACTGTGGCGGTAAAGTAAAAGGAGCTGCAGGGACTGTGGGGAGGTAAATAAATAAAACAATATCTGGGTTTAAGGGGGGAGGAAGGTAAGTATATAACAGTGAGACACTGGAACCTACCTGTTCATGTTTACGAGTCTGTCTCTGATGCCAGCATCCGTAAATAGCCGCAATGATCAGCAGAGACACAGCCAAGCATACAATAGTTATTATAAGGGGCATACTCAACCAATCTTCACCATCAATTTGTTCTTTGCCAAAATATGAAAAGATAGCTTGTCCATCCTAAAATTGATTAAATAAAGAAATGCTAAAGAAACAGCTGTCACAGACAAAATACAAAGAACTGAGCCTGAATAATCAGAAGAGGCATGGTATTGCACTAATTTAGTTCTAATTTATAGAGGAGGTGCTGTACACATAATATTTGAAGAAGAAAAAGAATCTGCAGCACTTAGTGTATATAAAAGTAAAAATCCTCTTATTAAATGTTGCATTACATGTCTGGTGATGATTTGAAGTGAATAGTTAAAAACAATTAAAACACATAGGGGGCAATGCTATATTGGTCGCTACCTGGCCAAATTAGTGCAAAACCTATGCAAACCAATGTAATATCAGGTTAGCATGTGTTTTTCACTAATTTAGCTGTGATTGCGTCATTTCCAAAACTTTTTGTAAAAAGCGTGGAGTAGCCTATTCCATAAAGGCTAAGTTAAGTTTTCCACTAATAGTTAACGCAAAACTTGACGCCTTGTTTATGAAGGTTATTTACAGCATGGCGAGATCGCAGTCAGGTAAGGTACAAATACAGAAACCAACAAAGCCTGATGTACAAAGACCTAACATGGCACATACCGAGTATAAAGATTAAGCAACACATACTGTAGGGCCATATACACTAATCCGCAGTATTAGGGTTATCGTTAATGTACGGCCACGGCCATTTACTTACGATTGATCAGCCGTACAATATGATGCGGTAGTAGATTACCACAATGGTATTGTATGGGCCAGCGTAAATGTGATCGTAAATGTATGATTGTAATTGTATGACTGTGATTGGAAAATTATGATACAATTATTAAAGGCTTAGTATAGCAAAATAGTGATATTTCGATTTTAACAAACATGGCCCATAATT
Source organism: Hymenochirus boettgeri (assembly GCA_019447015.1). Lineage (NCBI taxonomy): Eukaryota > Metazoa > Chordata > Amphibia > Anura > Pipidae > Hymenochirus > Hymenochirus boettgeri. The sequence goes on from CM033471.1 coordinate 157,477,291, forward strand.
AGTTTATGATATATACTCATCTGTCCCTAAGTACTGCTTACCATCATAAGAGTACTTTTTCCAGTACTGTGTGCGCCTAGTTTTCCCGAACGAGCATTCAGGTTGGCCGGGCGGACGCTCAGGAAAGATGGAAAATTTCCCTTGGCCACGGTAGTGTCTCTATAGGGGAGTTGACCACATTCGAGCTGTGTATAGGGAGAATGCTCAGGACTGTGTGTATTTCGTGATTTTTGAAAAAAGGATCTTGCAGATCCTGTCTGTCATCTTTTAAAATCTATCATGCGTGTACCCAGCTTAAATAAAGAAACCAACCCAGATATCCTTGTACAGGTTATTTTATCTAATTATCTCAAAATAACAGTTTTATGAAATCAAAATCATTGGTTATGTTTACCTGATCTTTTTTGTTCTTTAGCTTTTCATAAAGGTCTTCTGGGGTTGATTTTACTAGAATAAAAGCAATAACAGTTTTCAAAATGCAAAAAGGCAAAATGTAATTTGTCACAATTAAACTGTAATTATATTTCTTAAAACACTTTTTTTTTTTACAACTACTGTATAAAAATTCAAAATCTTTCTGACCGCACTATAATTAAATGTCTACTCAGGTACTTACAGTGAATGCTCCCAGTACCCCATATTTTAACACCTTCACTGTAGCCAACTTATATTGTTAGTGCCTTTTTATCATTAACTCTTGGCCCTCCTCTCCATGCTAGTCAATAGGAAGCCAGAATCTCCCATCTTAGTCACTATTCACAAAAAGCCAGTAACAGTATAGCAGTCATTGGCACTACAGTAGGGTGACTGCTATGGTGCAGAAAAAGAAATGGTTGTAACTCACAAAGAAAGGCACAGGGAGCACTTAATAAGTCTCATACATAATTAATTATTCATTAAATATAATTAATATATTCATTAAACTTATAATTCACTTATATGTAACAGGTGGTGCTAAACAGAGATGGGTGGTGTAATTTTCTTAAGGTTCGTACACACGTGCGATTGTAGATGCCGACCTGCAACTGTATGAATGGCCGTTTCAGACGATAATCGTGCCGTGTCGGCCGTTCAGTCGGGGATCGTTGCCAGACCTACCGTGCGGTTCTTTGAACAAGTGGCCATACACGGCTGTTCGTATACATATGTATACGTATGTGCATCACGGGTCGGCACGCGTGTTTGCACATGTGTACGAACCATTAGCTTTTTAATATTTTTCAGTTATTTTACCACTGGAATACTTATGTTTGCCTAAATTCACCAATGTTTAAGTATTGACTCTGTCTTCATGTTTTTTCCATTATGCTTACTTTCCATTGCAGCATCCAATATTTCCACAAAATCTCTCCAATCCTCATTATACCCAACCACTATCTTGCACATGTCTTTGGAGGTCTCGAATCCAGGGTTTACTGCTTTGCACACAAGGTTCAAATGATCATTTTTATGCACATCAACATCTTGTTCTTGATTCTACAGAAAAGCAAATAAAAATTAAATTAAAAGCTGTTTGTAACATCCAAGTAACAAACCAACCCCCAAGTTCTTCTCTAGTCTCTCTCTTTTATTTTTCCCTATTTTGACTGTAGAGCCAAAACAGATCTGGTTGATGTTACTGTTCATAGATAAAATGTGTTTAGCCCTATTAGGCTTAGTGCCTATAAACGTTTTTTTACATACATCTGACAGATCCCCAATTCAATAATTTGATCAGAATGTGTGCACAGCCTAAAGGAAAATAAACAGCTGCCAATCATTACTAACTGACTCTTCAGTCTTAAGTCAGTTGATTAAACACAAAAGTTTTTGGTAAGGCTGGCGAACATTTTGCCAGGATGAATCACTGTCAGGTGTAGCAAAAGTAGCACAGGCGACAGTCTGCTGCATCCATAGGATGACATGAACGGACGTGATTTACCAGCAAACAGGTGATTGACATTGGTCGTGGCAGGGTACAAAAACCTGCCACGACCAAAAGATTTTTCAGCCTGATCGTCCAAAACACAGAAATATATGTCTGTCAGACCAAAAATCTTCTAGTGTTTACCCCACATAAAACAAAATCTTCATTCGGACAGTATATTGATATTGTCTTTTTGTCCCACTACTTTAAAGGTTCCAGATTGTTTTCCAGCACAACAAATCTTTTTCTTTTTAATGACACAAAATCCCTTTAAAATCTGAGCTGGTAAAATAAAGGAATCATTAAGAAGTGTTTAATAAATAAACAAAATAAAATAAATTAATCTGATCATTGTGTGTTTATGCTGTGAAATGCTGGAATGTTGTGCTGTTTCTGTTTCTTATCAACATAAAAGAGCTGCCAATGTGGAATAAATGTACTTTCCTTATCAGTGTTTGGATTGAATGAGAAATAAAATGTTCCAGCAATAAGCTACATAGCTTATCGTTGTACGAACAGTAGAACTTTGCAACACAAACACTTTAGGCATTGCATGGAGGGGAATTCCCATCCCACCCACCTTTTCTGTTTTTTTTTTATAGAATATTATATAAACCATGTGGATATTGTAGCAGCTTTTATGAACTAATAAATAAGTCAATAAATCTAGCACCACCAGAAATGTTTGCAGTCCAGACCTGTCACTCAACGTAAAAACATTTTAAAATAAAAGATACGTGTCTAGATTTAAATATAAAAACTTAATAGAAAACTATTCTAGTAACTTTGTGCTCGTTGCTTCTACTAGCATTCAGGAAGTTTACCAATAGGTAACCCTCCAGGCTCCCAAGTGCCCCTACAAATGAGATGAAATCGGGTGCCCTTGTCTACACAAACAGTTATATTTTATTTAATAGGAATTCTAATTGTCCAGTGTAGATATGTAACCTTTATTGGAGAGACTTTTTAAGTAGTTCTTATTCTTGTCATGAGTTTTGCCCTGAAGGAGAACTTAAGCCTTTGTATAAATTCATATTCAAATATAGAGCCCTAATTATCAAGCTGTGGTATTGTAAAACAGGGATACCAAACAGTTTAATGAGTTTTAATTATCTGATGTGGATATATTATATTTAGGTCAGGTATTAAGGATACACTGGCCAATTTTTCCTAAGCTGCAGCACAGCAGTATACAGTGATGCTAGCCTATTTAATCTTCCCAGATATTCTCTAAATAATGAAAATGTTCAAAGTGTAAAATCGTAAGAAATCAATGAAATATTAAAGTACAACTCATGTCTTTCATTATGAATTCCTATGGATATTTATTTTGGCAGTGTTATCATTAGGAAGTATGTAGTATATATTTAAAGTAAACTTAACTACATCACCTCTACTATAGCCCAGTATCCTGACCTATAATACACTGAATGCACTTTACTAATATAATCAGAGGGGCTAATCAGAACAGAATCCTGCATCACTGCCTAATCACTCTGAGCTGTAGTTCTGATAAAGGCAAAGTAAATGTAGGCGGGTTTTTTAACTATGTTTGTAGTTTGTAAGGCGTGATATGCCTCAATAAAGCCGTGTTTTTAATGAACGAGTGTGGACTCTAAGAATTCCGGTGTGCGCCGATCCGTGAGGAATCTCCATTATACGTGTGTTACTAAATGTACTGAGACTAAAGATAGGTACACACAGTAACAACAAAGTGCCGATACCATCGGATATAACGGTATCTGCCCTTAATCATTACCGTGTGTAGCGTTTTTTCCGAAAGATCGCAAGGCCGACAAACATTCTCGCCTGGCTCACGGCTGTTCGGAAAAGACAGAACATTTCCCTCGTTCGCGGACATCTTCCTGTACTAAAGTATAAGGACGTTGGCCACGGTCGTGGAAAACATGCAGTCTGGAACATTTTCCCTATGCTATGTATAGGGAGAATACTCAGGATTATGTGTATCCTGATCTTTGAGAAATGACAGACAGGATCTTTCAGATTTTGTCTGTCATCTTTTAAACATCTGTGTTGTGTGTACCCAGCTTTACAACTACTGAAAAATTAGCAACGCAAAAAGTCAATAGAACCCAAATACCATTCCATTTACCGTATCTATTTGTGTGTTTCACGATATGTACAGACATCCAATTAGGTGGGCGAGACCTGAAGCCTGAGTGGGTGACACAACTATGCCAAACTATGCCTCATTTGCCAAATCGGAAGTCTCTACGGGCCTTTAGACCTGGCCCTTCATTGGTGTTCAGAAGTCATGATAAAATTATTCAATTACAGTTTAAAATCTTATAACACTTCTTGTGGTGTGTAGACGTGCTCATTTGCTTTTCATGCAGTACTGCAAATCCTGCTCAGCACAAATGCAAAGCCTTGGTACGTTCATTGTTGCCAACTACAAACTAAAACACAGTCATCATGCCAGCCACTGTCAGCACACTGCCCTGAGTATGTTTCTTTTAAGATGTATTTACTTGTTCCTAAAACAATGCAAAATTACATATAGTTGCAATGCACCAATACATCCGATTGTATATGTATTAATCTATATATATATCTACACATATATACTGGAATGCTGAGCTGCATTGTCACTATTGCCTGAAAGAAAATGTACAATAAAAAGAAATTGTTTTTACTTACACAAATCCCAGGGACTTTGACCTTTAATTTGATGTCTGAGATATTTTTGTTTTTTTTCTGACAAGTTACCTAAGGAGAAACAGAAAGTAAATATTTTCCCAAATATACATAAAGGGAATGTCCACTGTAAAGATAACACTCTACCCACTCAAAACTATATTTCTTAATAGTTTCAGGTGTATTTCGCTCCTCCCTCAACCTAGAATTAGTCAATTTCCAAATCATCAAATTTACAAAAAAATACATTTTTGTCATTTAAAACATAGTGTTAAAGGACAATCTCAGTCAAAATAAAGTTTAGCTACAAATGTTAATCACCCCCCCAAACCTAGATTTTGCATAACTAATATGTTCCAAAGATGCCCCTGAAGTCTCTTACCTGACCAGGTCCCTTTCATGTAGCAGCAAAGACCATAATGAAGTTTCTATTTCTAAATTATATCTGTTGTATCAGGATTTCACCAACAAGATTAAGATATAGTACTCGGTGTAGAAGAAACTATGGTGTCCTATGATGTGACATCTCTCTTCACTTGTATACCCACCAAGGAGGCTGTTGACATGGTGAGAAAACGGCTGGGCCAAGACAGCACTCTTACCAGCAGAAGAACTACATTTCAAGTCCAGTTGATCTAATTGAATACAACAGATATAATATGAGCATAGAGTAAAAATGACCAGCATCCTGACCATTCATGGATTCTATGCGTACCTTGATAGGTCCAGTAGTATTTGCAATTAACTCAGTTGCGGCTTTTGGTAAGTCACTTAAAAATGAAGCTTTGCTAGTGGCAATTGTTTGCAGAGTGACTGTAGCGCTTTCTGTGCTGTTGTCAGATCTTGCATCATTGCTTAAGGTCCTTGTAGAAGATGATGAGACAGAGACTGTAGGGGTTGAAACAAGGGGACTCTCCTTTGTTGTAGATTGGAACCCAGCTGTTCTTCTTGGTTGTGCTAATGTAGAAGTGGCCTGGGGTGAAGAAAACAATTTTGTGTTTGCTGTTGAGCTGCTTTCATGGGGTGATTCTAAATGATAAAAAAAAACGAGGTAATGGGAAAAAAATACACCTCAAGAACCTATATAAAATGACACAGAAAACAATAAATAAAATATCAAAAATCGCTTAAGCACACAAACTTTTTAGTCAAAATTTAGAAAAATGTACAGTCTTAGAGGAATGTAAACATATCTCAGATTCAGATTCCAATTTTTATTGGGTTTCTACCACATTAATCTCAATATTTTTATTTAACATCATTTTTGATCAGGACCCCAAAAAAAGAACTAGCACATGGGTTTATTGATTCAACATATAACAAAGTCACTACATATAACCTATACCAGCAGAGGTGAATACTCTTTGTTTCTACAAAAGCAATGGATTTTGCCCCTGACTACACTAGGTGTGCGATATTTCGGCATCTTTGCCAAAGTCATGCCATATCTGGGCAAAATAAAGATCAGGAATGCAGGAGCCCAGCATGAACTTTACTAAGCCATTCTTAAGGCAAACATGCCTATTTTAAAGATAAAACTATACTCTGGTTTAATAATTAGCCACCAGACTGTACATACAGTATCTCTTACAATAAGGAAGGGGAAGAGAATTCTCTCTCCCTTATCTTGCTAAACTGCATAACAATAAAATCATCTGATGCCCATAAATAAATGTAAGGCAATGTACCTGATTTTCCTTGAGATGGCACAGCATTAATAGTAGTACTAGTTACTTTTGTACTCAATGGCAGCTGGGTTGAACTAACTGTAGTTGTGGATAAATGTTCTGTTGTTTTATCATTTAGGGTACTTGGTAATTTTGCTGAAGTAGAAGTGGTGGTGGCAACAGTGGTCGTAGCAGTTGTGGCAGGGATGGTGGTTGAAGTTGTGGTTGCTCTGGTTGAAGAACCTTTTGCAGTTGTTTGCGAAAATTTTTTGACAGTAGTTGAGCCAATTGCTTGTGAAGACGTTGATGCAGAAATTGATGTTGCACTTGAAGTTCCTTTAGTTTCACTTTGTAGAGTTGTGGATGGAGCAAGAGTTGTAGTTGTGAGTGCACTTGTTGTTACAGTTGTAGTTGTATCCTGCTGCAGTGATAATATGCTGCATCCTGTAACAGAAAAGGAAAATAAGAACAATGTTTACACTTCCACTTTAATAGGAGAATGTAGTACCAGTGGTTGAGAGATGAGACTTGAGCTATTTGGATAGAAAAATGTCTCACACACCCACCCAACTGTTTATTACACAGAGGGAATCCTTAGGTTCATCATTTCTTTCCATAAGATCAACATTATATACCTCAAAATCAGATGCAAAAAAATAGGCAAATTCCTCATGGCATTTTACATTTTAGAAGAGTTTTTCTTTGACCTTAATGTTAATGTGCCATTAACCATAATGTAAACAGTATACCGGTATTCAATTTCGGCAATTGTTCAGTACATAAATATATAAAATATATAACTATATAAGTGCTAGAGCCTTGCCACAAGAGGAAAGGATGTCCCTGTCCTGTACAGCTAACAATCTAGTTAGGAAGGTAACATGCAGATACAAAAGAAAGGGTAGAATTGCAGTAGTAAGACTTAAAGGGTCACTATACTCACTCAAACATCTTTACATCTTAAAGGGCATGTCCACCCTTTGAAAAAACTTTTTACATGTTATAGGTATTGCTCCCCCAGCCCCAAACGCATTAATCTTATTTGCAGAAACTCCCCTGATAGTTACTTACCTTCCCTCTATCCTCCGCCGTGGCGGTACTCACATATTTATCTGTGCTTCTTTTGTCATTAAAATATCAATGTATAGTGAGTGCTCCTAGTTGGCCCCACCCTCCCTTACTCACTGCCTCCTTGTAGTGTCTGTGACACTTATAAGTTCTGCACAGCCTGACCATAGACACTGCTCTGCTTACACATCCCCCCCCCCCTGCAAGTGGGATTTTGTAGGTATGTCTCCAATAATATGCCCCAAGCCTTTTTAATTGTATGTATACTTTTTTTTTTTTTTTACTGGCACGTAACACACACCCACGATTAATATACCAGCATTTCTAGGGCTGTTACAAACAACACAATACTTGCCCCGACTGTTTTTTATCAAAATATTTCAATATACTCTATAAGTCTTTTGTGGAAAGGTTTGCATTATTTTTTTTCACATCTATGCAAATTTAGTTTCATAAGAAAGAGCTATGGTCAGATTTAGTAAAGCGGGAACACTTGTAATACAATATAAGGATGAGTGGATATATATAAACTCATTAGGTTAGGACTGATGCTGGGATACTGCCTTGAAGTGGCGCATCAGCTGATGCAAGTTTGTACAAACTATGTAACTAAATGTATCCATTTTAACTTTAGTGCAGGTAATCACCCTTCGTTGCTTGCATATTTGTTTGATCGTGATATCTAATTCATTTATGCTTATATGTATAGTTGAGTGCTGGAGACTTTTGTGTAATGTATATATATATATATATATATATATATATATATATATATATAGTGACCTTATGCCATAGGCCTTCTTACAGCCGTGCTAAGAGAGCCAAACCAATAAATAATATATACAAAATCCAGACAAGTCTCAGCTAGAGACTTGTGTGTTAGTACTCTCGTATAAAGCACTCGACATTTGCAGGTAATAAAAAATACAAAAGACTTTATTATTGTCCCTTAGACATAAAAATAGGTATAAAAATACTCCATCCCCTTTAAGACATCACCAAACACCATAAAGAGCCTAGGCATCCCTAGACACCTATAAATGAGAACCCATCCGGAGTACCACATTAATAGTAGGTAAGTACAGTCCCGCTATTCAGAATTCAATACCCTAATATCCTGCGTGGATGCAGAAGATAAATCAAAAGAAACATGCTGAGTCCAGTGATTAGCCAAAGTACACTGTGGATGACAGTCCCAAAGTCCAAATCAGTCCTACTAGTATACCCACGGGACACTGGTGTAATGCCAAGCCATACCTGTCAATCACTGATCATTTGGTCGATACTCACAGTCCTGCGACCAACACTCTTCACCCGCATATCCAGCTCCCCGGACTACCCTCTTTCAGGTTCCTTTCCTCCTACGGCATATGGAGCAGTTTGTTTCTAAGACGCTGCGGTACTAACACAAGATGGGTTCTATACACCGACACGTGTTTCGTCCGTGTTACATTCAAACAAACGGGGCTTCGTCTGGAGAACTCTTTTTTGGTTATTAAATCTGTTTGGTGATGTCTTAAAGGGGATGTTGGGAGTCTTTTTATAAACATTTTTATGTCTTCAGGGACAATAATAAAGTCTTTTGTATTTTTTATTACCTGCAAATGTCGAATGCTTTATATGAGAGTACTTACAGACAAGTCTTTAGTCGAGACTTGTCTGTTTTTTGTATACATTACTTGTATGGCAATAGCCTAAGCCTCCATGTGACATATGTTGACTAAGGGTGAGGCCACACTGCAACGCACAGGAATCGAGCACAGAATCGTGATTTGATTTTAGTGGAAATCGTGGGCACAATCACGAGCGCGAAACGTGGCGCAAACACCAAAAACGTGCTTGTGTGGCCTCACCCTGAATAGTGAGTTACGCTATTACTTCCTCTCTTCTAGCTGGTGTACTTTTATGATATGCTCATTGTGCACCTGTTAAAGTGTGTGCAGCTTCCTGAATTGTTGTGTGTGAGATTTCAAAATGTTTTGCACCTTCTATTATACCTATATGATAACAAATAAGCTAGTTTGAACATGATACACTTAACAGGAAATATGATGTATTTGTTCCTCAACTGGTTGTTCTGTTTACAAAATACACGCCTCTTTGTCTAAAATTTAGATTGTACACAAAATGATTTAGGCTATAAATCAAGCAATAAAATCAATCTATCTTACCAGACCTGAGCTTTTCCTCACCCATGTAAAATTATTTGTGAGGGCATAAAGCTATAAATAGTGTAAAAGGATGCGGAGTATAATAGTAGGAAATTATGTTAACACACCCATCCAGACAGGGAGCAGCACACATTTCATGCACAAGCTGGCAAAGGTTTCATTTTTTTCTGAGGGTCAAAAAACTGGAAGAAACTATTACATTGGTGGTCTCTACAGGATAGTAATGATAATAACATGCACAGGAACTGTTTAGGGTACATTACTAAGAACACTAACAAGCTCTAATGAATTAATTTCAGCATTTTCTCTTTATTTATATAACCTATATCTGCTTGTGAAGATTCTCATTCATCCAAGTATATCTGGATGATACCAGGTCATGGTAATCTGTTGTATCAGTTAGATCAACTGGGTTTAGTTTAGTTCTTAAAAGACGTTTTGCTAGTCTCCGACTGGCTTTCTTAATTCGTATGACAAGAATCTGTTGGCAATAAATACCCAATTAGCATATAACAGACGGTATAGGGGCCCCCTAAATGCAAGGTGTTGATTGCATTGTGGTTAAGTGGTGTAATCGAAACTGCCCGGGTAAGGCGTCAAGTCCGATGACTAGCCAACATCAAGTCCAGTTGCTCTAACTGATACCACTGGTATATGACCCATATCTATTTTTTTCTGGTAACCACAAGGCTATAACCATTTTACTAATTATATACAAATGCTGGTATATAAACCTAGAGTATTTCCTCTTGCTTGAAAACAAGTTAACTTAAGATTAAAAATAAAGTTTCACCGCACAAAATGTTTTTTTATTCATCCAACATGATTAAAACCCCGAGAATATTCTTTGCTACCTCAACATACAGACTGGCACTGATAAGACTGCGTAATGTGCTCCTCCACAAAGACAACTGCCAGCAATTCTTTAGATCTCAAACATTGCATTTCTTATCATAGCGCTCACATGGACACGTATTGTGTGTGATGGTGTCTGCAGTGGTATTTATCATTACTTAAGGACAAATGTGAGTCTTATTTATACAAAAAACATTTTTAAAATACTTTACCAGCTTTTATTACAAAAAATACTTGTTGTATTGTTCTGTTAATTCTTTTGGAACTTAATAATAATTGTTTACACCTCGTTATGTTTAACCATATACAAACTCTCTAATGAGTGATAATATCAGAGTTTTTTAGCCATATTCTGAGTATTAAATGCATTACAAAACATTTTCAAAGGAAAAGGATGGCAAAATGATTTTAAGACCTCAAATTAGCATTGTGCTAAAGTTTTGGAAGTGCTTAAGTTTTGCAGCAACCAATCAGATGTTAGCTTTTTACTGGGTGCAGGTAGAAACATTTGATTGATTGATGCATATCACTAGCATGGGAATACTTTTTGCATCTTTTATTACATCAACCCGAAACATCGTGAGTTTTTTTTAACCTACTACTTGTAATCTGCATCTGCAAGCGCGCCTACAAGGTGCTCTTTGTCATTAAAATATCAATGTATAGTGAGTGCTCCTAGTTGGCCCCACCCTCCCTTACTCACTGCCTCCTTGTAGTGTTGTGACACTTTAAGTTTTGCACAGCCTGACCATAGACACTGCTCTGCTTACACATCCCCCCCCCTGCAAGGGGATTTTGTAGGTATGTCTCCAATAATATGCCCCAAGCCTTTTTAATTGTATGTATACTTTTTTTTTTTTTTTACTGGCACGTACACACACCCACGATTAATATACCAGCATTTCTAGGGCTGTTACAAAACAACACAATACTTGCCCCGACTGTTTTTTATCAAAATATTTCAATATACTCTATAAGTCTTGTGGAAAGGTTTGCATTATTTTTTTTCACTCTATGCAAATTTAGTTTCATAAGAAAGAGCTATGGAGATTTAGTAAAGCGGGAACAATGTAATACAATATAAGGATGAGTGGATATATATAAACTCATTAGGGTAGGACTGATGTGGGTACTGCCTTGAAGTGGCGCATCAGCGATGCAAGTTTGTACAAACTATGTAACTAAATGTATCCATTTTAACTAGTGCAGGTAATCACCCTTCGTTGCTTGCATATTTGTTTGATCGTGATATCTAATTCATTTTATGCTTATATGTATAGTTGAGTGTGGAGACTTTTGTGTAATGTGTATATATATATATATATATATATATATATATATATATATATATATATATATATATATAGTGACCTTATGCCATAGGCCTTTTACAGCCGTGCTAAGAGAGCCAAACCAATAAAAAAATATACAAAATCCAGACAAGTCTCAGCTAGAGACTGTGTGTTAGTACTCTCGTATAAAGCACTCGACATTTGCAGGTAATAAAAAATACAAAAGACTTTATTATTGTCCTTAGACATAAAAATAGGTATAAAAATACTCCATCCTTTAAGACATCACCAAACACCATAAAGAGCCTAGGCATCCCTAGACACCTATAAATGAGAACCCATCCGGAGTACCACATAATAGTAGGTAGTACAGTCCCGCTATTCAGAACAATACCCTAATACCTGCGTGGATGCAGAAGATAAATCAAAAGAAACATGCTGAGTCCAGTGATTAGCCAAAGTACACTGTGGATGACAGTCCCCAAGTCCAAATCAGTCCTACTAGTATACCACGGGACACTGGTGGTAATGCCAAGCCATACCTGTCAATCACTGATCATTTGGTCGATACTCACAGTCCTGCGACCAACACTCTTCACCCGCATATCCAGCTCCCCGGACTACCCTCTTTCAGGTTCCTTTCCTCCTACGGCATATGGAGCAGTTTGTTTCTAAGACGCTGCGGGTACTAACACAAGATGGGTTCATACACCGACACGTGTTTCGTCCGTGTTACATTCAAACAAACGGGGCTTCGTCTTGGAGAACTCTTTTTGGTTATTAAATCTGTTTGGTGATGTCTTAAAGGGGATGTTGGGAGTCTTATAAACATTTTTATGTCTTCAGGGACAATAATAAAGTCTTTTGTATTTTTTATTACCTGCAAATGTCGAATGCTTTATATGAGAGTACTTACAGACAAGTCTTTAGTCGAGACTTGTCTGTTTTTTGTATACATTACTTGTATGGCAATAGCCTAAGCCTCCATGTGACATATGTTGACTAAGGGTGAGGCCACACTGCAACGCACAGGAATCGAGCACAGAATCGTGATTTTAGTGGAAATCGTGGGCACAATCACGAGCGCGAAACGTGGACGCAAACACGCAAAAAACGTGCTTGTGTGGCCTCACCCTGAATAGTGAGTTAGGCTATTACTTCCTTCTCTTCTAGCTGGTGTACTTTTATGATATGCTCATTGTGCACCTGTTAAAGTGTGTGCAGCTTCCTGAATTGTTGTGTGTGAGATTTCAAAATGTTTTGCACCTTCTATTATACCTATAGATAACAAATAAAGCTAGTTTGAACATGAAATACACTCTAACAGGAAATATGATGTATTTGTTCCTCAACTGGTTGTTCTGTTTACAAGGAATACACGCCTCTTTGTCTAAAATTTAGATTGTACACAAAATGATTTAGGCTATAAATCAAGCAATAAATCAAAATCTATCTTACCAGAAACTGAGCTTTTCCTCACCCATGTAAAATTATTTGTGATGGCATAAAGCTATAAATAGTGTAAAAGGATGCGGAGTATAATAAAGTAGGAAATTATGTTAACACACCCCATCCAGACAGGGAGGCAGACACAATTTCATGCACAATGCTGGCAAAGGTTTCATTTTTTTCTGAGGGTCAAAAAACTGGAAGAAACTAATTACATTGGTGGTCTCTACAGGATAGTAATGATAATAACATGCACAGGAACTGTTTAGGGTACATTACTAAGAATCACTAACAAGCTCTAATGAATTAATTTCAGCATTTTCTCTTTATTTATATAACCTATATCTGCTTGTGAAGATTCTCATTCATCCAAGTATATCTGGATGATACCAGGTCATGGTATATCTGTTGTATTCAGTTAGATCAACTGGGTTTTAGTTTAGTTCTTAAAAGACGTTTTGCTAGTCATCCGACTGGCTTTCTTAATTCTGAATGACAAGAATCTGTTGGCAATAAATACCCAATTAGCATATAACAGACAGGTGATAGGGGCCCCCTAAATGCAAGGTGTTGATTGCATTGTGGTTAAGTGGTGTAATCGAAACTGCCCAGGGTAAGGCGTCAAGTCCGATGACTAGCCAAACATCAAGTCCAGTTGCTCTAACTGAATACCACTGGTATATGACCCATATCTATTTTTTTCTGGTAACCACAAGGCTATAACCATTTTACTAATTATATACAAATGCTGGTATATAAACCTAGAGTATTTCCTCTTGCTTGAAAACAAGTTATACTTAAGATTAAAAAATAAAGTTTCACCGCACAAAATGTTTTTTTATTCATCCAACATGAATTAAAACCCCGAGAATAATTCTTTGCTACCTCAACATACAGACTGGCACTGATAAGACTGCGTAATGTGCTCCTCCACAAAGACAACTGCCAGCAATTCTTTAGATCTCAAACATTGCATTTCTTATCAATAGCGCTCACATGGACACGTATTGTGTGTGATGGTGTCTGCAGTGGTATTTATCATTACTTAAGGACAAATGTGAGTCTTATTTATACAAAAACATTTTTAAAATACTTTACCAGCTTTTATTACAAAAAATACTTGTTGGTATTGTTCTGTTAATTTCTTTTGGAACTTAATAATAATTGTTTACACCTCGTTATGTTTAACCATATACAAACTCTCTAATGAGTGATAATATCAGAGTTTTTTAGCCATATTCTGAGTATTAAATGCATTACAAAACATTTTCAAAGGAAAAGGATGGCAAAATGATTTTAAGACCCTCAAATTAGCATTGTGCTAAAGTTTTTGAAAGTGCTTAAGTTTTCAGCAACCAATCAGATGTTAGCTTTTTACTGGGTGCAGGTAAAACATTTGTTGATTGATTGCATATCACTAGCAATGGGAATACTTTTTGCATCTTTTATTACATCAACCCGAAACATCGTGAGTTTTTTTAACCTACTACTTGTAATCTGCATCTGCAGCGCTCCTACAGCGTTATAAAGTCCCGGTGACCGATTCATGATCAGTAAGTGTGATTTTAACCCTTAGCTTATGGCATCCCCACGAGTATCACAAAGGACACTTGCGCAGCTGCTTCAACTATCACCAGCGTTTGTTCAGATGTTAGGAATTATTTAAAGGATAAGTGCACTGTAAAATCAAGTTATGTGCACTTGGAAGCTGCAGCTTTAAAAATACTGTTGCAGACATCCCAACCTGTCTCTTCGTTCTTCCGGGCAGGGTGGGCGAGGGAGCGTGGCTATGCTGTGTGACGTCATCGGCGTCACACAGTGGGTGGCGCATACATGCTAGGGGGTGGGGGAGGCGGGGTTAGGGGTGTGGGCATGGCGTGGGCGGTCCAGGGGCGTGACAGACATAAAGTGGACATAACGGGGAGGCGATTTAGGACTCCTCTCCGCTGTGGGAGATCGGGGTGGTCTCGCGACCACCCCGATTTGCAGGAGACTCCCGGAAGATCCGAGAGTAGTGGGATACCTGCTGTTGCCATATTTATTTTTTTACCTATGCCCCTCCAGAGCCTAGCTTTGTGCCTTGAAAGTTGCTGACATCTTGTTACTGGTTTTCTGAATGTTAAGCTCCACCCCTCTGAGATTTCCTCTGCTTTCTCCTGCTTGAACCTCAAACAGTAATGCCTGAAAGTTTATGAGCACAAGGTAGGCTCTGGAGGGGCATAGGTAAAAAAAAATATGGCAACAGTATTTTTAAAGCTGCAGCTTCTGTTTTAAGCTAATCAGTATCCTGTACTCCCAATTCCTTAACCCTCTTGCAACTGTAAATTTGGAACTTGCTGTGGTAAATACTAATTAGTATGAACCTAGCATGTTAATCTGGATCCTGTAAACCACAATTGCCCAATGGTGCTGTTTAGCTTGAACTACAAATTGTGGCAGGATTGCCTAGGTCTGCTCTTAGATCTGCAGGTTTATTCCACTTAGACTCCATGGATTATAGCTCTCAAGTAGGTGGAATATGGAAGTGAGGGCAAGTTTAGTAAGGTTTATGACCCTTATTGCCTTAAGTGACTCATATAATTCTTCCCAAATCCAATAGTGTAATAGCTATGGATGTAAGGGAAGTCAGATAGATAACTTGTATGTTCAAACCTTTGGGTAGAAATTACTAAAGCATGAATGTTGGCTTTTAATGTCTATAAGTCAGGAAAATGGCTTTATTCCAGGATGTGTGAAAATGCTTTTCCAGATGTATGAACATTTTCCAGCATTCTGTGCAGCCAGGGAATGCTGGGAGTTGTAGTTTTTGAACATGTAAAACATTAAACACCCATGCTGTATATCATTAGGCTGTATTGCATCTGTATACATTCATTAGCCAATGGATATAAGGAAGAAGCTTAATGTAAACAAAGAATGCTGGGATTTGTAGTTTTCAAACATGTGAAAGGTCACACCTTCAACACCCCTGCTCTATACCATTAGGCTGTATTGCATCTAGACACATTCATTAGCTACAGGACATTCAGAAGAAACTAACTGCAAACAGAGAATGCTGGGATTTGTCGTTTTCAAACATGTGAAAGGTCACACGTTCAACACCCCTGTTCTATACCATTAGTCTGTATTGCATCTGGACACATGCATTTGCCACAGGCTGTAAATGAGACATTTTCCCACCCATCTCAGGAAAGCTATACCTTTAGCTATACAAAAGCTTTTACAGCATTCCACAAGCTAAATGCAAAACTGGAGCACAAACTACAGACCAGTTTTGGCTTAATTGAGCCATCATCAGTGTAGTGCAGACCTCTGGTTGTGTGTTGCAGTGTGAAGCACCTATTGACAGACATTATTAACAAATTAAATAAGATAGTCAGTGTATGCAAATAAGTAACACAGACTTCTGGGTAATTTCTATGTTTCCATGCCAGCTCTCAGGAAAGCGATACAGGCTGTTACAGCATAACAGTATAGCTTTCATAAGAGCTGCCATTGAAACATGGAAATTACCCCGAAATCTCCTTTCCTTATAGCGACGTCTGGATGCTGGTGACTGAGTAACAGTTTAAAATATACTTGTATAAAGATTCTTATATCCACACATAGCAAAACATACACACAGCAAACAAAGTCCAAATGCACACAACCCCCCTAAGTGCAGATTCTAAAAAACTTCCCCACTTCCAAGGGAGTACAAGTAATCACTAAGAGCAATCACTTTGGAGTGCAACATTGTATCTTGTTCTTAGTCAAAACATACACACACATAAATTCCACTGTGTACCAAAGGGCACACATTTTCTAATATACATATACAGTATATATATAGCAGTCTGTAAACCTGAGGACGGCCCGATGTTATAGGGCTGAAACGCGTAGGTTCTACAGACCTGCGATCCGAATTCGGAGTGCTCTGCATATGTTACTTCTACATTTACCTTTTACGGCAGCACCCCGGGGGCTCGTCTTGAGGATGGAGTGCGTGGGATCCTTCTATTACCTATATATATATATGCCTGGGTGCATAAGGTTAGAACTTTTCCAATACTCTGGGACTCTGTTCAATTGTATATATATATATATATATATATATATATATATATATATATATATATTACACAGAAGTCTCCAGCACTCAATTAGACAATAGTCAAAAATTAATAGATGTAAAAGTTAAGTACTGTATACCTGCAAGCAATAAAGGGTAATCACCTACACTGAGGTTAAAATGGATACCTTTAGTTACATTGTTTGTACAAACATGCGTCAGCTGATGCGCCACTCCAAGGCAGTATCCAGGCATCAGTCCTAACCTAGTAAAAAGTATTGTCCCTGTGTGTATATACATACACACACTTGCAAAAGTGTGCCCGTTGGTGCACAATGGGTAGACACAGGCAATCCTGCCACACTGTGTGGTTGAAGCTAAACATGCTAGGTTAATACTTATTAGTATTCACCACGGCAAATGGTGATGGTATCTCATATATTATAACAGAAGGTACCTCACAGCATTATGTTATTATAATAGCATTGCCCTCATAAGCTAACATATAAACAAACATTTCTCATTCCCAGTTTACCTAAATAAATGAATTTATCCTTTATATATTCTTTTATACAGATCTAATTGAAAAAAAAAATTGCTTCAGAGCAATTTTTAATAACTGATAACTGCTTTTTATTTCAGTATTACAGTAAATCCTTGCTATACCTGCCTGGCTAAAGGCTAAGAACTTGCAAGCAAGCACCTTCATCCCAACCATTAATAGTGGCTGCCAATTCAAATTGTTCTAGCCAATCAGTCCACTCCCTAGTTACCCCATCAAATGGATCAGGTTTGGACCTGGAAGAGCTACTGAGTCTAATTGGGGAATTTCATCTGCAGGTAGGACAGGAGGATTTAAATCAATACTATCAGTAGCAGACTCCATAGCTTAATACAGAGAACAAATATACAGAGAAAACAGGGAGAATAAATGATATTACCAGCTCTGCTGCCACCAATTTGTGCCAGATCACTGCTTTATGGAAGGATTATGGGTAGCATGGCACACAGTGTGTTACTCTGATGGTCTGGCACGAAGCAGATGCACATAAACAGGTTACCCACATAACATGTGCAGTAATCAGGGGTTTCCTTGTCTATCGTGCACCACTTTGAATATTGACCAATAATCTGTCCTCCCAACAGGTGGTAACAGGATCTTATACACGGGATCTTGTGTTGCAGTCAATATCTCTCCAAAGCCCACACCACAATCTACTTTCACTTTCTCTCCTCTTCTTTCTTCTCCTCTTTCTCTCATAGAGAGCAGGGATGTCTTGTCTTTTATCACTCACTGACACTACCTGCAGGCTGGAGGTGGTATATAAGGAGCCTTGGTGTATACGTCCATTACAATACACATCACATCCTGTGTAGCAGAGAGAAACGTTTTTTGGATTACACTTCCTTTCACATGGAGCAGACACAGGGGTGTGGTTTAACCTCCCATTTTGACTGTCCCATATTAAAATAGGGATCTCAGCTCTGTATAGTATAGTATTTGAGGTTGAATAAAGACATACGTCCATCCAGTCCAACCCATCTAGCAATATCCTCATTTCCTGCCTAACTGTTGATCCAGAGGAAGGCAAAAAAACCCCACCAAATTTATGAAGGGGGAAAAAATTCCTTCCTGACTCCAAGTGGCAATCGGAAATTTCCCTGGATCAACTCTACTTTATGTATCAATACCAGTAACTTGCAACATTCCTTGTTTGCAGAAACTCATCCAGCTTTTTTTTGAAACTGACCAATGAACCTGCCATTACAACGTCCACTGGAAGACAGTTCCATAGCCTTACCGTTCTCACAGTGAAAAACCCTTTCCGAGCTTGAAGCCTAAACCTTTTTTCTTCAAGTCTTAAGGGATGTCCTCGTGTCCTTTGACATTTTAAGTTTATGTATTTTGTATATTTTGAGTTGTACCTAATATAAATCAGTGCTATACTTTATATACATTTACTGATGGTCATTTAAATGGTAATAGTGAGATAGTAAACACATACATATACACCTTTCCTATATGTAATATCCTATACCCCCACTACATTGATAGCTCCTAAAAACTCAATGCAATCTCCTATGAAGATATAAATATATTTATATAATATATAAGGGATTAACTATTTATACTGTTTGTTTGTAGGTGAAATTAAATACCATTAATCAATCCTGATACCATTGCATTTTATTAGATTTGTGTAAGAAGAATCTATAAATAGCACCCAGATATCTTCAACAGTTAACAGTGAGAGCGCACCTACACAACAATTTGTGTGTGTATATATATATACATATCCAAAAAAAGGGTGCACACTCGTGGGTCTTCATCCAAAATTAATCTGCCTTTATTGTGACCCTACGTGTTTCAACCTTCACTCAGGCCTCAGGGTACGAGTGCTTTCTTTGGAGGTATATATGTCTTGAAGATTTGCTGTAGTGTAAGGGACCCCCAGACACTAAAAACTAGGGTTTTAACTTTAAAACAGGGTAAGAAATAGACTTCCACCTTAGTTCCCTCGGCCTCTGCCTCTAATGCTACTTCCAGGAATGAAACAGCAGAAGAGGCTGGACTGGCAACCGCATCTGTGTTTGGCTGAAAGTCAGCCAAACATAGACATGGCTGCTAGTTAGTAAAATGAGCCGAGGGAACGAGGTTGGGTAAATCTATTTCTGAGCTCATTTTAAAGGACAATTATACTCACCTCGCTGACCAGAGCGACAAGGGAGATTACAAGTAAGTAGTGCAGGACTTTTGTAAAGTACCCAGAGGTGAGGACTTAGCATTTTAGGTCCTCACCCTAGGTACTTTGCAGGAATGGATTGGGGAAATGGTAAGTATAATTGTCCTTAAAAGGGCATGTTCCCCCCCAAATCTATCACCCACTACTGGCCCCACTGTGTAGTGTAGTAAAATCATTACCTTATATCCCTGCTCCAAATAGTTGCCCTGCAATGTCCCACCAAATCCAAAAAAGTAAAGACGAGGAGCCTACCTGTGTCCCATTCTGTATCTGCCTCCTGTCTCTCCTCTGGGAGAATTTGGACCTGCTCAGTGCCCCTTTGCTGTAGTGTAGGGCTCCCTCAACCACCCCAACTGCTATATTACTTTGTAAAATAACTAAGCCGATCACTACTTACATTGCCTGTTTCCCCCGACGTTCTACACAGCCGGAAGCCGTGTCCATGATTGGCTCAGAGGCAGCCAATCACGGACGCGGCTGCCGGTCCGGCCTCCTGCTTGCAGAGGGCTGTGACAGAACATCGGGGGAAAGAGGCAAAGTAAGTAGCGATCGGGAGAGTTATTTTATAAAGTAATATGGCGGTTGGCGGTGGGAGAGGAAGCCTTACACTACAGAAAATAAAAACGGGTGGAAAAGCCCTTAAAGGGCATGTCCAAAACAAAATTTCCCCCACTGCGCAGTGTTTAAAAATCCTTACCTTACCTCTCTGCTCCAAATGGTTCTCCTGCAATGTCTGTCCATAGTCCTAGAAAGTAAAATGCAGGAGCCTGGCTGTGAGTGAAAAGGTTTCTGCCTCTTACCTTTCCTCTGAGAGGTTTCTGCCCACTGCAGCCCTCCCCCCTACATCCTCCTTCTCGACCCCCGTTTTCTGCCCTGTGCCCTAGCATTAAATCATTTTGCTGTAGTGTATTGGAACCTATCCCACCCCCAACCACCATATTTGTTTGCAGAAAAAGAATTGGTAATGTACCAGAGCCGCATTCCCCCAGCGTTCTGCACTGCCAGCAGTCGCGTCTGTGATTGGCTGCCTCTCAGGACACAATTGCGGACACTGCTGCTGGTATGGCCCCCTGAGTGCAATTTCCTGCAAGCAGAGGGCCAGGTCTGAATGAGTATCAAAGTAAGTACCTCTCTGATTCTTTTTTTTCAAACAAATATTGGGGTTGGTGGTGGGATAGGGTTCACTACACTACAGCAAAAGTGTGTATGAGAGGTGGAGATACCCTTTTTATAACCCTAGCATTAAGGGTTGGGGGGCTGTCCCCTACATTTTGTGTATTAAGTTAAAAAATTAGCGCAGAGGGACCCAGAGGGGAGGAGGGAGGGAACGGGGAGAGCTCTCCTGTGAATGTCAGGGTTCTTAAGGAGGACAAGGAAGTAGCAGGCACCAGATAACACATAGACAGCTCCTACGCTTCACTTTTCTGGACTTAGATCAGGACCTGCAGGACAACCATGAGAAGGTAAGGATATTTTAAAACTACACATTTGCGCCAACAGTGAGGCAAATTTTAGTTTTGGGGGTGGACATGCCCTTTAAATAGTGTTGTGGGAGTTTATACATAGGATAATTTCATAGTACAGCCAGAAAACAACCACACACCAATTTATTCTAATTTGGTCCCGATTATTTGGGACTGTTCAGTTATTCCATATCTGCCTGATTTATCCCAGGTAAAGTAGATTTTGGTGTGATTTAGACAGATCTTGGTTGGGATAGATTGGAACATGGCATAATTTCATAGTCCTTGGTGATCCTTAGTAGTGTCCTCTTTATAGCACGTAAAATGATGTAAAAAACACGTAATTTTGAAGAAATTTCGGGTTAACGTGGGTTTAAAGGGCATGTCCACCCCCAAAACTATAATCCCCAAAACTACTGGCCCCACCAGTAGTGTAGTTTAATCCTTACCTCACATCCCAGCTCCATAGGGTTCTCCTGTAGTCCCCCCCAAAGTCCCAAAAATGACTACCAGGAGGCTAGCAGAGTCCATATAGGACACTGCCTGCTAGCTGGCCTCAGGTAGATTTTTGCCATGCGTACTGCAGCCCTTCTCCCCCTCCCTCCCCTCCCTCTCCCTCCCTCTCCCTCCCGTTCTACTATCCCTCCCCCTAGCATAAAACCCCTTAAGTAATCATTTCCCCATGTCTCCCAGCCCCAACCGCATATTTTTTTTTTTAGAAAGCTCCCCAAACTCTTACTTACCTCTCCTCTTTCCTCCGGCGAAGTGAGCTGCCGGCAGCCGCGTCTGTGATTGGCTGCCGCTCAGCCAATCACAGACGCGGTGCTGGTCCCGCCCCTCTGCTTGCATTTCCTTGCAAGCAGAGGGCCGGGAGCGCGGCGGAGGATCGAGGGGAGGTAAGTAGAGTTTGGGGGGCTTTCTAAAAAAAAAATTATAGTGGTTGGGGCTGGGAGCCCAGGGGGACCATATATAAAAAAATTTTTCAGGGTGGACATAGCCTTTAAGATGGATTTTAGAGCACAGCGCCATTTACAAATGTTTTTGGAAATAGCACAGTGCTAGCGATCCAAAACCCCTTCTGTTAAGTTTTGCGCTACTTCGTACACAGTAAGTGCCCCCACATAGAGTGCTAATAAATAGTACAGTAAAGCCTCGTACACACGTTGGATAATTGTCGTACGATGCAGCCGACGAACGAGCAATTGCGCGATATTCGTCTAAAAATATAGCATCAACGATAGTCAAAGTCCAACGACCGTCGACTATTGTCGGCTTTTACTGGCGATCAGCCTGGCGGATTTGTTATCGTATATTTGTACATGGTGTTATCGTATATTTGTACATGGTCGGCAGATTAACGTTATTGTTCTACGACAAAATATATGAAAGGCGCATGGTCTGCTTTGCGCTTTTTTGCGCCAAGAAACGAACGTTACTTTACGTACGAACGTCTATATCTAACGACTATTGTGGTGACTATTGTTGCTGTGTGTACAGATGTTGTTTCAATTATGAGGATTAACGATAATGTTGTTCAACGTTCGTCGGCTGCATCGTACGAAAATTACCCAACGTGTGTAGGAGTCTTAAGTGTCCCCATATAGAGAGTGTTAATACACAGTAAGGGCCCCCAATACAGTTTCCATATACAGTAAGCCCCCCAATACAGAGTGTCCATATACAGTAAGCCCCCCAATAGAGTGTCCATATACAGTAAGCCCCCCAATATAGTGTCCATATACAGTATGCCCCCAATACAGTGTCCATATACAGTAAGCCCCCAATAGTGTCCATGTACAGTAAGCCCCCAATACAGTGTCCATATACAGTACGCCCCGAATATAGGGCCATATTTATAAAAGGCCGAAATTAGCGACGTAAAATTACCGCAGCACATCGCCGTGGAAAAAATAACGCTATCGCCATATTTATAATGGCGAGCGGCATTGCAGCGAAATGTTTCGCACCCGCGATGTGCGGCAGTAATTTTAACTATCTTCGCGGAGATACTGCACTTAGCGCTAAGTACAATACGGCCGCGAATCCCGGAGCAGGGGGCTGGGAGGGGATGCTGGGAAAGGATCACCGCGGGTGGTCGCGTTCCTCAGAGGGGCGCGGTGGGGGCAGGGTGGTACGCCCACACCGCCCTCACCCCCTGTACTCTCGCGGGGAGGGAAAGGCCCGCTGGGGGGGTGGAGGGACCCTCCAGCGGAGGCACTGAAAAGTGCCTTTTGGGGCTTAAGGGGTCCCGCAGCTCGAACCGGGACCTCCCTCCCTGGCCCTGTCAGGGCCTTTGCGGCAATTACAAGTGCCCTTGCGGCTCTAACAAGAGTCCTTTGGGGCTAAGGGGTCCCGCAGCTCGAACTGGGACCCCCTTCCCCGGCCCTAGCGGCACTTACAAGTGCTGCAAGGCCTCTTGCTATTCCTTGTGTACATAGAGTACATATATATACAGCTTTTTAACTAAGACCAGCTGAAATGTAAAAGCAGTGAAATGTTAAAAAAGTATAACTAGTGACCATGTGTAATAAAACATTTATTTGTGATTTGCCAGTGACCTACTTAATTTAGCTCATGTGGCAGGAAGGCGAAATCTTATCTAAAAGCCCAATAAAATAAGGAAAATAGGGATTTCCAAATGCAAATTATACATACAGGAAATTGGGTGTGTAGTCTATTGAAAAGAGTCTTATTGTTCCCCCCCTTGATGTATCCATCAAACAGTTTCCTGTCTCAGCTGATGGATACTATAGGTGGAAACAGACCCCCCCTCCCAGAAGACATCTGCCGAACAAACAGCTGTTTATTAATAAAGGTGGACTATGTCAGAAACAAGTCATCCCTGTGCAAGATGAGTATTAAAGTTTTCCTCCTGCAAGCTTCAGCAGATGATTTCAGAGAATACCTGTAATGGACTGAAATAGCTGTCAGTATTCTACCTTTCTTTTTGTGAGAGATAGTTAACTTACAGACAATAGATATAGTTAAATTACAGCTTTATTACTATAAATATATATCCCATGCATGTGTTTTTAAAAAAGGCACTAGCACTGATGTAATGACACTCTATGGGGCTCTTTTATGTGCATGTATCCTCTCTTTTGTTTAAATATTGACTGAATCAGTAGCACTATAAATAAAATCTAAAATAATAGTTTTTACTGTGATGCTATGTTAGAAACCGGTATGAACCTTGGGAGCACCAACTGATCGAAAGAGACTATTATGTCTAGAGCTCTAAACTTTGTAGTGTTCTCCATGCATGGGTGGCTCCGCACAGTCTGAACTGATCACATCATCCATAAGCCAGTACAGATTTGGGGGTCGGTTTCTGTTTAAAGGCTCAATAAGACTGCTTTGTTTGCAAGGTTTGCTTTTAAAGGTGAACAAAATTGGATAATAAAGATCCCTAGAGTAATTATCAGGGCGCAAAGCCCCAACGCTTATACTCTTATATCAGGATCTTCTGCTCTTTCTAATAGAAATATCAGCTCTTCCTCTGTCCCAAAGCAGCAGGGGAGTATGCTCATTAGTGCACCCCCTTTAGCCAGTCCATTCAGAATGCATACACTGCAAAGAGCATTTTCTTATTGGCTTCCCATGGCCAAGGATGGAGACAGGACCCCTGCACTGGGACCATTAAAGGAAATGGGACAGATATCTCCATTACAGCAGAAGATAAGTTAAAAGTTAAGATGAGTTAAGAGCTGCAGGCTAAGGACTGTCTGTAGGGATGGATTGTCAGTAGGGAATGATTGCTTAGGGGGAACCTTTATTATGCTTCTTCACAAAGTTTAAAGACAATAAATTATTATTAACCAACTTATTATTAATTCATAGAAGTATTAGATGATTTTTTTTCAATGTGTGGGCCTGCTGTTTGAAAAGTTTGTAAGTAATTGTCTGATTTAGACCTAATTGCTCAATATCAAAAATCAGAAGGGCAACAGTTAAAATTCTGCAAACAAATAAAAGCAGTCTTTCTTTGTTGATTACTAAGCTGCAATTGTCACTTTCATACTATGTTGTGTGATCATAAAAGGGTTATGGGTTGGATTGGATTCCCCATTTTGTTGTGCTATTTGTCAAAGTGTCAACTGCATAACATGTATGTTATACTTTTTCTATTGTATGTAAATGAATCATTAATATAACTATTCATTAACATTTTTTTCTGTGTATACAGTTTTTTGTGCTTGAATTAGAAGCCAAAAAATACAAAATTTGACAATACTCAAAAATACCAAAAGGTACTAATCAAACACAGGTCTGAGAAAAATGAACATATATAAAAGACAAGCACTGCCAGAAATGTTGAGCATTAAAAACATAGTGAGTCTGTAGATACAAATCTCAAGTAATTTACACAATCTCCTCTCTTGTATATCCTAGACAAAGAGCATTGGAGGTGGGCATCTTAGAGAAAAAGCATTTGTTTGTGCACAGTAGGTTACTCTTAAATCCCATTTTGTGCATGGCTGCCTCATCATACAATTAAAGGGAGTCTGCCAAAGGGAGGGGAGTCAATGGATTCATTTCCTGGATGTGTTGTAAAAATAGCCTTTTTAAAGAAAGAGGGCAAGAGGTGAGCAGGAACAGAATAGCTAACATGTACAGTGGAATTTTAGTGTCCAAATGTCTTCAGGAAAAATTTACACTTCTCTAAATAAGGTAACAATGATAGAAAGGCCGGATATAAAACAAAACCAGCCCTCAACTAAAGATGCTGTTTTCCTTGCAGATAACAATGAAGACTGAATGAATGTTTACAGAAATACATTGATTTTATCAAAAATTTATGGCACATGTAATAACTACTTAACACTGGGTCAGTCTTCTTACTAGATGACAAATGGATTACAAAAGGTTGGACAACCCTGACCTAGGGGCATATTTATAAAGTTTTGTTTAACTTTTCGCCTTCTTTAACGCTGCCTTTTCGCCAAATCGCTATTTATAAAGCAGTGATAACCAGTTAGCGAAAGGTCATTACCGCTACTTTTCGCCATACATCGCTCCGGTAACCGCTCAAGCATATTTATAAAATGGCGAAATGTGTATTTTTGCGTTAAGTTCAGCATTTCCAATTCGCCAAGTCTGAGGTGGCGAAAACGCACAAGTTGCCATTTATTTAGCCATGGAAGGTGTCAGTACATTGTGGAGTATTTCTCAATACTAATAAGTACTCGGGGGGATGTTAGACTATTTTCCAGCATTTATTATAATATGATTTGCGATTTCGCTTTTTAAGGTTTATTTTTTGTTTTTATTAAGAAAGCTTTGTTTTTAAGGTTTCTATTTCCTTTAAAGGAACACTAAACCCATAAAAACAACTATTTGCCATTCGTTTCTATTATTCACAGGGAGGTGAGAACGCTTATTCTCACCTCCCTGAGAATAATATTACGCTCGGGGGACCTGGAACTTACCTTACCACCGATCCACTCGCAGCCACTTCTTCACTGAACAGCTGTTCTCTCCCGATCGCGCGCCCTATCTTTTGTATTAGCGTGTATGCGCCTAAGATAGGGCGCGCGGTCGGGACAGAGCATCTGTCAGTGAAGGAGCGGCTGCAAGTGAAGCGGCGGTAAGTTAAGTTCCAGGTCCCCCGAGCGTCCTATTATTCACAGGGAGGTGAGAATAAGCGTTCTCACCTCCCTGTGAATAATAGAAACGAATGGAAATAGTTGTTTTTATGGATTTTCGGAGTTTAGTGTCCCTTTAAGTACCAATAAAGTAAAATAGGGGTCTGAGGGACATATTTATAAAGGGGCATTATTTTTGATTTTTTTTTCCCCACCAGCCTTTACCACAGTTTTTAAAATTTTCAACTTTTCATCAAAAGCGAAGATTATGTAGCAAAAAGTAACACTAATAATGCTGAAAACGTTCAATACATATGATGGTAAATAGGTAATACTCCCTGGTGGTTTTTCAAAGTAGTATTAAATTGGTTAATACACACGGAACACCTATGTTTGTTATTTAAAAATAGCCTTACGCATTTGTTATTTTTTTCAGCCAAAGATATAAATAGTGTAAAACTCAAAAGGCAAGTTTTCTCTATTTCATTGATAGGATGATAGTGTAAAATGAGTATAAAACTCAAAAGGCGAATTTTCTCTATTTTATTAATAGGATATGGTAAATAGTGTAAAGTCAAAAGGAGAATTTTCTCTATTTTATTAATAGGACACATTTTTTAGTATTGTTTATTTTCAGCAAACTGCAGCTAATTATCTAACCAGTTACATTAATATGGGAACATACCATAGTGCTGTGTAAGAAATACTCATGTTAATGGAACATTCCAGTAAGTAATGATGTTTGGCGAAAATTCTGGTAAAACTGCAAAAAATTCAAAAAAGGGAGAAAATTTACCTATTTATAAATAGCTTTAAAGGGCATGTCCACCCGCAAAACTATAATCTCCCCCCACTAATGGCCCCACCATGTAGTGTAATAAAATCCTTACCTCACATCCCAGCTCCATATGGTTCTCCTGTAGTCCCCCCCCAACGTCCCAAAAACTGCCCACCAGGAGGATAGCAGAGTCCATATAGGACTCTGCCTCCTGTCTCGCCTCCGGGAGAAGTTTGGCATGCGCACTGCTGCCCTTCTCCCCCTCCCTCCCATTTTGCAATCCCTCCCCCTACCATAGAAACCCTTGGCCATGTATTAGTATTTCTTTCCCCATCCCCAACCGCTAAAAAACATTTTTAAGAAAGTCCCCAGAACTCTACTTACCTTCCCTCTCTCCCCCGGCATTCTGAGAAGCCGGCAGCCAATCACGGATGCGGCTCCTGGTCCCGCCCCCTGTTTGCAGTGTCTTGCAAGCAGAAGGCCGGGCAGTGCGTCGGAGGAGAGAGGGAAGGTAAGTAAAGATGTGGGCACTTTCTTAAAACTATTTTATGGCGGTTGGGGCTGGGGGAAGGCATACTATCATAGGGGATTTTTTTTTATAAGGGTGGACATGCCCTTTAAATAAAAAAATGACAAAAATAGCTCTGAAATTAAACTAGAGAGCAATTTCTCTTTTCGCAGTGAAACCACACATAATGCAATAAATAAGGTGAAAACTACCGTCACACATCGCCACCGCGATACCTTTCCCCAAAGGCGAAAGCGAAAATAAGCGGTTTTATAAATACGGCAAAAATAGTGCTATTTGTCATTGCGATGTCCTGCGATACCGAAATGGTGAAAATAGAGATCGTTTATAAATATGCCCCCTAGCATATAAAAGAGTTAAAGGCATGGTGTATCTTTAAAATCAGTTCTGGCATTGTTATATTCTACAGCTGCTGATTGCAGTTGTCAGCGTTTGCAGGGGCAATGTTGTCAAAGGAACTCCCTTGGTAGTTTGTCACACAATCAAACACACTTACATTATTTAAGGTGCCCATACATCTATAAGATTTTACTTACCCGAACAAGCGCTCACGCAATGTTCATCGTTGCTGCCGGAACCGCTTCTCCCGATCTTACATTCGGCCAACATGCGATCGCAAAATCCCATTTATTTTGCGATCGCATGTCGGTTGAATGTAAGATCGGGAGAAGCGGTTCCGGCAGGACCGAAGGAACATCCGGTGAGCGCTCGCTCGGTCGGGTAAGTAAAATCTTATAGATGTATGGGCACCTTTACTCTTGCATGGATCATAGCACAAGATTTGTTAATTAGGTAGATAGTGACTGCTAACTAGGAAAACCTACAAGTTAAATTATGTACAGACATACAAATAATGGTACTTGAAATGAGCAGCCTCCAGCGAGTGATCTGGAGGAGTCCCCCGAAATTAGAGTAAAATAGTATTGATCCCTGATGGATTACTTATCAAGGCTGGTTCGAAAATCACGTGCTGGTGCGATTGTCCATCTGACCCATAGGCCCGATAATGATCTTATTTGTATACATAGCTTTGATGCAATTATGGGTGAAACACGTTAGGCGGAACTGAGGTGAACAATAAAGTTTGCTGAAACTCATCATAGCCAATCCATAAGAATATGTTATCACTTTATCTCTTGTGCTGGGACTGGGGCAGGAGGCATCCAGGCCAACGTGAAAAATATAATGCTGACCAAAATATATATTTAGCTGGACTGATAAGGGGCACAAGCTTACAATAAGCGAGTTTACAGGATTGAATAGTTGGTATATATGATTTTTATAAACTTATCCCCACACAACATATTACAGTTTAAATTTCCTTGTGACTGGTAACTGGTCAATCTAAGAATACCAGAAGTCATGGAATTTCCTTATTCCTGCCTGGTGTTATGCCTACCATCCCTATCATCATATAAACCACTTGCTTCTCATTGGAGTGAGCAGCTGTTCTACCAGTAGTTATAAATGACACCATTTGCAACAAGACAATGGCAAAGATTGCAATAAAAACAGATGTCTCGATAAATAGAATCCTGCATTGAGTCGGGTACCTGCGGGATAGCCAATTTGCAGGTTGGGTTCAAGCGAACTACAGTGAGTTTGAATGAGTTGCCGGTTGGGTTCAGTTCAGGTGGAAAGCAGCAAATGCAGGGTAGGACGGGATCAGGTAACGGTTGCAGGTCAGGTTCCTGGCCTTTTAAAAGGGCAAATGTGGTCTCAAAACAAGTTAGTGTTAAATAGTTAGGGTTAAGGCAGTCTTTCCTTTAAAATGAGCCCTGGATCACATCTTTGGCTGGAGCCTGTGAGAAATTATAATGTAATCAATGTTCAGATTTCCTGCTTCCAGTAGGTTGAGTGACATCACCTGACAATAACCTCTCACAATTTTATCTACAGATATGATTTAGGGTTCATGTTGAATGTGCAATGTTAGTGAGCGGTGCCGTTCACACTGCAGCGCTGCAATGTAGTGCATTGTAAAAACACACTGCATGCAGCTGTTTGGTACATTAACGCACAGCATTGCTATTGAAGATAATGTCCGCTGCTGTGCGTTAATGCAGCGGAACATCATACTAAATCGTAAACGTGATGTTCTGCTGTGTTAAAAAATGCTCAATGTGAACGTAGCCTAACTAGTTTGGTAAAATTGAAGACCAGAGTTACCCTTTAATTATAGGTGCAAGTCAAGTTGCAGGTCTGGCTAGTTGTGGGGCAGGTCAGTAGCGGTTATGGAACCCACCAGCAAAGGGTGTGCGGGTAGTGGTTTGTGGGTTCTAAAAAATTAGACCTTCAGGACTCTATCCTAAAATAATTACATTTGTAATGTGTTTCCATAGGATAATTTAACTGACGATATTACAGCACGCTTGACAAAACCTAGAAAACAACTTTTACATTTAACCAATAGCATCAGTAAATTACTTGTACTAGAGGTTGGATCTCTGTAATAATTGGATCTCTGTTGACTATGTTCAACAGAGTTAAACAAAAACTTTTGAAAGGGTATTTCCACCCTGAAAAAAAAAACCTTTTCTGTAGCCCACCACCAACTGCCAAGTGTGTTTTGTAAAAGAAGCAGCAGGAATGTTCTTACATTTTCCCCTGCGCATGCCAGAAACCTCTCAAAGGACAAGGAAGAAGCAGAGACTGGATGTCTAACAGAAAGCTCCTACTCTTCACTTTCTGGAACTGTAAACAGGCACTACATGAGAACCATAAGTAGCAGAGGAGTAAGGTAAGGATTTTTTAAACACAGTAGGGCCAATAGTGGGTTTAAATGTTAGTTTTGGGGGTGGACATGCCCTTTAAGGAGAAAGTAAAGTTTTTAGAGGTGCAAATGTTGTAAAACCTTGCCATCGGTTTACTACAAGGTGAAGATACAGATAAAGGAGATTTATGTAGTTCAATTTTAGGGGGATAACATTATCATTCAAATGTTCAATAAAGCATACTAATATGTAAAGTGTTTTAAATACACTTCCTATGGACATGGGCATGTCATATAGTCACACTTTGCCTTAATTTTGGTCATGTTCACTACATAGAATGAAACTATTATTTTATATTAGCGTATTCAGGGCTGGAAAACTGCTTCTTACATTTGGTAAACCTGATACTGAACATTTTCTAGACTATAAGAGTTTAAATTTTTTCCAGTTTAAAAGCAATATCTAATTATATTTACATCATGTTTGTGACATTGCAACAGTAAATAATCGGTTATTCAATTATCTTTAGAGAAACAGACTGTATAGATTGCTGAAAAGTCAGGAAGTCTTTCCACCTTCAATTGCTTTATCTGTATTTTCCAAAACAAATGATTAAATATGGCAAAACAGATTTAGCTGATTTACTACAAATAAAACAAACAAAGGCTTTAAATTCATATGGTACACATTCTAAATTCCGAAAGTACTTCTTTCAGAAGGTATTGCTCTGTAAAACTAAGACTGGGTACACAAGGGCAGATTTTTTTAGCCCAATCAACTGATACTTCGGTGTATCAGTCGATTGGGGCGAAAAACCTGTGCCGCTTTCGCCAGCCACCGGGAACGATATCAGTCGCCCATCAGTAAATCACGGCCGATTGTGCGGTCCCATAGGGTCACTATTGCCACGGCCGACAGACATTTGTCCCGGCTGAGCACTTGCTTGTGGCGAACGCTCAGTCAGGACAAATAGTCCCTTCGTGTGTACCCACCCTAACAAGCACTAAGATATATTTATCACTTAATTACTAGAGCCAATGGATGAAGTTGTATTATTTCTAATCAGATCAACAGCCATGGCAGACAAAAATATCTATTAATTATTTTGATCTACTGTATCTAGATTTTTTTCTTATTATCAAGAGGCTAAGGGCTCATTGTCTTTTACATTGGAAAAGGGAAACCTGGAAGAAACACAAGCTGCTTGCTGAACGCACATCAGGCCTTACCGCAAAGAGCTTACTATCTAAGGGGCTGATGCAATAAGAGGTGTGGAATTTCAATCAAACAAAATGTATTCTAACAGTTGTTGCGCAAAGTATTTTGATTAGAATTTGAAACATATTGTGGTATCTAGAACTGAAGGTATTGGGTGAGAACTCTTACGATGATCACCACAGTGTTATTAATTTACTGTACTTCATCCACTCTGCTACTTTAACCAGGACAAAACTGCAACAAATTGTTGACGATTAAACCCTTTAAAGGAAATTCTGGACATTCCAGGCAAGCAAAGTTCACAAATGATCTAGACAATTTCCTGCAGTTAGTGAAACTATACAAAATCTAATTAGGGTCGTAGTAGAGTGAGTCACTCACACTCTACTACCATGACAGTTTCCAGTTATTGCTTTGTTCTCTAAAACAGGAATATTTGCATTTTCTACAAATTTCTGTGTTCAAAAATGTAGAATTACCAAAAAATATTGTTTGCAGTGGCTTAGTGGTTGACACTGATGTCTTGAAGTGCTAAAGCCCTGGGTTTAAAGCCTTCCTTGGACACATCTGCTCCCTGTGCTTGTGTAGGTTTTCTCCAGGCTCCAATGGCATAATGTCAGGACCTGCAGGGTCATGACATGGATAAAAACAGCTGATTGTGGACCTCTGGGGAGGGGTGTACATCAGGGGCTCAGCCTGCAAGCACCTTTTCTCTAGTGTACATAATTGTAACTTACCCAATCTGTCTTCATATTCAAGCTCCCCCATTCCCTTTATTATTTTAGTTGCCCTTCTCTGAACCCTCCCCATTTCCAAGATGTCCTTTTTGTACACAAAGGATTGAAAACCACATGTCCTTTCCAGTTTCATCAACTATATTTTTCACAGATTAAAGCAAACATTTATACAGCATCATAAATCTATGCCTTTTGATAACCCCAGCAGATAAGGTATTTAAGTGTTGTAAGTATTTAAATAATACTTACCTTCATAGTTTTTACAAAGTGTCTCACAGAATTAAGGAAAAGGTAACACTCTCTCATGTAATAGTTCTCTCATGGCATGCCACTCATCTCCACTGCTTGGACTGGAAGCAGAGAAAGCTGGACTGTGCATTTGCTAAATTGAGAAGTGCAGGACATCAAACAGAGATATGTAACATTTACCATTGTGTAGTTCCTTTTTTTTACTCCCTACATTCTGTTTGCCAGGTTGCCTATCCCTAGTCCCTGTCCACTGGTACATCGGAAAGTATCCTTGGATCAACCAGAACTGCTGTAAATGTATTAATACCAGTAATTCTCAATATTTTTTAGTTTTAGAAACGTATCTAGGCCACTTTTAAAGCTATTCAATAAACTTGCCATTACCACATCTGCTGGAAGACAGTTCCACCGTTTCACCGTTCTCACTGTAAAGAAACTTTTCATAACCTGAAGATGAAACTTCTGGATTTAACAATGGAAATTAAGGATTAAAATAAACATAGAAGCCCCAATCCACATAGACATTTCCCAGGGAGTGTAAACATACATGGAAAGCTACATGAAGCATTTCTCTCATAAATCTTTTTCTCATATTTTATTTACTATAACTGGAAGTTAGGGATTAGCTAGCAATTAAGTGTAATGGGATTTTTATTAACAATAAATAACAGGAATTCTTTTGCCTGTTCTCTATTTCTACAGAGTGGTCACTAGCAAAAAAAAAATGGCAGGAAATTGTGTTTTAGCTTGGAAATAGTAAAACTCCTTTCACACGGTCATCATTCCCTATTACATCACAATATCCAGGGCAACTAAAATATATATTTTCATAAACATCTCATTTGTCAGCCTGAAATATCTATCTTTGACAGAGCGTAAAGGCTTATTTCTCTGTGATAACACAAGCATGTTTTTCTATTTATTCCCACAATTATTCATAGATAAAAGGAACTACATTTTCCAGCTTCAATTTCCACAAGTGTTCTAGTTCAAAGGGGTTTGGGGATCGTCCAATACAGAAAGGATAATCTGTGTCTATAGCAATTAAATTATCCTCTTTTCTTGCACAGTTGTGATTACATTTCTTCAATTTAATGTAAAATTGTAAAATCGGAGAAAAGAAGATAACAATCCAAGCCTGCATTGTATCCTTAATCTCAAAATTTTAAGTTTTAAGAGAAACCTTTCCCCAGATTTAGGACCTGGGGAGCTTATGTCATCCAGGTTTCATAGACAGAACTGTTCTCTCCTTGGCACGGGTCAACATGGAGAGCTGAAACATGTGCAGGCTAGTTCCCATGGTTGCCAACTCAATAAGAAACGTATGGCAATTTCAAAAGACGAGGCAATATTAATTCCTGCAGGAATTTAACAGGGTGCAGGATTGCTGCCTTCTGTCTTATCTACTTTAACTTACATTTCTCCTTTGAGTTAAAATGTTACTAACACAGTCTACAATGTGGACTTAAATGAGAAAATAAATCTAATTCAAATATGCTTGTTCTTCAACAGTGTAATGTATTTCTTCATATAATCTGTCAGAAGTGGCTAAATATCAAAATAGGAGGGAGATATTAGGGCAAAATATGAATGTTAACCTATTGTCCAAAAGGGCATATCCACCACTTTTTCTTAATTTTGATATAGTGTAGGGCTTCCTCACCCAGCCCCAACCACTATAATAGTTTAAGCAGAAACTCCCCTGATCATTGCTTACCTTACCTCTTTCCTCTGGCGTACTGTCGCGGCCCTCTGTTTGCATGAAACTGCAAGCAGGGTGCCAGACTGGCAGCCGTATCCATGATTGGCTGAGAGGCAGCAAATCATGGACACGGCTGCTGGCAGTGGAGAATGCTGGAGGAGAGAGGTAAGGTAAGTAGAGTTCGAGGGAGTTTCTGTAAAAACCATTATAGCGGTTGGGGTTGGGGGAAGGAGACCTACAGTACACCAAAGGGGTTTAATGCTAGGAGGAGGGAGAGCAAAATGGGTGGGAGAGGGAGGGCTGCAGTGCGCATGGCAAAATTCTCCCGAAAGAGAGACAGGAGGCAGAGTCCTATAGGGACTCAGCCAGGCTCCTGCTGGCCAGTTTTCTGGACTTTGGAGGGGCATAGCAGGGAAGCCATTTGGAACAGGGATGTAAGGTGAGGATTTTATTATACTACAGAGTGGGGCCAGTAGTGGGTTAAATTATAGTTTTGG
Source organism: Hymenochirus boettgeri (assembly GCA_019447015.1). Lineage (NCBI taxonomy): Eukaryota > Metazoa > Chordata > Amphibia > Anura > Pipidae > Hymenochirus > Hymenochirus boettgeri. Next base: position 157,512,624 of record CM033471.1, read on the forward strand.
GGGTGGATATGCCCTTTAAGATGAAATAACTATGCTGCCCATAAGTCAGCATGGTGACTCAATAGTTAGAACTCATGCCTTGCAGTGCTGAAGTCCTGAGTTCAAATTCTCCCTTGGACCAGAGGGTTTTGCATGGTCTAGACAAAATCCCCCTCTTCGTATTAAGCTGTTGGTGTCACACAATACCATTCCTTCCTTTTGTATATTGCAGTGGTTTATTACTGCCTCTTAACCCATATGTTACCCATAATTACCTTGACGTGGTTGGAAGGCTTTTCATTTTTATACATAAAATTGTAACTAAAACCCCCCATGTTTTTACTGTTTGCACTAGCATAGTTATTATGATATATGGGGCCCAGGAATGTGCATTGATCATCTCTTTTCTTGTTTGTTCTAATGTTTTGGTCAGATCAGTAGCACTTCCACTATTTGTTATGAAGTAATTTTGCCACAGGAGTGCTCCCACAGACCCCCTTTTGTGTATATATTAAGCAGAGCTTCTCTGCAGGAAGATTGACCAAGCCACAATATGGTAGTAGCACCCCCAACATGTCCCTTTAATTGGAGGTCTTATGCCTTGAATACTAAGTATTGGATGAGAGGCCTCTTCCCTCCTTGTTAAAAGCCAGTAGGCAGGGGAAGTGATAGTCTTTAATAATAATCCAATGCAAGGTCAGGGAGGCAAACTCCCCAAGAAAATGCAACCAAGCAGGGAGTGTCAGCCCAGATAAATGACCCAAGGTAAACTGTTAGGACCTTCCATACTGGGGTTACCTTGACCTGGTTGGAAGGCTTTAAATATTTATGCAAAAAATTGTAACTAAACCCCCCCCCCATGTTTTTACTGTTTGCACTAGCATAGATATTATGATATATGGGGCCCAGGAATGAACATTGATCATCTCTTTTTGTTGTTCACCCTGGGTACTTTGAAATGGAGGAAGGAAGAGGATCGGGCTGAGGTGAGTATAGTTGTCCTTTAAGACTTTACCACTTTCGTTTTGTTTTGCAAGGTAGCATTTTAATGGTTCTATTCTCTGTGTCCATGTGTAGGTATGCGTGAATGTGTACGTGTCAACCATGAATAAGATAAAAAAGGAAAGCTAAAAATTATAATCAAGAATCAAATAGGAGACTTCCCTATATAATGGGTCCATAAACAACAATGCTACTATGTCCTTTATATTTGTACATGTTTCACCATCAAACCTGAAAAATAGTGATTTCCCTAAATAAGAAAGGTCTGGTGGTTACATTGTGGTTCAGACAAACACTGTTCTTGTTGTGATTAGGGGGATTTACTTTTAATGTCTAAGAGCCTTCACTGAGGGATAACTGTTACTTTGTTTGTCAGGTATGGGAAACATAAGATCACATTTTATTATTAATCTTGCTCCTGTAGAGGGATAAAAGAAACATTCAGAGAACTGTGTATTACTGGAGAGCACATGCTGGGGATTAGATTATAATTTTCTGCACAGTCAGGAGCTGGCCATAAATCACAAAGAAACAACAGATGTCATGGCACTCTCATCAAAAATTTATTCATAGGTACACCAGGAACAGGGCTCAAAAAGAAGGGGAATAAGAGGCAAATGATGCTAATCAATAAATACATGTATCATCACTGCACTAAAGTGCCAGTGTGCATGTTAATGTGATATTGTGCAAAATAAAGTGCTACCCATAAACACACCATAAAAAAGGAACTACATCCCAACAGGTACAAACAGGTTCAGTAAGGCTATAGTAAGCATGGTCACTTGTCAGTATATAGTTATAGTTATGCTCATCTGATATAAACATTACAAGTTTAGAGATTTTAAGCACCCCATATAGATATACGTCACAATGAGATATAGATATATCTAAATTCAGTGGTAGAGGTAAACGCACCCCACTAACCCCACACAGTCAGATAATAAGGGGGGGGGGAGAAAAGGGCACAGGAGACATATGATAAGTATCTGAAAATGGGAGCCAAACAAGTCAACTAAATGCAAGTGCACAGAACAGATATACAGAGGAGAAAATACTTATGTGGATATGCCACAAGGTCCACAGGGAGCCATGACCATGTTGGGAACAGAGCTGGACGCGTTTCGCCTGATAACTACACGCTTCTTCCGCAGCAGGAGCAGGCCATAAATTAGCAGGAATTGTTGCAATCTGTAAGCGTAGGGTACTAGAAGACCAATTTCAGAGATTAGATCTACAAAAATATTGAGAACCACCATTTACACATTTGCCATAAGTGAGCCGAGAACCTCTATGTGTTTTGCTTTAAAGAAGCTGGCTTTCTCAAATAAGCACCTGCCCATACTTTAGGTGAAGTATTATTAGACATGAGGCTTGGTAAAACCTCCAGTATAACACTCTGACAAGAGATGATAAAATGGCTGAGTTTTGTTCCACCAGTCATTTCGTAAAATATATTAAAATTCAAAAAATCCAATTTGAACCCAATTGAAATTTTCTTTTTTTAGTGTTTTGACTTAACATCCGCCAGATTTTCGAAACTAGAAATTCTAAATCAACCTTTTTTTTTCTTTACAGTTTATGACCACAGTGCAAAATATAGATGAATTTGTATTTTACATAGTAACATATTATTGGAGGTTGAATAAAGACATACATCTATCTATTCCAACCTTTATACCCTACTCATTAACCCTACCTAACAGCTGATCCAGAGGAAGGCAAAAAAAAATAATATGAAGGGCATACTCCAAATGGCAATCGGAAGGAATCCCTAAATCAATAAGAAGTATGGGGGAGATTTACCCGGAGCTGCTATCATTCTGATAATAAAACAGATAAAACGGATAATAAACTGCTTGCGCCATTTGGTCCCAGCAAGGAAGGAGTTAAAATCTTGCTAATCGTTAATAAGTCAGTTAGCGGGACTTCAACTCCTAAAATTTGTGCTGTGGCTTGGGGTAAAATGAGTCAGTATATGTATTAAAAATGTCCACCCCTTTTTAAAACTTTTTATATATTATACATATTGATCCCCCAGCCCAACCACCGTAATAAAATTCTTAGAAAGTGCCCCGATATGTACTTAACTTCCCTCTATCCTCCGCGGCAGTCTCCAGGCCCTCTGCTTGCACGGAAATGCAAGCAGGGGGCAGGGCCGGCAGCCGCGTCCCTGATTGGCTGAGGATGCCGGAGGATAGAGGGAAGGTAAGTAAAGATCTCTGCACTTTCTAAGAATTCTGTTATGGCGGTTGGGGCTGGGGGATCAATATATATAATATATAGTGGGGAATTTACACTAGGGGGAAGGAGAAAAAAACGGGAGGGAGAGGGAGGGGAGGGAGGACTCTCCTGTGCATGCCTCAACCTTGTCGAGGTTGAGGCTGAGACAGGCACAGGATGAGTCACCCAGACCTTCTACACCACACTTTCCTGGACTTTGGAGGGGCACAGCATGGCAACCATAAGGAGCTGGGATGTAAGGTAAGGATTTTTGTACACTACAGAGTGGGGCCAGTATGGGGTTAAATTTGAGTTTTGGGGGTGGACATGCCCTTTAATACCAGTATATCAATATTTTGGAAGTTTAGAAACACATCCAGCCCCATCTTGAAGGTATCCAATAAACTTATTACCACATTCTCAAATAACCTTTCATTAACTAAAAATGAAACTTCTTTTTTGTTTTTTGTTTAACTCTACTGATAAAATGGCAAAAAAAAAGTTTTTTCAGCACTTATTGGGCACACCTGACCTAGTAAGTCGTAAAAAGTACTTTTTGTATATGGAAGATGCAATTAACTTACCGTATTGGTTAAATTAACATTGTGGGTTATCCTATTGTTATAAATAGTGGTTTAACTAGGAATTAAACCCCCACCCCCACCAAAACTATAATGGAGCCCTCCTACATGTTTCATCTAAAACATAAGTCTATGGTAGGGGGTTAGTATATTGCCAGAGAAAAAATAAATTAAAAAAACTAGCCTATTTTACGCAACAAAGCTAAGTGGGTTTTCACACTAATTTGGAAAGTCACCATTTATTTACCACCTATTTATTATCAGTATGCCCTAATCCGGTAAGAAAAAATGCTCTACTAATACTAATTTATATTGTAATTTCATAAATAGTAGTGTTATCATCACTAACTTTGGCAGTGTAATTTTGCCTCTGCTGAAAATGTGTCTCTTTAGAAACATGGATTAATGGTTAATGGTTAGGGTGCCTGATTATAAAATTAAACCATTTAGTAAAATCACCCAACCTAAAATGTCTTTTCACACGCATAACCCCCACCTTGCCTCACATGCAATATTAATGTTAATAAGCTGACATTCTAATGGGAAAAAAGAACATCCTGTTAGACTGAGAAGGAACTGCAGACAGGATGAGAATGTTTAGCCTGACCCTATTATACAAAGACCAGGGAAGTTCCTCCCTCACACTTTACCTTTATATACTTAAGGCATTGAAAGCAACACTGTATACAGGACATAGAATATTTAACTATTTATAAAACAAAATTACTCCAAGCAATTTTAATTTAAAGGAAAACTCCACCCTCATAAAAACATCTTTAAAATATGAGATATCCTACTTTGTCCTCTGAATTCATTACTGAATGCCTGCCACGCTTTTGGATGCCTCATGGAAACTGAGCAATTTAGTGACCTGGTACCGAGCCTGAGCAAGCTAGAGGATTATCATTCAGTCATTGGCTATGATGTCAACTGTCAAATCCATAACTGACAGTTGATAACTGGAAGAATCAGGAAGCAGAAACAGGGGCAACAGGACATTGTGCAGGATTTTATGTTATATATTTCAGATTTCAAAAGGGTTTTGGGGGGTTATTTAGCTGTATATGAAGTTTTCATTTGAGGGCTGGACTTGCTCTTTAAATAAAAAACAAATGTGGTGACTACAGAATTAGTTCCTAATCAAAACAAAAACTAACATTTGGCAGCTAAATTAACTAAGTAAGAAATTCTGCTATTTTATTTTTACATTAAACATGGCACACAGACTCTCCTAGGAGGCCTCCTTTAAAGGGTATGTACACTGGCAAATTTGTTTTTTTAAATTGCCCATTAGTGGAAACTATAATTCATCCCAACTATCACTGTATCATATTTTGTTGATCTGCCCCCTATTTCTTTAGATATCCAATCTGAAACATCTTACATTTCAGCATTTCTGTAAGTAGTTTTGCTGTAGCTGGAATGGTTTGACAGTTGGTGTGCAGTATAGTTTATGCATCTAAAAATGTTTTTAAAGAGACAGAGCCAGTACAATCTTCTACAATTAACATTATCCATTGGTAAATTTTCACAAAAGGGTTAACATAATTTTTAGATCTGAATTAGCGGTTTGTGGCTCTCGTTAAATTCGCTCTTTTATGCCACCAATCCTGGAAACATTAGAGATGACATTTATGTTATCATTTATTGACTGCCCAGAAGATTATTGGATTTGTACATCTCCCAACTTTCCTCACCATGACCAGTTCTGCCCTCTGTTATGCCAAGCCACACCTATTCCAAAACAAGGATCAGATTGGGACGGTCACTCAAAATGGTGAAAATAGATTTTTTTTTTAAATTTGAATAAGGAAGATACTATCATACAACCTAGGCTATCTATCTAATAATAAGATGTTTACATAGATGGTTTTTCTTTAAAAGATCTGCAAAAGATAATTTTCTCTTTTAGCAAAATACTATTTTCTAGCTGATTTTGTTTATCTCAGGCTGTTCTTTGTAAAACCTCCACACAATAGTCAGGAAGTGAGAGATTTTCTAACAATCGAAATCAAGTTTCCTATCTTTATCCTTTGTCTGTGACACATGCAGCCAAACATTTATCATGTATTAAAGGGACAATTCAGTGGAAATTATCAATATTTGTTAAATTGTTAGTTTGTGTAATGCCTTCTTAGTTATTCTACATATTCTCTCCCATTTTGAAAAATTAGTTGATTTCATACCCTTTGCTGTTCCCTGCTGTTGACATAAGTGAGCTGACATTTCAGGTTCTAACGATCCTTCTTCTTCCCAGGATACACCACATCCTTGGAATGTTTCTAACAGTAATTTTTACTGATTGGCTGTTGGATGGGTCAAAGATGCTCAGATCTCTACTGAGCAACTGAATCAATCCAGGAGCTGGGTCAAGAACAAGACCATAACTGTCTCTATTAGGGGTCCTGCAAGCAGGAAGTCAGTATTTCGGTTGTATTTATTTATATACAGACAAAATGCTGAATTGGCAGATTAAGGTCATTGGGATGAAAAAATACTGTTCTTTTCTCTGAAAAGCATATGTGTTTGCACTGAACCCCCCCTTTAAAATCTCTCTGTTTAAAGGGCATGTCCAGTCAAAAGTTTAGCTATAAATGATAATCACCTCCCAAATTTAGCTTTCGCATTACTAATATATTCCAAAGTCTTTTACCTCCTCTGCGGCTGACAGCCACTCCACTTCCTGGTTGCAGCTCTCAGTAAAGGCGCAACGTAACATCACGCCCAATCGCCTGACAGCGGCAACCAAAAACTAAAGCAGGTGTCAGTGCAGAAGCCCTCTGCTCCTGTTTGTGCTTGAAACGAGCTTGAAACAGGAGTAGGGGGCGACACCTAGGCAGCGAAGGACCGGTCAGGAAAGAGACTTCAGGGGCACCTTTGGAACATATTAGTTATGCGAAAGCTAGGTTGGGGGGTGTGTGATTAACATTCATAGCTAAACTTTATTTTTAACTCCAAAATTATGTAACTTCACAGGCTTTTTTTTTGCCAGCATAAGTAACATTTGAACCCAATGGCAGCTCTGCTACAAAATGCAAATTCTGGAGCTGTGCAAAATAAAGGATATCTTGGAACATCTGACTTCCAAAAGTCCAAAGTAGGCATTAGTCTAGCAATGAAGGTTGGTTCAGACATATATTATTACGAGAAACGGATGAGGCTAGGATATATAAATGATATAGCTTGGAGAAGCTTGAAGAGGCAGTTATAATATGATTGCTTTCTAGGTATACATTAAAGGGCCTTATTGTATGTGCTTTTTTTAGGGGGGGGGGTGTTCACCAATAAAAATCCCTGGACATATGTTCATCCCTAAAGATTATTAGACAAAAAAGATTTATTTTCTGATGCAGAAAGGTTTTTTTCCCCCCGGTAATGTAATGTAGATGATCTCCCAAAGGGTGTTGTATTAGTGGTTTCAAAGAGAGGGATTGGTGTTTTTAAGAATGAAAAATATCAATATTAAAGGGAATGTCCACCCCCATAACTAAATTTTAACGCACAGCTGGACCCAGTGTCTAGTGTTGAAAAATTCTTACTTACGGTAGTCTAGGAAACTGAATACTTGGAGCCTTCCTGTGTGTGATAAGGTTTTTGCCCCTTCTATGTTCTCCTGGAGGACTCTGGCATGCACAGGGGAGCCCTCCCACCCTCTAGATCCCTCCATGCTGCAGTGGTAGTGTTAAAAATAAATGCACTAAGCCAACCACAGACATGGTGGTAATTGAGCCCGTTTTGCCATATACCAGACTGGGGTGAAGGGGTGGAGCTGGACCAGATCACCAATGACAACACAAGGTGAACCTAGGGGTTACGACCTAGCGGTTTAGGTCCTTGCCCTAGGTACTATTTATAATTATGTATAGAGGGTTGGTATATGTAACAATAAGTGTATAATTACACACTATAGTATTGGAGGTTGAATAAAGTCAACCATTTTACCCTACCCATAATGCCTGTCTAACAGTTACCGGTCATGCCTTTTTTTTGCTTAAACAGAAAATTTCGGTCACAAAATATCTGTATGTATACTGGGTATAGTATAGTATAGTATTAAACTTTAAAGGAATAGTTCATTGGAAAAGTAAACTATTCCTTTAATGCATTGATATAAGACCAGGAGTTATAAGGAGCAATGCCTTACCTCACGTTCTTCAATCAATGTCTGTGGCACCAAGATGAAGATGAAAGAAACTCCACCGCGGCCACACTGAGAGGTCCCGACCGCTTCCTGATTCTGTTCAACTATAGCACTCATGCATGATAATGTGGTCTATAGTTGAATTGAACCAGAAAGTGGTCAGGAATTTCAGTGTAACCACGAGAAAGGTAAGTTTTTTCATCTGCGTTCCTGGCTCCACAGAAATTTATTGAAGAACGGTACATAAAGCATAGCTACTTAACCTTCCAGTCTTCAATTAATGCATTAAAGGAATAGTTCACTTTTCCAGTGAGATATTCCTTTAACTTATTGTGATTCAGGTGATATGAGTACATAAACAGCTACACATTTTCCTTTACAAATATGATTACTTTCCTATAACTCGATTTTGGGTGCTGTTTCTCATATTCTTTCCACATTTTCATTTGCCACCAGCCCCATTGATTTAAAAGTCCACACAATAGTCAGCTGCAAAAGGAATATGGGAGCAGGTAGGGGACAGAATAAATGGCCAGATGTTTTTAGGGTATGTATAAGTATTTTGTATTTACATACAGTAGGTAAAATACACAGATGTTTCCCATTACATAAGAGCTACCTGAAATTAAAATATTATTAGTTCATATTTAAACACCAGAAAACACTACCTTAATTAAATTAAAGAAAGGAATATGGTTGCCTAGAATTCCAACAAAAGGGATAAAAGCATGCCTGTGGTATTCAGTTAGATCACCTTGAAGTTTACTTCTTGATGACTTTTCACTAGACACTGACTGGCTTTCTCAATTCAGAATGACTTGTATAAGAATCTTTTCCTTAATAAATACCTTGGAACATGTCTCAAAATGCATACTGTATAACAGCAAATTATCAGGGACCTCCTGAATGCACGGTGTTGAACCCATTGCAGATTAGAAATGTTATTAAACTGCCCAGGGTACAATGTCAAAAAAACATAATATGCATCAGATTATAGATTATTGAACCCTGGTTTATCTTGGATTATTTATTTTTACAAAAATGGCTTATTTCACACCTCTTCTGAACCACTGTTCCTCAGTCAAACTTATGTAAGGGATTGTAATCCTGCTTAGTCTCCTCATATACAAACCAGAGCATTACTCTTCACTGCACTTCATAAATCATATTGCTCTTTTAGTGTTTTGGTATTGGTTGTTTTGGATGCACCAGTGGCTGCCTCAGTGTGTTGCTGGTGTCTCTAGAAAATTCTTCCTTTAAGATTGTCTGGTCTTCAGAGACACAGTCTAACTCAGGGATGTCCAACCCGCGGCCCTTCAGATACTTAAAAACTACAACTCCTAGAATTCCTTGATTTCTTCTGCAATGGAGGAATGCTGGGAGTTGTATTTTTCAAACATCTGGAGGGCCGCAGGCCACATATATAAAAATAATAATAAAAAAGGCAAAGAATAAAGGACAAACAAGGCAAACATGTCTATTCATTTTTTGCTGTGATATCTTCTTATTTAAAAAGTTTAGGCTGTGAACTAAATGTTTAGAAATTGTTTTTGATACAATTTAACAAGAAGGTTGTCCTGCATTCGTTTAGCAAGATGAGTAATATGGGTGAAATACCTGTGCAACAACCCTGCACAAATAGTAATACATACTTGTAATGCAGATCTCTGAAGAAGAAAAATTAATTTGGATAGTGGAAGCACTAATCGAGGATCTGCACTTAATTTGTCTTCTGAAACTGTGTTAATCTTCCTTTCCTTTCTGAACTGCATTCCAATCTACCAGTAGGGATGTATCAACTTGATTTTAAGGGCATGTCCACCCCCAAATCTAAAATTTTCCCCAGTGCTGGCATTACTGTGTGGTTTTAAAAAACATCCATAGTTTTCCCCCCATTCCTTATTGTTGTCCTTCAGTGTCCAAAAAAGTGAAGAGTAGGAGCTGTCTGTGTGTCATCTGGTGCCTCCTACTTCCATGCACAGGGGAGCTCACCCTCCTGCCCTCCAGAACCCCCGGCGCTGTACTTCTCTGCAATAGAAGCAGACACCGATGGAACGAAGGTGGGTACGTCAATTTCCGGGCTTTTTTTTAAAAGTTGGGGCGTTTAGGGTTGGAGGGTGCCCTACACTACAGAAAAAAAATATTTGGGGGGTGGAGATCCCTTTTAAGTTAAAGGGTATGTCCACCGTGATTTTAACTTTCTTTTTTCCAGTTTAATTGAAGGACAGGAGATAAATGCGCTATGTCTTATCTACTGTCCTTCAGTAAAACTTACAGGAGAGCAGAAGAAACTTACCGCGTATCGCTCCAACGCTGCTGACAGCCTCCGACTACACTGACATTCACTGACGGATCCACAGTCCTTTGCATTGTGTGCGCGAGAATGTCAGTGAAGCTGTTGCTGGAGCGTGGTAAGTTTCTTCTGCTCTCCTTAAAGTTTTAATGAAGGACAGGAGGTAAGACATACCGCATTTACCTCCTGTCCTTCAGTTAAACTGGAAACATAAAAGTTTAAAATCATGGTGGACAGACCCTTTACAAATTACAGGTCTCGCTGATAAAATTTTGTCGGTTGAACCTACCGAAATTTTAAATTTAGCTTCCAGCTTTTAGTTTTGATAGTTGTTAGAAATTGGTCATAAAAACTTAAGCATTTTCCATTTCGTATGTGCATCTTTATTTACCTGTGGCCTTAAAAGGCATGTCAACCCACAAAACAATATTTGCTGTTACTGGCCACACTAAAAGCTTAAATTTTAATTCATGTTAAATTAATTTCATGTCTTATCCTTATCCCCAAATACGGATGCTCAAAGTTCCCTCTAATCCTGCTCATCTCTCCAAGCTCACATAAAGAAGCAATTTACACATTTACAAAGTTTCAATTTCCTAAAACCAATACAGCAGTTTAGGTTCGTCTTCTGTTTTTAATACATGGGTAATATTTGATTTTGGGTGTTTAAAAACTTAACAATAGTGTTGGTTGCTATACTGTATGCATGTTACAAATGTGCAGCAATGTCCTAGAAACAATTGCATTTTTCAGTCATTTGAAAATCATATGCTGCCTGTGGCATATTTCTAAAGTGTTCATTGTACCATACTTAAATGTAAATGAAATACTTCAAATGGTTTACTCTGCTTATCACAAGTGGCATTTTAAATGATCAAAGTATATATGTGGGTTAGGACACACTAGCGCGTTTCCCACACGCTTACTATCATGGTTTGCGTTTTGTAGCGTGTAAAAATCACGTCAGTGCATGGGTGGCCACATTGTATGCGCTGCAATCTGTTTTTGGAGAGAATGTGATCGCCATTTTATTTGCTGCAGACAGCAGTTAAACACATTTAGTTACTCAGTACCAAGCAGTTTGCAAAAGTCATACTGGATTTTGGGAACTGCATAGTTTTATTCGCAATATCTCAGGTCTGTGAGTGTTTTTATCTAATTTTAATTCTATTTCTGCACCTTTGTGCAGTACAGTATAATGATCTCGGGATTTTTGGGGTAGGGAAGGTAAGTATAAATGTTATGGATAGGGGTGGATATGCCTTAAATGATGATAAGCTCCATAACCTGGTACGTAGTCCCTAAATTATCCTAATAATTGCTTTTGAAGGTTCTCATTGATCCAGGTCATGGTATATCTGTTGTATTCAATTAGATCAACTGAACTTGAATTTTAGTTCTTGAAGACATTTCGCTAGTCATCCGACTGGCTTTCTCAATTTAGAATGACTTGTTTGCTATGTACAATGCTGTTTTGATACCTTACCCTGGGTGTTCCTATAACACCTCTTAGCCAATATCCAATCATTCCCTTAACACTTGGCTGTGATATGCTAATTGGGATTTTCCAGGGTACATAATTGCCACAGATTCTTGTACAAGTCATTCTGAATTGAGAAAGCCAGTCGGATGACTATCGAAACGTTTTCAAGTACTAAACTTCAAGTCCAGTTGATCTAATTGAATACAACAGATATCCCATATAATTATTACTTTCTAAAGAAACCTAGTTCTGCTTTATATATAAATATATATTATTTAACATATAGAAGTTATAGCATAAAGTATTGTTTTATACACTTTTAGCTAATCACTGAAGGCTTTCCATATTTGTGTGTGTTTACAATACAATAACTCAAAGCTCTATTTTCAGTAACATGCTGAAACATTCCTTTTTGCAATATGTTACATTTTTAGAATTGAAACATTTCATATTATCGCCTGTCCTATTTATTTAGAGTAGGATTGTTTTTATTAGTGCTCTCAGTTTCAGCTGGTAGAGGGGTGCACGCAGTGAGGGGATTGGTTTTACAGTTGGAGTGTTACCATTTAGTTTATAATATATTTTAAACATGAAAAGTAATAACCGCACTCTACTCCTACTACTACTACTTAAAAGTCTTCATTGTCAAATTTTTTCTTTTAGAGCGGTTGTCTTGTGCTTGTCGTTTAGAGTTACCATGCTTTTCATAAACACAGAAACAAACAAAAAATAGGAAATATTGTCAAATAAATGCTTGAATGCTTGTGGCACTAGCACGTACACACAGAAAAGGTAACAGCTGCAGAAAATAGTGCACTGGGCATATACTGGGTAATCTAAACACCTCTTTTGTCAAAATTGTCTGGTCTTAAGAAACTGTTTTTCAAACACAACAGCAATTTCTTTAGCATGTCCTTTAGTGATATACTGTAGTTTAAATGAGTTGCTCTGAAAAGTCTTTCTGCAAATTATTTTTACATCCTCAGGATCCTTACTAGATTTCTAGCAAAAAACTGACAGGTTTTCGGTTTGTAACAGATTAGTAGAAGGAAAGATTACCATAAGACTGAGCTATAGCATGTTAACAGGTGGATCTTTGCTTTCTGTACAGGATTAATGTCTTGTGACTTTTTCATTTAATCTCAGGACTAACATTTGTTTTTTTGCATTTGCCAGTCAACAGATATCAGGCTGTGGACAAAACAGTAATTACTAAATAAATCTCATGATATTTACTGAATTCTGTATATGTAACTAGACATAGAATGACCCTATAATCAGTGAGGCAAATTCTCTTTAAGATCAGACAATCACCATATTGCTAATAATTATTTTGTAATCTTTGAAAGCAAATACTAAATTAGGCAAATCTAAAAATCACATTAAGGGGGAATTATATCCTCCAGAATGACCCTCCCCAATTAACAGTACACCGGGTTAGGGCCTAAAACACTAGGTCCTCACCCCTGGGTTTGCCACTTTATTTGTAATACTTAATAAAACTTTCCCTTACCGGCCCAGCTCTGCCCCTCCTTTATTTAGTTCAGGACTTGGCCAATGGGAAAATGCACTTCTTGTGGATAACATATTCCCAAAGACCAGGTTCCAGTCTTAGGGAAGGGTTGGAACTGGACTAGCAAGGGAAAGTTTAGGTAAGTATTACAGCTATCCAAGGGCAAACAAAAGGATGAGGACCTAGAGGTTTCAAGCCTCACCCTGGTTACTGTAAATGGGAATGGAAAGGAGGTGGTGAGGGGTCAATTCTTGCTGCCAAATCATATAACAGACAGAATGAGGTATGTCAATTAAAGGAGCAGTAAAGCTTAAAATAATGTTTACAGTATGTGACAGGTTTATAGTAATCATTGGTCAATAAATAATATTCCAATTTAGTAAAAAAAAAGTCCCTTTGTGCACCCAGTATCTGATTCAAAAGTCCCTGTGTTGCTTAAACTGGATAACACCATTCTGAAAAATACAGTTACCGTATATACTCGAGTATAAACCGAGGTTTTCAGGCTTTAAAAAAAACCTTCTTTATTTGTGCATATGTATGCACAAATAAAGGAGGATTTACCCCTATTTGCAAGTATTTGCCACTTAAGATGTCTGAAAACTACAACTCCCAGCAATAAAGCATGCTGGGAGTTGTAGTTTCCAAACATCTTAAGTGGCAAATACTAACCCCCTCGGTTTATACTCGAGTCAATATCTTTTTCTCCTTTTTTTAGCTAAAACTAGGTACCTCGGTTTATACTCAGGACGGTTTATACTCGAGTATATACGGTAGCATATTATAAATATGTTCATTTACCTAAATCTAAATAACTAATATATACAAAAAGATAAACTGACCGCATGCCTCTCCTCTTCTTTTATCAATACTAGAAGATAATAATCTGTGTGCTGTGTGGAACTGTTTTTTCCACTAAGGATAACTGAGGATAAGGATAAACAAAATTTAAGCAAGAAAACATTAGATGGGAAATGTTTTCCTTCTCTGATAAATCCAGGAAATGTACAGGTATCTGTGTGGGGCAGTGCATTATCTTTTAACAGTCCACGTTTCCTTCCAAATGTTAAATAATATCTGATTGGTTGGGGTAAAATTAGCACCATTTTTAACGATAAGAACTTTATGAATCCCCATTTATATATATATATATATATATATATTATATTATATAATATATAATATATTATTATAATACGTTTATTTTTGTGCATATACAAGGCAATGTTTTGATCCAGTCCTAGGACCTTTATCAAGCCAATTTAAAGTCCAGTTTTAGTTGGCTTGATAAAGGTCCTAGGACAGGACTAAAGCCTTGTATATGCACAAAATAAAAGTTTAGACCCAGGTGAGAGTATCTATATCCTTTAAAATACTGTATTGAATCACATGGTAGCACCTAGAGCTGAACAAGGTTGGTGTGGAGTGTGTGCTGGCACTGGATGAAAGTTATATATAAATTTATCTGTTGTATTCAGTTAGATCAACTGGACTTGAAGTTTAGATCTTGAAGATGTTTCAAGTCATCTGACTGTCTTTCTCAATGTGTTGGCAATAAAGACCCTGGAATGCGTCACAATCAGCATATAACAGCAAGGTGTTAGGGACCTCCTGAATGCAAGGTGTGATTGCATTGTGGCTAAGAGGTGTTATTATTTGGTTATTATATGGTTTCTTTATTTTTACATAAATGGCCTCCTAGAAACCTCTCTTGAACCCGTCCTGTTGTTTTGCCAATATGTTGATATTACATGCTTTAAATGTATGTCTTTTCCCTTAAGATGCAGGTACACTGTATAGAGTTATGTATATAGAACTATATGGTAGAAATGAATTTAGAGGGGGAAAAAAACCCAAACTATAAATAGACAACATTTACTCATCCAACACTGGATATACTATAATGTCAGAGGGCAATCCAGTATTTGTATTATAGCTGAGTACTTGGACAGTAGACAATATCTGTTAAGCACTGTATTCTGAACAACCTGTGAAATCAATATTATGAATCAGACTCAGTATTAGGAATAGAGCCAGACTTGCTAATGAAGCTGAATAAGAAGTTTGACATCCCTGGATTAGAATATAACCGTTTCATGGTTACAGCAGGTAAAATACATTTCTATTTTCTTACAAGAGAGGTTCAAATCAAAAATCAGAACTACACCAATACCCATGGTGTAACTAGACAAATCCATATGTAACTGTATACATGACTTTTCTCTGGGTCAACAACATAATGGGAAACTAATCTAAAATAATGACAGCGCACAAGGTGATCCTTTGGAAAGTGTAGTGAGATCTCCCTCCCACATTGCTTAGTGGGACTGGCTGTGATTTGGTTAGAAAAATGCAGGTTGTGTATGAATGGGATGGAATATTTATTTTGTCACATTGCTGGTTATTCTGGTTATTGAACTTCCCATGATCACACAGATCATTCCAATTCTGACACCTCGATTTTCTTTTGTTGGCTATGTTTGTAATTACCATTCTGTACATAAACTGCCAGTAACTACATAAACAAACACAGAAAAACACACTGATCCATCACTGTAAAAATCTAACACACACACACTAGTGTGAGGGGAGTGAAAAGGGTTAAGGAGAGCGGGAAGTTCAGTGCAGCCAATAGACACCGTGTTTACTTACCCAGAACACAGAGGACCCGCAGCAACAGGTTGTTAGACTTGGCCATGTCGGATAGGGGATGGTTAAAGTTTTCACAGTGAAGCTTCTGTCCTTCTGGGCCAAAGTTCCCTTGTTCCCAGCAAACAGACCGGGAACTTGCACTGTAGAGATCCCACCAGACAGCTCCAGCCCGGGGATGCTGAGGCTGCTCCCAATGCAGCAGATTGGGCACGGTTCTCCCTTCGCACCGAAGTGTTGATGCTGATGTGCAGATGGTTCCAGTCCCCCCACTGATCCCAACACAACTACAGCCAAAGCACTTGCACAGAGGGGAATGTGTCAGGGCCAATAGGAACGCTGGGTGGGACCTTGGGCTACAACGCTGAGGGGGAACCCCGCCTACTGCAGTGAAAAATACAGAGATGAGCAGATTGTCTACTTCAGTGGGAGCGATTTAGTGAATAGGAATCTGTGGGACTAGGGAGGTATTTGGTTAAGGAAATCTAAAGGGCTAACATACAGTAAGAAAACTAGTCAATATTCCAATACTGATACTCAATGATAAATTATTATTGTCAGATCATATTTGGTTTGTCTATGGGTTGCCATGGCAAAGTACAATGATGTCTGACACTGCCAGTAAAGGGCTGCATGGAGCAATTCCCTCACAGACCCTGTAACTGTAGGGTAATACTGTACCGGTAGCCAAATACTGTAACTGTAGTAGGGTAATACTGTACCGGTAGCTAAATACTGTAACTGTAGGGTAATACTGTACCTGTAGCTAAATACTGTAACTGTAGGGTAATACTGTACCTGTAGCTAAATACTGTAACTGTAGGGTAATTCTGTACCTGTAGCTAAATACTGTAACTGCAGTAAATACTGTAACTGTAGGGTAATACTGTACCTGTAGCTAAATACTGTAACTGTAGGGTAATACTGTACCTGTAGCTAAATACTGTAACTGCAGTAAATACTGTAACTGTAGGGTAATACTTTACCTGTAGCTAAATACTGTAACTGTAGGGTAATACTGTACCTGTAGCTAAATACTGTAACTGCATGATAATACTGTACCTGTAGCTAAATACTGTACCTGTAGTAAATACTGTAACTGTAGGGTAATACTGTACCTGTAGCTAAATACTGTAACTGTAGGTTAATACTGTACCTGTAGCTAAATACTGTAACTGTAGGATAATACTGTACCTGTAGCTAAATACTGTAACTGTAGGGTAATACTGTACCTGTAGCTAAATACTGCAACTGTAGCTAAATACTGTAACTTTAGCTAAATACTCTAACCATGGGTAAATGTTGTAACTGTAGCTAAATACTGTAACTGTAGCTAAATACTGTAACTTTAGCTAAATACTCTAACCATGGGTAAATGTTGTAACTGTAGCTAAATACTGTACCTATAGCTAAATACTGTAACTGTATTCTATGTATCTATCTAAATCCAATCCTAATAGAGATTCAGAGCACTCTTGGGTCTGGTGAATTTTTTCCCCTAATAACGAGCTATACATGCCATTAGCTATTATCAGCTATCTATCTATCGAGCGAGCGAGCGAGCGAGCGAGCGAGCGAGCGAGCGAGCAAAGGACGAGCGAGCAAGAACGCGACAAGCGCGCGAGCGAGCGGCGAGCGAGCGCAGCGAGCGAGCGAGCGAGAGCGACGGGCGATAGCAGAGTCATGAACTATCTATCATCTATCTATCTTTCTATCATCTATCTATCTATCTTTCTATCATCTATCTATCTATCTTTCTATCATCTATCTATCTATATATCCATCTATCTATCATCTATCTATCTAATCTACAATCTCTCTATCTAATCTACTATCCATCATCTATCTATCTATCATCTATCTATATATCTAATAATCATCTATCTAATCTACAATCTCTCTATCTAATCTACTATCTATCATCTATCAGTCTATCTAATCTACTATCTATCATCTATCTATCTATATATCTATCTAATCTAATCTATACTATATTATACCATAGGTCTAAGAAATTGAATTTATTTAATGTGCTCTAAGTGTTAAAATTGAGAATTGGTTTTAATTACACTGAATGGGGATGACTGTTTTATTGTTACCCCCTATTTTAGTAATATAGATTTAAACATGTAGCACTTTTATATTATGACACAGCACTTTATATGGATATATTTATATTTAAAGAATGAGCACTTTATATGAGAGGATTGAGCACTTTATTATATGAATATAGCACTTTATAATGGATACAGCACTGATCACTTTATATAACACCCTGAAGGGTTAATGGAAGCTAATCATGTGATGTAATACCAAAGGGTGGAGTTGATGTTATTTATGGATCACCACAAGTGTTTTTTTATATGGCTTGATAAAGGTCCTAAGCACCAGACTGAAACGTTGCCACTTGCTGTTTGTATGGAATAAACACTTGAATTTTCACAAGACCTGTAAGTGCTCTAATACATTTTGTGTACTGCTATGCATCATGGAATCATGATTAGAAGCACCCAGGCATGACTGGAAAAGTCTGAGTAGAGTGCACACTATTTGCTTTTGATATCTATCTAATCTACTATCTATCATCTATCTATCTAATCTACTATCTATCATCTATCTATCTAATCTACTATCTATCTAATCTACTATCTATCTAATCTACTATCTAATCTACTATCTATCTAATCTACTATCTATCATCTATCTATCTAGGGTAATACCTATCTATCTATCTATCTATCTATCTATCTATCTGTCTATCTGTCTATCTGTCTATCTGTCTGTCTATCTGTCTATCTGTCTATCTATCTATCTATCTATCTATCTATCTATCTATCTATCTATCTATCATCTATCTATCATCTATCTATCTATCTATTATCTATCTAATCTACTATCTATCTATTAAATAAAATCAAAAATAGCTTTATTAGCAGGATCAATTTACATTTTGACATTGCCAAAGCAAACAAAAAAATAAAAAAAAGTTAGTATATAGGGGTTCACAGTTAAGTAAGTTAATTTATGCTCCTCCCAGTCTGTGACATGCCATTACATAGTGTGCACCAATATTTACTGTGGCTTCCACCTCTCCCAGCAGGATATAGAGTTTTCTCTCTCCATCTAAGCAGTTGAAGTCTGGGATAAAGTCTGACAGCATCTTGAAATGGGGGTCCTGAATTGCTTAGTATTTAGGGCAGTGTAGAAGGAAGTGGGTCTCATCTTCTAAGGTTCCCTGGTCACAGCGCTGGCACAGTCAGTTTTCTCTTGGTTTATATGTTTGTCTGTGTTGGCCAGATTCGATTTCTAGGCTGTGTGGGGCACTCAGGACTTGTCTCTCTTTAGGGTTTTTGATATTCTCCACATAGGGGGCCAGTTTGTAGTCTCTGTCCAGTGCCTGGTATATAGTTAGTTTCTGGGACCTTTTTATTTCTTTCTTCCATTCATCCACGTAATCCAATTGGCTCTTGGTTATGGTTGCTATGATTTCAGTTTTTGACAGGCTCTGTGGTCGTAGATTTGATGTTAGTAGGGAGCTGATGAGTTGTTTCAGTGCACATGGCTTTTCTTGGTAATTGTTGTGTAGTGAGGCTTCATTATGGTAAGAGTTGGGGCTACTGTTCTGTAGGTGAGCCTAGAATGATAGGGTCCTTTTTTGCTCAAGCAATGATGGAAATCTGCCAAGCTCAGCCCGACAAGTGCTGTTTGATGTACTGTGATGGACCTGGAGGAGGTGCTTACAGAATTCGAGATGGAGTATTTCTGGTGGGCCAGATTCCCATTTTAATTGGTCTGGGGAGATGACACTGTCAAAGATTTTAATCCAGACTTTTACCGGTGGTTTGAGGGGATACAGTTGTTATCTTATAGCATAGAAGGTTCAGCAGGCATTTGCTTTCAGAATCTCTATAACTGCCCTAAAGCTCCCAGAATGGTTGATCTCCAGGCTGAGATAAGTATATTTTTCTGTTCTGCTTTCTCTCTCCTCTATATATCTATACTTTATCTATCTACCGGTCTCTATATTTATCGATTATCTAATCTATTATCCTATCTATTATGTAATTGTCTATATATTTTATCTATCTATCATCTATCTATTATCTCTATATATTTATTATCTATCATGTAACTGTCTATCTATATTTTATCCATCTCTCTATATATCTCTCTGTCCACTTACCTATTATCTGTGTCTATCTTTTATCTATGTATGTATGTTTCCATCCATCCATCCTTCCTTCCTTCCTTCCTTCCTTAACTTCCTTCCTTCCTTCCTTAACTTCCTTCCTTCCTTCCTTCCTTCCTTCCTAGCTATAAGTCTATTGCAGTTTGCAGATACAATGATGACACTGGCTAAAAAACTGGCTTCATACATTCCTGGCATTCTCCATGTAATAGAGTATAGGGCTAATTGAAATTTTCTAAGCAATCTTGCAGGCAAAAGTTGTTATTTTTTGGGTTTTTTTTTTAAAATGATTTGTATTTCTTAAACTCTTCCACAACTCTGCCACAATGACATATTTCTATAAAACTAAAAAAAATCCCCAGAACTATTGAACAATTAGGCCAGTGTTTTAAAATAATGCAGGATCCAACATTTGAGAATCTGTGATACAAAGAAGCACATAACATTAACTGTAGATATATTATACACACCTATACATCCTCATTGAAACTCCCCACTGTCATATTCCTGGCATATTTCTAAGTCTCCCTCAGCGTGGGAGAACTGATCTTTCCGGAACCCCCACACGTGTTTGATTGTTACCCTAAATGTACTTGGTCGCCCATTTTGTCCTACAATTATTTAACATGTGCATGGGCCTTAAAGTGGAAAATAGATAAATTAACAGGGAGATTCAATAAAAGGTCTTATCGTTTAAAATTGTGCTAATTTTGCCCCAACTAATCAGATCTTATTTTGAAAGCTAACATCTGATTGGTTGGGGCAAAATTAGCACAATTTTAAACAATAAGACCTTTTATTGAATAACCCTGTAAGTTGCTTTTTGTATCTTTGAGAAAATGGAGTAATTTAGCTGTGTTCAATAAATGCTATCTAACCAACTGCACTTTGTAACATAGCTATGCTTAATTTTTATGTTGGTATTTAAAAGAAAAAAATATTTACTGATGTAATTTAATTCATAATTACTTTTCAATTCTGACATTCTTGGGATTTTTGTGACCTGGAAATAGTTGTTAATATTTATTAAATGAAAGGTGTGTTTTCTATTATATTATATATATTTAATATATATATATATATATATTATATATATATATAAAGTTCAAAAAGAGTCACGGCACTCCAGTTGTCCAATTATAAGGTGTGTTTTATTTCAAGCACATCATATGGTGCCACACAATATGCAACGTTTCGAGGATCTAGTCCTCTTTCTCAGCAGATGCAAACAAATGAAAAAATGGTTTGTTATACCATTTTTTCATTTGTTTGCATCTGCTTGAGAAAGAGGACTAGATCCTCGAACGTTGCATATTGTGATGCACCATATGATGTGCTTGAATAAAACACACTTATATTTGGACAACTGGAGTGCCGTGACTCTTTTTGAACTTTGTAATTATGGTGGTGTCCTGGCCGATGCCCTTACTCACGAGCACCCTCCATTAAAGGATACACGTATCAGGAGTGCTGTATATTTTGAACTGTATATATATATATATATATATATTCTCTTGATATATATTAATATTAAATGTAGGAAATTGTATAAAGGGAAACTAAAACATTATATCTTCATTCATATGTATTCACAGAAGGTTTGTGTCACCATTTTTCTTGTACAGTAAAACTTCCATATATACAGACACACACAAACAATCAATAAGGATTTCATTGAATTGTTTTGGTTTTTTTTTAACCTACAATAACTCTGCAGTAGAGATGTCCGAACTTCCGAAAGTTCGGTCCGTTTTCACACTTTTGAACTATATGGAAAGTTCGAAAGTTCGAAAACAAACCCATTAAAGTCAATGGGAGTCAAATAGTTCGAAAAGTTCTAATGAAATACAATTGAAATATCAATGTTAACTTAATGTAAATGGCTGTGGGACCTGGGAAATGGTCTGGGGAACAGGTTTGAATATCAAGAACTTTCAAAAAATCGATTTTATTCTCCCGTGCGGTACTTTTGAGCTCCCGTGTTTGAAAATTCGATAATTATCCCATAAACGATTCGAACATTCGATGATTATCCCCTAAACAATTCGAACACTCGATAATTATACCATAAATTATTCCAAGATCATTCGATTTTCGAATTCGATAATTATCGAAAGTCCAAGAAATCCGAGTCCGTTCGAACTCGATAAGTTCGGCTCGAACTTGGGTTCGACTTCTAGTCCATCTCTACTCTGTTGCTATGCACACGTAGACCCCTATAGACCAGAGGCATACACCATGATTACATGTGAAAATACAAGTAGGTTTGTTGATGTAAATACCTGTAACTCTATATGCATGCAAAAAAAAAAGGTTCCCAGATAATGGCATTGTACCCTGGCTCACGTTTTCTGACACTGATGGTGTGATCTCTAGAATCACATTTTTATTGTTGCAACAAAGGATGAAACATTTCTTTCTGAACACTTCACTCTCTTCTGGGTAAACTAAAACAGAAACGATAGTCCAATAAAAACAATTCACCCAACACAGCTTTTAACTTGTTAGCACTGTTTTATTAGCTATATAATAACAAAATATTTAATGACAGTGGTTTTAATTAAGCCACAGTAATGTCACTACTGAGAGTCTCCCAAATCATCCCTAGTCATTTTGTCTCCATGTTATTTCCATGCTTGAATAAATGGAAGTGTGAATGCCTGATGTAAAGTGTATCTCACAAAATGCAAATGACGGAGACAAAGACCACTTGCCCTCTTGAATTAAAGCCCCTAACCCAAATAGAGCTTGCCTAGAAAAGCTTGAAAGATTCCATAGCAACAGCCTAAATCCTCCCCATGTGGATCATTGTTTAATTCCTGCAGCAGTTCAGAGGAATTTACTGTTTGTTTAAGAGATAAAAGCTGTAAACTTCCACACATTCTTCCCCAATTTCACTCTCTATTTACTGGCTTGCTATTCCATAAAATAATACTTGTACTTATAATTCTGGTTCATCCTAGGGTATTGAGAAACATCTTTAAAGATTACATTTATAGAGATGTATACACATTCCAACCTCTGTAGACATTTCGTATTGTCTCTAAATGCCAGAACTTTCTTTCTGCAGCAGAAAAAGCTGCAGAAAGAAAAAAAAGTGATTGTAAAAGGCAGAAAGGGTAAGGGTGCATCTGGTTCACAGGATATTTTTGGGTGGGTATTATTGGGAGACTCATTTCTGCAATACCAATGATGGGCAATGTGGTAGATTCCAAATTAAAAGATTTTATTTATGGGTGTTTAAAATAAGTACTGTGATACTTTTTCAGTGGACTAACAGTTTATTTAGTTGACAAGCTTTCGAGAACTAAACCCTCTTCATCAGGTCAGATACGGCACTACAATACTTCGCTATACTATTTATGCATGGAATTCTGTTTGAAATTGTTGCTCAAAAGTGATGTTTTTTCTTGTCTACTTTTAATCAACCATAGGCTGCATGGTCCTCGTGTAAATATTTACTTGTAAAGACGAGTCCTTATGTTTCCAGCCTAAACTGGGTTGTTGACATTTAAAAAAAAAAAGGATTAATGCCAACAGGGCTGGGGAACAAATGTTTTGCAACTTTCTTTATTTTCTTTCTTAGCTTCCTTTGCAGTGCCAAGAGGGTGTGTGGTGTCACCTCTTCAATCTTCTTTAAGTCTTTATTCATTTTGGGAGCTTTTATTGTGTTTTTTTTTGTTTAATTCTAAATATTTTGCATAGTGTATCTACAGTAGCCTCTATACAGTAGCCTGTAAAATGTTATTTGACCCGCTAGTGGGTTCAATTAAAGCGATACAGTATCTGAGGCAAGCTTTTCTTTATACTTTATTTTGGTAAGAATAACCTTCCAATTATTTTTTATAAATACAGGAAATTAATTAATCTAGGCTGTTGTATAGTAATATTATACAAAACTTGTAAAAAAGGATTCTTGTCTTTTACAGACCACGTTTTGTTTTACCGTGAGCATAAAAGCACCTATGGTAATTATATGAGTGATTCATTTATAGGCAATAGTCAGCATGCATTTGCTGGATGAGGCCCCTTTCTGTGCTTCATCCACAGTGGTTTTCTGGGAGGAGCCTTTATCTGTCATATGAAAAATAAAAAGATGGGGCCCCCTTGGCTCTTGGGCCTCCCTGCGGTTGCTCCCCCTGCTTCCTGGAAGTTACGCCCCTGCCTATTTATACAGATGGGCATGGTTATTTTCCATCTTTGTAAGATCTGGTTGTTGATAAAATATTAAGATTATTCTGTTGATGGAAAACAATGGGAGCTATTTTGGTCAATGTATGTCTGACGTATAAATGGCCTTTCTCTAGCAAAAGGATACAAATACCACTTTTTCCTGTGTCCTATAGATATGAATTAAAGGGCATCTACACCCTCTTAACAAAATTGGTCTGCAGGACCCCCCAAACTAGTTTTCATTTTACTTACCTTTTCCAAAGATGCTTTTAAAATTACTTACAGAACTCGATCCTAGTTTCCAACACAGCCAATATAATGTGTATAACGTTTATGCAAAATTCATGTTAATATATATTTTTATTTCATTGTTTCACAGTTTTCTATGGTAATTCTGTGCATTCAGCGAGATTCTTATACCGTATATACTCGAGTATAAGCCGAGGTTTTAGGTTTAAAAATCAACCTAAAAAGCTTGCCTCGGCTTATACTCGAGTCAAGAGAAATTAATTCCAGATGCAGCCGCGAGTCAGGAAGGAAAGCCGGCAGTTCCCAGTAGTTCTTCGCGGGTGCGCGATGATGTCATCGCGCACGCTGGCGGGATGACGTCATCGCGAAGCAGTACTGGGAACTGCCGGCTCTGCACAGAGCGAGCAGCAGCCGGCGGAGAGATGAAGACTGAAGACTGGAGAGATGAAGACTGAGGCTGAGAGATAAGAACTGAGACTGGAGAGATGAAGACTGAAGACTGGAGAGATGAAGACTGAAGACTGGAGAGATGAAGACTGAAGACTGAAGACTGGAGAGATGAAGACTGAAGACTGGCCAGGTACGGTAAGTGAACTGGGGGGGCTCTAGGGTGGGGGACAGTATGCCATACAGTAACACCCAATACCTTTCTACTATAGGTGCAACTCCCAGCAACGAAAGCATGCTGGGAGTTGTAGTTTCCAAACATCTACAGTGGAAAGGTATTAGGGTTACTGTATGGGATTACTGTACATTTAAAGGGCAACTATCTACCCTCGGCTTATACTCGAGTCAATCATGGGTTACTGATTTTGGAGGCAAAAATGGGTACCTCGGCTTATACTCGAGTCGGCTTATACTCGAGTATATACGGTATATACTGTGCAAATTCAGGAACATGTACACTCTACACTCTTTTCCCCCCTCACTCTTTCTCCAACCTTCAATGTTGTTAATTTATAAACACCTATTTCAATGTTTCTTCTACACATAGGAAGGAACCTCCTCCTACTGGATTTCAGTAAGCTCTCATTTCCAGAGTGTCAGCATCTCAGGTGTTTGATTAAGTTATTACAAAAATTTGCGATCTGCCCCGAAGAAATTATATGTATGTGGCAGTTAATATCTGTACAAAAACACAAATGTGGTAGATGGCAGCAGTTTTCTGACACACTGGAGCTTGTTACAAATCAAGCCTGATTACATGAAATCTACATATTACAAGGCTAAAATACATGATGTATGGCTACATTGAAACTAATGCAGTCTGCTTCAAGCTTCAAATGTTAATACCAACCAGCCTTTCAGTGTGTAGTTTTTAAATGTGTTCATGTCTTATATGGAAATAAACCTATACATACATACATCCAAGGTAACAATTTAGTTTCCTAAACAACTATTGCCTGGGACAATTAAACAGGGCATTTCCATTCCTAGGTATCATCTTTTACCACAATCACCCCTTTTTCAGCATTATGTAACATTTCTAAAGGGCAGCCTTATGCTTCCAAGCATGCTGGGAGTTGTCGTTTCCAAACTTTTGGAGTGCCAAGGGATTGGGGTTAGTGGATCTGGCTTATTATATTGGCACCAATAAGTTATTCTACTACTTTATAGAAATTTTGCTATATATTATACAAGGGTCAATTTAAATGGCAACTAAATCCTAAAAACAATACTGAATCAGAAGGCCGTAGTGGTTATAATTTCTACCCTTGGTTTATACTCGAGTCAATAAGTTGCAGGTTAAAAGAAATGCAAACTTTTTTCCCCTTATATTGCTTCCGCCCCTGTGTGTTTCATTTAAGTTTAAAGGGGAACTAAAGTCTCCAGACAACATTGTCCCAATAGACAGAGCACATTCACAAACATACAAAAAGCTGTGTCTCACCTCTCCCTTTGCTGTGGCCATTGGGTGATTTATGAAAATAACCTGCGAGTACTAGGGGTCAGCTCCCACAATCCACCTTAGCTGGGTAAACCCCCAGCTAAGTGTCTGTGTACAAGCACATGCTCCATAAAGCTCAACAGATCAAAACAAGGAAGTTGCAGCCTTGCTTCCTAGAAGCTGACAACCAATCACATTATAGCACAGAGATCCTCCCTCTCCATGACACATAACAGGGATTTCAGTTTTTTGTTTTCAAACACATTCAAGGCTCCTGTCCTTACAATGATATAATCCTTTGCTTTTCATACAAAAAGAAAATTAATCTTTGCAGTGTATTTCATAGATAGCATGGATGTAAGAAACAGAATACTTACATTTCAGCAAATGTGGGGTAAGTGTGGGGAATAGAACCTGTACATTTACCCAGTCTTGCTAAAAGCAGAAGTCTTACCTCTAGGCTAAGAGAGGCACTATATAAACCATTGGCACATGTAGAATATTGTAGTAGGAACATAATGGAAACAAAAAATAAACATACATTGGGGGAATCAAAATCATAATCTTCTGAACTGTATGTGTCTAACCTGGCATCTTACAAGGTGAGCCACCGCTGAATAAGCTGAAAGCCTAGGAACATTTAGAAGCTTTATCTTTCTCATGGAATATAATAGAAACAAAAAAAGCTACATCTGGGGTTTTGAACTTGTGATTTTCTGAACTGTGCAGTCTTTTAAATCTGGTGCCTTACCCGGTGCGCCAACACTGAATAAGCAGAGAATCCAGCTACATTTGGAAGCTTTATCTTTTGCTAGGAAAAGAATAATAAAAAAATGGAATATGGAATCCCTGATAACTTAGAAAGCTGCTTGGTACCCTGCAGTTTATTTTCTAGCAACTCACACTGACTGGTAAATAAACTGCAGGGTAACAAGCAGCTTATCAGGGATTCCATATTGGTGTGTAGACATCTGTATAGAAAACACTTTGTGCATAGAGACAGTGAATACTGGGTTCAGGGTGTGTGGTTCTTTGATGACTTCATGGGCTGTGGGTTGTACTGGCAACAACATGGAAGCCTTCTTATTTACAGAATCTATTTCTCACATATACTAAATGCAAATTACTAGACAAGAATCATACAATGTATAGGTGTTCTGGGGAGAAAAACTTTCACATTAGGTTTTTGAAAAATTAAGTTTAGTTCTCCTTTAATCAAAGAATTTAGGATCAGTGGCAAAAGAAACCTGGTAAACTCTACAAAGGTAGTATTTGGCTGACAGATATTTAAAGGAGAACTATAGTCTCCATTTTCCCTCATGCAACTCCCATCAAAAGTAAATAAATAAAATAATGCATCTGATAATTAATGGAAAATAAAAATACATCCAAAATACTGAAGGTAGGAGTGATCAATATACATTGACTGTTAGTCTGGTGACCATAAATAAATAGCACTTGCAGTCTACAGTGTAGTTACAGAAACAAATTTTAAAGTTTATGAGATAAACTTTATACTAATTTAGTAATCCTGCAGTGATTATTTCCTGAAAGTAGTGGGAGGTATCTTGATACAAACTGACAATCAGAAACATTATAAACATTAAACATTTAGCCCACCCTAAAAAAAGTTTGCTTTAAAATGTTAAACACCTCCTAAAACCTAGGTTTTGCAATATTCTCAAGTTTCAAAGATTCCCCTATAGGGACTTGATAAAGTCAAAAGAACACTCCAGCACACCGCTGTTGGCTGTATGCCAGACAGGTAGGTAGGTGCAATCCCCCAGGCCCTCCACTCCTAGTCTCCAACAAAAGAAAGAAGTAGGGGAGCATACTACAGAGGTGAATTCACGTTTTTATTAAAGTAACCACACTTTAATAAAACTTTAATAAAAATGTGAATTCACCTCAGTAGTGTGCTCCCCTATAGGGACTTACCTGACCCTGTCCCTTGCCGCCTGGGCACCGCTCCCCCTGCTCCTGTTTCGAACTCGTTTCGAGCAAAAACAGGAGCAGAGGGTTTCTGCGGTGACAGACACTCTACTTTTTAACATGTCTGTCAGGCGAATGGGCGTGAAGTTACGTCGCACCTTTACTGACAGCCACAACCAGGAAGTGTAGCGGCTGTCAGCAGTAGGAGTGGCGAGAGAATGGGTCAGGAAATTAAGTTCAGGGGCATCTTTGAAACTTAAAAATATTGTGAAATCTAGGTTTGGGGGGTTGTTAAACATTATTAAGTTTATTTTAGGGTGGACATGCTCTTTAAAACAAAAATATGTTCAATTGCCAGTTACCTGCCCCAACCCCAACTGATATATTTTGCACTTTATTACCTGGATTACTAACCAGATATATAAGGATTATTATTGTCCCCATTCTGGCAAAGTAAGCTGGCCCCTCCCTCCTTGCAGTCAATCAAGACTGTGACTGCTGACATCACAACCAAGATTGACTGCTATTTCACCTGCTGCCTCCTCTGCACATGCTCAAGACTATAAAAACCCTTTGAAGCAGAGGAAGGAGACATACCTTTACCAGAAAGGAACATCTGGTAAAAATCTGGTTACAAATGCATGTAATAAACCGGTAAAATTACAGTTGGGGTTGCATGCAGATTGCTGACAAGTCATCAGTTTTTTTTTAAGGATGGACATGCCCTTTAAAGGGCAAGTTCAGTGCAAACACATGTATTTTTCAGAAAAAAGAGCAGTATTTTTTCATCTCAATGACCGTAATCTGTCAATTCAGCATTTTGTCTGTGTATAAATAACTGCAACCGAAATACTGACTTCCTGTTTGCAGGACCCCTAGTAGAGACCGTAATGGTCTTGCCCTTGACACAGCGCCTGGGTTAATTCAGTTGCTCAGTAGAAATCTGAGCATCTTTGACCCATCCAAAAGCCAATCAGAAGAAGAAATAACTGTTAGGAACATTCCAAGGATGTGGTGCATCCTGGGAAGAAGAAGGATCGTTAGAATCTGAAATGTCAGCTCCCTAATGTCAACAGTAGGGAACAGGAAAGGGTATGAAATCAACTAATTTTTCAAAATGGAAGACAATATGTAGAATAACTAAGAATGCATTACGCAAACTAACAATTTAACAAATATTGATAATTTCCACTGAACTGTCCCTTTAAACACTTAAATAAGGCAAATACAAAGGTTTTTCGTTATTAAAAGAAACAGGCATTTAATCCAAATGCATAAACAGATCTAAAAGATATTGCTGGTTTACAAAAAGGAGGAATGTTCCAGCTTATATACAGGTTATTTCCTAATCTTTTTCTTTTGTCTTCACAAAGTATAGTAACTAGTCACTGGCTCACTAAAGAAACTGAAGCCATTCCTCTCAAGGTTTTCTCAAGGGCCCATTTTCATTTAGTATCATCCACTTAAAATAACTTTGTTTTTGTGATATTTAACAGAGCCACTTAGGTTTTCTAATCAGTGAGACTGAGGAGAACACAGATACGTAAACTATTGATGAGCTCTGGCATTATTAATCAGTGGTATAAAAAGCTGCAAAATATGCAACCTGAAAGAGTTACATGTTTCTGTACAGACAGACAGGTAGTATTGAGGGTGGGAAATTGTTGGGAACATTAAAAGGAAATATAAAGTTCACATTCCTAAACACTGGCAGTCTGAAATGGGTAAAAAGTACTGGTAAGGACATTCCAAGGACCAGGATCCTGTGTCACTGAATAACATTCCTTTGCTTCCTTCAATTAATAAATTGTTCTTCCTACCTCTCCCTTTCTTGGAGCCCATTCTTCCATCTTTTAATGACTATTTTATTTTCTATTTCGACCCCTGAATATAACTGACCTTTCCTAAGAGGCCAACATATTGCTTTGTTTTTGGTGGTTTGTGTTTGATATTTTAAAAATAAGAAATTTTCCAACTCTTTTCTTTAATGCATGCCTGCAACTCTGATTCATTTTGTTAATCTGCAACATTTATCTAGGTATGTGTTATTTATTTCTCCTCCTGTGTTTATGCTCTCTGGTTAAATTGAATTGCCAATGCAATCACAACTATTATGAAAACATTCAGGGAAATTCAATAAAAGGTCTTGTTGTTAAAATTGGTTCTAATTTTGCTCCAACCATTCAGATCTTATTTAACATTTGAAAGCTAACATCTAATTGGTTGGGGCAAAATTAGCACAATTTTTAATGATAAGAACTTTTATTGAATCCCCCTGATTGTTTTTAAAGCATTAATGGCAATTAAACCACCAAAATTACACCCCCCTTATTTTGATTTACAAAAAATAAAACTCTAGTTATTGGCCCCTAGAGGGACAATAGAACAATAATTAATCTTCATGCTCGCTGGTCTGTTCCAACCATGTCCATTTTTCTGTCGGAGTCATGGCCTATAGGAAGACATTTGCAAATCAAATATGGTGGCTCCCGTCCTCCCAAACTTCTTTCTCCGCACAGGTCTCTCAGCCGTGTTGCCTGCCCACAGCAGTAGGGTCATCCCTTCCCCACTCGAATATCTGCAACACCAGGGATAAAGAAGATGCCGCTGCACAGCTAGATGGCTGGATTAAAGCAAAACAGCACGGGTTCCAACTTTTTTCTAAAAACTCAAATATTTATTGGAGTCTGTAGAGTCATGAAATAGATCACACCTAAGGTGCCAATACACACCAAGCCAACAGATCCCCATGCAGTGTATAGGAAGTCAGTCAGATGAGTGTATGTGCCTGTCGTCAACTCATCACATATTACAGGGAAAAATAAATGGAAAGTGTATGGCCACCTTTGAACTGTAGGTTTTTGTAATGCATATATAGCAAGTAATGGCTAAATATTTTTAACCTAACTAAACGCAGAAAAACTTCTGAAGACTGCATGTTAAACAGTTTAATCTCTATCTTAGAACTAACACTTCCCATAATCCCTTCTGTTATTCCACTTTAGTGGGAGCAGAATTCAAACTACCTTCGTTTTTCTGCCAAGTTACATCATCACACTTCAATGTGTTTCCTCAGTGTGCAGATAAAGCAGCACAGCCAAGCCCTTAGAGACTTTTCTAATTGCAGTTTTCATTTTGTAACGCACAATTTAATGTCTTACGAAAAGCGGGAAGAAGGGTCATTTTCCAATTTTCTTGCCTTAACCAACACCTCTTTTCTCTTAGTTTGTTTTAATTATATAGAATGGCTTCTTATTTGAGATATAGGTGTCCCAGCTTGTACACTAATAATGATAAAACAGAAACACCAGGAAAAAATAATAATTATAGTAATTTTTAAAAATTGTCTGAATTTTAAATGTCCACAAAAAATACCCATGACCCATTAATGGAACTCAATCTATCTTTAAAATTTGGAACCTCTTACAAATGAAATATTTTATGTTAAAATACATAATTATTAGTGTCAGTTGGTTCCATTTTAAGTCCTTCAGGGTCTCCTTATAGGGTTGAATGGGGACACCAGTGAGATCTCTGGTGAGTCAAGGCACCTGCAGGTCACCCACTCACTCATTAAGCCAGAGAGAATTATTCAAAGCTCAGTGCTCATCACATGACCTGTCAACCTAATATTCAACCCAAACACAGTTTATTGTGGAGTATAGATAATGGGACAAATCAATACACATTAGGCTGGGCAGAGTTACCATTGAGTTTGGGTTTTTTTTGGTGTATTGGGGTGGGGTAGGCATTGTGGTTTGATGCTGTAGTTGCTGTATGAACATCTTAAAGTACTTTTACAGTATCTAAACAAAATCCTTTAACATCTGTTTAAATATTTTAAAGGATAACCTGCACTAATTCCGCTTACTGTGTTTGTTATGACAAATCAAAAATGATCCATTTTTAATTTTTTGATCAGGATTTTATATGGAAAATGGGTAGAATGAATTAACAAATTTAACACAAAACTGGACTCTTGCTTTACCACTCGGACAGAACATGATAGATGTGTCTTGGTATCCAAACACAGACCTTTCTTATTTCCTTTCCCTCCCTTTATATAGCAGCTATAATTTTAAGAGATCAAAGCACTTCAATAAGTTTTTTTAAGCAAAAAGCTTTAGATGTTGTGTCCAGAGTATTTAACATGGTCTGATAAGTACAGGATGAATTAAACGTTCAAACTGATTAAAGCAGTTTTATTTATCAAAACAAATATCTCAAGGGGAAGTCCATAGTGTAGTATTATAATCATGTATAATAACCTGGTGACATAAATATGTATTATTTATGCTTCACTTTGTAACGATGAAGAAATATATCAAGCAGTGGAGGATCTACATCTTGGGAGACTTTAGGCACAATATATAAACTGTTTCAAATATTAACTATAAAGCAATGGATGTCAGATGCTTTTAAAACTTGAGCTTCAAATAAAAGTGCCAACAGTGGGGGATTAAAAGGGGGCCAAATTGGCTGTCCTAATATAAAGTCCTTCTTAGTATAATTCTCCTTTATAACACATTGGCCTACTACACGGTTTAGGTGAAACATCCGTTCGGTCAGATATTGTTGATTATTCGACCCGGCATATCATCATCAATGCGTGACTGAGCTCCCATACATTACATACACGATTTCACCATACATGATCGTCAGGCGAAATGGTTAGCATATTGCACGTGGGTAAGAGCCTTTAAAATATCTCTTTGTGGCATTAGCTTTATGATACAAGGTTCAATGCAAGTGGTTATAAATCAAGAAACAGCAAAGCTTGTATTGCTTTACTAATTAGCAAAAAGCTAGTGACCAGTGTATATGGAACTGCTGGGACACAGTTGGAAGATAAGATTATAGAGTTAGTTTGTAGGATTTTAAAGGATCGTATTTGTCATTAGAAGAACAGAGAGTAGGTGTCTGCAAAACATTGATAAGATAATCTCAAGGATGTGTAAAAATAGATGGTTTAGATGTTTATATGGATATGCTGTAGCAAGATGGTTAACAACCTAAAAACAGAGCATTTATTGTTTAGTATCAAAAGTTCTTTAAATAAATAAAATTAACACATTTGTATTGAAATTAAATAAATTGTATTATGTTTTATTATATTATGAGGTGATGTCCCCTTTAAGCTGATTACTATTGTAAATGAGATTAAAAGGGCACATTGTATTTTGTAAAACCAGAAAACAGCTTCAGGTACGTCAATGATGAATACATGAGTTCACATTACATTACATGCAGGAAAAATATTGATTTTTAACTTTTACTGTGTGCATCTTTTGCAAATACTGTATGTGTACAATAAAAATGTGTAAATGGGTATAATGTGACTATAACAATATAGATTAGTATGGTAAACGTATACTCAATGCACAATGTAAACTGCCGCAAATCATTTTATAAAACGATAAACCCAAACAAATTCAAAATTTTCCTGAACTTCGGCTAAAACACCCTATATTACATCTCCCCAATGCCCCCTCCCACAATCATTTGGGAACCAAGACAAAGACCAGTTCATTTTACACATGTTCTGAGTATTTATATTACACAACACATGGTTTACCTAAATATGTGACAATTATCTAGAGATCCATAAGTACAAATAGTATACTTGAATGTGGTACATATTTGCTGTGTAGTTAGATACTACATCTGTATAATTTTACCAATGTTTATAGCTTCAATGGGCAAAAAAATTGAAACCGCTCATTAGAATTATTGTATTTTAAAAAAATTGTCCTCAAGAAAACAAATCACAAATTAACCCTTTGAGTGAGGGACTTATAAGGAACTGCATTGTCAGGTGCTCTCTCTACTATATAATTTGGCTACATATTACCGACTGCATCTTAGAAGCCAGATGGAATATACACAGATGGAATATATATCCAGATGGGTACGGTAAAGGGACAATACTATTGGATCTGTTGGAATAGCCCTTTAATCTGTAAAATGTGTCCCTGACACAGACCACTGTTCACCATTAGCATCAGGAATGATCTTTGCTTTCTGAAAATTTCCCTTGGCCATGGTTAACCCCCTGTACTAAAGTATAAAGAGCCGGCTGCAGTTGTAGAGAATGTATCAATCCCAAACGTTCTTTCTATACTTTATATAGGAAGGACGTTTGGGACTATAAGTAGCCACATCGTTGGTACTGTTTTTACCAAGCTTTGTATGTTGGGAAATTCAGCAATGCACAGGCAACACAAAGGGACCTTACTTCTCCTTTAAGCTTTAAAGGGCAAGTCCACAAAAAACTGGAGACTTGTCAGTTATCTGTCCAAAATCTATTTTTACCGATTTATTACATGCATTTATAACCAGATATCTAATAATTAGTTGTAATCCTTTCTGGCAAAGGTATGTGGCTCTTCTCTTCACTCAATGAGCTTTTTTAGAAGCTTGAGCATGTGTTGTGGAGGCAACAGGTTAACAGAAATGAATCTTGGATTGGGATGTCAGCAGTCACAGCCTTGATTGACTGCATGGAGGGAGAAGCCATCTTACTGTGTCAAAATGGAGGCAATAATTATACTTAAATATCTGGTTAGTAATAAACCTAATAATGTGCTGAGTAATAGGCATCTGGTATCTCAATAATATTTTGGAATTTGGGCAAATGACCAGACAATCTGCAGTTCGGTCACATATGACCAAAGAGACCCTATTTGATCTCCACATAGAACATCATCACACATACCATTTTGCCTCCGTGTTTAGTTCAAGTTGGGGCATAATTGTTTACAGGGACCAATCGTATAATGTTTTAACAGAATTGTGGGTTAGGGCTAGGCCACACTGCAGCGTTTTTTCTGCATTTGGGCATGCGTTTTGTTCAGATCATTAAAAACCTGGCAACGCACCGAAAATGTGTGCATTGGATAATGCGATTTGCGTTCCGCATTTTTAATTGCAATCGCATGGAGTTATCTATTTATATTGAAAAAACCGCATGCGCAAACACAAAAAAAACCACACACAAAATCGCATGCAATTCCGTGTGCGGCGCAGCGTGGTCGTGCCTAAAAGTTCTTTCAGCTGCTTCTAAATTTTTTTTTCTTTTGCTTGTAAGGATGTCTAAAATTCTGTCCAAGAAGTGATGTATAATCAAAGCATTTGTTGCTATTTGTTGCTTCTGTTTTACAAAGATAGAATAAAAAGTAAATAACATTCTCCTATTTCTGGGATATTCTTCAATATTTATTGAAGAACTTCATATCTGGTGTGAAGTTGCTGATTCTATATATGATTTTATTCTTATTTAATTAACGAAGGATTTATGATATGGGGCAGTGTCTGGAATGTAAATCAAGTAAGGGAGTAGAATTACCTACATACCAGAGAGAAGTGAAGCAGACCCTAATTGCATTTTACTTATCTGTGACCTGGTACATGGTGGAACTTTGTTTAAAACCCCATCCCCTTTGGTCTACATCAACCACATAGCAAATAAATTAAAATGCATGGGGAGTTTATCTACATAGATCTGGAGTTGCTTTTATTTCTGGATTGAATATGCAAGTCAGAAAACTATTAACATTATTGTATTATACACATGGACCCATTTTTTATGCGCTGCATAATATTTACTGTTATTCTTCCTGGTCTACAAACAGTTCTACATTTCTAACACTGTATACATTTACTGAAAAGTAAACAATTTAATGGAAACCTATATGGATTCTCACTGTAAAATCAAGCGACTAAGCAAAATCTGCAGCTCCCTGTGAGGTTATTGTAGGTAGTGGTTTATTTATCTGTATATCCACCAAGGAATGCTACAATAAGGATCACCGAGCTGCATATTATTATAAGGCTGCACATTATTATCAGGCTGAACAACAATTACCAATGGGCAGCAAGGGCTGTTTTGGAAATTCTGCCAAAAGGATTAGATTGATGGCAATAGAACAATGCAGGTAGCTTTCCTTATCCCCATAATATTCATTACACATATGTTATTATGGTATATAATAGGATATTAACAGCAGAGCAATCCCTTATGGAACCCTAAGACAATTTCTAAGTTTAAACTTAACATCACATTTGAGCTGGGAATACACAGAAAAGATTTTTAGAAAATGACAGACAGGATCTGCAAGATCCTGTCTGTAATTTTTCAAAAATCTGGCTACACACAGTCCAGAGCGCTCCCCCTTTGCAGAGCATAGCATATGGAGAACGCTCATGACTCTGTGTTTCCCTTGGCCGTGGCCGACTCCCCTATAGGGAATCTACCATGGCCGAGGTATATTCTCCCTCTTTTCCGAACGAGCGCTCAGCCGACCTGATCATTCAGTGGCTGCGCACTCGAAAAGCAAGGTACACAGTTCACATAAAGCCCTAATACTGTCGGGTCCGATGGTATCAGGGCTTTATTGGGACTGTTTGTACCCAGCTTAAGTGAAAGAATGACAGAGGTTGCTGAGAGTTGCAGGGTAGCAACAGCCCAAGTGAATACCTTTTCCTGGGCAATATCTAGATATGCAAAGGTTCACTTCCTTTCATTTATGGGCTACTACAGTTAAACATCTCAGAATGTGGTTTCATGTTACAAATTCCACCAGGGAAATCTGTGTGCTATTACATTGGGGTAGTTGGACAGCCTTGCTCTGTGTCAGTACAGCATGTGCACAATCGGTTCCTCCCCATATTCTAGGAACTTGCTGAAGGTTTCTAATGACCTGGGTTATAATGAATCTCAAACCAGATCTCTAAAAAATGCTAAATGCATTTCAAAAACAGAACCAAATGATATCTGCTGCATTTTATGTTTTTATACTATAGTTACTTTGTAACAAACAAATCAATCTAGAACCTTAGAGGTACTTTAACCACTCACTAGCAGGGCCGTCAATAACTATCAAAGGTTTAGCAAATGAACTCCCAATGCTTGACAAAACTTTGGTAAAGTTGAAACCATTTTTACTTTCGTGTTAATATATTTGACATACATTTACTCTCATACTGCAAAATAGTGCTTGATTCTGCTTTTTCAGCACATTTGCAAATGATTTTAAAAGGTCCACATTACTGGTCACACAGGGTTGATAATGACACACCACCTTGCACAGAAGGCATCATATTGAATCGCAAGCGCCAGATGTGTTATGTGTGTAACCCGCGCATCCGATGCTAATATGGAGTTAAAGTTGAGTGCGACTTTAACTCCATATATTTTCCCAGCGAGTCTGGGTAAATCGGCCCCAGTGTATATAATTCTCTAGGTTTCCCTACAGATGTAGAATCAGGACACTTTCAGGGCAATGCACCGGGCGCCGCTATCGGCGCTGAGAACATCACAACCAGCTATTAGCTGGGGTTTAAAGTGCTGCAATAAAATCCTGATTTCGGCATATAACATCGCTTACAGGGGCTGCAAGGTTAACATTCACATTAGCCACCGCAAGGAAGGAGTTTAAGTCACGCTAACCCATATAACATCGGTTAGCGTGACTTAAACTCCAAAACAGAAACGATGCTCCCATTGGTGCATCACCCTGTCTATTTATAAATTGTAATTACTTTTGGTCAGCAAAATTCAATCCTGGGTCATAATCATACTCTTGTATCCATCCTACTTTGCATTGAGAATACCTTCTTTATAAGATATATGGGTATTTTTACAGCAGGATGTGTATCCCACCCATGCCGTAACTATACACACTATGGGGAGTTATAACAGAAGTTAAGATTTTTTGGCTTCATGCAGGGTGATTATAATGCATTGATCATAATTGCTGTTTTTATTCTACACAGGCATTTTAAACCCCTGGTATAAATAAACTACAATATATGTCTATATGTCTTCTTGCAAATGATTAGAAAAGCTAATATACTGGATGGTTTGGATATGTTGATACATTGTTTGCAAACTCTATAAACATTTCCTTAAATTGAAGGAAAGGTTTAAATGTCTGAAAATAGTTATTTCACATACGAGAGGAATGTAACCCTAAGATCTGGATCCTGGTACAGGTTACTCTACAAGGCAATCACATCAGTCATGGAATTTCTCTCCTTCTGATAACAACAGCTGGAATTAACAAAGGTTTTTTTCCATTTTAACTTCCAAAATATCAGGTACAAGGTAAAATATTAAATATAATAGACTGTGGCTATTTCTAATTCATTGGCTAAAAATTCTTACATTCTTACATTCTCCTAGATTTGCTAACTATTTTATTGTTGTATTTTTATTTAAATTTGTTATGATTTCATATTTAATGTACTCTTAATAACTGATTTGTGCAAAACATTACCCCCCCGCCCAAGAATAGCATTAGGTAACTGCAAGTGATATTGTTTGCTTTTCATTGCACCTTGCCCACGTTCCTAATCTGCAGAAACGAATCTCATGTTCTCAAACGTTTTTTGTACTGATGATTATTTGTGCATGTGAATGCCAAAAAGCCATGCAGCTGGTTGCCCTGGTTGCCCGACATGGTGGATCAATGAATGAGCACCCATACATGTTGCTCAAAAAAGGACACCTGCGCATAATTCTATGACTGTTTCATGAGACTTATAGTGAATACATGCATACAGTGCATATATAAAAACAATGAGCCTGGGATGCAAACAAAATGTTTTCTATCCCTAAAGCTTAATTTTAACATTTTTACAATCACCACAACATTTCAGGGGCCTTTTCTTTGTGAGGTATTTAATTGTTAGTTTAGTTAAAGGGGAACTTTAGTTTCCAGACAACCTTTTCCCAATAGACAGTGCACATTTACAAACATACAACAAGTTGTGTATCATCTCTCCCTTTGCTGTGGATTCTGGGTGATTCGGAAATTAACATGTGGGGTTTATGAGTCAGCTCCCATAATCCACCTTAACTGCGTGACTCACAGCAGTGCACGTAGTACACTTCACATGCTCTGTAGTGCTTAACAGATCAAAACAAGGAATCTGAAGCTATTAGCCAATCATATAACAGCACAGGACAGAGATTCTAATGCAGTTTTTCTTTTCAATATATTTAAATGATCATGTTCTTAACAATGATATATTCCTTTGTTTTTCATTAAAAAAGTAATCTTTGCAGTTTATTTCTAACAAAGAGAAGTTTAACATTTAAAGGGGAACTGTGGTCTCCAAACAAGTTAAGTTTAAATGAAAGGCCAGTTTCCTACATTTAAAATGAGCCATCAACCACCTCTCTACATGCTCCACAGCCCAAGATATACAGAAATGACTGACCAGAAAGTTAATGGGTGGGAGGCTGACTTGTGCCATTCCTGAGGCTTCTCCTGCACAGTGCCACACCGGTGAGTGAGGGAGAACGGAAGTCCCTCCCCCTCTCTGCTGTGTGAAGTCCTGACAGAGAAGGTAAGAGAATCTACAGCCCTTCTCTTTCACTGTGTGAAAACAGCCTTTTCAGGCAGAGTTCTCACTCTGCCTGAAAAACACCCATGAGTGGGCAGGGCTTAGGCACCTATGAGTGGGCGGGGATTATGCACCCATGGGTGGGCGGGGCTTAGGCACTCACGCGTGGGCGGGGCTAACCTCAAACAAACCCAGGGGTGAGGACCTAGTGGTTTAGGTCATCACCCTGGGTACAAAGCATGGACAGAAGAAGATGAGTGGAGGGAAGATGAGTTTAATTGTCCTTTAAGTAAAAAAAGTAAGTCTGGGGAATTGAACCTGCAACCTCATGTACTCTTGTCTTGCTACCCCTAACCCATCAGGGATACCATGTGGAACACTAGTACATGTAAAAATATTTATATTTTGCTAGGCACAAAATGGAAACAAACAAAAAAATCTGTGGATCTTTTGCTAGGAACAGAATAATAAAAACAATTATCAGTGAAATGTGCTGAATATTTTGTATTGCCCCAGGAAGGGTGCATGCAGTTCACACTGGCTGTAAATAAACTGCAGGGTAACAAGAAGCTTTGAAAGTCTTATCAGGGACTTCCATATTGATGTGGAAACATCACT
Organism: Hymenochirus boettgeri; assembly: GCA_019447015.1. Taxonomy (NCBI): domain Eukaryota; kingdom Metazoa; phylum Chordata; class Amphibia; order Anura; family Pipidae; genus Hymenochirus; species Hymenochirus boettgeri. Next base: position 157,552,886 of record CM033471.1, read on the forward strand.
TAGGCCCGAGGGGCTAGGCCAGGTTAGTCCCTTTAGAGGCATCCTCTACCAAAATATGAAAAGTTAAATTTTGGCTGGATATGCCCTTTAAATTTGTTCACAGTGTAGCATTTTCATAAGCTTGCTATTGGTCATAGAGTGAGGGTCAAAATGTCGCTTCTGCACTGTTTTACACAGCATTTTACCTGATGCTATTTTGTAGTTCAAAAATTAATAATAAGTAAATGGAAGTGTTATGCCAGTGCACCTTGCCTTCTGGGTTTCTGTAATGCAGTAGCTGTTGCATAGTGATTACTGCATCGTGGGAACCTGGGCTGGAAGGTATGAGGAGCACTTTGCTCCTTTCTGCATTTCCTCTTAGATGTTTTAGGTCTGTCCAGTAAACATTATTTTGATCCTTAAATAAAGTACAATTAACCCTTATGTGGAAATAAAGGGGGAATGTGACTCCTTACATTCGTTCTGACTGAGCCAGGAAAGACAACAGAAAAAGTTAATCTAGTTTTCAAATCAATCATTCAGTCATAAACTGTGACACTAAATGCATCTTAATGACATGACAAACACTGGAAATGGTCATGGAATATTCATATCTATCTAATGTGTAATAGTCTAACCTCCCGACATTCCTGCAATATTCCCCATCCTGGCCCATTCATTTTTCAGTCATGGGTTGACCCTAACTAAAGTGATCAGGTGGTGGTCTGAATGTCACTGCTAGTCTACTAGTTTTGTATGGCCAGAAATAATACAGATACAACTATGGATCAGCACTTTTATTACTCATTTCTTTAATTCTCTGTATGGGAATAGTCTTAATGGGTAAGCATTATTGATGTGGAAATCTGCTATGTAATAGGTGGGTGGGAAAACAAAACTAATTGATATTTTTAAAAACTCCTCTGCTTTTTTACTTTTAAGTAAACAAATTTTAAAATAAGGGAATCCATCTGTGCTGCCATGACACTGTCTATTTTATGCTTAGTGCGAACATTCTTTTGCCACACCAATTACTTAGTAGTTGTTTTAAGCAGTAAGATAAATGTCAATGGACCATGAAGAAAGATATCAGCATGTTAAGTCACAGTTTCCAATGTTATCATCATAGATTTACTTACCAGTCTCAGTTTGAAATAGACCTCTGTGATTGTAAATCAATCTGCTCTTCTGCTGATCTAGGAAAACTTAAACTAGATTTACTGAAACTAGATTAACTTTTTTCTGTTGTCTTTCCTGGTTCAGTGTGTCAGAACGAATGTAAGAAGTCACATTCCCCTTTTAATTCCACATAAGTGTTAATTGTACTAAACAAATTAAATTATTTAAGGCTCAAAATAATGTTTACTGGACTGATCTAAAACATCTAAGGCCAAATGCAGAAAGGAGCACAGTGCTCCTCATACCTTCCAGGTTCCCACGATGGAGTGGACCCACTGACTTGATATAGTCTTATTCCTACTATATAAGGTGAGAGGTGATACCAAAAACTCACTTATTGTCGTGTATCCATCTTTCAGTATATACCAATGCCATTTAAGTATTTTATTGATAGCTGTAATCTGCACACTGTATCGTGTCACAAAAGGAATTCTATGCCCTTTATTGACAGTCCCATTTTGTTCTACCTTCCTATGATGTCTTTGGTATGCTCCGAAAGACACGGGGGATAACCCCTCTGACGGAATTTTGTCTGCGTATTAGACATTTGAGTCTTTCTCTGAACTGGGTTACTATATGTTCTACTCTTTTGAACTGACTAACTGGTATCTTCACACTAGAAGGATGGAATGAATCATACATAAGTAACTGATTACGATTGGTGGGTTTAGAGTATAAAACAGTGTGAATAAACATTATCCTTTTTTGTCATATGACATGGTATATTTTATGTTCTGATGCAGGTTATTGATGCAGCTGTTGGTGGAACTTATCCAGAGAGTTAACGTGGCCTCGCCGCAGCATAAAGACATCATCACCAAAAGTACAACTGTGTCAAAATTAATTCCAACATACCCTTTAAACTTTTACACTTAATAAAGGTTCCATGACAACTGAAACATGTCATGTGAAATAAATAGTTATTACAGCACAGTCTGTGTAAGAATTGGTTTCTCCCCATCTTGTGCATTTACACATGTATTGGAGATTGGTGGAATGCTCATCTGGATGGAGGATTAAGCCTCAACCCTCTAATAATTGCTATAGATTCAACACACAGCCAATAATGTCTAAACCACTGGCACCAAAAGTGAGTACACTCCTAAGTAAAAAACACAGTTGTCAAGGCAATAAAGCAGTTTAACAGGACAGGTTCCTCTCAGAATAGGCATCGCCATGGATGACCAAAGAAGTTGAGTGCATGTGGTCAACATCATATCCAGAGGTTGTGTTTTGCAAATAGACATATGAATGCTGCAGAGGTTAAATGGGTGGGGGGTCAGCCTGTCAGTGGTCAGACCATATGCTGCTCACTGCAGACTAGGGCATGGATTACTGGAATCATATATAAAATGAAAGAACATTTCACAGTAATGCAAACATTTAATAACATTTAAATATATTAATGTCAATTGTACAAGAGGCATTTATATTGTGAGTACTCTATGGTTAGTAATGGGAGGACAATAGTTATTATGAGTGATGTTAAAATGTCCAAAATAGAGCTTCTTCCCATCTATGTTACATTCTCCTGAGCTGTCTAACCAAGGGATGAATTTATATCCCAGGACCCCATACACAAACTACATCACAAGCCACAGATAATTTTTCAGAATTTTTAAGCAAAACATAAACGTTTAAAAAAAACATTTTTTATAACAGTCTTTTTTTTATTTTTTTAAAACTGATACCTTTAAAAATCATGATGATCTGGAAATTAAAATGCCAACAGCACAGGAACAAAAAGGGGAAGAGAAAAACAGCCACCCCTGCAACCACAGACGGCCCTAGGCATTTTGGTAAATCTGACACTGGTCAAACTTTACCTTCCAACACGGGGGCACTATTCCCAGGGTGGGGATGGATCCTATTTAAGCTCTATCTGTGATCTACCCCTGGACTGCCCTATCACGCCCCAGACAAACCAGCCACTCCTCTGGAATGCCCATGCTGCACTCCGGGAATAGCCAAGCCACAATCACAATAGACAAGGATGGTTGTTCCTATTTACCTGGACAGATTCAATCCACTGGGACAGACCCTTCAGATCGGGTCTTTTTCTGCCTAAAAATATATTTTCTGCCAATATATTGCACTTAAATACTCAATTATGCTATATATTTTATGCATAGAAGTACTTATAGGATTAAACACTATTACTAATTGAGTGTTAATGATTGTTGATTAAGTCCTGCCCACAAAATGGAGGGCACACTCAGGGCGATGCACCTAGCGCTGGGTCTTGGAACATCACTGCCTGGTGCTGTTCTATTCCGCCACTTTCAACGCCAGCTATCAGTTGGCGTTGAAAGTGCAGCAATAAAATGCCGATTTCGGCATATAACTTTGCTTGCGGTGGCTGCGGGGGTTTACTATCGAGTTAGCCACACAGCCACCGCAAGGAAGGAGTTTAAGTCACGCTAACAGATATAACATCGGTTAGCGTGACTTAAACTCCAAATCAGGAGCAATGCTCCCGTTGGTGCATCGCCCTGACTGTATTAAAGTTTGATGAGTTCACTTATTCTCTGGGCTTGATAAAGGGGGGAGGTCAACTCAAAACATTGCCTGAGATATTTCACATTTGGGTGAATAAAAGGAATATTTTTGCAACTTCTTTTGGAGTATCCTACTGCAATTTATTATTCCAAAAAATCCCAAAGCAGAATAGAATCTATAGATTTTACATGTATATTTTAGACAAACATGTTTTATTTTGATGTTTTTAGTGAAATGGACAGTGGCATTGATTAAACTTATCTTTCCACAGTGAATAACAGTTGTTAAAGTATTTTTATCAAGCCTTTTTTTGGCTTGGATGATTCAAAATAGATTACAACATGGATTTCACCAAATGTCAATAACATAAACATATCACAAAGTCTTAGGAATCCCTGTGGTATGAGCATTCTAGGGATATTTTTAAAACACGAATTAGCAGATAAAAAACAGTGGAACTTGTGTGTCTAAAACAGAACATTCCAGCATATCTTTCATAGATTGTTGGGAAGTTGGCAGTATCATAAACAAGAGCAAGAATTGCCCTTGTTCTTTGAAGTTGGGTAACGTTAGAACAAACACACTGAATAGCCCTTAACAAGCATTCAACCTTTCAAATATGCAAACAAATATTCATTGAATGCATGTTAGGTTGGGTACACATGAGCAGATTTTTCACCCAAAAAACCTGAAATTACTGTGTATTGATTGGTCGGGCTAAAAAATCAGCAGTTTTCATTGTTGCCGGCGACCAATGTGTGTCGCTCCCGATTCGAAAGAATCTTCTATGGACCACATGATTGATCGAAGCGAACTGTCTGCTGCAGCAACACTAACCTCAAACGACAGTGATTCTTACCGGCCCTGACCACTCGCTTGGGATGAAAATGCATCCCTGCAGACCCAGCCATAGCAGATGTTACAATATTTAATGTAGGTGTGAAAACACCTAAGATGAAACAAGTTTGTTTTTCCAGCTGATTGGCTGTTCTGAAACCCTGATTCCTCTTTTTACTTCTAGGATAATCATTTATTTTGCTGGTTGCTACATTAGTTAGACAATTTGTAAGACATAAATAGAACTGTCATTTTCTTCTTTCATTTTTGTCTACAGTACATTTCTTCAACTTTATTATCCATCATGAGGCATTTCTGTTTGGTGATGTTACCAGGTTGGGGAAATCATTAACATTCACCTCCCACCCATTCTGTCAAGGGAATCAACCATGCGAGGCTGAGGAGCGTTGCATTGTACAAAAAAGTTACAAGCAGTACTTGCTTAGTTTTTGGACTGTAGCCATTTACCTGGATGCTAACTAATATGTGATTAAAGTTAGATTTTGTAAGAAAGCGACATGTCGTAATAAAGCTACATCTCCCAAAACAATGTTAATACTGAATTGTTCAATATCAGTCACAGAAGCAAGTTATTCCCCTTTAAAATTTAAAAAAAGTATTTCCTTGAATATTTAATTATTTACATTATTTCTACTCCTCCTCCAATTTCCTTGCAGTTTATTTTGCTGTACCATTTAGTATTTGGCGAGATCAGTGAGAAACCTAAAACCAATATAAAGCCATGTCCTGTAGATAGATGATAACCAGAATTGGCAATGGTGTCCCAACAATGCCCTTGTGCTGTTAGAAAGTTAACTGTCTGTTTTCTTGAACATGGTTCACTAACGTAAATGCTTTCTTAATTAACTCCTGACATTTTACAAAGAACAAAGGTTGATAGGAGGTCACTGCATATCTCTGCTATTTACAGAAGTGGTGTAGGACAGGACATCTCTAAATTAGATTTTGCTCCCTATTTCAGGCACAGAATAAATAGCAAAAAAAAAGTTTTAAGTAGTTGCTTCTTCTTAGACGTGTGTTGTCAGCTGAATAGATGCAGTTAGTTTACTATGTATTTTTTCTGGTCATGTTCTTATGTTCATAATATTTGGGGGATTTTTGATTTTGTACATACTTTCTTAAGGTTTGTACACACGTGCAATCATGGGTGGCGAACCGTGACGCATGATGTGTATGAACGGCTCTTTTGGGCGATAATCGTCTAGTGTATGGGCACTTTCTCGTTTCGTATCGTCCTAAACGTCCGTTATACACATCGTGTGTTGCGGGTTGCACCCGTGATTGCATGTGTGTACAAACTTTTAGACAAACGATCACAATAGAGCACATCACCTGATGCACATTATATAGGTTAATGTATTGTGCTAAGAATAACATAAAAAAAAATGAAAAAAGTACTGCTCTGACCTGAGGAAGAGGTTAGATCTCTCGAAAGTTGTCTACTAAAATGAACTGTTAGTCCATTAAAAGTATCACAGTACTCTACTTTTTACTACATATATTGGACTAATACGGCGAAACAATTTTTATTTTTACCATAATAAGTATAGCATTTTCTTCTTTTTTTGTACTTTTTACAACAGCTTGATTCTCTTTGATAGCAATATGAGTATACACATGGCTGTCTCTAGATTTTTTGGCACCTGAAAAAAAAATCCAAATGCTACTCCTTGCCTTGCAACCGGATGGGGTATGGTTTTATAATTGAAAGTGGGTGATGTTTTATCTGTAAGTGCAAAGTGGCTTGTCATGAAGTGGGAGGGGCTTTATACACGTGACTGGAAAATATTGCCCACAATGACTGGTAAATGATGCCCACAGTGACTGGTATTAGATGTCCACAGTGACTTGCCAGTCAGAAGGAAGAGGGAGTCATAGCTGCATTCTGTTGTGCGATGAAAGTCACGGCTTCCCCTGCTATTTAAATTGACAGTACCTCCTGAAAATGTGTGTTTTTTTACAAAGAGCATTTTTGGGGGCCCTGGCATATGGGCCCCAGGCACATCGAAAAATCTCTGGGCCCCAGGCACACAATGCCAGAAAAAAATTCTGCCATCAAAACTGATGCCTCCCTACAGGGTGCTTCTCTGTAATGTGCTTCACCTTGCCTCATTAGACAGACGGCCCTGAGTTTACAAGTATTTTTATTTATACATTTCTAGTTTTATTTAATATTAAGGAATTTACATCACAGAGCTCTTTCTTGATCTTGTGATGAATAAAATGCATCCACATTATGATTCATGTTTAGAACCTAGTTACTGTAGTGAAGAGGTCATGTACTCATGTTAGATTTAGTAAATTTTTTGTACTTTTGGGCAACTAATGGATCAATTGGGATTAATAAATCTTTGTGCTGCTAATAAAATAAATGAGTCTGTCGAAAAGCAGAGTTCTAGTAGATAAAAAACAGTGCCAGGCAACTAAAGCTAGCTAAAATAAAATTCTTTATGTTTACATAGCATTGTCAAGGTCCTCATTTGGTTTTGATATCCTCATGGGATGCGGGATGTGGGATGCTTTTGAGTGACAAGCGTTGTAGCCCTGTCAGAAGCCTTATGAGACAAGGAATACACAGGCCAAATATCTCCCAATCTTTTCCATTGGCGTTTAGATTATATATATTTGGGTGGGCCATTCCATTGTATTAAAATACACAAGAGTGGGCAAAAATTACCAACATGTCTTATCTATCAAAATCGTCTAAAAAATATCTGTCATGTTGGTAATTCAAAGAGAGATTTTAGTCAGAAAGACTAGAATATTATAGAACCAGGTGTTGGCTGTGTTAAAATATTGACCTGCTTTAGCACCTGGTTCTCCATTCACCAATAGTGAGTTATATATAGTATAGTATATACGTCCATCCAGTTCAATCCACTCAGCAATACCCACACTTCCTGCCTAATTGTTGATCCAGAGGAAGGCAAAAAAAACGAAATCAGAATTATGAAGAGAAAAAAAAATTCCTTCCTGACTCCAAGTTAGAGTCCTGCATCGGTTCGGGTACCCGCGGGTTACTCGATTTGCGGGTCGGGTTCGGGTAGCCTGCATTGAGTTTTAATTGGTCAGGTTCGGGTAAAGAGAACCGTGGGAGGGTTTGGCTCGAGTAGAAAAATTTCAGTCTTCAAAAAAAAATTACAAAACTTTTTTCCTGTCTATGAAGAAAGATCTGCCTGTAATAACTGGAACTGAAAGTACATTGTTATTAATCCAAGACAATGTGCAGTGTGTATAGCACCTTACACTAAGACTGGGTACACACGAGGCAATATTTTCGTCCGACCGACCGATTCACAGCACTTTCGGCCGATCGGTCGAAAATAGCGGCTGGTGTGGGGCGGGCGGCCACAACTAACATCGATCGTTCGTTTGTCCAGATCGGACAGACGAACGATCGGGCATGTCGGAAAATTCCGATCAATCGTGCGGTTCCCTATGGGACCACACGATCGATCGCTTGCAAATTCGTCTGCAGCCGAATTCGCTGCGACCGACGGACATTTGTCCTGGCCGAGCGAGTGCTCCCTCCGTGTGTACCCAGCTTAAATCACACTATGGCAGATAAGGGCAAATATATCTTGATGCAAAAGCTCCCAGTCTCTTACTGTGTTATCAACAGCACAAATGTACTTAGAATGTCAGGGGCACTTCTATGGTTTTTGCCACATTTTATCATTTCTGGGCGCTTTGCGCACCGCATTAAAGTGGGTGTGGCTTTGTTGGTGGACATGGTTTTGTCAATGGGCGTGGCTAATATTTTAAGATTTTGAGCTTCCTATAACGTATTTAAACAGTACCTCAGTCAATCAATTAGCAACAATGTCAATTCCTATAAACATATATTACATTCCTTTCTCAAATAGCTTGTGTTCCCAGTACCATATTACTCCTTTCAGGTTTTTGTTGCTCAAATCAAAATAACTTATTTTATACCTGGTGCTATAAATGTTGGCTGAACATTGGCTCTTCTGTGCTGAGCCATTTGTAGAAACCAAGAAAATATATTCAGAAACCAAGCCTGAATAGAGGTGGGGGGGTTCGACACCAACTGTCTGCCATGTACAATGCTGTTTTGACGCCTCACTCTGGGCGTTCCTATAACACCTCTTAGCCACTATGCAATCACACCCTTAACACCTGGCTGTGATATGCTTATTGGGATTTTCCAGGGTACATAGTTGCCACAGATTCTTATACAAGTCATTCTGAATTGAGAAAGCCAGTCGGATGACTAGCGAAACGTCTTCAAGAACTAAACTTCAAGTCCAGTCAAGTCCTGTTGTAATTGAATACAACAGATATAACATGACCTGGATGAATGAGAACATTCAGAAGCACATACAAGGGTAGTAAATATAATACAAAGTCATACATATAACATACAAGGGTGGTTAATATAATAAAAGTAAATGCAGATTGTGGCAAAGTGATAATTTTATTTACAGCAATAACCATAGGAAAGAGGCCCATCCCAAGTGAGCATACAGTCTAAAGGAAAGGAAAGTGACACATAAGGTGAAGTGAATCGATAGGCTTTAAATAATGTAGTTGGGTTAATGGAAGGGGTAGTGAAGAGGTGAGTTTTGAGGTTGCATTTAGAGATATTAAGGGATGTTGAGTGACGGATGAAGCAAGGAGTTCCACAGCTAATATTGTGTTTAAATGAAATGTCCAAGTCTAGTGTTATTCCCAGGCAATGAAGAAGATATTAGGGGGGAGGAGGTGTTTATATTAATTATAATTCTAGGTAGGGGAATAGATCCAGAGACTGAGAAAATTACCAGTTTTGTCTATGACCTTGGTACTATTTGTACCTATCTTCCAGATCTACTGAGTACCAATCAATAAACTTAATGGTAGTCTGCCACAGCCAACATTTCTTTATTAGCCATAGTGTAGGCCATTGAAGAATGCATGATGGCCCACAATTTACAGACACGTCTAATATGGGTGAAAGTTTGTCAGTGAACTGTTGGTTGCAGCTAAGATTACAGCTGATATTTCGACCCAAAATATTGCGATGGGTAGTTGATTAGTCCCAAATATTGGACTGTGTGTACAAGGCCTAAGCACCTGATTTTTGAGCCAAAATCAGGTGACTGGGTTGCTTGGTGTGACAGTATAAATCTGTGCCAATAGTTCTAGTGCATATTCTCACATTTTTTTAATGTAAGCACCAACAATTTTCCCTAAAATATCAATGTTGTTTACATAATAAAATGGTATATCACAGAAACCTCTAGACTAGTATTGTTAAAAGTAATGTCTGCATTGACACAGCTTGGCTCTTTAGTTAGTGCTAGGCCCCACTGTATCTAAAATCTGGGCGATGCAATCTATTTTCTGGATTGCACCTTTGCACGCACATCACTTGGGCACCATGACTACATGAAATTCATCACTATCTGCATTGCGCTGTATTTCGTTTTTCCAATGCACACGATTGCCATTCACATTGCGATTATAGTAGGGCCTAAAGCTAGGTACGCTCAGCACAGATTTCTGAAAGATGACAGACAGGATCTGCAAGATCCTGTCTGCCATCTTTCAAAGATCTTCATACACACAGTCCCGAGCGTTCTCCCTATGAACTTCATAAGGAGAATGCTCGGGACTGTGTGTTTCCATCGGCCGCACTAGACTCCTCTATAGGGAGGAAATGAACGTACACACATAACGATAAAGCTTTATCGTTACTGTGTGTACCCAGCTTAAGCTTTATTGAAAGATATACAACACCTGACTTTATACTTGTGACAGTTCCTGCATCAATGGATTCTAACAACAAATAAATCTGCACAATAATTTGTAACCCCTTTGAAGTACAAATCCCTGATACCCAAATCCAATTTATTTTCTTTACAGAGATCTTTTTGTTGCCAATCCTTTTAACAGGAGAAAAGAATAATGGTGATTGGGGGAGGAAATAAATAATGAGCTCTTGTGTCCTTTAGGGTTTAGCCTTTTAAGCCATATAAATAAACAAAGTAGAATGCTTTATTGGCGTTCTTTCAGCATTATACAACAAAGATCGGAACCCACACTGCAGTTCAAATGCTTATGTATCACAGATACATTTGCTTTAATTCATGGCCTGATTAATCTGCAGTTTTGTTCTGAGAAATTCCCACTTTGTTGTTCAATACACACAAAGAAACATATATTTATTTGACATTAATGATTTGACTTCTGGAATATGTTACATTTTCACTTGAACACAAAGTCCTGTTTTTGTTTATTTTCAGTGTAGCAGTGTGTATTGGTAAACATGACATCTTCACAATGAATTAGTGACTTTTCATTTGGCACTGGACTTTAGCTTGGACCCAACAGATGTAAAAGAGAACTAATCCTGGAAATAAAGATGTCAATATACAATGTGATGCAGCTCAAAGTATCTTTTCTTATCTTTTCCCAGGTCAGAAGGAGCTTGCACTTTGTTTATTCCTGTCCCTTGAGACCACCTACAATTTGTATATATACAGTCTTATTTTTTTGGATGAAAGTACTATTATTTTTATCAGTGTTACAACTTAGGTGATACATTTGTATTGAACCAGGACTGAAGGCTGAGAATGGAACAGACAGCTCCATTAAATCTTAACTTCCCTGTTTATTTCCCCTTATATACTGTATGACAGCAGGCTACACCATTAAAGCCTTTTTCAGCCTTTTGGGCAGGTAACATTTCATAGGGAATCGTCTCAACTTTAGTTCTTTATTTAGAGACATTTAAGTTGTTTACTGTAGAAATTCCTCAAGAAAAAAAAAGTGATCTACTTATACCCTTGACCTAGAGCAGAAGAAATAATTTAAAGGTATCACTTTCCATTCTTCCTAACCAAAATGTATCCATGATAATTAATAAAACCCCTTCGCTATAGTCCCACTGTTAAAGTACTTCCTCTCCCCTTACAACAGAGATATTTTAAATAACTCATTGGTTAGCTTCTCTCTCTCACTGGCAGGGTGTAACTTCAGGGAAGCAGCCCCTGAGACTACAGGGGGGCATGGAAGTCAAATTCTTATTTTCTCTATGACAGAGTCTCATCAATTATAGTTTTGCTGGGGGCAGGCGATTACTAGTTACACCACTGCTCCCTAGACTGCATGAGATTGAGACAGCTGCAAGGGGAGTGGGCAGGATAACAGGTTCAGGTGGACATATGTATTGCCCACCCTGTCAAATACTGGTATTTGCCAAATATCGACAAGGTGTACGGGGAGAAAAATACCGACCATGATGCAGACAATATACTGATGCCGGCATTGTGGTCGGTCAGAATATAAGGAACATTTCCATCCATCTGTATCAGCTGCCTTTACCATATAAAAGGGACAGCTGATTAAGGTTTCTGGGGGCTTTAACAGGAGAGCTTTTATTTAAAGGGCATGTTGATGCAAAATATAAATCTCTACCTGTTTGTAGCTCTAAAACTACTGAATTAACAGCTTTGGGAAATGTATTAAGGGTCGGTTATGAATGCTGAACTGTCCTGGTTGGGATATTATAATTATCTCACAGTATGCTTGTGAAGGTTCTCATTCATCCAGGTCATGGTATATCTGTTGTATTCAATTAGATCAACTGGACTTTTAAGTCCAGTTGATCTAATTGAATACAACAGATATCTCACAGTATATTTAAATAAGTATGTACACAACATGAAAGTTTTGACCTCTGTTGCCATCTAGTGTTAAAATTTGATTATTTTCTAGAATTTCTAAATATTTCCATTTGCATGCAAGGCATTCCTTGTGTACAAAAATCCCACTGTTCTGTAATCCACGGCATTGCTTACAGCTTTAAGGCATCCCCAAGCATGGAATTTAATGGATTTATGTATTTTTAGTTTTTGCATGAAAGACACATACATTCCTGGACTGGTACATGTCCCCCGTGGCATTTTCCAGCTTCACAAATTATTTCAACAGCAGTATGGCTATTATATTTTAAAACTAAAAAACAGTAGCTGTTTCAAAAAATGGAGAGAAACAAAAGTATCCCCTATTTATTTTAATAGGAGCAGAAAGAAAGAAACTATAAAGACAATGTTAAACAGTCGGCAAAGATCTGCGGAATAAAGGTTTAGCATTGCGTCTAAATGTCCTGTTTTGCCAAGATCGCATGCTTTAAATGGTTAGGGGTGTTCGCACTAAAACAGTTTGTATCTGTTTTACAAACTCAGGTGCATTTTAAAAAACAGGCAGACCATAAAACCCCATAGGATTTCACAATATCGTTCACACTTGCTGAATTGTATTCTTTTCCATTCCAGTCCATTTTAAAAACGCACTGCTGCATGCATGTCTGTCCATTTAAAATGCATGAAAATGCGGCACAACGGATAACAATGCACGCGTTTGTGTTTCTGTCCATTTTTCGCAAAGGATGCCTTGGAGTTACTGTGAAGTAATCTCCAGTCCGCGGGTTCAAGGAAACATGCTGAAGAATAGCAAAATCAAATCGCAAGATCTCTCTCCACAACACTATCTGCTACCTCTCTCACCAAAAGCTCCTGAAACTCCCACACTCCCAGGAAGTGAAATTGGGGTTTTAGAATTATTTGGTCCTGCCCCCTTAAATTCAAAAAATGCGGTCAAAAACTCGTTAAAACGCAACAGACAGAAACAGAAAAAACCAACACAAACGCACACGCAAAAAGTTAGCAACGGATACAAAAACATGTTAAACATCACTAAATGCACTGCGTTTTTAAGTTGTGTTTTTGTCTGTGTTCACAAGTGGAGCAGCTCTCATTAAAACATTCACGTTTATTAATTAATTTAAAATATATTGCAATTTCTGCCACTACACATGCCCTTCTTTTAATTTGTATCAGAACAGTTTGCAACGTTTTGGATCACTTTGATCCTTTGTCAAGCCAACCTGCTCACAGTTTGGCTTGACACAGGATCAGTGTGATCTAAAATGTTGCAAACTGTTCTGATATCATGTAAAAAAAAATGTAGTGGCAGAAAATGCAATATATTTTAAATGAACTAATAAACGTGAATGTTTTAATGAGAGCTGCTCGTCTTGTGAACTTAGATGGAGTACACCAGCTGCTGAATGTGTTAGGATTGCACCGGTTTGACCCCAAAGAGAAACGTGCTGGTAAAAACAGATCACATGTTTGTATTTTTGTGTGTTCCTAGTGTGAATGAGCCCTTAGGGGTATAAATATGGTTCTCTCTTTTTTTCACATAATGTGAAAGCTTTCTTATGCTTTGCAAGACACTATTCCAGTAAGTTGTGTTTGTCTACATGTAAGAAGTGTATTCTGAAAATATTTTGTTGTTGCCAGTACATGTCTATTCTCTATCCACTGCCGAATGCCTTAATGGACATGTTAGAAATAAAACGATTGCGCTACAGAACACCTCACTGCCGAATGCCTTGATAAAACTAGGAGCAGCAGTTACATTAGCTAGGATAGCTGCAGTTTTGAAAATCAAGGATTAGAAAAAGAAAAGAAGATCCTGCTGGGCAAAAAATGACTTTTATAGCATTAAAGGGCATCTATAGTGGGAAAATGAACTTTTTTTTCATTTGTTCTATAATTCTCCTCAACCCCCCAGAGTGTTTTTATTTTCTTAAAGGGCATGTCCACCCCCAAAACTATAATTTAACCCACTACTGGCCCCACTGTGTAGTGTAATAAAATCCTTACCGTACATCCCTGCTCCAAATGTCTGCCCTGCAATGTCCCATGTCCCACCAAGGTCCAAAAAAGTGACCACCAGGAGCATGGCCATGTCCATATAGGACTCTGCCTCCTGTCTCTCCTCAAGGAGAATTGTGACATGCGCACTGTAGACCCCCCCTCTCTCCCTCCGGTTTTCCTCTCCCTATTTCCAATCCCCTTTTCTGTAGTGTAAGGCTCCCTCCCCAAACCCCAAATGCCATAGTTATTTGAAGAAAAACTCTCCCAATCTATACTTACATTTACTCACTATTTCCCCCGACGTTCAGTACAGCCGGAAGCCACGTCCTTGATTGTCTCTCAGCCAATCACGGACGTGGCTGCCGGTCCAGCCCCCTGCTTGCAGTTTCATGCAAGCAGAGGGCCAAGACTGAACGTCAGGGGAAACAGGCAATGTAAGAATAGAGCGGGAGAGTTTTTCTTCAAATAACTATGGCTTGGGGGAGGGAGTCTACACTACAGCAAAAGTAAGAAAAACAGGTGGACATGCCCTGTAAGTTTCCTTTTCTGTCCTGAGATACACAAATTAGAAGAATATGTGATTGCATTCCTTGACTCCTACTTGGACTGTCAATCAAATCCCTGTGACGTTACCCTCTTCCCTGCTCAAGTCCCTCCCTCCTCCCTGCTCTGTAACAAACATCGAGATAAGAGCAGTAGCAGGGGGAGAGAGGTAGCTTTGAGGGCAGAGATAAAGCTGCACTTGACCCCGCTTCTTGATAGCTTTCACTGATTGATGATGGGTCACAAAGAGAGAGATCTTATTGCAGCAGTTCACGGAAAGATCCATGTCTCCAGGACAGCTTGATTTCTATTGGCCACTGTGTAGGGGTGTGTTTTTCAGGATGTTGAACTTTTAACTCTTGCTGCACATGAGAAGCTTGTCAGGTAGCCGGAGTTAAGACATCGAGGAGGTAACAGAGGGGAGGGGGAAGGGAGAGTGTTGCAGTGAGATTTGACACCATGGAAAAACAGTCACTGACAGAGGTAGGAAAAAGGAAGCACAGAGTAAATGAATTTAAAACTTTGCAATGGGGCAAACACTCCTTATGATTTTAAGAATTATGCTGCTTTACCACATTGCTGGAACTTATATGACTTCAGATTCAGATAAGGGACACCTGTATGACAACATCTTTACCTCCTGAACAATAACTCAATGCCACACCAAGGTTTCTGGCTACTGGTAGGAGTTTCTCTACTGGAATTTTTGCACAAGCCTTTAGTAGAATAATCCCTAAAACCTGCTTTGCAGTTATCCAACAATATAAAGATGACTATATGAAAGTAATGTACCCATCGTTATGGGCTAGTGATGTTCAAAACGTAGAAGTTTCACTCCGTTTTCGGAATTACGGAACATACTTTCGAGGGTTCAGAATGTATTTCGAGGGTTACTGAATGTAATAATGTATGTTATTTTCGGTAACCCTCGAAAATAACCTTGAACGTCGATAACCCTCGAAAATACGATTGGAATCTACTTTCGGGTTTCCGATTATTTTTTTGAGGGTTACCAAATGTAACCTTGTACATTTGATAACCCTCGAAAATAACATAGTACTTTCAATAACACTCGAAAATACATCCCAAAATCCGAACAATCTGCTCAGTTTTGGAGGGAATGTTCAGATTTCGTAACCAAGCAGTTCTGTGTTATTAGGACCCAGATCCTATCTCTATTTTGGGCTTCTGTAATGCAAACTACCAGGTTCATCATAAAAAGGCACCAACACAAAAGATAGTTTGTAAAAAATTGAGTTTCATCAAAAACTTTAAGGAGAACTTAAGTCTCCAGACAACATTGTCCCAATAGACAACATTGACAACATTGTCCCAACAAGCTGTGTCTCACCTCTCCCTTTGCTGTGGCCATTGGGTAATTTATGAAAACAACCTGTGAGTACTAGGGGTCAGCTCCCACAATCCACCTAAGCTGGTTAAACCCCCAGCTAAGTGTCTGCATACAGGCACATGCTCTGCAGTATTCAACAGATCAAAACAAGGAAGTTACAGCATTGCTTCCAGAGATCCTCCCTCTCCCTGACACAGAACAGAGATTTGCAGTGTATTTCATACATAGCATGGATGTAAGAAACAGAATACTAATATTTCAGCAAAAATAAAAATAAAAGTAAGTCTGAGGAATAGAACCTGCAACTTGTACATTTACTCTGTCTTGCTAAAAAGCAGAGGTCTTTACCTCTAGGCTAACAGAGATAATATATAGAACACCAGTACATGTAGAATCTTTTACTATGAACATAATGGAAACCAAAAATGAAGGCAGATCTGGGGATTCAAACTTGCAACCTTCTGAACTGCATGTTTCTATAACTGGCATCTTACAAGGTGAGCCACCACTAAGTAAGCAGAATGCTTAGGTACATGTAGGAGCTTCGTCTTTTTCTTGGGACATAAAAGAAACAAAAAAAGAGTAGTCTGGGGTATTGAACTTGTGACCTTCTGAATTGTATATTTTAAACCTGCTGCCTTACTCGGTACGCCACCACTGAACAAGCAGACTACCCAGATACATTTGGAAGCTTTATTTTTTGCTAAACAAATTCTAAAAAAAATGGAATATGGAAGTCCCTGATAAGACTTTGAAAGCTGCTTGTTACCCTGCAGTTTATTTTCCAGTAACTCACAGTGAATGGTTAATAAATTATGTTAACAATCAAGTCTTTTCAGGGATTCCATATTGGTGTATAGAAAACACTCTGTGCATAGAGACAGTGAATACTGGGGTCAAGGGGTGTGGTTCTTTGATGACTTCATGGGCTGTGGGTTGCACTAGCAACAACATAAAAGCCTTCTTAGTTACAGAATCTATTTCTCACATGTACTAAATGCAAGAATCTTACAATGTATAGGTGTTCTGGGGAGAAAAACTTTCACGTTAGGTTTTAAAAATTTTAAGTTTAGTTCTCCTAAAGAGAAACGACTTTATCTACCCTCACCTTCTCAAACCAATCTTGGGTTATATTTTGTTTTTTGTTGCCAACGAGGCTTTTGCATTGCATGAGAACTTATTAAACAAAGCGGTTCTACGAAAAGCTTTGAGCTATGAAAGGAAGATTTTTAATTATAGGTTGTCACAAGCACACAGTTATTGAAAATGCATTTGGTATATTATCCAACAGATTTCGCATTTTTTCATACAACTAATTATGTTCTGCCATAAAAATTGATATTATAGTGTATGCGTGCTGCCTCCAACACAATTTCCTCCATAGGCACAACGATAGCGACATATTTTCAAACATGATAGATCAGGAAGACACTTCACAAAGACTAATTATACCTGGTATATGGAGGGCAGATAATGACAGACTATTGGAACTGTATTAGTGAAAAAATGAGTAGGGGCCAATATGTGCATTTTTAAAATGTATTGAGACAAGTGGAATGCTATAATGCCATGATTGTATAATGTATCATTTTTTCCCGTTACAGTAATTCCATTGCACAGACAAACATACATTAAAACTCGAGATTCTATTGCTATCTGCCGGTCAACAGTAAACTGAAGAAGACTGTAATACCACAACTTTGGAGTGTAGATATCATCCGCAGACACCCCTGATTTCCTAGAAACATTACCTTTAGTTCCTTTTTAAAAACAGATCTTAAATTTTGGATTTTAGTCTTCACAAATTCTACATTTGCTTGTGGGTTTACTTTTTTACATCGTACTTCCAGCTGATTGTATGCCTCCTGTCTTTTGCCTCCTGTCTTTTAGTTCTATTAGAATATTCATTGGACTTGACCTTTCTGGCATGGAAATGAATTCTTTAAGGAAATCTGGGTTAAAAAATCTTACAGTCATTGTAACTAGAGATGGCCGAACTTTCAAAAGTTCGAAAACTGACCCATTTAAGTCAATCGGAGTCAAATAGTTTGAAAAGTTTGAACGAAATACAATTCAAATATCAATGGTAACTTAATGTAAATGGCTGTGGGACCTGGGAAATGGTCTGGGGAACATTTTCAAATATCCAGGACTTTCGAAAACTCGATTGTACTCTTACGCTTGCTACTTTCGAGCTCTCTCGTTCGAACATTCGATAATTATCCCACGAACAACTCGCAGATTCAAGATTTCGATATTTACTCGCGTATAGGTATAATAGACATTTTACTCGCGGATTCGAGAATTCGGTATTTACTCACATATAAGTATAATAGACATTTTACTCGCGGATTCGAGAATTCGGTATTTACTCGCGTATAGGTATAATAGACATTTTACTCACAGATTCGAGAATTCGATATTTACTCCCGTATTGGTATAATAGTCATTTTACTCACGGATTCGATATTTGATATTGGTATTTACTCGCGTATTGGTATAATAGACATTTTACTTGCGGATTCGAGAATTCGATATTTACTCGCATATAAGTATAATAGACATTTTACTCACGGATTCAATATTCGATATTTACTCGCATATAAGTATACTAGACATTTTACTCACAGATTCGAGAATTCGATATTTACTCCCGTATTGGTATAATAGTCATTTTACTCGCGGATTCAATATTTGATATTGGTATTTACTCGCGTATTGGTATAATAGACATTTTACTTGCGGATTCGAGAATTCGATATTTACTCTTGTATAGGTAAAATAGACATTTTACTCACGGATTCAATATTCGATATTTACTCGCATATAAGTATACTAGACATTTTACTCACAGATTCGAGAATTCGATATTTACTCCCGTATTGGTATAATAGACATTTTACTTGCGGATTCAATATTCGATATTTACTCGCGTATTGGTATAATAGATATTTTACTCGCGGATTCTATATTTACGCGTGGATTGGCATAATAAACATTTTACTCGCATATTCGCATGCCTCGAACATTTGAACATTCAATAATTATTCGAAATATCGAAAATACTGGTCCGGGATAGTCCGAGAAGTCCGAGTCTGTTCAAACTCGGGTTCGAGCTTGAGTTCTAGTCTATCTCTAATTTTAACCTGTGTAGACAAGGTAGTTTTAAACTCATACAAACACAGTATGAAATGTTTTATTTGGGTGGTGGACATACTATTTCACAAATAATACACGAACATTTAGAAAACTACTGCAAAAAAAGTCAAGAAATAAAACGAACACCACATATACAAGCGCTCTGGACATGGCCACTTTTTATACATAGAAGTGTCAAATAAAGACATTCTCTGCACGTCCATGCAATAAACGTGCATACGCTGTTCATTCATGTCACTGCAAAATTGTTAGATATCTACTCTAAATGCCCATGCAGTGTATGTATACACATGTCAGGGTCTATGTGTGTGGCTAGGGGTACTGAATGTAAAGGGAGAATAGATATGGAGAGGGGATAAGCGGAGTCCTTGAAGAGGGCATCTGCTATATTGAAAGCAAAAATGATTTTAATGGTTAGGACTCTGGACTGGCATGACAACGACTGTAAGAAGCAGGTGTACCAGAGGCCAAATATTCGGAACAATAACATTTTTAATAGTATCAGAGAAAAAGAAAAATTTGCAGTAAGGCAGTCAAAAGAACAGATTCGCAATGTCGGTCAGATTTGAAAAACTGGAAAAATTGTGACAAATTATTAAACTGAATTGTTTTACAGATTTTCATTGTAGTTAAAAAAAAATATATCCAAAAGCCACTTTATACAGTTCATATACAAAATAAGGAGCACATATTAGTGAATATACGAAGACATTTCTCTAATATAAATTATGCTAGAATTCACTAATGAGTTCTCTTATAGAGGATACACACAAGGAAAATCCAGTTGGGAATCCAGTTGGAGCATGCTCAGTGTAGCTAATTGTTGTTACCTAATGACTGATCTTCAATACATAAAAATGATATGGTTGGGAAAAAAAGCCTGTCCAACAGAAATTTTCCAGAATGACCAACGAATAGCACAACCATTATTGGATCGCTTTGTACCCATCAACATTATGACCGTTGTCTTTAACTACTAAAATCTGTTGTTTTAGGTAACAAATGTGTACGGCATCTATGATTGTGAATGTGCTCTGTGTATTAGGACAATGTTGTCGGGGAAGTTTTGTTTCCCTTTATCAGCAGAACTATACATGCACTATTGTCCCTACAAGGGAGATCTACAATTGGAGATACTGTAGATTGGCTTGTGAAATGCTAATACTGGGTAATCATATTTAAGTAGTTAATGAATAATTATTTAAAAGTAAATTTCAAGGTGTTAAACACATATGGGCATAATTATAAAAGAGCAGTATTGATATTTTAATATACCCTTTCCATTTGCCTTATTTTTAACAGTGTTGTACATGTATTTTATGATTAAATCGTCAATACCACAACAATAGCCCAATGGTGATTAGCACATGCTATTGTTTTGGGACGTGGTCATAAAATACCGCCACAGGTGTGTACTGATACCCAGCTGTATTTTTTTTTATGGCAAAAGTGTGTTTATTTTATTTTGAGATAATGCACCATTAAAAAAAGTGTGTTGCACGGCTTAGTATTAGGGTATATGATGTCATTTATAAAAAAATGCACTTGGGTAGAAAGGACAGCTTATACCAGATCTGGATATATTTTGGATAGTTTAACCAAATTTAGGATAGTCTATGTGGAAATCAGGAACTAAATCTGTAGAAAGGAATTGGCATGGATTTAAAGGGACAGTTAAGTGGAAATTATCAAAATTTGTTTAATTGTTAGTTTGTGTAATGCCTTCTTAGTTTTTCTACATATTCTCTCCCATTTTGAAAAATCAGTTGATTTCATACCCTTTGTTGTTCCCTGCTGTTGACATTAGTGAGCTGACATTTCAGGTTCTAACGGTCCTTCTTCTATCCAGGATGCACCACATAATTGGGATGTTCCTAACAGTAATTTCTACTGATTGGCTGTTGGATGGATCAAAGATGCCCAGATCTCTACTGAGCAACTGAATCAACCCAGGCGCTGGGTCAAGGGCAAGACCATAACGGTGTCTACTAGGGGTCCTGCAAACAGGAAGTCCGTATTTCGGTTACATTTATTTATACACAGACAAAATGCTTAATTGGCAGATTAAGGTCATTGGGATGAACATACTGCTCTTTTTTCTGAAAAACATATGTATTTGCACTGAACTTCCCTTTAAATCTTATTTACAATGTCACGACACATAGCTAGGACTGACTGCTGTTTTTAATATAGGAGCCTAATGCTCACAGTAAAATTAAAAGACAAGGGAAAACAAACACAACCTAAAGTAGAGAGCAGAGTGTGAATATAACTACACAAAAATGATGGCCACATAATGGCTACTCCTAGCAGTCCACTAAATTATAACTGACAATTCTGTATGTGCACAAATGCTAAAGGCATTTGGGGCACATAAAGGTTCTGGGGCATCTTTGAAATCTGGGAACCTTGCGAAAGTGGGCTTTGGGGGGTAATAAACATTTTAAAGATGAGTTATTTTTTGGATGGACTTGCCCTTTAGCAAGACTGTCTTCTACATTTCTCAATCTCTTATCTCCAATGCTCTTTCTCAGTATTTTCCCTTCCTCCCTTTTATATTCTTAATTTCCCTAAATCTCCTGTTATCTCTATCTGTGTTCAATTGTTATTTCTACTCTCAATTACTGGAAAGAAATCATCTGGCTGTGAGGTAGTACAATAAAATTAAGGGGGTCATGTAATATTGAGGTGAGGTTAAATAGAGTTAACCTCACGATTCCCCATGTGATATTGGGTTTGCGTGGGGTTAACTCCATTTTTCTGGGGCCTGTGACATTTCCTCTTAACGGCACAGGCGCCCAATGCAAAACAAAAAACATTCGTTTTTGCACTACTTTGTAGCATATTAAAAATTAACTTGATTTCAATGGTGCAGTTACATCTGTGCTCCTTACCTGCCTCGTACACGTGATGCAGTAACTCACGCAACTGCATCGAGAGAACTCAACAGGAAGGTCAGGAAGAGGAGCACAGAGGTAAGTATTGCATCTCCCCCTAAATCTTTAATGATGGCTTACTGAAGAAAAAAAAAACAGACAGGAACACATGCAGAAAACAACTTTTTGATATCAACTCTATACCTGACAACATTTCCTGACCTAATTAATGTTGGTAGAAATAAGAATGCAGAAATACATCGAAAGCTTGTATAACTTCAATGTGCAAGATAAGAGATGCAGCTAATGTTAACATTTTTATTTTCACTTGCTTAAAGGTACACTATACTGAAAAAATCTTAATCTATAATTAAATACATGTAAGTAGCACTTACTCTGATTTGCGTGTGTTGCCGCATGCCTTCAATCCAGCACACATTTTGTTTAGGAGAAGTATCCCCCCTCCCTCTTTTAACCAACATTCCCATTCAACCTGACTTTTTTCCCCACAAACCAACTGTCAAGCCTGCACACAGCATACAGCATTCCAACTGTCAAAACTCTGTCACCATTTTAGCTACAATAAAACTACTCACAGAAGAATAGTTTTTGAGAGCAAGGAACTTGATTGACAGCTGAAATATAAGAAGTTTTAGATTGGATATCTAAAGAAATAGGGTGCAGGTCAACAAAAAATGATACAGTGGTGGTTGGGAAGAATTATAGTTTCCAGTTATGGTCAATTTAAAATAACCCTTTTTCTGGTATAGATGCCCTTTAAATGGAACTCTATATGGATAGTTAACAATTACCCTCACGTACTTATTAGACACTAATTGGACAATAACTCAATAACAGGTGTATTTCCAAGTTGATATTTAATGTTAATTATTGTTATTATGTAATACCACTTAACACTGTTGGTTCTCAGATTGTTTTTTGAATCTTTGATTGTTACTTGATTACAATTTACGTTAAACAGGTACAAGAATGTAGCTGAAAAACAAAGAAGGGGTCTCTGACGCGCATTACATTCGCTACTTCCACAACCAGTATTATTTTAAAAATATTGGAATCTGTGCCTGGCTGCATAAGAACTATTCTTTTTGTATGTGAAAAGGCCTCAATCACCATATTCAAGTTATAATATCTGCTGTTTCTATGTGGAATTTTTAAACTATTTTTTTTCCACGCAATGTGTACAATCGTCACCCAATAGACCCATGTTTGTGTGAAATGTGAGTGGGTTTCCTATTAGGAATCCAAAGTGCAGAATCTAAAGAGAAAACTTAAAGGGACACTATGCTGAAAAATAGACTTTGCCTCATTTTAATCTACAATTCAATACATGTAAGTAGCACCTACTCTGATTTGCATGTGTTGCTGTATGCCTTCAATCCAGCACACGTTTTGTTTAGGAGCAGTATCCCCCCTCCCTCTTTTAACCACTCCCACTTCCATCCGACCTGACTTATTCCCCACAAACCAACTGTCAAGCCTGCACACAGCATACAGCATTCCAACTGTCAAAACTCTGTCACCATTACAGCTACAGTAAAACTACTCACAGAAGAATAGTTTTTGAAAGCAAGGAACTTGATTGACAGCTGAAATATAAGAAGTTTTAGATTGGATATCTAAAGAAATAAGGGGCAGATCAACAAAAAAATGATACAGTGGTGGTTAACTGTTATAGTTTCTAATTATGGTCAAATTAAAATAACCAATTTTTAGTATAGCTGTCCTTTAAGGGGCAGGAAGTCTAGACATGTGGTAGAGGGCTCCATTATAAGGAAAGTGGATAAGGTTATCTGCTGCTAAGATCTATATGTGGTAGATCGTGTAGACAGATTATTGGGTGGTGCTCTCTTGGCTTACATTGCTGCCACTAACAAATTTATAGAAAGATAGGTCCTGAAAAATAATAATTTCCTAGAGTTAGGGGCCAAGTTAAAAGTAAGGATCTTCAGGGTAGTATTTTCTGAAATACTATTTTAGGGAGACAAAAAAGCTTATTGTATTATTGTGTGGTTAAGAGGTTGGTGTAAGAAGGAGGGGTTTGGGTTTTTAGGCAACTGGGACAGCTTTTCAGTTTTCTAGGTATCATACCCTCCCACTAAAAGTACTGTGGCTATCATTGGGGTAGTGAGCAGAGTAAGGAAACAAGGTATTGTATAAATAAGATAATGAGTTGTGGAAAGGGTTAGCATAGAGAGAAGTATGTTTGTGAAAGGGAGAAAAAGTGGTGAAATGACACTTTTGAATCTGTTTATAAATTAGAAGTGGGTATTGAGAGCAAGGTCTCAATGTGTTTGCTGATTACACTATGTATGGCATAGGAAACATTGAATGATGTGCAATTGCTGCAGGTGAATCTAGATAGATTGTCAGAATTGGCAGATGAGAGAGAGAGAGGAGAGAGGAGCTCCATGGAATATAAAACCATTTTTCTCTCTCCTCAGAAATCAGACCCTAAGAGGCATATTTCTAAAGGTTTGTTAGCTTTTTGCCTCCATTTTTTCCAGTATTGGACTTAGTTTATGAAGAGTTGATAACCGGTGGTGAAAAGTCATTACCACTCAATCGTATTTATAAAATGAGAAAAAGTATATAATTTCATTAAGTTCAACCTTTCAAAGTTAGACAAAAAGTCTAAGGATAGAATATTTTTCTAAGGCGATTTCCGATTTCTTCCACAATAGTTTTTTGAGGTTCCAATTTTCTCTATTTCTCTTTTCCCTGCATTACTAACTTAACGCAACACAATGGCATTGATGATGATACTACTTCCGCACAATGCCGTGGCAATCATTTTTTCGTGGTGAAAACTATCAGATTTATAAATATGCAAAAATAACAATAACTGCCATTGCTATGTCCTTTGATAAAGTAGTGTAGAAATCATTTGTAGAATATTTCAGGTTACTGGTAATCTGTGATGTCACTGCTGCTTTTTCTTCCCGGTGGTCCCAGGTGGAAAACTAACTAGGGGCCATATTTATAAAGGTGCGGTATTGCTAAAAAGCGATACTGCTCCTTTATAAATATATCCCCCTGTTTAACGATTGTAAATTACCAATAACGATCATAAATCTACGATAACGCAATCACAGATTTACGTTCCCCATAGAATACCATTGTAGTAGTTTACTAAGTTTACTACTGCATGGTATTCTACAATTGAATGTTTGTTAATTAACAAACGTTCGCTGTAAATTTATGACTACGGCAGTACATTTACAGCCACGGTCGTACATTGCCGATAATGTGCATTATCGCAAAATTGCGATATCGCACATTATAAATATAGGCCTAGGTTCCTTGTGTTTGTATCCTCCTCACCCCCTTCATGCTAAGCAGCATGTAACAGTTCTTGTTTTTTCTG
This sequence comes from Hymenochirus boettgeri, assembly GCA_019447015.1. Classification (NCBI taxonomy): domain Eukaryota; kingdom Metazoa; phylum Chordata; class Amphibia; order Anura; family Pipidae; genus Hymenochirus; species Hymenochirus boettgeri. Next base: position 157,578,386 of record CM033471.1, read on the forward strand.
ACAGTAAGAAAAAATTTGGATGACAGTAGATGTGGTATTCTTAGATTAGTGCCTGTGGACTAAAATTCTAAAGTTTGTGTCTCAGGGTTCTGTATACCCTTTTGTATCTTTATGTTGCATACAGTTATATTAACAATTACATCCACATATACAGTATAATAAAAAACTCTAGTACTTAATATTAAGTCATATTTTGTTACATAAAAAATACCGGTAGATAGAATACCGGTAAATATAAAAAAAAAACCTTTTCCAGCTCAATTATTAAGCTAAGTATTAGCATAGTTTTGTTGCGTGTTTTAGTAATGTCTAATAGAGCCACAAGAGAGTACTGTGCATATTTAATCGGATTTGTGGTATTTGGAATCTCTCAGAGGTCCTTAACTTAAGATGAAATGCAGATGAAACACCTACATTAAAATCGCAGATATGTCAACTCCTATCTCACCTGTAGATCAAACTTAAAAATGTCTGTCTCTGGGGAAAGAGCACAAAAATAAATCCTCATTTGCATGGCTTTCTTTTTGCCTCATTATTTCGTTTTTGTAGTCTAGCTCCTTGGGAGCACGATAAATAAGAATTTTACTGACAATAACAGAACAATCTGTATTACAGTCTCAAACATATTACTGCTAATTGTACAACTAATATATTCAAATTAGAAATCCTAACGTGGAGTTTGTTGTGCATTATACTGCATTGCTTTAGGTCAACTACCTATTGAAACGAGACAGTAATGATAAAATACTTGCACAATCTCCTCTTAGATGTCAGATGCAAAGAAGTCAGATATTTCTCATGTTAGATCCCAGGTGAATTCTTTCCTTTCGAGTTGGCGGTATGCCTATTTCCTGCTTTTTCAACTTGCTTTGAACAGCCAAGGGGAAAAGCAATTTGTACATTTTGACACTGTAAGAGGAACATTTTAGATCTTTTGCACCTTTTTTTTTTTTGCTGTTTCAATATGTTTAAAATTGTGCATGTTCTCTGTGAAAGCATTTTTCACATTTTTTAAAAGATAAATTTGTTGGATGGATAGAGTTACTTAAAAATGTGGCCAGTGTTAGCTTTAATGACTATAGCCGAAATCTAGTTTGCGACATCACCTTGGATGCTGAGGTACTTTGCTGTAACATTTTGTGCAAAGTTTAAATGGTCTGGATAATGCATCGCTAAAATTAGTACACAGCCAATATAATGGGGGGGTAACCCATATACCGAAGGGCTACAGTTGACCTTTAAAGTTCAGGTCAAAAAAAGTACATGCAGAAACGCAGGCCCATAAAGCTTGTGAACTGGGATTTATATTGGAAAGATGACGGATAGTTTTTTTCAAACAAAAAATTAAGAACTGAACATAACTATGTAAATTATCTTTCACTTTTTTTTTTTTTTTTTGGTTGATTGTTAAGGTAAATATTTACAAATATGGAACATTTGCTTAGTGTCAATAACATGCCAAATCGACATTGTAATAAAAAAAATAAAGGGTCACTAACAAAAAACCCCCAAAAAACCAAATCACTTTATGCTGCTGTAAGGGCTACGTCACACTGCTGCGCTTTTTTTGCATTTGTGCTTGCGTTTTTTCATATCATTGAAAACACAGCAACGCACCGAAAACGCAACACAATCACACATGAAATCGCATGCGATTCCGTGTGCGATTGCTTTTGCGTTGCAATGTGGCCGTGCCCTAACTAACTTAGTTACTTACAGTAGTCACAATTAGTGAGAATAGATTGCTCCTGCGCTCATTGGCAGCTCCCCTGCTACAGTGCTTCCACATTCTGCAGTGCAGCACATTGGCGCATGTGCAAATGAGGTAAGGAGGAAGGGGGGTCTGTAAGGGGGAGCTGTCACGGAGCACAGGAGCGCGGTTTTCATTCACTGACTATGGCTGCTGCAATTAGCTTAGGGATATAGGAGTGAGTGCTCTTATCTACCAAATTATTTTCTATTTAAAATACTATTACATACTATTTTATTAATCTTTGCATGGCTCTCTTAACCCATATCATGGATACAATGTGTATTATTTAAAGACTAACTGGAAATAATGGAGTTAATGTCATAATCAAAGTAGGCTACAATGTCTTATTTTGTTAATCCTAGGATTTAAACAAAATTTATTAATTGTATTTTTCTTGTTCCAAGGTAACAATATTAGCGATAATAGCACACACCATTCTTTTCACACAAGTGTTTTATTCAACACGCAACGTTTGGGCATCCAATATGCGCTTCTGTAGACAAACTTATAAAGTGCCAAGTGAGTTGTTTAAAGGACAACTCCACCCTCATAAGAACATTTTAGAAAGAATAGTCTCCTTAAAATATGTTGCTATAGTTCATAGTTTGTCCTATGAATTCATAACTGTATGCCTGCTCTTCTTCTGGATGCATCATGGAAACTGAGCAATTTAGTGACCTGGTACTGAGCCTGGGCATGCTCAGAAGAGGCAGACAGGGGATTAAAGGGCAAGTCCAGCCCTGAAATGAAAACTTACATACAGGTAAATCATCCCCCAAAACCCTAAACGGTAATAGTTTGAAATGTGAAATATACAAGTCTAACCTGAAATCCTGCACAATGTCCTGTTGCCCCTGTTTCTGCTTCCTGGTTCTTCCAGTAAGGAACTGTCAGTTATGAATTTGACAGTTGACATCACAGCCAATGACTGAATGTTAATCCCCTGTCTGCCTCTTCTGAGCATGCCCAGGCTCAGTACAGGTTTATAAATTGCTCAGTTTCCACGAGGCATCCAGAAGCATAGCAGGCATACAGCAATGAATTCATAGGATAAACTATGATATATCAAGTTATTTTAAAGAGACCATTCTTTCTAAAAGATGTTCTTATGAGGGTGGAGTTGCCCTTTAACATTCAGTCATTGGCTGTGATGTCAACTGTCAAATCCATAACTGACAGATGCCAACTGGAATAACCAGGAAGCAGAAACAGGCAACAGGACATTGTGTGCAGGGTTTCAGGTTAGACTTATATATTTCAGATTTCAAACTATTACCATTTAGGGTTTTGGGGGATGATTTACCTGTTTCATTTTGGGGCTGGACTTGCCCTTTAAATAGTGAGGAGCAAAATGTGACAAGGTCGCCCTTTAGTGGCCAACCTCCATATATACTAATTAACCCCTAAGTCTGTTTTATTCGATTAGATCAACTGGACTTAAAGTTTAGTTCTTGAAGATGTATCACTAGTCATCTGACTAGCTGTAACTCACAGGTATGCTTTCAGGAGGAGACCAAGGTCTGTAGGTTTGGATTCGGGAGCAGACGAGGCTGATGGGAACTATAAGCTGGATACCAAGGTACTGCTGGGAACAGGATACCAAAATTTTGTTGGGAACTGTATGCTGGATGTGCTGCTGGAATTGGATACCAACATGCTGCTGGGAACTGTATGCTGGATGTGCTGGTGGGAACTGGATACCAAGATGCTGCAGGCAAGGAAACCTCACTGGCAAGGTAAGTAACTCAAACTGGAACAGGCAAGGAGATACAGGAGAGGTGAGTAGCAGGGTTACAGAGCCTGGGGTACAATTGGGCCGGAGGACGCCGGTATTTGAATCCACATGTCGTGACGTCATGACATCTCAGACGCTGCCCACCAGAAGGTACAGAGTGATGCTGGACCAGAGCGGCAGGTAAGTTTGTGACACTAGCTTTCTCAATTCTAGTCAGATGACTAGCGAAACGTCTTTAAGAACTAAAGTCGAATTGATCTAACTGAACACAACAGATATACCATGACCTGGATGAATGAGAACCTCCTTCACAATTATAATTAACCCCCTAATTATCCCATTAAAACATTTTGTTAAAAAACATGTCTACATCCTATTTATATAAAAGGGTAAAATACATACAGAAATGGGATAATATACATCCACACAGAGTGTGGATAACTGGTAACTAGTGATCAAATTTATTCAATGCATACAAAATATAAAAGTCTAGCGCACTTCCAATTGATTTGCTTACATTTTAATTTACCATTGTATTGTGACTTAAAAATCCTGCCCTTCTCTCTAGATAAATTAAATTAATTAGTTCAATAACTTGGCCAAATTATTTTATGCCCAGCAACCACTTCACGGTTTGCTTTATTCTGCTGGGTCCTAACTTTTAATCTTTTTTACCGTAGTAACATTTTACCTTCTTAGGAGACTCAAACTTTGTCTTTATATCAGTGCCTGCCTATGTTGAGATGAAAGTCCCTTTCGCTTGCTTTCTTGGGACTGACTCTGCAGATCAAGATCCACTGTGGGTGGAGTACACATTTCTTAGAGGCTTTGTCAAACCTCCAATGCAACAAGCAAAATATATACAGAAATGGTATAGTATACATCCACATAGAGTGCAACTATTGACCAAATTTATTTAATACATACAAAATATAGAAGCCTAGTGCACATCCAATTAATTTGCTTACATTTTACTTTACCATTTCTGTATATATTTTGCTTGTTGCATTGGAGGTTTGACCAAGCCTCTGGGAAATGTTTACTCTACCCACAGTGGGTCATGTGTTCAAGTACTTAGAGCTGGAGTCCCAAGAAAGCAAGCGAAAGAGCAGCAGGGAATTTCATCTCAACATAGGCAGGTACTGATATAAAGACAAAGTTTGATCCCCCTAAGAAGGTAAAATGTTACTATGGTAAAAAAGAAGAGAAGAGAATTACGTCTCTTAAGAAGGTAAAAAAGGTTAATTTTAGGACCCAGCAGAATAATATATATTTATTTATATATATATTTAATATATCCATAGAGAAGGGCAGGCTTTTTAAGTCGCAATACAATGGTAAAGTAAAATGTAAGCAAATTAATTGGATGTGCACTAGCCTTCAGTATTTTGTATATAAAGGGTATTTAAAGAATAACTATTGTGTATATATATATATTTTTTAATATAGAAATATACAGTTAAAATGAAAAGTACTTGGGACAGGGATATAGGCCTGGTTATTCCTGCCTTCCAATATTGTTTCTGTGAGGAGCATCAGCCCAAAGAAAACAGATTCTGCCAGTCTTCCTCCTGGCTTCAGCACTATCTTCAGTCCAGGACTAATCTAGCAAATGAAAACCTTTACTTCTGTAGCTCCTCAATGTAAAGTATAGTTATCATTTAAGACTATATTGGCAGTGAGTCATTTTAAAAAAACAGTCACCATATAATAAATTAATAAATAATAACCTACAGAATACAATACCCTAAAAAGTAGAAGTGTACATAACAAGTGTCGTAAGGTGCATATGTGTCAACAGGTAATATGTGAAAAAATCTTTAAAAATGCTTATTTTCGAGAACCACCACTTAAACGTCTCTATCAGTCATTTAAGAGTAACATTTTATGGGTTTAACCCTCATAAGTATAATTACAATTTATGCCAATAACTTTACCTATAGTTACTGTAGATAACTTGTATTTGATTAATAGATCAAAAAACATTTCATACTGTTTAACCCTTTAGAACCTAGATTAAGGGTATACCTCTGGTATTGGATTTCACCATATGTGAATGTGTCTTATCCTCTGTTCTGGCTCGTTCGATGAATCTTTGACCATATCCTCTGTCTAGGAACCTCTGTTCCATGAGATCCAATTGTTTGATCTTTTCCTGAAGATTATTACATATTCTATGTATCCTCAAAAACTGGAATTTAGTTAACCTCAAAATACATGTTTGGGGTGAAAGCTACTCAATGTCAATAACATGTTCCTATCAGTTGATTTGTTATACAGTGTGGTAAGTAATTTACCCTCTCTTATATTGATACTCACGCCTAGATAGTTTATTCTATCCTGTGAGATCTCTGCATTGAATTTCAGATCCTCATCCATTGAATTTAAAAGATTAATCAAATCCTGTGCCTGAGTCATAGATCCTCCCCACACCACAAACATATCATCAATATATCTTACATATTTCACACAGTACATAGTATAGACATATTATATGGTATAGACATACTCTAAAAATGCCACATACAAATTGGCACATGAGGGCGCCACCGGGCTGCCCGTTGCCCTGCCAATCTGTTGCAGGTAATATTAATCTTATTCCTGGTTCCACATTCTATTTGTGATTCGGCGATGCACTGTATCCTCCGGTTCATGATTTCTATAGAGGTTGCCTGCCTTTATTTACCTGTCCGTTATTGTTTTACTGCAAACACAGACAGCTATACTAGGTAGAGATGATATTGGAACACTCTAGGGAATACAGAGGCTTAACAGTGGTACTGTGTATAACAGCTTACCACCAATTTATCTGTAGGCACATTTTTTGTTTATAATATATATTTTAATTGTTTTTAACTTAAGTTTATTTAGGTCTATTTTCTCTGTCCATATTTAATAAAGGATTTTTATATGACATTTGTGGATATTTTGAGGGATACTCTTCTTCTGTGGTCTGATACTTAAGTATTTAATGCCAGCTCTTTAGGACTGTTTTATTATCATTGTTCGTACCCATTTTACTACTAAATATGAGTTGGTTACTATGTTTGTTTAAACCTTTGACACATTGATTTGTTACTTGCAGAACCAGCTGGATATACTGTATGGTTGAATTTTTTTTCACCTAATATTATCTTGCTGGCAATTTTTTTAAAAAAAGTTGCTAAATATACAAATATATATATTGAACTGCACCAAACTGATTTTCATGTGGGGGCCCCCCATCTAAAATCTTGATATGGGGCCCTGTGATATCTAGCTAAACCACTGCAACATGCAGTAAAGCTTAAACCTTTACAAATCTATTAATGCATTTAAAATAATCGTCACCAAACACATTAATACAGATAAACTGGCTAAATTAGCACTAAACCAACAAACTTACCATATTGAATAAAAAATGCAAACATTTACAGGACCATATAATGAACTTGCAGGTGCCCATAATTTTCGAAATAATTCCACTCAAAAACGTAAACATAAATTTAAAAACGAGGGGAAAGCAAAAATCTGAATTTACCTACCTATTTAAAAGATCTACATAGGTTATGTCATTGGTCTCTAAAATTAAAGAACATTGACTGAATTTAAATAGAACCCATAAACTCTATCAAATTAAAGCAGCTTACTTCCATTGTTACTAGAATCACTGTTAAAGGCTAATTATACGAATGAAAAGAACCCCCTCCCCTTCAAAGTACCCAAGGTTAGGACCTAAACTGCTAAGTCCTCACCCCTAGGCATAGTCCCTATGTCCTGATATTCTTACCTATACTTGTATACTTACCTGTACCCTGGGTGAGGTGAGGCAGATTAGGTACTTAATTTGGGTATTTTCAATCGACAGAAGAAGGGGGGAGCAATAAAGGTAAGTATGGGGGAGACACACTCAGGTAAGAACCCCCCCCTGAAACATTGTGTACCTGGCTTGTATGTTGAACACTTAATAAATGGAACTTTGTTAAAATTCTTACCTGAGTGTGCCTCCCTGCTACTTTATATTGGATTGATACTTACCTGATGTGGCACAGACCTCAGGGGGTGCACCTCTTAACTTACCTGTTGGGACTCCACAAAAATTATTGAAAATTGGAAGTATGGGGGAGAAGATTCCTAGAGGTTTGGAGGAGATCTTAAACTAGGTATGGAGGGGAGGGTACATTGGACTACACATGGGTAGATACAGGGTTAGTGATCAAGGGTCTAATAAGATAATGGAGGGAGGAGATGGGGGGAGCATAGAGGATAAGGAGGCATGTACATCCAAGTATGAAAGTAAATTGAGTAATAATCTAAAATTTTTGTTTACAAATGCAAGAAGTCTGTCTGGAAAAACTGGAGAACAAGAACTAATAGCTTTAAAGGAAAAGTATAATGTGGTCAGGATAGCAGAAACATGGCTAAATTATTCACATGACTGGACAGTAAATATTGAAGGATAATCCTTATTTAGACATGACAAGTTAATAAGACAGGATAGGAAGTATGTATGTATGTTGTTAAAAAAGAATTGAAGCCAAATTTAAAAGATGAGATAGATGGGGGTATAAACAATAAGGCAGAAACAATATAGATGGAGCTGTGTACAGGAAGCAAGAAGGGGTAAATTAATTGTTGGTGTATGTTATAAGCCACAAAATGCCAGTGGGGATGTGGAAATGCATTTGGGGCATGTTCTGGTTATGGGGGATTTCAATTACCCTGACATAGATTGGAGTAAGGAACCTGCCAGCACTTTAAAATGTATCTTAAAGGGACACTATACTTAAAAATGACTTTGCCTCATCTTAATCTATAATTGAATACATGTAAGTAGCACTTATTCTTATTTGTGTGTGTTGCTGCATGCCTTCAATCCTGCATACATTTTGTTTAGGAGCAGTATCCCCCCTCCCTCTTTTAACCACTCCCACTTGCACCCAACCTGACTTTTCCCCCCACAAACCAACTGTCAAGCCTGCACACAGCACACAGCTTTCCAACTATCAAAACTCTGTCACCATTCCAGCTACAGTAAAACTACTCACAGAAGAATACTTTTTGAGAGCAAGGAACTTGATTGACAGCTGAAATATAATAGGTTTTAGATTGGATATCTAAAAAAATAGGGGGCAGATCAACAACAAAAATGATACAGTGGTGGTTGGGAAGAATTATAGTTTCCAGTTATGGTCAATTTAAAATAACCCATTTTTCGGTATAGATGCCCTTTAAATCTTCTATATGAGCATTTTCTTTCACAGATGGTAGAAGTTCCTACTAGACAGGATGCCTTGTTGGATCTTATGATATCTGCTAACCCTGAGCTAATTTTGGAGATAACAGTAAAGAGAATCTTAGGGAATAGTGATCATGATATAGTGTCATTTCATATAGGTTGCACTGGGTTAACAAAAATTTTTAATTTAACTTTTAATTTTAGGAAAGTTAATTTTATGTTGTTAAAGGAATCACTACTGCTTATAGACTGGGGAAATTCAGAGCAGGATTATCTACAAGGCAACACTAGGCACCTGCCTAGGGCCCATGAAACTTCTGGGGGCCCAGCTTCAGAAGCAGTAACAGTATTATAGTCTATAGAATATATGTAGTAAAAAAGGGGGCCCTAAATGATGGCCCTGCCTAGGGCCCCATGTGATCTTAATCCATCTCTGGGGAAATTTGTTCCTAGGTAAAGTTATTAAGCAGAAGTGGACTGCTTTTAAAGGGGTATTAAACTATTACATTTTTAAATGTATACCTTAAGGGAACAAGTGTAAAAAATGAGGTCCTTGCCTGCCTGACTTACTGCTCAGGTAAAAAGGAAAATGGAAAAAAAGAAAAAGGCTTTTAAAACTTTGAAATCAGAAGGAACAGGACAGGCTTTTGAGTATAAAAGCTAAAATAGAAAATTAAATACGGATAGCAGAACAAAGCAAGTTTAACCCCAAAATGTTTTTTAAGTATAGCAATAGTAAAAAGATAAGGTCAGAGAATGTGGGACCATTAAACAATGGGGCTGAGATGGTTTAGAGGATTCCAAGAAGGCTAACATGCTAAACCATTTTTTCCCATCGGTATTCAATATAGAGAATTCTAGTCCTTATAGAAGGGACTGTAATAATATGGAAATAAAAGCAGAATATTCACTCTGGCTCACAAAGGATATGGTACGGAAAAAATTAGATAATTTTAATATCAATGAAATACTTAAGATAGCTTAGTGCAGTTTTATCTAGACCACTGCTTCTTATCTTATCCGATTCACCTTTGTTAGGTGATGTGCCGCTGGATTGGAAAAAACCCAATGTAATACCAATATTCAAAAAAGGTAGTTGTTTCCAGCCTGGTAACTATAGACCTGTAAGCCTAACATAAGTGGTGGGGAAGGTGTTGAAAACTTTGTTATGGAATCATATCCTGGACTTTGTCTCCAGACCTGATTGGATTTATGAGAAATAGATTGTGCTGGACAAATTTACTTGTTTTTTTAGATTTTAGAATTTAGATTCAGGCAGCAGTGGATGTAATATACTTTTGCTAAAGCTTTGGATACTGTGCCACATAGGCAATGAATGTATAAAATGAGGACAGTTGGCCTAGAAAAACATTTGTAAATGTAAAGAGAATTGGTTATTGGATTGCAAACAGAGAGTGGTGGTCAACATAGCTACATCTATGTGGGCCAAAGTTCTAAGTGGAGTGCCTCAGGGTTCCATACTGGGGCCACTTCCTTTTAATCTGTTTATAATTGACTTAGAAGGGGGCATTGAGAGCAAGGTCTCTGTGTTTGCTGATTACACTAAACTATGCAGAACTTTGGAAAGTCCAAATGATGTGCAATTGCTGCAAACTGACCTAGATATATTATCAAAATGGGCAGCAGAATGGCAGATGAGATTCAATGTTGATAAATGTAAGGTGATGTATTTGGGGTTTAACAATCCTGGTGCCACCTACACCATAAATACCTCTGTGTTAAGTGCATCTGTAATGGAAATGTTTTCTGATTTATAAATGTAGCAAACAATGCCAGACAGCAACAGCTAGATCTAGCAAGAAATTGTCTTGTATAAAGGGGGGAACAGATTGACAAACATTTTTAGAAATGGGATAGTATACATCCACACAGAGTGGCCAAAGTTTATTCATTATTTACTCTTGGAAATGTGTACTTTCAAATTGCCATTTAGAGTCAGGAAGGAATCCCCCACCCTTATAACTGTTTTTTCCCCCCTTACTCTGGATTGACTGTTAAGTAGGGTAAAAAAAGGAGAATGAAAAGGTTGGACTTATGTCTTTATTAAACCTCAATTACTATGTTACTATGATTGTCCTCTAAAGGTATCAATAAATAAGAAAACATTTCCATAGGAATATGAACTGTTAGAGCTAAAATGCCAACACAAGCCAATTATAATAAATGATTTTTAGCTTTTCACGTTATACATGCTCTTTCTTATCAGAGTGTTGCAGACCAGACCTTTTTTCTATCTTTTTATAAAACTATTTGAATGGACCTGGACTTCTCGAACTATCCTGGACCTGGATTTCTTGGACTTTCGATATTTTCCGGACTTTCGATAATTATCGAATGTTTGAACATTTGTGAATATGCGAATAAAATGTCCATATACCAATATGTGAGTAAAATGTCTATTGTACCAATACATAAGTAAATATTGAATTAACGAATATGCAAGTAAAATGTCTATTATACCAATATGCGAGTAAATATCGACTTAACAAATATCCGAGTAAATATCTATATACCAATATGCGAGTAAAATACCAAATTAACGAATATGCGAGTAAAATGTCTATTATACCAATACGCGAGTAAATATCGAATTAATGAATCTGCGAGTCGTTTATGGGATAATTATTGAACAAAAAAAAAAAATAAAGCGGTAGACAAACGGGCAGGTACTTCTGAGTCTCCCACTTAGGAAAGATATGATGTAACTCCAAAGAGGAGTATCACCATACAATAAATCTAACAAAAAGTAGTACTCTGTCGGTAGACATACAAGATAAAAGATATCTGTTGTATTCAATTACATCAACTGGACTTGAAGTTTAGTTCTTGAAGACGTTTCGCTAGTCATCTGACTGGCTTTCTTAATTTAGAATGACTCTGAGAGTTCCTATAACACCTCTTAGCCACTATCCAATCACGCCATTAACACTTGGCTGTGATATGCTAATTGGGATTTTCCAGGGTACATAGTTGCCAAAGATTCTTGTACAAGTCATTCTGAATTGAGAAAGCCAGTTGGATGACTAGCGAAACGTCTTCAAGAACTAAACTTCAAGTCCAGTTGAACCTTCACAAGCACAAGATAAAAGACTATGTAATTATATGAATGAAAATGTTTATATAAGTATCATAAAAGTACACAATACAATATAAAGCTGGCCAGCTACAAAACACATACAATGGATAAAAGAAACTTAAAAGCTAGAAAATAGCATACAAACTAAATAAATATTGCACCCTGTAGCCAAAATAGCAGGAAGCAGCAGCTGTAAGATAAATGGACACAGTACATATGGATACAATAGTGTGATGAATAGGACATCCAAAAAGGTAAGAATCTCCTTAAAAAAGCATATAGCTGGAAGATTACCAAAGTTCCGTCAGTGTGCACGTACCAGAAGTAGGAATGGCGAGAATCAAATGTAAGCAATAATTATACTTAACCGTTGGAGCAGCAATAACAGCACAGTAGGTATACCCGTTCCTCCGGTCCCCCGGACTTTAACACTTCCCGGTCCGTGCCTCTTTTCACTCTTGGGATCCAAGGAGGGAATAAGAAGGTATGCGTTGAGGATAGCGTCCTCCCAAAACTTTCACCTACTCTTACTGCCTGTATTGGGGGCACACAAGCCCAGACACTCAGCGGCTCTCGCCAGTCCCAGGAATAATATGATGTATTTTCATTCATATAGTTACATAGTCTTTTATCTTGTGTTTCTACTGGCAGAGTACTACTTTTTGTTTGATAATTATCGCATGTTCGAACGCGATAGCCCAAAATTATCGTGCATGAGAGTTAAATTGATTTTTTTTTTTCGAAAGTCCTGGATATTCAAACCTGTTTCCCAGACCATTTCCTAGGTCCCACAGCTATTTACATTAAGTTACCACTGATATTTTAATTGTATTTCATTCAAACTTTTCAAACTATTTGACTCCCATTGACTTTAATGAGTATATTTTCGAACTTTCCATATAGTTCGAAAGTTTGAAAACGGACCGAACTTTCGGAAGTTCGCCCATCTCTATTCTCCACATGCTTTACCCAAAAACTCTCCATGCAGATTTCAACCAGAATGTTTTCCAGTTACAATATACTCCTCTTCATTAATAAAAAATTCACAATCCATCTAAAATTAAGGATACGTATATTCAAACAATCGCAATATACATATGTGAAATATTTTAATTTATTGTTGACATGAAAAAAAAATTATTACTATTATTTATAATAATCATTTCTGACAACAAGTAATGGTTTTAATACTTATTTAATACTATAGTAAAGTATCTGTTGTATTAAATTAGATCAACTGGACTTGAAGTTTAGTTCTTGAAGACGTTTCGCTAGTCATCCGACTGGCTTTCTCAATTCAGAATGACTTGTACAGGAATCTGTGGCAATTATGTACCCTGGAAAATCCCAATTAGCATATCACAGCCAGTTGTTAACGGAGAATTATAGTGCGTATACACTTTTTTCAAAAACAGTTAAAATGAAAAGTACCTGGTGCAGGGAGGTAGGATTGGTACTTTCTACCTCCCAATATTGTTTCTATGAGAAGCAGCAGCATAAAGAAAACTGCTTCTGCCAGGCTTCCTGAATGCTTTAGCCCTATCTTTAATACAGGAAGGCCCAGGGCCATAACCTGGCAAATGAAAACTGTACGTGATATAGCTCATCAACAAAACAATATTGGGAGGTGGGAACAATCACTCCGACCTCCCTGCCCCAGGTACTTTTCATTTTTATAAAGTTAATTTTTACAGTATAGTTGTCCTTTAAGGGCGTGATTGGATAGTGGCTAAGAGGTGTTATAGGAACGCCCAAGGTAAGGGGTCAAAACAGCATTGTACATGCTTGTGAAGGTTCTCATTCATCCAGGTCATGGTATATCTGTTGTATTCAATTAGATCAACTGGACTTGTTTAGTTCTTAAAGACTCAATTCAGAATGACTTGTACAAGAATCTTTGGCAATTATGTACCCTGGAAAATACCAATTAGCATATCACAGCCAAGTGTTAAGGGCATGATTGGATAGTGGCTAAGAGGTGTTATAGGAATGCCCAGAGTAAGGTGTCTGGATTGTACATGGCAGACAGTTGGTGTCGAACCCCCCCACCTCTATTTAGGCTTGGTTTCTTTATTTTCACATAAATGGCCACCTTGACACCTCTCTTGAACCAGTCACGTTCCTTTTCCAATATGTTAACATTACAATCTTCAAAGGTATGTCCTTTATCCTTAAAGGGTATCTCCACTGGTTTTGGTAAGTTTTCGGAATCCATTTCTATTGAAGAACGGGAGGTAAAGGAGCTGTGCCTTACCTTCCGTTCTTCAATAGAACACACAGGAGCCAGGAGAGAAGGTAAGAACTTACCCGCTCGCTCGCTCCCCCCGGCGCTTGGTCTGACAGGTCCCGACGGACCTTGTCTTCTATGCGCATAGATCGCGCATGCGCATAGAAGACAAGTCCGTCGGACCTGTCAACTACGCGCCGGGGAGCGAGCGACGGGTAAGTTCTTACCTTCTCTCCTGGCTCCTGTGTGTTCTATCAAGAACGGAAGGTAAGGCAACGCTCCTTTACCTCCCGTTCTTCAATAGAAATGTATTCCGAAAACTTACCAAAACCAGTGAGATACCCTTTAAGACGCAGGTACACGGCTGAGTCCTGACCCGAGGAATTGGCTCTTCTATGCTGGCCATACATTGATGCAGTTGCTGTTTGGTCTCCCCACATACAAATCAGGCATTCTTCACTGAACTGCACTGTGTATATGTTGTCGCTTTTCTTGTGTTTGGTATTGTCTTTCGGATGTACCAATTGCTGCCTCAGTGTGTTGTTCAGTTTAAAGCAGACAGGGATACGGTTTTTTTTGAAATTCTTCTTAATTTCTCGGAGACCCCTGCTACATATGGGATGACCATGTTCTTTCTCCTGTCTTGCTTTTCCTTCCCCTTCACTGTTGGTATTCGTGTTCTTTTCTTTCCTTCTACTTCTTTTGACAAAGGCCCAGTCTGGATATCCACAAGTTTTAAGGGCTCCTCTGAGATGTTTCATTTCTTTAGCCTTCGCCTCAGTGCTAGTGGAGATGTTCTCAGCTCTGTGTTGCAGGGTTCTGTTGACACCCAGCGTGTGATCTAAAGGGTGGTGGGAGTCAAACATCAAATACTGATCTGTGTGTGTTGGTTTTCTGTAAACCTCTACTTCCAGTTTACCATTTTCCCTAACTTCTACTAAGCAGTCCAAGAAAGCCAGTTTGTTGTTTTGTACCTCTTCCCTTGTATATTTGATGTTTTGGTCTACCGCATTAATGTGTTCTGTGAAAGCCTGTACTTCCTTCTGGTGGATTTTAACCCAGGTGTCATCCACATATCTGAACCAGTGGCTGGGTGCTATGCCCTTAAAGGTATTAAGCGCCTGTTTTTCTACCTCCTCCATGTAAAGCTTGGCCACAATGGGTGAAACTGGAGATCCCATAGCACATCCATGTTTTTGCTTATAGAACATATCCCTGTATATGAAATAGGTGGTATTCAGGCACAAGTCCAGTAAGGAACACACCTGTTCTGGGTTGAGATCAGTTCTGCTGGTAAGAGTGCTGTCTTGGCCTAGCCGTTTTCTCACCATGTCAACAGCCTCCTTTGTGTGTATACAGGTGAAGAAAGATGTCACATCATAGGACACCATAGTTTCTTCTGCACCGAGTACTATATCTTCTGATATTGACTCGAGTATAAGCCCATTGACTCGAGTATAAATTGAGGGTAGAAATGATGACCACTACTGCCTTCTGATTTAGTATTGTTTTGTAACTTAAGATGCCCTTTAAATGGACAGCAGAATTCCCATACAGTTGTCCCATACAGTAATAGCCAATTCCTTGGCACTCTAGATGTTTGGAAACTACAACTCCCAGCGTGCTTTTTAAACATGTGGAGTGGCAAAGTTCAATAAACCTTTAATTAAGCTTACCATTGAAGCTTACGAGTACTATATCTTCAGTCTTGTTGGTGAAATCCTGAGCGTTCTGGATGTGATGCAAAACTAAACTTCAAGTCCAGTTGATCTAATTGAATACAACAGATATACCATGACCTGGATGAATGAGAACCTTCACAAGCAATATAGTAAAGTGTATTTACTATAGTAAGTAATTTACTATCAAATAATGTAAGAGGCTTGAATTCCCAATTTAAAAATTTCAGATATAGAAATATACTGTATAACCAAAGCAGACATATATATCTACAGGATACATTATTCCCTAATACTGTGTTCTCATCTCATGTTCAAAAGAAAGAGTTATAATAGCAATTAAAAATACATTAGCCTTTCAACTCCAAAATTCAATTATTGACCCATCATGAAGATATATTAACCTGTGTTTTTGAATTAATAATGTACACTACACATTAGCTAATTTATATGTTTCCAACAAAAAACAAACTTAATTAGAAAACATATTAATAAAGCATTATTACTGTATCCTAAAAACCTTAAAATAACTGGTGATTTGAATATATTTCTTAATTCCAACTTCTAGTTACATTGTAATAAAAATACTCATGACATATCACAACTTGAATTGTGACTTATCACAACTTAACAAAACTGGATGATGAACTTGACCTCTTTTCTGAATGAATGAATATGTATAAACTCCCCCCAAAAAACTATTCTTCTTCCTTTCATGAAAAAAAGGCATATAAATGTTTTATAATAATATATACTCAAAATCTACTGTATATTTCCTCGAGCATAAGTCGAGGCACCTATTTTTACTTGAAAAATTTGTAAAAACTGATTGACTTGAGTATAAGCCAAGGGTAGAAATTATAACCACTACTGCCTTCTGATTTAGTATTGTTTTGTAACTTAAGATGCCCTTTAAATGGACAGCAGAATTCCCATACAGTAGTCCCATACAGTAATAGTCAATTCCTTTGCACTCCAGATGTTTGGGAACTACAACTCCCAGCATGTTTTTTAAACATGTGGAGTGGCAAGGTTCAATAAACTTTTAATTAAGCTTACCATCATTTACAATTTTCCTGCCCCCAATAGTTAAGTGTCACCTGAGAGTTTCAAGTTGTCACTTGCATTGAACTAGCAGCCATGTTTTGTCCCAAACTGAGAAGACCCATCAGATTTACAGCATCCAGATAAGCAGTGACAGTGCTGAGTGAGTCCAGCAGCCTGACTACAGGAAGCAGGAATGAGTGTAAAAGCAGATCAGCTCTTGTAACTTTCTATGCAGATGAATGATTTTCTAACACCTACAGGTTACTATCCACAATTGCAGCATTTGGATCTAAATTAGGACTTGACCCAAGTATAAGCCGAGGTTAGGTTTTCAGGCTAATTTTAAAGCATGAAAATCTCAACTTATATTCAAGTATATACGGTAAATGTCCAATGCTCCCTTATCTGACAAAATGGGGAAAGAATCTCTGTAAGAAATGTTCATTTTCACAAAAGAAACAATCACTTCTAAATTCACGTTTACAGTCCAAGTACA
Organism: Hymenochirus boettgeri; assembly: GCA_019447015.1. Classification (NCBI taxonomy): domain Eukaryota; kingdom Metazoa; phylum Chordata; class Amphibia; order Anura; family Pipidae; genus Hymenochirus; species Hymenochirus boettgeri. The sequence continues at coordinate 157,595,638 of CM033471.1, forward strand.
CGTTTCACAGTCCAAGTTTACAGTCCAAGACAGCTCCTGCCCAGCAGTTTCTTGAATTTTGAAGAGGCAGAATTGGAGAACCACAAGGAGCAGGGATGTAATGTAAGGATTTTTTTTTTTACAGTGGAGCCAGTAGTTGGTAAGATTTTAGTTTGGGGGATGGACATGCCCTTTAAATGTGGAAGGGGCTGGGGGCCAGTAATGCATCCTGATGGGCCTCAAGTGTTATATTTTCTAGTAGGTCATTCATCTGACACTGTCAATTTAGCGGCTGACTTCCTATTTTGCCATTTATATACAGAAACCTAGATCTTATCTCAGGCCATGCTACACTTTAGCATGTCACTAACCCACACAGGTTGATTGCCAGGCCGCATATTTTTTTATATCAATAGTTAACATCAATAAAGCCCCAGGACCGGATGAAATACGTCCTCAGATCATAAGAGAGCTTATGCTTGTGAAGGTTCTCATTCATCCAGGTCATGGTATATCTGTTGTATTCAATTAGATCAACTGGACTTGAAATGTAGTTCTTGAAGACGTTTCGCTAGTCATCCGACTGGCTTTCTCAATTCAGAATGACTTGTACAAGAATCTGTGGCAATTATGTACCCTGGAAAATCCCAATTAGCATATCACAGCCAGGTGTTAAGGGTGTGATTAGATAGTGGCTAAGAGGTGTTATAGGAACGCCCAGAGTAAGGTGTTAAAACAGCATTGTACATGGCAGACAGTTGGTGTCGAACCCCCCCACCTCTATTTAGGCTTGGTTTCTTTATTTTCACATAAATGGCCTCCTTAACACCTCTCTTGAACCAGTCACGTTCCTTCGCCAGTATGTTAACATTACAATCTTCAAAGGTATGTCCTTTATCCTTAAGATGCAGATACACGGCTGAGTCCTGACCCGAGGAATTGGCTCTTCTGTGCTGGGCCATACGTTGATGCAGTTGCTGTTTGGTCTCCCCCACATACAAATCAGAGCATTCTTCACTGCACTGCACTGCATATATGATGTCGCTTTTCTTGTGTTTTGGTATTGGGTCTTTCGGATGTACCAAAGGTCATGGTATATCTGTTGTATTCAATTAGATCAACTGGACTTGAAATGTAGTTCTTGAAGACGTTTCGCTAGTCATCCGACTGGCTTTCTCAATTCAGAATGACTTGTACAAGAATCTGTGGCAATTATGTACCCTGGAAAATCCCAATTAGCATATCACAGCCAGGTGTTAAGGGTGTGATTAGATAGTGGCTAAGAGGTGTTATAGGAACGCCCAGAGTAAGGTGTTAAAACAGCATTGCTTGTGAAGGTTCTCATTCATCCAGGTCATGGTATATCTGTTGTAGCAGTTTATTCTTGTCATGATATAATTTACCTGCAGTTTATTCTTGCCATGATATCATTTACCTTCAGTTTACTATTGTAATGATATCATTTACCTGCAGTTTATTCTTGCCATGATATCATTTACCTGCAGTTTACTATTGTAATGATATCATTTACTTGCAGTTTACTATTGTCATATAATTTACCTGCAGTTTATTATTGTAATGATATAATTTACCTGTAGTTTATTCTTGTCATGATATCATTTACCAGTTTATAATTGTCTTAGCAAACTTTCTATGGTAAAACACTTTTTGTTAAAGGATCATAAAATGATATTTTCAATTGAACTTTTAACTTGTTGGGCGAATAAATATCTTGTCATGACTGAAAATACAACAACTAGATTCCAGTTAATCGGGTGAATATTAATTTGACAGAAGCATTAAAGCTTTAGCACATCCTCATTTAAAACAATAAAACACAGTAGTAGTATCACTCAGTTATACCCGACAGCACATAAATATTGGAGAAATGTATAAGTATGTTATTACAGCTTTTAGATTGTATGGATTCTGTATCTTTATATTGCTCGTAAATATGAAATGTCAGGTAGGGAAATGGAAATTCCATATGTAATTTGCCTAATAGCTCTTCATTTGTAATGAAATAGTTATGTATGATTATAAAATGTAACCAATACTCCTTTACATATTAATATAGTAACTTGCTGAAAACACAGTTTATAAAATGCATATTTGCACATACTGTAGCTCAACACTGCAGTTTAGAAACTGATACATTATATTATATTGTAGTATACATACTACTTATGTAGTTATATTATAGAATATTATAGTATGGTGTACATACTACTGATCTATAGTTATATTATAGTATACATACTACTGATCTATAATTATAGTTTAGTATACATACTACTAATCTTATCATCTAGTTATATTATAGTATACATACTGCTCATTTATAGTTATATTATAATATAGTATACATACTACCTATCTATAGTTATAGTATATTATATTATAGTGTACATACTACTGATCTAGTTATATTATAATATACATACCACTCATCTATAATTATAATATAGTATACATACTTATCATCTAGTTATATTATAGTATACATAATACTTGTTTATAGTTATATTATAGTATAGTATACATACAGTACTACTCAGTTATAGTATACTTACTACTCATCTGTAGTTACAGTATACTATATTATAGTATACATACTACTAATCTATAGTTATAGCATAGTATTTTGTAGTATACACATTACTCATCTATAGTTTTACTATAGTATATTATAGTATACATACTACTCAGTTTATAAGACAGACCACTGCTGATCTTCCAGCAAACCAATATTTCTATAGACAGCATGCTCCAGTGCAGATCCCTTTTGGTTCTATTATCGTTTTCGGTTGTCCATGCTGCCAGTCTAGTGATTCCACTTGCTGATCCTAAAAGATAGGCGTGGGGATTTAATAGTTAACGTGCCAGCATCAAACCTTGAAAAATCAAGATGTTCATCACCTCATCATGCCACACACACACCTCACTGTTGCTGCGTGGACAGGTGTGGCACAACTTGAAGATTCAAACAATATGCTTTAGGCCTATTTAACCCCCCTACAGCTCTTGCTCTCTGTTTGGATTTGTCCTCTTTTAAGGTCTTACTTGCAAAACTTGTTACCGATTTGTTCTTCGTTACTGACCTTGACCTGTCCCTGGATTTCACTTGTCTTCTGCCTTCCTTAACCCTTGATTGTGACCTATACTCAATTTCTCTCTGCTTGACCATCTAATGCTGACTGATTGTTTCAATTTTGCCTGTTTGCTGCCTGCTTTGCCCAATTGCCTGTATTCTCACATTGCTTGTCTACTTTCAGATTCACTTTGGTCTGGGGATGTGCTGCTGGATTGGAAAAACGCCAATGTAATACCAATATTCAAAAAAGCTAGTCGTTCCCAACCTGGTAGCTATAGACCTGTAAACCTAACATCAGTATTAGGGAAGGTGATGGAAACTTTGTTACGGGATCATATCCTTCACTTTGTCTCCAGTACTGATATTATTAGTAGTAGTCAGCATGGATTTATGAGAAATAGATCATGCCAGACAAATTTACTTGGTTTTCATGAAGACGTGAATAAGAATTTTGATCTCTCATAGCAGTGGATGTGGTATACTTGGATTTTGCTAAAGCTTTGATACTGTGCCACATAGATGACTAATGCATAGACTGAGGACTGTTGGCCTTGAAAAAAATATTTGTACATGGATAAAGAATTGGTTATTGGTGGTCAATGGGGCTACATCTATGTGGGCTTAAGTTCTAAGTAGAGTGCCTCAGGGTTCCGTACTGGGGCCACTTCTTTTTAATCTGTTTATAAATGACTTAGAAGAGGGCATTGAGAGCAAGGTCTCTGTGTTTGCTGATGACACTAAACTATGCAGAGCTTTGGAAACTTCAAATGATGTGCAATAGCTGCAATCAGACCTAGATAGATTATCAAAATGGGCAGCAGAATGGCAGATGAGATTCAATGTTGATAAATGTAAGGTGATGCATTTAGGGTTTAACAATCGTTACCTCCTACACCATAAATAACTCTGTGTTAAGTGAATCTCGACTGGAAAAAGATTTTGGGGTTCTGGTAGATAACATTCTTAGTTGTAGCAAACAATGCCAGGCAGCCATGACTAGAGCTAGCTAGATATTGTCTTGTATAAAGAGGGGAATAGATTCAAGAGAAAAAAACATTATACTCCCTCTTTACAAGGCACTGGTAAGGCGACATTTGGAATATGCAGTGCGGTTTTGGAATCCCATATACAAAAGGGACATTTTGGAAATGGAAGCAGTTCAGAGAAGGGCAACTAAAATAACAAAGGGAATGGAGGGGCTTGACTATGCAGGCAGATTAGACAAGTTAGGGCTGTTTACATTAGAGAACTGATGTTTGCATGGGGATATGATCACTTTATACAAATATATTAATGGGCCATACAATAAACTCTCTGGTGCATTGTTCACTAATCGGTCATATTAGAGGACATTTGGACATCCTCTAAGGTTGGAAGAAAAGAAGTTTCATTTTTAGGTTAGGAAAGGTTTCTTCACAGTGAGAATGGTGAAACTGTGGAACTGTCTTCCAGCAGATGTGGTAATGGCAAGTTCATTGAATAGCTTTAAAAGTGGCCTAGATAAGTTTCTAAAACTAAAAAGTATTGCGAATTACTGGTATTAATACATATAATGCAGTTCTGGTTGATCCAGATTGCCATTTGGAGTCAGAAAGGAATTTCCCCCCCTTTTTAGCTGAGATTTTTTGCCTTCCTCTGGATCAACTGTTAGGTAGGGTTAAAAAGGAGGGTGAAAAGTTTGGATTTGATGGACACATGTCTTTATTCAACCTGAATTACTGTTACTATGTTACTTCCAGTTCATCTGTTTGGGTTGATATCTGCTTCTTATCTTCTGTTCATTTTATTCTCTACACTGTGGGTTGGGGGGTTTGGGGTTTGGGATGTACATAGACTCCACACCCAGGGGAGATCAACAGGATTGACTCTGTTAAGAATAACAGACCATCTGTTCCTGCTATCCAAAATAAAAGTGTTCTCAATCATTTATTGCAACAAAAAAAATACTCAAGATCAAAGGATTCCTAGTATGTATTCCAATAAATAAAATATATTATTTTAATTATTATGTTTAAAACTTACATGTAATCTTGGATGAAGTGCCGTCAGTTTTGGAAGGCATTCAAATTGAAAAGGTACTTCTTGCTTCTTGGTGGCTTTGGCTATATCTAGAAATGCTGGTTTTAGTGCATCAACATAAATTTAGGATTTTTGGTTGAAAGCCTATGTATAAAGTATCGGGTATTCCTACATTATTACCATTGTGTGTCAAACATCTTGCAAGCTTAAAGGGCATCTCCACTGTTAAAATCAAAATCAAAAATGAACATTACCTACGTAGGGAGGTAGGATTGGTTATTCCTAGCCCCCAATATTGCTGAGGAGCAGCAGCAAATACAGTTTTCATCTGCCAGGTTAGTTCTGGACATTCCTGCATTAAAGAGCCCTCTGAAGAGGAAACCTTTCAGAAGCAGTTTTCTTCCTGCTGGTGCTCTTCACAAAACGATATAGAGAGGAATTACTAGTCCTAAAAAAAAACTTTATATGGACATGTTCTTTAAGGTACGCATGCGCGGCTCATTTTTTAGTGGTCATTGGTTAATAAGTAGCAGGTTTTAATGCATTTTATATTTGTCAGTGCTGTGATGTTCCAACAAGACCGAAATATAAGTGGGTAAGTAAATTTACTGGCAAGATAATAAGTCTGTGATCATTTCATAGAGACAGTAGACTATAGAGCATCAGTTTAAAACAAATCTATAAAAAATGTAATAGGGAAGGGATAACTGCAACGGACAAGATGACCCATGGGGTGTGTGTAATAGTCTTACTCGGATACACCTATAGCTGGGTATAAACATGACAGACATTGAAAAATTTTATTTTTTAAAGATCAAGATACACACAGTACCAAGCGTTGCATAGGGAGAAAGTTCTGGACTGTGTGTTTCCCTCGAATGCAGACGACTCCCTCTATAAGTAGACTACTGTGGCCAAGGGAAATTTTCGGTCTTTCCCGAATGACCACTTGGCCTGTAGGAACGATAGGCGACTGCCATTACACACACTGCAAAGAAAGCGCCGAAACCGTCAGACCCGACGTTATTGGGGCTTTATCGCTAGTGTACCTAGCTTTAGAAATAACATAACCTGCATATTCACTACTACACCAAGGTAGCCATGTTTTATCAAACACAGGTATCCTGAGTAATATGAAAGATTTTCTCCCCAATCATTATGTCTCCATCTGATGGGAGAGGGTAGCAATATGCCATATGGAGTATGCTCCTATATGAATCTTGTTGGCCATCATCACTTACTGTATCCACCTATTGAGGGGGTGTCCCATGTTTTCTACCTTTCTCCCCAGGGTCCGGGCATATTATGTTGAATACAGTATATGTTCCCGCAAAGCTGTTGCCCATGGGCATGACCACCAAATATGGATGAAAGTTCCCTGTACTCCACAGCTCCAAAAGTGGAGAAACATGTGAGTAGATAGTGTGTAGGATTGTGGGTATTTTTTTCTGTATACACCCTTTAGAGCTGTTTCTCTGAGAGCTATGTTGAGGCTTCCTCTGTTGATGTTGATGAACACTGTCTCCCAGTTAAAGTCAGTTTCTTCTAATTGTAGATCTGTGTTCCAGCAAAGAGGAAGGTATAGAGTTGAGCTATCAGTATATGTAGGAGAGAGCTTCTGCTATTGAGGGAATACACACACATAGATTTTCAAATCCTGATAGAGGTTGTAATTTTTCTTAATTTTTCTTCTTGATGAGTAATTTTTTTTTATAATGATTTGCAGCTGGGTGGAAATTAGATATCATTTTTGGGTTTCCTCACAGGATATTAGATCTGAACTCCTGATAAAATGTTGAAATTTTTGTCCCACCCAATACCGCCATTCATAATGTTTATCTTTGTAACCTGCCAGGAAAGCTGGGTATGCAATCATCGAAACAGCTCTAGAAGGCAGTGGTGTAACGATGGGGCCCACAATGCGGATTAAGGAGTAAGAGAGCCCGCAAACCCCTTCACAGAGGCTATGCGACCAGATGTTTTAAACTGCTGCTTGTGCGTATGCAGTAAAGATCCGCTGTTTAAAACATCCACAGGCTTTTTAAACAGCTGATAGTATCTTTACAATATATGTCAGGGGCCTGGGCACCAATCTTGGGGGTACTTGTGCCCCTGCAGTTACGCACCTGCTAGAAGGGGTTGTCTGTAATGGGGAACATTTACATGCCAAATCCTATAGTTTCAGGGGGAGTTTTGTGCAGGGGCTGAGAGCATTGGTGGGGGGCCTTTCCCCCTGGGGAACAAACGCTATATAGTGGAACCTTAAGCTTCATAACCAAGTGCAATTGTATGACACCTGGGGAATCGGTCAATGAGACCCAACCGAATATCAGTTCAGTCCCACAAAGCGCCCACACATGGCATGATTGTCGGATGAAAAGTAAAGACATCTTGGATATAAAGTAATACCTTTTATTGGCTAACTAAAATGATTGAAAATGCAAGCTTTCGAAGCACTAGGCTTCTTCCTCAGGCATGATACAATACTGAATCTTATAAAGCACTCTATTTTATACATACTAGAACAAAGACTTTCTGACATTACACAGATGTTATCTTTTGCACCCATGTCTGATTGGCAATGGCTGTCGTAAATAAAACAGTAAATACACATTCAATGATCACAGGCAGTAATAAAAGAATTAGCAAGGGTTAAATAAACATTAGATACACTTCACCTCTAGTGTCCATGGAGGGTCTGGTATAAATGAGATATTTATGGGTTTGGGTGGTTTAGAGGAATTTAGTCTGATTAACTCTACATGACATTAAGATTAGAAACATAGTGACACATAAAGTTTAGATCTTTGTTGAGTCCAGAGTCCCAAATTTTTGTATAAATTTACATTCCCATTCTAACCTTTCCTTTTGGGATCTGAAATTTCCCATAAACACTGTGACTTTTAGGTCTTTCAAGCTGTGTCCTTGGCTGCAGAAATCGGCACCCACAGGGACATCTCATTTATTGTTATTAATTGTGAATCGATGAGAGTTCATCCTTTGCCTCAGGGTCTGTCCAGTCTCTCCTACATAAAGTCCTGAGGGGCACCTAGAACATAAAATCAGGTATAACACATTGGATGATTTGCAGGAGAAGGTTCCCTTTATTAATTCTCTACTACGGATGAAAAGTACACATTGTGCATCGCCCCCACGATCATACGTCTGTATGAAGTTTTAAAGGTTTAAGAAGGGGCGGGCGTTCTCAATGTCCATCCAAAATGGAGGCTCTGATGGGGTATGCCATTTGATGAGATTTGTCATCTGTTTTCAATCATTTATTGAAATCAATTTAGCCAATTCTGGTTTTAGGTTGAAAGTGAAGATGTCTGTTTTGTCTACATTAATAATTAATATGGAGTCCAAATAGATTGGCGACCTTCTGTAGGTGGTTAAATAGATAGGAGACATGATAGGGGGGATATGATTGACAGAAGCAAAGCCACAGGCTTATTTATGATGGTTTAACAACAGGTTCATGTGTGGGGTCTGTTTAGTAGACAGCCTGGCAATATTGATCTGTCTTTTATACAAAAGCTAATAACACCTGTCCAACAATCCCATTAGCTGCCAAATTACTTTTCAAGAACTAAACTTCAAGTCCAGTTGATCTAATTGAATACAACAGATATACCATGACCTGGATAAATGAGAACCTTCACAAGCATATTACAAAGATTACACACTTAAGTGTTTGGGTAGCTTTAGAACTGTCACAATCCCATTATGTCTATGGTATCCAGATCAAAAAAAAGTTTTTGGGGATAAATAAAACTCAGTGTAAACATAGTTTTGGGGCAAGTGTGTGAACTTTGTGGTGTTTTGGGGACATTTGTACCATCTTTAATTCTTTCCAACATTTCAACTCCACCAAGGTGGATTTTAATTAAAATACTTTAATGCACCATAGAGTAGACATCACATCACTGAATTTACAGATGATTTAAGCAAAGGAGAATTTAGTATGATTTCTTTCTTCCAGTAATTGGGATTATTTTACAGGGTATCTCCACTCAATACTTATACAGTATATACTTTTTTTCAGTTTAATTGAAGAATGGGAGGTAAAGGAGCTATGTCTTACCATTCTTCAATTAAACAGCCAGTTGACAGGAGCGCACAGAAAGAACATACCTGTGATCGAGTTCCTCTGCTGTTTCTGCGATCCCTTTGTGGACCTTAATCAAAATTAAATATGACCACAGCACCACAGTTCAGATTTTTACTAGCCACCTTGAAGAAACCTTCAAGGTGTTTCCAGAGATACTTTAACATATAGTTAGAATTGGGCATGACATTACTGAACCAGGCTAATTTTAAACCTTATTGGGCCTCTAAAGCTAGATGAGAAAATTGGTCCAAATTACGGTTTACTTTTTGAGGATTCAAGTGAAATACTAAGCTTAAATAAATATTATGCTTACCCAATGGCCAATGCCTTAGTTGGAAGTCAGGTGTAAAATACTCCATAAAGGGTTACAGGTAGGTTGCATTAACTTTGTTAGCAGGTAGCATTAACTCAGTGATAATTATCATGGCCAATAATAATGGTGTGCCATATGTAACACCTAATGAACAGCCATTTCAGACAACAATTAGTTTGTGTATGGGCGTTTGGTCATACGTTCCTGATATGCCAGGTCATCGATCGCACAACTGTATCTAGATTTAGGTAGTTTGCTTTGATCAATGGAAATGAAAAGTAGAGCTAATTCTGGAAATATGTATTTTGTTCTGTCAGAAGTTTTGTCAAAAAGTATACTGATTTTCTTTTCTTTTAGCTCAGGGTAGCGATGAGACCCAGTTTTGCACCGAATCTTGTTTCAAGTTGGAATTGCGGGTTTCAAAAAATAGCTGATCCACTGGAATATTTGAATTCCAAAGGGCTACGTATTCAGGCAGAGTGAGAACTCTGCCTGAAAAGGCTGTTTTCACACTGTCAGAGAGAAGGGCTGTACCTTCATTTAAAATCAACTTGTTTGGAGACCACAGTTCCCCTTTAATGGGTCATACAATAAACTCTCTGGTGCATTGTTTACTAATAGGTCATATCAGAGGACACGTGGACATCCTTTAAGATTGGAAGAAAAGAAGTTTCATCTTCAGTTTAGGAAAGGTTTCTTTACAGTGAGAATGGTGAAACTGTGGAAATGTCTTCCAGCAGATGTGGCAATGGCAAGTTCATTGAATAGCTTTAAAAGTGGGCTTGATAAGTTTCTAAAACTAAAATATATTGAGAATTACTGGTATTAATACATATACTGCAGTTCTGGTTTATCGAGGGATACTTTCTAATTGTAATTTGGAGTCAGGAAGGAATCCCCCCCCCTTTTTAGCTGTTTTTGTTCCTCTGGATCAACTGTTAGGTAGGGTTAAAAAGGAGGGTGAAAAGGTTGGACTTGATGGACACATGTCTTTAGTCAAGCCTGATAAGTAGGCTTAATGAGTGATGTCAAAACGTTTTGTTTGTTAGAGATGTGTAATATGTTGTTAAAAAAACAGTAGTGGAGATGATGACTGATATCCCTTATATTATATAAATATATTTGTATTTTCATAGGAGATTGCATTGCGTTTTTAGGAGCTACCAATGTGGTGGGGGGTATAGGATATTACATATAGGTGTGTGTACTATCTCACTATTACCATTTAAATGACCATCAGTAAATGTATATAAAGTTTAGCACTGACTAATATTAGGTTCAACGGAAAATATACAAAATACATAAACTTACTTACAGAGCTGAGATCCCTATTTCAACATGGAATGGTCAAAATAGGAGGTTAAACCACACCCCTTTGTCTGCTCTATGTGAAAAGAAGTGTAATCCCAAAAAAGTTTCTGTCTGCTACACAGGATGTGATGTGTATTGTAATGGACAAATACACCAAGGCTCCTTATATACCACCCCCAGACTGCAGGTGGTGTCAGTGAGTGATAAAAGACAAGACATCCCTGCTCTCTATGGTAGGAGGAGAGAAAGTGAAAGTAGATTGTGGTGTGTGTTTTGGAATGATATTGAATGCAACACAAGACCCTGTGTATAAGACCCTGTGTATAAGATCCTGTGTGTAAGATCCTGTGTATAAGATCCTGTGTATAAGACCCTGTGTATAAGACCCTGTGTGTAAGATCCTGTGTATAATACCCTGTGTATAAGACCCTGTGTATAAGACCCGGTGTATAATACCCTGTATATAAGACCCTGTGTATAAGATCCTGTGTATAAGACACTGTTTATAAGATCCTGTTACCACCTGTTGGGAGGACAGATTACTGGACAGACAAGTTACCTTATTGGATACAAACTCTGAGGCAACAGATAAGTGTACACCAACTTACAAGGACACACAATATACAGGCCTGGTCAATATTCAAAGTGATGCACCATAGACAGGGACACTCCTGATTACTGCACATGTTATGTGGGGAACCTGTTTATGTCTGCTTTGTGCCAGGCCACCAGAGTAACCCACTGTGGGCCAAGGTTCCCCCTAATCCTTCCATAAAGCAGTTATCTGGTACAAATTGGTGGCAGCGGTGCTGGTAATACCATTTATTCTCTCTGTTTTCTTTCTATGTTTGTTCTCTGCATTAAGCTATGGAGGCTGCTACTGAAAGTATTGATTTAAATTCTCCTGTCCTTGTACCTGTAGATGTAATTCCCCAATTAGACTCCGTAGCTCTACCAGGCACAATTGCCAAACCTATTTTCAAACCTGATCCATTTGATAGGGTAACTAGGGAGTATAGATGGACACTGAACCCATCGGTTCTGAATCAGGACGGATCCTACGGATTTCGGGACTTTGGAAGATATTTTCGATAATTATTGAAGTACGGGCCTATTTTCGATAATTTTCCGATCGTATTTCCGAAAATCGAACGTTCAAAGGCTATTTTCAAAAATTATCGAAAATAGCCTTGAACATTTGAAAATCTTCGAAAATACGATCGGAAACTCAAAAATGGCCTCCAATCCTATTTTTGATAATTTCGAACGTTCAAGGCAAGAAAATTATTGAAAATAGCCCCGTACTTTCGATTATTATCGAAAATTCGTTCCAGTTTCGGATTTTCATATTTTCGGGATTTTCCCGAGATCCGGAAATTCGAAAAACAGAACGAAACTAGTGAGTTTCGGCCATCTCTACTAGGGAGTGGACTGATTGGCTAGAACAATTTGAATTGTCAGACACTATTAATGGTTGGGATGAAGGTGCTCGCTTGCAAGTCCTTAGCCTTTTGGCTAGTGGTACAGCCAGGCAGGTATACCAAGGATTTACTATAATACTGAAATAAAAAGCAGTTATCAGATATTAAAAATTGCTCTGAAGCATTTTTTTCCATTTAGATCTGTATAAAAGAGTATATAAAGGATAAATCAATTTATTTAGGTAACTGGGATAAGAATGTTTGTTATAATTTGTTATTAGGGCAATCCCTTATATTATATAAATAAATTTATATTTTTACGGAGATTGCATTTAGTTTTTAGGAGCAACTAACTAGGTGGGGGTATATTGCATTATTACACATAGGAAAGGTCCATATGTATGTGTGTAATTAGCACTATTTAATTAAAATCACCATAAGAAATAACACCATACAAAGTATAGTACTATTACCTACTACTGAATTACAAAACAATTTATATACAAATAAATAAAACTAAACTTACTTTACTGGATACCCCTAAGTTTGAATGGAAAACTCAAAATGATAGGTTAAGACACACCTTCAGGATTTCTACAGGGTCTCCATGTAGACACTAAAAGGAAGTGGAATTTTACTAACATCCAATGAGAGGTTCTGATCTTCCACTGTTAGCAAATCAAAAAATTCTCTTAGGCATTGTCCATGAAAAGACAGGAAGTGTAAGGAAGTTCCTGTATTACACCCAGTTATGTGCTGTTTGTAAAACATGTGACAGTCTTAGCCAATTAGAAAATTCTTCATCACATTTACTCCCCCTCCCCTCTCCATAGAAAATAATGAGACAATCCAGTTTCTGTTTGCTAGACAGGAAGTGTCTGTTTATGATTAAATGACTTTGCATGTCTCTTAAACTACCCAGCATTCTTAGAGAAATGGGCAATTTTTACCCCAATATTAATATATTAAAGATGAGGCTGTCAGGTACCATCAGTTATAAGAAGGCTCTACTTCATTTTATACCCTCTCCATAACTTGTCAAGCTAATCAGAATCCTGTGTTTCCTAACCCCATAGTGACTGTAAATCTGGAACTTGCTGTGGTAATTACTAATAAGTATGAACCTAGCAGGTTATTCTGGATCCTGTATAGGGTCTCAGGATGTCCAATGGAGCTGTCCAGATTGAATTGCACATTGTGGCTGGATCTGTGTTCAGATCTGCAGGTTAATACCATTTTGTCTGGATACATATAATACATGTGTCCCAACTGAGCATCTGCTTTGTGTGAGAGCCCTGGACAGATGACTGTTGGTCACAGTAACAGTGGCTGCAGCCAGCAGTGCATGTGACAGACTGATCATGTGGTCCCATAGGGAACTGCATGATTGGCCGTGATTTACTAACTGACCCATTTGTCTAATACGGACGACCGAACTCGGCTAGTCACGGCTAGCCGCCCCACACCATCACATATTTCCAGCCGGCTAATCCGTGGCACTATTGGTTCACTACTGGTGTTTACCCAGCCTTAAGGTTCGTACACACATGTGATCGCGGGTGCCATGATGCACGATGTGTACGAACGGCCGATAATCGTGCCATGTAGGGGCACTTTATTGGCTAAAATGGCCGTTCTGTCGATACACGGCATGAATATAATCCGAAATGGCTGTTTGCACACGTCATGCATCGGCGATTACATGTGTGCACAAAAAAATTTTTATACTCTGTGTGGAGCTTTTAGCTCTTCTATCCACACCTCTCCCTAACATGTATATTCAATCAGTATGTGCTCCCAAGTCCTAACCCCATAGGTTAGTTAAACTTGTTGGGGTAAATAATAATAAATATGAACCTTGCATGGTAATAAGGATACTGTATAGGATTTAAGGTGGCTATACATATATCCAATTTTACTTATCCAACCAAGCGCTCATGCAATATTAGTTTGATCTTGCCAGAACCAGCTTTCCCATTCTTCTATGCCACAGACAGGCGGTTCTTGCAGGATCGGTCTAATGTCGCGGGAAAGTAAAATCGGATATATGTATGGGCTGCTTTTGATTGCCCAAAGGTGCTGTTTAGATTGCCTGAGTCAGTTCTCAGACCTGCAGGTTTGTTCCACATAGACCCTCTATATTCTAGCTGGCAGGTAGTATAGGTAAGGGAGGATATAAGTGTTTGTTCGTTTAATATGGTGCGATTATTTGGTTTTTTTTTAGGACCTTCAGACTAATTTTATTAGGGCCCCCCCTGGATGTTTCCTGATGGTTCCTGTGAGCACTGCAACTACACATAGCAAAACATACACACATAATTTCCACGGTGCACCAATGGGCACACTTTTGCTAGTGTTATTATAATAACATGATGCTGTGAGGTACCTTCTGTTATAATATATGAGGTACCATCACCACTTGCCGTGGTGAATACTAATAAGTATTAACCTAGCATGTTTAGTTTCAACCACACAGTGTAGCAGGATTGCCTGGGTCTATTCTCAGATCTGCAGGATTATCCTATTTAGTTCCTCTGGAAGCTGGTGACTGTTTACAGTAACAGTTTAAAATATACCTGTGTAAAGATTCTATATCCATTATATCCACACATAGCAAAACATACACACACATAATTTCCATTGTGCACTAATGGGCACACTTTTGCTAGTACCTTATATAACTAAGCCTGACAGGACATCCATTTCTGGAATGGCATCTATGCTAATAAAATAAAACAAAGCTCCATTCACAAGCCCTGCATTTGGAACCATTTAACCATCTAATATACATCTTACTAAATTGAAATTAAGAGATCTTACCTACGCAGTCCACATGATATTGATACAACTTTTCAAAAACAGAGTGACAAGCTGGAAACAGCATTTTTGTCAACTATTTCTTCTCACTATAGATAAATCTCCCTTTTTCTGTGCTAAAAAGCTATTACTGTTGGAAGGCGGAGACATGAACCAAGAAAACAAAAAGCATTTAATGCCAAGCTAATCAATCTAGCATCTAAGAAACAGCTGCAAATGCACCTGTCAGGTAATCAGAACACAAACAAAAATGAAGACACGGTGCACATTTTCAAACCGATATAATGAAGAGCTTAAGAGCACTATAACAGGATTCAGCGAAAGGGACTAAAAAAAATAGACTTTGAGCCTGGTGAGTCAAGCTCAGAAGTAAAGGATTAGTGTAATCTTGCCCATGAACTGCCATCCTGACTAAACTAATTCATTTCAACTATGTAATGAATGATTGGAAAACAGAGAATGTTCAGAGTGTAATGCTGCAAACTGCACACGAGAGGGCAGCAGTAATCCACATAACACGTTAATTACTCGCTCTGTGCATTTTTCATGTAAGCAAATATATTAACAGATTTATACAGAAGACTCAAATCTGCATACCTGATCTAATAAACAAAACATATAGGATCAATGGTGTTTGCAAAATGCTCCCAGAGCAACAGTAACAGCTTAATTATTACAATCTCAGTGATTATTTTGCTTGTTGTTAGCAATATAAACAAACAAATGAATTAACTGTGCTCTGTGATTTTTAGATTCTGATATCGTGTGGACATAATAAATTGATGATACCCAAAAGTGTGTGTCTTTATGCGTGTTTGTGTGTGTGAATGTTTATACCAACAAGTGATCAGAAAGATACAAAATATTTTCTTTATTATATGTCTAAGATGAACCTGAACTATCAAAAAGAGTTGGTCACTAACAGGGAGATTTAATAAAAGTTCTTATAGTTTAAAATGGTGCTAATTTTGCCCCAACCGATTAGATGTTAATTACCATTTCAAGGCTAACATCTGATTGGTTGGGGCAAAATTAGCACCATTTTAAACTATAAGAACTTTTATTACATCTCCCTGTATATATAAACAGTACAATTCTAAATAAATTAAGCTATCATCAGCAATCCCCCACATCAGAAATGTTACACATCCCCATATTCACATTGTCTTTAGTATTTAATGGTAGTTAATATAATGTCCAGTTTAAAAAGGACAGGTGGAATATTGCAATGTCCAAAACAGGATACTATTAAAGTCTGTGATTAGAAAAAAGAGATATTTTTTCTAGAGAAAATTTGATTGTTACCTTTCCTTGCATTTTGGAAATTGCAAGTCATTAAACCTGTGGGCTGTTGGACCATTTGTTAGACCTACTAACTTTTACCTGACATTTTGCTTTACTTCAAAGGACTCCCAACAAGTTAAAGAAGCAGAATTGGTCTTTGAAGCTTCACCCACCCCCACCAGACTTTTAAAGGGTATCTTTACTCTAAAATCAGATTAAGCCAACAAATTTATTCATATACATTTATCAATGATACAAATCCTTTAAAATGTTATTCATTATACAGCCATGGTATTGCACCATTTTGCCTGTATTTAGGAATAGTGTTCCCTCAACATTATACTTTCTACACTATATGTATACTAGTTAGCAATCATATTGTAACATTCTGGTTTTCAGTGTTGCAAAATGGATCCCAGTTTTTAACCCTATATCATCTATATTATATTCATCCACTAATATCTATATTAGTATTTTATGTTATCATATTTATGGGGATTAACCCCAAACTGTATTCACAATATTTTGAATGGAAATATGTGGATGGAAATATACAAATATGCCTGGTTTATTCATTTTAATCCATTGCCCAAATATATGTTTATTTATCGGTGTCCTGAGTGATGTCCATTGTTCACAATTCATCCAGATACTTTTTACAGGATCAGAATCTGTTGAAAAGTGAAGAAATTGGACACGTTGGTAATCATTCACTTAATAAAAGGTTTAATTGTCCAGCACTCATTCAACCCATTTGGTAAAAGTATATCTAGCCATCACAGACATGAGACATTCCTAAGGCTGCTGGCGAACACAGCCTCAGACTTCAGTGTGTGAGGGAGACAGGAAGTCCCTCCTCCTCCCTGCTGTGTGAAGATCCCCACAGAGAAGGGAAGGTAATCTACAGCCCTACTCTCCCACTATGTGAAAACAGTCTTTTCAGGCAGAATTCTCACTCTGCCTGAAAAGGCTGTTTTCACACAGTTTTCTGTAGGGGGGGTCTGAGTGGCCCACGGCACCCGCGAGTGGGCATGGCCATGGCACCCATGAGTGGGTGGGGCTAATGCACTCATGAGAGGGCGGGGTCACATGGCGCTGTAAGGGAAGGGGCCAAGGGGGGCCTGCAAATGTAGGGCCTATGAGGTCCATGAGTGGGAGGGACCAGGGGACTTGCAAGATGAGGGTGGCTGCAAGGGAGAAGGGGACACAGGGCAGGTTGACTGTCACATGGTTTCAGAGCAGGAAGCAGGAAGTGCAGGGGACTTGGTGATGCTGCTGCCATACACAAAAATGTAAATATCTTCAAAACTACGCAAAATAAACAATAAAAAATGAATTGCAAAAATTCTCAGGAGAGCAATTCCTATCAATTTACCTAAATTCATTTTTGGACCACAGTTCCCCTTTAATATTGTATGCAGAGTGCTAATCAGAAATTAAGATGACACTGGTACCCAAGGGTACCCAAATCTTAAGGGTTTTTCCTTTCTGCCTTTGACATCCTATGAGAAAAATACATTTCAGACAATTAGGTTCACCCAGACTTTTCTAGCAGGGTACACATAAAGACCAATATGAAGGTCATGTTCTGTAAACTTAATTCAGACACCGCGAGAAAGACCTAAAATTTGCTGTGTTTGTGTTAAACCCTTCTCCCAGATGTTGAGGGGATAAAAAACTGATATTGTGATGAAAAGAGTGATTGCCTTATTGTCGTATGGACCTTTGGCCATGTTGCCCTTTATTATATATACAAATATAAGGATATGCTGCTCAAATCTTTATTTAAAAATACTTTCAGGTGCGGTGCAATGGAGGAATGGCAATAAAAATTTTAGTAGTATATCCTTATATTTGTATATAATAAAGGGCAACATGGCCAAAGCTCCATTGTATGCTTTGCCCCCTGTGTGAATCTATTCTCTGCCACTTTAAGGCAGTCCAGATAGAAAGTAGGTATCTAAGGTCTGTAAGCTCACATGGTTCCCTGGAATAGGTCATACTAAAAGAGAGAAGCAGGTATGGTCTTGTTGCCCCAGGGATTGTATATTTTTCTCACTAGGTTAGGACTGATGCTTGGATACTGCCTTGGAGTGGAGCATCAGCTTAAGTTATAGTATGTTTGTACAAACAATGTAACTAAAGGTTTCCATTTTAACTTTAGTGCAGGTGATTACCCTTCTTTGCTTGCATATATGTTTAATTCTTATACCTAATTCATTTTTTGTGTAATGTATAAATTGCCTGTCCTTCATTGCACCGCACCTGAAAGAATTTTTGAGCAGCATATTTTGTATTTCTATATAATATAGGGGAAAACAGTCAAAAGCTCCATTTTATGCTTTGTCCCTGTGTGAATCTATTCTCCGTCCCTTTAAGACATATAAGATCTCTAAGCTCATATGGTTCCCTGGAAGAGGGTATACAGCACTAAATAAAGAGAGAAGCATGTATGGTCTTGCTGCCCCCAGGGATTGTATATATTTTGATATTTTTCTCACTAGGTTAGGACTGATGCTTGGATCCTGCATTGGAGGGGCGCATCAGCTTAAGCATGTTTATACAAACAATGTAAAAAGGCTTATACTGTATGTGTAGCTGAGTGCTGGAGTCTTTTGTGTAATGTATGTGTGTATATATATCACTGGTATCACATCTTATAACCATTACATCATATAAAACATCTTATTAATGCATAGAGCACTTATACCATCAACCGAGTCTTCCACGGCTCTGTGTCAGTAAAATATATAAATATAGGATCTCCGACTTGGGAACAGTGTATGTAGATCGTGACTCCGTGGTATGGCATGTGGGGACAGCTGTATTTACCTGTATTACGTATTTATATTCTGACAGTGTGTCCGATCCCACAGACAGACTCTCGGTTTCACGATGGATACAAACTGTCAGGAAAGTGTATAGTGACTTGGTAAGAATGGGTTAACTATTGGTATTAGTTCTTGCAAAGGGCCAATAAAAATACCATTCCACCCTGGAACAGTCCTATTGTTTATATTACGATTAGTGAAGCATAGAACCAGATCTCCTTTTCCAGACAATGTGGGGCCGAACCGAGTATCTGGAATTCTCTTCAGCTAGGGGTCTGGTGGGTACTAAGAGGTCATTTTAAGGACAGTCATACATGTATATAAATATATTTCAGTATTGGATTGTGTAAGACAGAAACCAATATTACATCTATGAATGGAAAGTAAGGCCCATTAATATGATACCCAACATGGAGCCCTTATTCCCTTGCCAAGGTGAGTTATTAATATCTTGGGAAATATGGATTACACACAGGTCATGTTTGGTATTGGAGGAATTGATAATTAATACTGGAGAGGAATATGTGGTCAATATCCCAGTACAATGTAGAGATCTACATCTATATGGAATCTGCCTAACTGAGGGGGAATGAGTGCTTTTGGCTAGTCGTAAATCTGGACTTTGCTAGACACTCCCACCTCATGCAATAGCCAGGAGTAGGAGGTGTTTCATCAAATGGTTTAAAAAGCCTTGTAGCCCATATAACTTTGTTCATACTGAGGGGACATGCTAAAACGTGTGTATGGACCCAATGTTTCTTCCCGCCCCGGGATACAGGACTTCTTCTAGTGAGTAGGGTCTGTGAATATTTTTATCCTTTTTATTTTATATAACTGTTGTACCTATTGTATGTCATTTTATTATAACATCATCAAGTTTTGTCTTTGATGCTCTAAAAGAACTCAGTTAGCCTCTGATAAGTTTATATGTGTTTGAATGGATTGTGCAGTGTAAATGCTAATTAACTCTGTGACTGCTTGTGAAGGTCTGATGCTAATTAACCAGTTAGTTGCTGGAGTGAATGGTGTAGTGTTAACCATTTAGCTGCTAGGACAGGGGTGTGCATAGTCAGTGAGAGTCAAAAGTGGGTTTTTGGGGCGTCTTTAAGGCCGTAACTTAAAGTGGTGGCAGCAAATACCGATTAATTAGTCAGATCACGTGCCCAGCGAACTGGCGTTCGTGACACAAACGTTATTTAAATTTATCACTCATCTCATTATGGGATAGATATGGTATAAGTGCTCTATGCATTAATAAGATGTTTTATATGATGTTCTGGTTATAAGATGCGGTACCAGTGAAAAAGGTTTTAGAGGTTTTATTTGGCACGGTGTTATTATTGTATATTTATTGCACTAAGTCTATTATTATGTGTGTATGCCATAAGATGTGTTGTATTCCCCTATTGGGAGGGTAGGTGTGTCTTGGTGAGGTGGAGGCCGGACTGTCATGCTGTTGCTGGCCTATCGGTTCTGCTTCCGAAGCACACACACCTTCCCTCCAGCTATTGGTGGAGAGGCCGATCATGTGACTTAATGTGGCAGATATGGGGTTGTTATAAGGGGGATTGCTGTATGTACACTTTTATCCTGATGACGGCCGCGACTGGCGGTTGAAACGCGTTTATGTGTGTGTAATAAAGGTTGGAGTTTTGTTACAAGTCCCTGGAGTGTTTCCGAAGTTTGTAACTTTTATATATATATATATATATATATATATATATATATATATATGTATGTGTGTGTGTGTGTTTAAAATTGTGTATACAGTATAATATTGTAATTTTTTAAAATCAGATGATGCTCATAATTTTTCCTAAAAGAAGGTAGCGGAGGTAATTTCATGCATTCTAAGTTCTGGATAGTTAGGCAAAAAGATTTACATGTATTTTATGGGATTTAATATATTCTCCTGAATGTAACACTTTTTTAGGCATGGCTGTTTGATTAACATTTGCATATCAGACACCATGAACATTGAGGAAGCTTATGGCCTTGGAGTTCACACTGCAAGCATTCCATCTGCAAGCTGATCCTACTTTAAGGAAAGGGGATGTACAACTGATTATGCTAAAGCAAGAAATTAAACTGAAGTAGAACAGAGTTAAAGCCCCAAGCATAGAACACATAAAGCATTATGGTTTATGAAGGCAGTGCACATGTGATAAATTTGATCTCATTTCATTCTTTGCCATTCCGCTTACTTTCCTTCATTTGATGTTCTGACACACTTCATTACATTTTTGTGTTTTAATTTGTTCTCCCTAGCAAACACAACAATATCCGCAATACCTGATGCATAAATTTGCAAACAGAGAATAAAATGGGAGACAGTAATGCAATAGTAGCTTCTTATAATCAAGTAATGCTTTAAAAAAAGACAATATTATACTGAGGAGACATATCACAATCATTACATTCTAAAAGTGTTGTTAATTGCATTTGATTGTTTTAATTTAACTGTTAATGTTTTTGTTGAATCTAAACCTGCATAAAGTCTGATTTTCTGATGGGTAATTGACATGTTTTCTTAATAAAATTGAAAACATAAGGGCCAATCAGTAAAGATGTTACTAGTATGACAAATTAGTGATACCAATGTCAAAAAACCATGGGGTATCAGTAATGTACCATCATAAAATAACACCAGAACATGAGGTGTCAGTGGAGTAACTACTGCCCCGCCACCCCTGCAACCACGGAGGGCCCAGTTTGTAAAAGGGGCCCAACACAACCTCCACAACTAGCTGTTTTTAAACAGCTGATCGTGCATATGAAGGAAACATACGCACAATCAGCTTTTTAAAAGACTGGACCCGAAGTTCTGGAATTGTATAATGTATTAATGAATTAATGAAGAAATAACTCTCTAATAAAGACTTAATTTCAGATGATCCATCAGTAATGTATACCCGAAAAGCTTTCTTTTAATAAAAAAGCTTTAAAAATTAAAATAGTAACCTAATTACAATCTGGTTTTTAGTATTGCACCCCAGCAAAGTGCTAGGAGTTCTGCATTTTCACGTAGTCTGATTTAGATGTGTTGCTGAACAGACAAAAGTTTCTGCTACTGAGATTGCATCATGTTGGAATGTACAGATGGGTGAAGCTTGGATTGTGAGATAGCAACAGAAGTTTGAGCCAAGCTGAGCTAACACGTCTCATTTGCTTAAGGAAAACCCCCCCGTCATGTAGTTGCAGCAGACAGACTCCACGGAGCATAACATAACTAGTTTCCTTAGTCAGACAATGTTCCCCAATGATACAATAGTGTCTATTTTTTTCCTGGTATTTTAAAATCCAGCCTAAAAATATTGGGATTTTAAAATCACGGTTAAAAATTCCAGATAAGAAATTATTTAAAATTGTATCCTGTGATTTTTATCTGGGGTTTTTAAATCCTGGGAATTTAAAATCAGGGATAGAAATCCCAGGATATTTAAAAAAAAACAAAAAAACCCAAGAAGCCCAGGATCCGAATTTAAAAAAAAAGCTAATTTGAAATTTTTTTTTTACAATCGTATCTGGATATTTTAAAATCATGGATAAAGATCCAGGGATTTTAAAGTCACTTTTAAAAATTTGGATTAAAAAAAATATTTACAAGAATTCAAAATTATTTCCTGTGATTTTTATCTGGGATTTTAAAATCATGGATAAAAAGCCCAGGATACAATTTTGAAATCACAGATCATTTAAAATAAAGATTCTTTTACAATCATATCCATGGATTTTAAAATCAAGGATAAGGATTTTCAGGATCAGGATTTTAAAGTCACAGATATAAATCTCAGGTTAAAAAAATATTTACACGAATTTAAAATTATATCCCATGATTTTTATCTGGGATTTTAAAATCATGGATAAAAAGCCCCGGATACAATTTTAAAATCACAGATCATTTTAAAAAGTTTTTTTTTTACAATCATATCCAGGGATTTTAAAATGAAGGTTGAAAATCCCAGGATTTTTAAGATTAAGGCTAAAAATCACAGAATTTAAAGCCACAGATAAAAATCCCAGATTAAAAAAATATTTACAAGAATTTAAAATTAAATATAATTTGAAAATCATGGATACATTAAAAAAAATTAAATCGTACCCAGGATTTTTCAAGGATAAAAATCATGATAAAAATCATGAATACATTTAAAAAATCGTATCCCAGGATAATAAAATTAAGGATAAAAATCCTGGGATTTTAAAATCACAGCTAAAAATCCTGGATAAGAAATTATTTAAGAATTTAAAATTGTATCCCGTGATATTTATTTGATTGTTTTATCAGAGATAAAAATCACTGGATTTTAAAATCCAAGACAAAAATCCAGAGAGATCATGGATAAAATCCCGAGATACCACGGATAAAAATACCAGGATACAATTTTAAAATCACAGATCATTTACAAAAAATTATTTTAAAATCAAAGATAAAAGCACCGTCATTTTAAAACCAAGGCTAAAAATCTTGTGATTTTAAAATCACCCCATAATTTTTATCTGGGATTTTAAAATCACACAATTTTAAAATCCCAAATTAAAATCTTGAGATATCACAGATAAAAATCCCAGGATTTTAAAATCACACATCAAAACACCAGGATATGTTTTTAAAATCATGGATCATTTTTAAAAAAAAAACAATTGTTAACAACCTTATCCCGGGATTTTTAAACCCCAGGAATTTAAAATAATGCATAAAAAGTCCAGGATACGATTTTTCAATTCTGGATCATTTAAAAAATTATTTTTACAATCGCTTGTGAAGGTTTTAATTCATCCAGGTCATGGTATATCTTTGTGTGTGTGGGAAAATAGAGGTGGTGGGTTCGACACCAACTGTCTGCCATGTACAATACTGTTTTATAACACCTCTAAGCCACAATGCAATTATGCCTTGCATTCAGGACGTCCTTAAAACCTGGCTGTGATATGCTAATTGGGACTTTCCAGGGTACATAATTGCCAACATATTCTTGTACAAGTCATTCTGAATTGAGAAAGCCAGTCGGATGACTAGCAAAATGTCTTCTAGAACCAAACTTTAAGTCCAGTTGATCTAACTGAATATAACAAGTATTTTTACAATCCTATCCTTTGATTTTAAAATCAGATGAAAATCCCCGAAAAAATATTTACAAAAATTTCAAATTATATCCCTACTACAACAATGGAAAATCTACTCCATTCCCCGGGTAGGATAAATCAGCTCAATAAAAACAACTATCCTCTCAAACTTACTTAACTCTTTATGACCCTCCCGATTAATATCCCTTTTAAGGTACTCCTCCGACTCCAACATGAGCTGATGAAATTTATTTGGGACACCAGGGCTTACAAAATCTCACGCAAAGTAGCAATGGCAAGATGCTCACAGGGGGGTGTAGGGGTCCCAGATCTAATTAAATATTACTATGCTGCCCAACTAAGGTATCTTACCTACTAGGCTTCGGTAAGACCTCAGACACGTGATTACCAGGAACGGAACTTTTCCAAAAGTAACGGGCATGCAAACTTATTCTTCTACAAGGACCGTATATAAAAGGGATTATATCTTCTATATACTATATTATGAATTCCCTGCCTACTGATCCCACTTTTAAACACTCTTATATGACAAAATGGGAAAGGGCCCTGGGACATTCCATTGACATAGACAAGTGGGAGGTTATTTGGAAAGCTACAGCTAAGACTTCAATAAATATCACACAGAGAGAAAAATGCATATTTATGTTTAAGCTTTTTAAAATTAGGGTTAGATTGGGACATTTTGTAGTAAGCCAGTGTCTTGTTATGAATCGTAGAGTAATGATTCTATTTTCTAGGTCTATTATTGTTAGTAGATTTTCATTCCAGTTGGTTCTAAAATTAGGGAGCTAGTAGCATTTGTTTTTTTTTGGATATTTCTTCAGTTGTCTATTGTTGCTTTTGGAATAATATAGGAGTCGTTTATTGACTTATTTCTTAGTAGAATGGCTCCCATAATTTTTTTTAAAGTTTTGGCATTTACACATATGTTCTTCCATTGCTTTGTATTTACCACTTTATTCCACCAGTATCTTATTTGGAATAATAGTGTTGCCATATAGTAGTCCTTTAAGATGGAGACCGCCAGGCCCCCCCCATTTTATGTGGTTTAGCCATTATATGGTTATTTATTCTGGCTATGGGTTGACCCCATGTAAATTAGGTAGTGTTTCTCTGAGCTCTTAGGAAAAAGGTGTCTGGTATCGGGATTGGTAGAGATCTAAACAGGTATAGATACTGTGGTAGTATCTTGGAGGCATTTATTCTATCTAATATAGATAGCATTAGTAGTTTCCATTTTTTGGTTTGATGTTCAATTTTTTCTAATAAAGGTAAGAAGTTTATTTTGAATAAATCTTTGAGATTAGTAGAAATTTTTATTCCCAGGTACGTTATTTCTTTTGACTCGCATGAGAATCTATATTTACTCGATAGGAAAATTTGGAGTGTTCCAGATACATTGATTTCCAACACTTGAGATTTCTTTTTGTTTATTTTATAGTAGGAAACGTGGCTGAACTGTGATATGTGTTTTTGGATATAGATTAATGAGGTAATTGGGTTGGTTATTATTAGCATCACATCATCAGCAAACAAAGCAATTTTATGAAAAGTAGATCTTATTTTAATTCCTGTAATATTCACATCAAATCAAATTGTTTCTGCTAGGGGTTCCATTGCCAGAGCAAATATTAGTGATGATATTGGGCACCCCTGCCTAGTTCCATTGGTTATATTAAAGGGGGTACAAAACATATTAGATATAAATACAACTGCTGACGGTTTGGTGTATAGCACCATAACTGCTTTTTAAAAATTGCTCTGTATGCCAAACTTATCCAAATTATGTTCAAATATGTCCAATTTAGGCGATCAAAAGCCTTCTCGGCATCTAAGGTTATAAGTAGGGATGTGATGTTCTTTTGTTTAGACCAGTCAATTAGATCAATGATTCTTCTTGTGTTATCTATAGATTGTCTATTTTTGATAATGCGCACTTGGTCTTGTTGGATTAGCTGTGGTAAGATGTTTTTGAGTCTATCTGCAAAAATTTTAGAGTAGATTTTTAGGTCACAATTTAATAACGAGATAGGTCTGTAGTTGCTTATAATTGATGTATCTTTCCCTTGTTTCGGGAGAGGTACTATTATAGCTTTCTTGGGGAAATTATTGTTTTTCTATTGCTAGATTATATAGTTTTTGTAGATGAGTATAAAAAATTGAGAGAATGCTTTATAATATTCATTGGTGAACCCATCTTCTCCTGGGGACTTGTTGAGTTTTAAAGATTTCATGGTTTTGGTTATTTTGTGAAATTGGATTATCTAAATACTCGCTTTGTTCAGTTGTTGTGGTTGGTAGTTCTATAGTCAATTTCCGCATTTGGTTGTTTTGTTTCTTTGGATTTGTTTAGATTGTACAGCTTTGAGCAATATATGCTAAATTGATCACCTATTGATTGTAGGTTAGTAATTTTGTTATTGTTTTCAAGTATGTATGGGGTTTTTGTTTTAACTGCCCTATGTTTTTATCTGTTAGCTAAGTTTTTGCTTGCTTTTCTTCCTTAAGCATAGAATGATGATGTCTCCTAAGCATCCTTTCATAGTAATACATATTAAGAGAATGCAGTTTTTCCCTGGTTTCCTTTAGCTCTTTTAGGATTTGATGAGAGGGTTTTTGTTTGTTTTCCCTTTTTGTTCTATTTTTCTGAGTATGGATAGTTTTGTTCGTTTCCTAGATTTATTTAACTGGGAGGCTTGTTGTATACATAATCCTCTAATAACAGCCTTGTGGGCATTCCATAATGGGAATGCATTTATTTCAGGGGTTTCATTTATCAGAAAATATTCCTCTATTGCAGTTTGGATTTTGTTTTTAGTATTTTCATTAGATAGTAGAGTTGGGTTCCGTCTCCATGGTTTGTGTTGGTTGAGGTCAAATTCTTCTTCCAGGCGTAATATGATTGGAGCATGATCTGACCAAGTAATCGGTAGTATCTTTGTGTATGGTAGTTTTTGTAGCGTCCATTTGTCTACTAAAAAGTAATCCAATCTCGAGTATACATTGTAGGATTGAGAGAAATATGTGAAATCTCTGTCAGTTGTTTGACCCCTGGAGAGATTCTCCAGGGGTCAAACAGATCTTCTGTTTTTAAGAGATTTGAGTATGTTTTATTTCCTTTTGCATGTAGGCCTGTTGAGTCTAATTCTGTTTTTTTTATGGTATTCTTTTAACTTTAGGATAGTTATCTTAAGAAATTGTATCTGTTTTTTATTTGGTGCATATATATTGGCAATTACCAGGTTTTTGTTGATGGAGCAGTATAGGGTTATATAACTTCCGTTAGGATCTATTTTGGCTTTGTGGAGGCAATCAAGTTTTTAATAGCAATTGTAACTCCCCTTTTTTTTCTATCTAAAGATGAATGGAAAATATGAGGGAATAGTTTGTGATTAAGCAAATGAGTAGAAGATTTTTTAAAGTGGGTTTCTTGGATGCATGCAATATCAATTCTGTTAATAGTTCTTTCCATGAAAGGAATCTTTTCATTATCATTATAGGATTGTATTTTTATTACCATGGTGTTTCAGCAATTTTTTGAGAGTAGGTTGATTAAGTCTCAATTTTATTTTTCTGTTGTTGGTTGTTTAATTTCAGGTGCGTTTTATCTATATATAGTAATTTTGCTTCTGGGAATTGAAAAGCTTATTTTTCTTTACATAATATAGGACCTTAATGCACAATAATGAAAGGAGCATAAATGAAAAACAAAATTTTAAATTAAAATAGAAAATAAGTAAGATAAAAGGAATCCAGCCCATGTGGGATGGTGTATTTTTTCTAGCCATTGATTGATAACTAGTTTTGTAGGAGGGCTTGATGCCACTTGGATTTATTGACTTTGTGACAGGTCAGTTCTTGTGTGAATCTTTTCACTGTGTTGTGAAAAAATTGTGATGGATAAGCTTAAATTTTTAAGTTGTTGTATTTCAACTTTGTATGGTTGACTACACTATAACTATAATAACCACTACTTTAACTGTATTTTTCGTGGGACTTAAAAAGTATCATTTTAAATCTTTATATTCAGGATGTTTTTATCTAGTTTGGCTTTCTAGTTTTCCTTACAAACTGGTTGTCCATCTTCATTTACAGTATTAGTATATTCATAATAACATTAGATATAGTACTATACATTCTGATTGTAAGTTGTTTGTTATATTGGTAATAATCTTGGGATTTCAGAACATATAATAGTTGTTTTTAGCTTGTCACTACATATTGGTTTAGAATGACATTTAATTTTCTTAATTTCATTGCTTTCTCAGATCAAGTAATACTTTAACTTAGCATATTTCACCAACATATCTATCTTATTTATTAATAACATTTCCAATTGTTATATTTCTATTAAACATTTCTTAGGTTAGGTTATGCTTTTATATTTTTCCAAACATATAATAACAATTTTAACAGTTTTAACAGTTTTCAACTTTTAATACAATATTGATTTAATATACCCTTTAACTTTCGTTAAATAGGTAGTATGTTTCACCATTCTATCAGATTTATTTGAAGATGACAGTTTAGATCATTATACCTTTTACATTTCTTGCTTTAGATTCTACCTTGTCAGTTTTTCTAAATGTATATTAACTCTTATCAACTTGCATCAACATATTGAGTTTATTTGTCCTTGTTTTAATGATATGTTCTAAACCAGTAATACATTCTGAGTTCAGGTGATCTATATCAGGGTGTATTTCCTTAAAATATCATCTTAATTATTAATACTACTTTGAGTCATTATACATTGTTGCATTTTACTTATATATACTCAGTTTGTGTTCCATTCCTTTTGTAACTTTCCAGGCCTTTGTGAGTCTTTTAAAAGTTGAATTAGGGATCTTCAGTTCCCAATCTTGGCATTTCTGGATAGCTTCAGATGGGGTATTAAAAGTGTTGCTTCTGTCATCTTTGTTTATTATCAATCGTACCGGGAAACCCCATTTATAATTTATAGAGTTGAATCTGAGAATCTCAGTAGCAGGTTGAAAGGATCTCCTTGCTTGCATTGTTGAAGGGGATGAATCTGCAAAGAATTGTAGCTGTGCATATTTTTCTGGAATCTATGATCTGTCTCTTGTAGCTGACATAAATAGTTCCTTGCTTTGAAAGAAATGCAATCTAGTGATCACGTCGTGCAGATGGTGGAGCATTTTTCAGTTTAAATAATCTGTGTTCTGTCCAGTGTACATTCTATATTGGTGCAGTTAGGGAGTACCTCTTTAAAAAAATCTTCCATATATTGGTTTAGATCTTCCTGTCTTCTAGATCAGTAATTTTGTTTTTGATTACAGTGATAGAATTGTCTAGATTATTGTGTGCATCTACTAATTTATTAAATGAACCAGTGAATTGTGTAATTTTATTTTCAATATGTGAGGTGCGTTCTGCTATTTCATTTAAGCCTTTTTTAATGGTGTTCACAATTTCTGTAACATCCAGTTTAAATGCTTTATGCTGTAAGATTAACATTTCTTTGAGAATGGTCTCTGATACAGTTGTGTCTGAGACTGGAAAATTATGTAGCGTTTTCACAGTACCTGTTGTTGTTTTAGTGGAATTGTCCTTAGTTATCTTCCCTTTCTTGCAGGTGGGGCCTTGTTTTGACTTAGGCTGTGGTGAAGGTTTGCTGGAAGTGGGGTATTCATTTTCCAAGTAAGTGCATGATTCTGTAGTGTCCTCGTTTGTTTTAGGTGTTGGAGTAGAGGAATTGCCATTTCCTCTAACTCCTCTATGTCTTGTCCCCTGCAGCTTTTGTCCATACTGTTGTCCACACCTTCCGCATGGGCGCCGCCATCTTTGATTTCTTTGCGCGAGTTTGAGCTGCTGGAGAAAAACTGTGTCAGTTTTTTTGTTTGGGATCTTTGTGATCCTGTTCTGTTTCTGCCCATTCCTGGGACTTTTGGTGAGGCTTTTTGCTTTGTGACCTGATATAGTTGGGTTAAGTTGCTTAATCCGGGTAGCTTTGTCCGGAGCTAGCAGACCATGCGTCCTCCCCAGCTGGCCATGCCCCAAATACCGAGATTATCCGTGATTTTAAAATCACAGCTAAAAACCCCAGATAAGAAATTATTTAAGAATTTAAAATTGTATTCCTTGATATTTATCTGGGATTTTAAATTCGGGAATTCAAAATCACAGATAGAAACCCGGGGATTTTCAAAATCACGGATAAAAGCCAAGCATACGATTATTAAATTTTTAAAACAAATTATGGGATTTTAAAATCAAGGATAAAAATCCCGGGTTAAAAAATATTTACAAGAATTTAAAATTATGTCCTGTGATTTTTTTATCTGGGATTTTAATAACCCAGTAATAAAAAATCCAGGGAAATGAAAATGATGGAGAAAGAAAAGCCCAATATAATGAATCATTAAAAAAAAAAAAAATGTTTACAATCATATGCCAGGATTTTAAAATCAAGGCTAGAAATCATGGAATTTTAAAGTCACAGATAAAATTCCCAGGTTAAAAAATCTATAATTTAAAATTATATTCTGTGATTTTTATCTGGGATTTTAATATTCCAGTAATAAAAAATCCTAGATAAAAATCCTGGGATTTTAAAATCCCTAATTAAAATCCCAGAATGTGATTTTAAAATCAAGGTTATATAAAAAAATTAGATTGTATCCCAGGATTTTTAAATCAAGGCAAAAAATCTTAGATTTTAAAATCACAGTTAAAAATCCCAGGAAATTATTTAAGAATTTAAAATCTTGTGATATTTATCTGGGATTTTAAAACCCCTGGAATTTAAAATCACAGATGGAAATCCCTAGATAGATATGATTTAAAAAACAAGGCTTAAAATCTCAGGATTTTTAAATCACAGCTAAAAATCCCAGATCAGAAATTATTTAAGAATTTAAGGTTGTATCCTGTAAATTCCAGGGTTTAGCAGGCTGTTTGTAGGAGCAACCTTATGGAGATAGCCAATACGCTATCTCCATAAGATATGGATTGGGTTGTACAACAACCCAATTTTTTTATATATAGGTTCTATTACTTACTAGAGATGTCCAAACTTCACAAAATCCGGTCCGCTCGAGGATCCGCGAATTTTCGGAAAAATTTGAAAATTCGAAAATCCGCGAGCGGACCCATTAAAACCCATTTAAATGCAAAAAATCCTCAAAAATGCGAGAAATCCTCGTAATTTCGAAAATTTTCGAAAACGCGGTTCGGAAAAGTTCGGAAGGCAGAAAACCGGAAAATCCGAGAGATCTGCCATTCGTGAATGAGGTAAATCTGCCGCGGATTCGGATCTGCGAACTGGGCCATCACTATTACTCACTGGAAGGGGTTAGCACATTACTATTCCTCATTGGAGGGCTTCCTAATACAAATAAATGCCTAGTTATTTTTATTTCTTTACTGAAAAAACACAATTGGTGATCAAATTTTGATTTTTCAATACTTGATTATTAATTATCCACTGAGGGTTTAACCCCTATTTTTTTAATATTTAACTTCTAAAAACCCCCCTCTAAGGTTAATTTATCAGTTACAGCCCTGGTCTAATATTGTCAGAAGTTCTGATGACATTTCCCTATTTCACTGTGTTATTAGACGTAATGCAATAATTTTCTATGGTATTACTGCTGTATATCGCCGCAGCGAAAACCTGCATTTTTATTAATACGGCAATAATAATGCAAATTGTTATTGCGATGTCCGGCGATACAAAAACGGCGATATTAGTGCATATTTAGAGATATTAGCCCTAGTGTTGAAAATTTTATTTTATCCTGTAATAAAGTTCATAGCTATAATTCAATACCATCTTGATAAAATGTGTTTATGTGCTGTGTCTGCAAAACAATAAATATTGATGCACTGCATTGAGCATTCTGAATACATGTGTGCCCTTTGATTTATTGTTTGCCTGATAGTATTGTTGGCGCAGAGGTGGCAAAGAAAGGAGAGGAAGCTAGTGAGACTCCTGGTATAGACTGTGTTTAAGTAAAAGTAAAATATTTTAAATTCATATGCATTTTTTTAATAATATGTAGACTGTAAGTTTTACTTTAAAATCTTAAAGTAGATAGCTTGTCTTAAAGCTGTATGCAATTATTAAATGTATTTAATCCACACACAAGTCACTTTCTCTGATTGAGTTTCCAAGTAGCATTTGTAAAACCAGCAGTTAAAATATTTAATAAAGTTAAGACAGGATAGTATTAACCTACAGGTGTCAGCAAAACACAGAATATCTTTTAGAACTTTGCTCTAGATGCTGTGCCAACTTGTTTAAAGGCGAACAAAGGGCAACGAAACAAATCTAACTGAAATCACAGATTCCAGATCTTCCTGTGTTACTGCTGCATGTATCTGTGCAGACAATGAGAGACCTATAATCTTTTCTGGTGCAGTAAATTTACCTTTTTATTGCCCAAACTGAAGACATTTTCCCCTTTATGAATCCTTCTCTACTTCCTTCGAGAGTTGAAGACATTACAGTGCTCTTGCTTTTAATGCTTAACAAAAACACTGAAATCAGATTTCTCGGCTGAATAGTACAAATGGGAGTCCTAAAATAAAGCCTCCTTTTTGTCAATACAGAATATTTTGAATCTATAACTGTGGACAATTTGATGTGGATACAATTTCATTGTTGTGTTATATTGTCAATATCTAAATGGGATTTAAAGTAACTGTATTCTCTTGAATAATGAACTCTGAAAACTGTAATAACTGTACATTTTGTATTGCTACTCAACAATGAAATATTTTCATGGTTGAGACAGGTCTATGTTTAAAAGTGTTTGATTAATAAAGCTTTGCTTTTTGCATAATGTAATTAACTACAATTAGTTAATTACATTATTCCCTTAGAGGTTGCTGATGTCAAGGTAGTGTATGGGCAGCTTACCAGTGATTATAATCTTGTTGTGCTGTGTGCATCATTAGAACAACATGGGGAGTTCCTGTTTTGCAGGTTTAGTTACCCTTTAAGGATTTGTGTCCCCACCTAAAGTGCTATCATTTGTCCTGATCTTACAATTAAATACATGTAGACTGTGAAATCATTTTCTATTAGGTGCGAACATCGAATGTTCGAACGCGAGAGCTCAAAAATAGTGTGAGTGAGAGTAAAATCGAGTTTTCCAAAGTCCTGGATATTCGAACATGTTCCCCAGACCATTTCCCAGGTCCCACAGCCATTTACATTAAGTTACCATTAATATTTTATTTGTATTTCATTAGAACTTTTCAAACTATTTGACTCCCATTGACTTTAATGGGTCCGTTTTCGAACTTTCAAACTTTCCATATAGTTCGAAAGTTCAAAAACGGACCGAACTTTCGAAAGTTCGGCTATCTCTACTAAACACCAGTGAAATTAGGTTTAAAAAAGTGAGGATAAAAACTGTGTATGATCATGTATGTGCATGTATAAGTGTGTATGAAAATAAAAGTGTGTATATGTATACGTTCAGTAGCCAGTGTTATCAACCCTCAAGTTCATTAGCCAGTGTTGTTAGCCCTTCAGATCATTAGCCAGTGTTGTCAGCCCTCCGTTTTAATAGTTAGTGTCTTCCAGTTCAAAAACCAGTGTTGTCAGCCCTCCAGTTCATTAGTCAGTATCCACCAGTTCAATAATCAGTGTTGTCAGCGCTCCAGTTTATAAGCCAGTGTCCTCCAGTTCATTAGCCAGTGTTGTCAGCCCTTCAGTTCATTAGCCAGTGTTGTCAGCCATCCAGTTCATTAGCAGTATTAGTCAGCCCTCCAATTCATTAGCCAATGTTAGTGAGACCCCCGGTTTCTTAGCCAGTGCTAGCCAGACCGTCGGTTCATTAGCCACTGGTGTCAGATCTCCAGTTCACTAGCCAATGTTGTCAGCCCTCCAGTTCATTTACCAGTGTTGTCAGCCTTCCATTCATTAGTGATTGTTGTCAGCCCTTCTGTTCATTAGCCAGTGTTGTCAGCCCTCCAGTTATTTAGCCAGTGTTAGTCAGCCCTCCGGTTCATTAGCCAGTGTAGTCAAAACTCCGGTTTATTAGCCAGCATTGTCAAACCTCCAGTTTATTAGCCAGTGTTCTCTGCCCTCCAGATCATTAGTCAGTGTTATCATCCCTCCAGTTTATTAGTCTGTTACTGTTATCTTAACCATAGATTTTTGAAGGCAACAATGCAAAATGGGAATAACTGTCTTTAAAATGCGCATAATTGTAACAAAGTGGGTAGGGTTCTCAACAAAGTTGGCATGGCCAAAAGTTCATCATGCTTTACATCTTCCCTCCCCGTCTGTCCCTCTTTTGCATTTGAAAATGTTTGTTTGTGATTAGGGACTATTGCGCAATACCACACACGCACACATCAGCCTCATTACAAAGTGGCTCATGTAGTTTTCAAAGACCCTTGTGAGCATGTGCACCTATGGGTTATGACCCCTGACACCACTTTTCACCATCTCGATGCACATATTTGCTATACAGATGTCTCCACACCAATATGAAAGTTCCTCATAAGACTTTGAAAGCTGCTTGTTACCCTGTGGTTTGAATTTCTGACAGCCCACCAGGAACAATAGTAAAACATAAAGTTTTAAAGTATAACTGTTTTCTTTGAATTATCTCTGATAGCTCTGCAGTCCTATACTAATTTTAGAAATTTAAAGCCCATTAAGTTACAGGTTCAATTTTCTAGACCTACTTTTAATTTTATTCCCGCCTCAGCGCTTAACAGGAAATATACTGCAATGGTTAAATTTTTGTATGAAAAGCAAAGTATATGTGGGAGAACAGAGATTGTTTTAAAGGATTATTACACAGTTTAGTGGCAAGTTGTGTGTTTAAAACTTAAGTTGGCTAAAACATTTTTCTTCTATCCCCCCCAGAAGGTGTACATATACTTTAATTAACAATGTCATACTGTTAAATATACTGTATGTTCTCTGTCTGAGAGACAGGATCTGTTGTAACATGTTCTATGACTAAAGGTGCCCATACATTAGTACTTTCCCTCTGAACGATCCGTGACATTCAATCAATATTCCTGCAACCGCCTTTCCAGGTCTTCTTTTCCGACCGATATACGATCACAAAATAAATGGGGCCGAGTGAGACCTCGCGATTGTATGTCGGTCGTGAAGTAGAATGGGAAAGGCAATATCAGGAATGTTGATTGAATGTCATGGATCGGTTGGCAGGTAAGTACTAATGTATGGGCACCTTAACAGGGATGGATCCCTGTGCTGTAATATGATTGTCTGTCTGTTTCTAGGGGGCAGGGAGTAGGAGAGGCTGCAGAATACTGAGGAAGGGGTCTGGTAGCTCCCTGAAATGTATGGGTTTTTTTGTAATAAATTATTTAATTACAGCATATTAGTGGTCTCCTATCATCGTAACTGTCTTTAAAATAATGCCCTGGGGTAGAAGGCCTTTGAGGATTGCACCTACCAACATCTGGCAAGTGGCTACACCTGTTGTGCTGGGTGAGATTGTGCTTGTATCTTTGATCTGCTGAGCACTAGAGAGCATGTAAAGTCTACTGTGTACACTTAGAATTCCAGCACACCAAGATAGATGAATGTTGGGAAATGATGCCTAATACAAACAAGATTATTTCATAAACTAACCAACAGCCACAGCAAAGAGAGAGTTCAGACACAGTTAGTTTTATCTTTCTAAATGTGCTCTGTCTATTGGGACAATGTTTTCTGGTGACTTTAGTTCCCCTTTAAATCTTAAAGATTTGATATTGTCTATTTCATAAGAATAGAATTAAGGATATAAACATCAATTGTCTTAAATTTGCTGATTTTTAAAGTTACCACTAATGTGAAAAGCAGATCGATATTTGTTCAGTTTGCATAAAAGGTACACTTAATTGCTAACGTTAGAAATTGCTGTTCTCAGAATGGATACGTTCCAAGGTTACTTGCATCAATCTACCTTTATTTATATCCCATTTTTATTGTCGTAAATGCAACTTTCAGATGTCTTCTGTTTTCCGAGATATTTGTAACCTGCATGAATCGTGCAGATTAATAAAAATTATTTGGTGGCCATTCATATTAGCAAATTTAAATATTTGTTCTGTAGTATCCTGTAACACTGAAAGATAAATACCTGTCTCTGGATGTTACATGGCAAACATCTGCAAATAAAATTGTCTTTATTTGCCTTAGAAAGACATATACACATTGGTTAAAATATAATAATTGATGAACTGAAGGATATATTTAAAGGGCAATTTCACCACTCAAATGAACAATTGTATAAAGGTAAATCACCCCCATACCCCAAACCTGCATTTGACATGAAATGATGCCTGATGTTCTGTTAACCCTCTTTCTGCTTACTGGTTATTTCTGGTAGAAACTGTCAGTCATGGTGTAACAGATGACATCACAGGTAATGACTCAATAGTATTCCATTAGCTGCCCCCTCTGAGCATGTGAAAGCTTGTAAAAAATGTTGGAGAGCTTGAGAGGAGGCAGAAGGGAAGGGGGAGAAAAGATTTTTCTCAATAACAGATTACTCTAAATCTATCAGCTTTCTAACTATTTTGGGTGTTATTTTCCTATTTGTAATTTTTTTTCTTGAGGGTTGAAGATGCCCAATGAAAACATTTTACTGAACTGAGGTTTAACACACGCCTGGTTTTGTGTCAAAACGACCAGTTCTGGCTTTAAATTTTTACTTCTTACCTGCAATTAATAATTTGACTGGCTGTCAGGTCAGGAGGTGGGGCCAATAGTAACATTCTTGCAAGCCTACATGGACAAAGACATGCACTTGCAACAACATGGAAGCCTGCTTAGTTACAGAACCCGATTACAAAAATGCAACTTAAAGTGAAATAGTGTCTACAACAATGCTTGGGTTTCTGGGTGGAAGCTTTCCACATTAGTTTTGTTCTCCTTTAAGTGCAATAGTGAATGTCAGCAAAAGGCATATATCTCAAATTAGTGTTGTCCAAATCTCTTTTATTATCCACTAATACATACATTTTATTATTATAACTGCAGTACATAAACAAAAATAAAGTTTAAATAGAAGCTGTATCCCTAACTAACCTTTTACTGTTTTTTTTAGGTCTCTCCAGAGCCTACCTGTGGCCTTGTAAAGTGCTGGCCATCTTGGATACTGTGTTCTATCAGGTAACTACGCCCCCTGAGACCTGTTGGACCTCATTCCTGGCTGTGTCCAAAGATCCAGTGTCAGTTCCCTCCGTGCGAGTGCGCGTCGTGACGTCAGCTAGCGCATGGTGTGCGCGCGGTGCTGACGTCATGCGCGCGCGGTGCTCGCACGGAGGGAACTGACACTGGATTATTATTTTTTTAAATGGATACAGGACATTATTTTATACATGTTTAAGAGTAACAGTTTTCCCTTTCAGTTCCATGATATGTAAAACTGGCATGACAAGGTTTTTCATTTTTATTAATACTTTGCATATTTGTGGCATTAAACCAAAATACCTTTTACTTTGTAATGCCAGCATCAGTATGCACAGTACTTTATTATAAGTGTTTAGAATAGCTTAAATACCTTTATCAGCTTGTAAACAATGCAAGCGAACAAGTCATTACTTTATCTTACTTTTTATGGCAGAATTGTTATATAATTCTTGGAATTTGGTTGCTATGGAAATATACATTATAAAAGCAACCAGCAATCCTTCAGCTGAATCTAAGCCTATGATTAATTACTGCCTCTATGTCTTTATGTATAACTACTTTAAATGCAATAATAAAATGTTTTCTGCAATAGAAAGAATGTAGAAAGACCTACCCTAATAAACATATGCTGAACCATTTACCATTTTTAGCAAAAGAGGTAACATTTTCGATTATTTTCAAATATATGGGGCAATTTTCGATATTTTTTCAAAAAATAGCCCCAACGTTCGAAAATGATCAAAAATACGATCGGAGACCATTTTCAAGTTTCGGATTGTATTTTTGAAAATTTTCGAATGTATCGAAAATAGCCTTGAACGTTTGATTTTCGAGCCCCGTACATTCGAAATTATCGAAAATGTCTTCTGAAGTCCCGAAATCCGGAGGATCCATCTGGATTTGGACAGATCTTTAGATTTCGGAACTGAGGGGTTCTATGCCGGATCCGGGTTTGTGGCAAACCCGGATACCATCTGTAGATAGGAGTTAACTGCAATATGGATAAATACTTATAGATGCGAATGGGATTGCTAGCTGAAGGTACATAAACAAGCTGCAATCTACAGATTCACTGATATGCTGACTGCGCTAGCTTAACACAACATTGAGTTACCTTATATACTCGAGTATAAACCGAGTTTTTCAGGCTGAAAAATCAGCCTGAAAACTCGGACTCGGTTTATACTCGAGTCAACAGCTTACCTGACATTCCGCAGCCGCACGATCTTTCTCTCTACTGGCGCGCCGGCCTGACGTCACTGCCCGGCGCCAAGCCCGGTGCCGGGCAGTGACGTCAGCCGGCACGCCAGTACAGGAATGGGCGCGCGCGGCTGCCGGAATGCAGAGCAAGTTTACCGGTACCTGGCACACAGTCTGCTCCCAGTAAGAGAAACTTACCAGCCTTACACAGGAAGCCCTTCAGGTACAAACTGAAATCTATCTACCGTAATCTCTACCATTCTATCTATCTATCTAATCTCTGCCATTCTATCTATCTATCTAATCTCTGCTATTTTATCTATGTATCCATCTATCTATCTATCTATCCTCTACCATTCTATCTATCTATCTAATCTCTGCTATTCTATCTATCTATCCTCTACCATTCTATCTATCTATCTATCTATCTATCTAATCTCTACCATTCTATCTATCTAATCTCTACCATTCTATCTATCTATCTATCTATCTAATTTCTGCTATCTATCTATATATCTATCCTCTACCATTCTATCTATCTATCTATCTATCTATCTATCTATCTACTATCTAATCTCTCTATTCTATCTATCTATCTATCCTCTACCATTCTACTATCTATCTATCTATCTATCTATCTATCTATCTATCTATCTATCTATCTTGAATGCCACCCTCACTTGGCATTCAAGATGTTTGGAAACTACAACTCCCAGCTAATAAAGCATGCTGGGAGTTGTAGTTTCCAAACATCTTGAATGCCACGTTTCTACCCTCGGTTTATACTCGAGTCAACAACTTTTATTAGGATTTTTAGCTGAAATTGGGTACCTCGGTTTATACTCGGGTCGGTTTATACTCGAGTATATACGGTACTCCTAAAGCTGGGCAGTTTAAGAGTGGAGATGAACCTCCCAGGTACTTGTGTTTGTGATACAGTCACTGGGTCAGCAGGCTCTGGACTCTTTGCCTCCTTCTCCCTAAGGAACACAAGCTTTTATCAGTTCAGGAGTTGACCCCACCCTTCTCTGCTGTCTTAAGGGGGCATGGCCCCGCCATCTTAAGGTGGCACTTCCTTTCTGAATGCAAGCTCTTTTCCATTCTGAAAACATTCTGCTACAATCCTACCTCCCAGGGAATTATACATTTGACTTTTAGTTACAAAAATGTTTTTTTTCCTCACTCAAAAAATCACTTAAAGGGACATGTCCCCCCCCAACTAAAATTTGCCCTACTGTGTAGTGTTAAAAAATCCTTACCTTTCTCATCTGCTACTTGGTTGTCCTGCAGTGCCTGTTCAAAGTCCAGAAAAGTGAAGAGTATGAGCTGTCTGTCCAAGAGTGCCCAGGATTTGTACTGTTGTGTATATGACTATAGTATATGACTATATGTACTTGGAGGCACCTGGTGGAAAAGCAGGAAGAGTGCACAGGGACCTGTATACATATATCAACTACTGTTCCTTATTTTATAAGTGTAGGGAGAACAGGGTAAATGATATTAGAAGAGACCCCTTTCACCCCAATTATTCTGAATTTTCACTAATTCCATCCAGCAGACATTTTAGAAGTTTTATTGTAAAACCAGTCGTTTTAGGAAAGTTTTAATATATTAGTGCAATTTTTAATTGTTAGCTTTCGTTATGTAAGAACTATGTGAATAGTTCTTGTACAAGTACAAGTGAGTATTGTGACAAATCTGAATCTGAACACATGATCACAGAGCTGCAAAACATGGTTGTCTCCAATGGTTGGGTTGTCTCCAATTTAACACAATTTTGTGGCCCAAATACTA
Organism: Hymenochirus boettgeri; assembly: GCA_019447015.1. Taxonomy (NCBI): domain Eukaryota; kingdom Metazoa; phylum Chordata; class Amphibia; order Anura; family Pipidae; genus Hymenochirus; species Hymenochirus boettgeri. The sequence goes on from CM033471.1 coordinate 157,636,041, forward strand.
AGGGCACAAAAGACCATTTACTTAACAGTGATGAGTGCCTGTCAGTTTTAGATACATTGCTGCAAACTGGCCAACATGATTTTAAAATTAAAATTAGTGGTCCTAATTAGTGGCCCTTGGTCCATATATGTATGACTTAGTAAAAAATTTAAGGCTGGTCTGGTAAGTGCACAGTACAATTTTGGACCTATCTTTCAGACTGAGAGACTACAATCAATAAACAATAACTCATATCTCTATTAATGAATGTCTATCTCTCTTTAAACAAGGACAAGGTAGTTGTATCAGTGTCATTTGTCTTTACTCTGCTTTTACCAATAAGGCCCACTACACATGGGATGATATTTCAGCCTGATTGAACAGGTGTCACAATATTTCCATCAATTGGGTTGAACTATTCATTGAACTGATTTATCACCACAGTCAGACCTCGGTCCTTCTTACGTTCAAATCGCACAAAGGTTTGATCGGGCCTGTTGGTAAAGTTTGGTCCAGTTCTGGCGGTTGTGGCTACCTGAATCGCTATGGAAGTTATCCGTTTGGGTTACCTTCAGCCACAACAGCTATACCCCAACTGGATATTAATGTATTTCAAAGAGGGGTATCTCTGTTATATACAGTTAGATCAACTGGACTTAAAGTTTAGTTGTGGAAGACGTTTCGCTGCTCAAACCGACTGACTTTCTCAATTCAGAATGCCTTGTACAAAAATCTGTTGGCAATTATGTACCCAGGAAAGTCCCAATTAGCATATCACAGCCAGGTGTTAGGGACCTTCTGAATGCAAGCTGTGGGTGCATTGAGGCTAAGGGGTGTTATCAAAACCAGAGGACAGTATATCCTCAACCATTTATGGCAGCCTGCCTGTTGTTTGAGACACTGTTTTTTTAATGAAGGGAACATATTTACAATTAACTATGGCATTTCAGGTGTCTGTTTCATTATAACACTGAGTGGATTCATTAAAGGACAATTGAAGCTTCAGAACAACACTTTCTCAGAAGGAAGAGCACCTTAATATAAAAACAGTAATCTGTGTCTCGCCTCTTATTTTGATATGATTGTTGGGAAATTTGCCTTTCTAAAATGGGGTTTGTGTTTTATTTCCCAACATCTTAGCATCACACAGTGGTCCCTGACCATTGTATTCTTTACACATGCTCAGTCGTAAGATGGTGCAAGAACCTGTTACGGTTGGTTACACCGACTAGTAGCCTCTAGCCAGTCCTTTAACAGGACAGATTAGGCAAGGGAGCATGTGACTGAGGTCAGCGGTGTGTACAAACACCGTTATTTCATCCAGTTCTTCAGGGGGTTACATTTACTTTAATGCTGTTTACTGTAGAGAAATTTTACAGTTTATTGGTGGTTTTAGAGGGGATATTTTTGGATTCTAGAGTGTAAAAATGTGGGTTTAGTTCTCCTTAAGGAACTGTAATTTGCACAGATCCGTTTACATTAATGGGACTGTACTGATACTAAGATACATCACATGGATTGATAATGTTTTATACAGGGTTGAGTTTTAATGAGATATAACACAGTAATGTGTAATTGTTTGCACATGTACATTTACAAAATAGGCATTTGTGAATTAGATGTAGTCTGACCAATAAATATGAATTATATTATTAATATGATGCATATTGTAGTGTCTGATGATTACTGTATTTTGGGACATGCCTAGAGTACCTTGGTAGGAACACTTTAAAAAAAAATATACTGTATCATATTTATCTTGGCATGAAATCAAAAATGAAATTTAAGAATACCCTTAAAATGTAGTCATCAGAAACACAACAGGATTGGTCCTAGCCAGTGGTTTAATAGAATAAAGATAAAGAGGCCAAATAACACCTAAACAATTGAAAATGATCAAACATTGGACCCATAGCACGGAAAAAGGATTTGGAATCTAAATTCAGCTTTTATTAATTGAAAAACAAAGCACTAACACATAGAATTCTTATTGGTTTTGTTCTCTTCCTTGTTTTTATATTGGTAAATATCAAGCCCAACTCTGATAAACAGGGGTATTATAGAGTGCATATGTTTCGCTTGGAGCTAGGAAAAATTACTTTGTTATAATCACAGTTAATTTTATCAAAATGATATTGTCTTTCTTCTAACATCTGTTTGCTTGGCAGTGTATGTACGAGCCGGTAAAACTCAAGGGAAGATAATTTTGATTACTGTAGTTGACAATGAAACAGTAACAACTGTAGTTGACAATGATGCCAATATGATGTGAGGTTTCTCCTTATGAATCCTAATAAGCAGGACAAAAAAAAGTGTCTATTGGAAAGGTGTAAATTTGTTCACATCTATCTATTATCAGTATTATTTTATCATAGGATCAGCTGCATTTATGTCACTTACACTATACATGTGTAAGACATACGTCCATCAAGTCCAACCCACACCCACATTTCCTACCTAACAGTTAATCCAGAGCAAGGTAAAAAAAAAAAATAGAGTGTGAAGGGGGGGTGATTCCTTCCTGACTTCCTTACAAGTGGCAATCGGTTAGAGCTGTATGTACATGTTTAAAGGGCATGTCCACCCCCAAACCTCAAATTTAACCCCATTTACTGGCCCCACTCTGTAGTGTACAAAAATCCTTACCTTACATCCCAGCTCCTTATGGTTGCCATGCTGTGCCCCTCCAAAGCCAGGGAAATTGTAGTGTAGAAGCTCCCAGTGACTCATCCTGCGCTTGTCTCTGCCTCAACCTCGACAAGGTTGACGCATGCGCAGGAGAGTCCTCCCCCCCTCCCTCTCCCTCCCTCCTGTTTTCTTCTCCCTCCCCCTAGTGTAAATTCCCCACTATATATTATATATATTGATCTTCCCTCTATCCCTGCGGCGTTCTGAGCAGCCGGCAGCCGCGTCCCTGATTGGCTGCCTCTCAGACAATCAGGGACGCGGCTGCCGGTCCCGCCCCCTGCTTGCATTTCCGTGGGAGGGAAGGTAAGTACATATTGGGGCACTTTCTAAGAACTTTATTACGGCGGTTGGGGCTGGGGGATCAACATGTATGATATATAAAAAGTTTAAAAAAAGGGTGGACATGCCCTTTAAATCTGACACCTTTAAATGCTCATCCACAGGCAAACAATATCCCATTCGCCAATACATCAACTGTGACGTTGATCATGTAGTATACCTGCTGACGTGCACAAACTGCTGGTTACAATATGTGGGACGTACCACCCGTCCATTGAAAATTGCGTATTTGCGAACGTATTAGAGATATTGAGAACGCTAGAGATTTAAGTCCGGTCAAATAAATAATAAAGGGCCAAATAAAGTTCATGGGTGAATCATATATTATATGTCACTGAGGAGTTCTGTGTCTATATAAAGGTACAAGGATGCATATTTAATTATACAGGGAACTCTAGGTACCATTCACGAATTATAAGGGATAATGTATCCCCTACTGTAAATTATAAGAATATTATAGGTCACTGAGGAGTTCTGTGACCATATAAAGGTACAAGGACACAGGCTGAGTTACTGTATAAAGAGAAGTCTGGGTATCACTTGTGTATTATAAGGGATAGTGCATCCCCTACTGTAAATTATAAGAATATAATACATAAGGCTCTGGCATTTCAATGGACAGGTGCAGTGGTGAGAATCTACATTACAGTCATTCAGTAATGTCCTGTATGTCACTGTACCTCCCCATTTCTCTCTCCCTGCCAGTATTAGTAATGTAGATAACAAGTCCGTTTCTGTACACTGATTGACGGACTGAATTACTGTGCTGATAAGGGGGAGTGATCGGCCGAGTCAAATATGAATCACAGAAATACGCTCGCTCCTCCTTATCAGCACAGTAATTCAGTCAGTCAGTGTAACGAACAGGAACTGCACCTGGTGAGAGACAATGTTTATTCTCTTCTTTTAGTTTGAGATAGAAACGGCATTTAACTATTTGTATGTACAAAAACGGGATTGTTATCTACATTATTAATACAGGGAGGGAGGAGACAGACAGGGTTATTCAACAAAAGGTCTTATCATGAAAAATGGTGCTAATTTTGCCCCAACCAATCAGATGCTAGTTTTCAAATGTTTAATAAGATTTCATCGGTTGGGGCAAAATTAGCACAATTTTTAACAATAAGAACTTTTATTAAATCTCCCTAAAAGTGTCTGTGTTGGATTTTTCTTTCTTTGACCTTATGTATTATATGGAATAATACGCTACCTACAGAATAATATAAGGATATTACTTCACCTCGGAGTTCCCTGACCTCTATAAAAACACTCGGCCTAGCGGCCTTGTGTTTTTATATGGTTAGGGAACTCCTCGGTGGCGTACTATCCTTATAGATTTGTTTTTCCTCTGAAATATTTATGTACCATACTTGTTGGATTTCAAAGCCCTTAGGCTTTTATGTTGAATATATTCAACATAATATATATATTTGTTCAGTCATGGTCCATTTTAAGGGTATGTCCACCCCTTAAACAAAAAATCTTGTGGCTATTGGCCATCCCCCCATAACTTTGACCTCGCATTGGTTCATTGGCTTCAAATCCGACAGTCGCGGCAGTGATTGGCTGAGACATTGTGTCTCAGCCAATCACTTTTGCGGCTGCCGGTTGAGCCCCTTCTGCTTGCTTCCATGCCTGGAAAAGGCATGGAAGACAAGCAGAAGGCAGGCATGGCAACTATGGCTCGTAAGTATATTTAGCTGCCGGATTTGAAGCCAATGAACTTTGCAAGGTTGAGATTATGGGTGGTTTCCAGAAGCAACAAGATATTTTGTTTAGTGGGACATATCCTTTAAACCTTTCTACTGTATTGTAAGTTTGTTAGGGTTGCATTTTTCCTGTTCCAGTTCCATACATTTGTAAAGGGAATGTTCACACCCCCAAGTACAAACTATTTATATATAAACAGGACCCCCTAAATCTCAAAAATGCTATTCCTCCCAATTGTTTTCAACCACTATTTTTATGAGTTCTCTTAGCCACAGAGGTGGGGGACTGAAAAACAGTCATTGGCAATGACTATGAAGATTGGGAGGAACGGCTGTCTTCAGGGATATCAGGGATAAGGGTTAAGTATTGTAGTTATGGGGTGTAGAGGGTTTGCACACACACACACACACACACACACACACACATAGAGATATATATATATATATATGTATATCTATATTTATATATATATATATATATGGTTTGTACTTAAGGAGTAAACTTGCCCTTTGAGTTTGAACAAACTATCATTAATATTTGGTATTGTGTTTGTGCTTCTCTTTCCAAAATGATAGCTTTCACTATTTTATCATCACACTAAAAGTATCAGATGCAACAAGGGAAACACCTAAGAGAAAGGCCAGAATAATGTGCCAATCTAAGGAGAGCTGGAGTAAACAACAAATTACACTTTAGTCAAGGCAAGGTGTTTCTCATGCATTTTGTGAGTTATTCAGTCTTGACTTGGTTACTCATGGAGGCTATAATGATGTCACCAGGCATATTACCACAGACCGACATGCTGGAGCAGCCAAAGCAGCCACACAGACTCCACCGGTTTCCCCCTTTTATAGCATTCCAGATTAACAATTAACTGAAAAATCACTAAATCAGAAGTATTGTTTTGCTGGAGCATAGCATCTCTATTTCCCAAAGTGACCATGTAAGACCACTGCTAAAGAAGATGTTTCTAGATTCAAAAATAGCAGAGAAATATGGGTGTGCTACTACAAAAACCACACACATAATTCAGAGTGCAATAGCTCCCGAGGCTCTGAGTAATGTCAGGGCTGTTATTGAAGGGAAAGAAAAATATTTTGGCATCTCGCTAGATGCAAGCTCGGATGAGTTTGAAAATGAGTTTGTCTCCAGTAGTGAGGATGAGGACATTGTTATTCAAGAATAACAAACAGTGAAGTATCTTGCTTAAAATGTTCATCTTAATTTAATATTTATAGTAATGTTTGCCCTTTTATTTGTTTTTCTTATTTACTAAATACACCTGCACTTTTTGCGACATGCATCCCGATCAACTAAACAATTATATTTTTATGCTGTTTTTTTCTCTCTGAAGAGGACTAAGATATCAGTGTCGGCCTATAATTTACTGTATTTACTGTACCCCAGCAGTCCTAGATATGCAGCTTTCTATTTATCATTCTGCTTCTGATTGTTACTATTCAGATGGGGACAGGTTAGCATAATGCAACTAAAGAGAAGTTCAGTTTTGTTTTTTCCATGTCCATATGGACTGGTTGGAATGTGGTTTTATTTATACTAAAACAAAAATATCCTCTATTTGGATAGTTTTTTTGTGAGTTTATTTGTAATTAAAGAAGTAAGTTTATTTTAAAGCAGCCCAAATTATTACTTTAGACTGAAACCCATTTAAAAAGAAACACATTTTTCACATCATCTGACCTTGATACTAAAAACGATCTTTTGTTATTACATTGTAATCATACTCCTCCTACACCCCGTCCATCTGACCACACCCACCCACATGACCATGCCCATTTCTCCCTGTGGCGTGTAAAGCACGCTGCTTTTCTAAATTTTGTCCCTCTTTGGGATTTCCAAATTTTGGGAGGTATGGCCGAGGACCAATGATAATGCTACCAGGCAGGCTATGTAGAAAAACAGCCAGGATAAGTAAAATAGATGGGTCCGATCAACAGGATCACGTCTCTCAGCAGTGGAATCCCAAACCGTGCCTGAAGCCCAACAGTGTGCCAAAGATGAGCACTGAGTCAGCCAATAGGAGGCCGGAGCCATGTGCCAAACAATAGGAACAGACTGACATGGTCCCACCTCTTATTCTGGGTCACATGTGACAGGTTCTGCACACTGTTGGTCTTCAGTCACTGTTTTGGATTCCACTGCTGAGAGACGCGATCCTGTTGGTGAGACCCATCTAGTTAACTTACCCTGACTGTTTTGCTAAATAGCCCTCCTGGTAGCATTATCATTGGTCCCCCATTCACCCATTAGTGCTATTTGTGATATGTAGTAGCTCATATGCTTACTCTACTTGGCTATCATCTGTAACAGCTGGACTTTGTTACTACCACTTTACTCTCCATTGGTCTCTGGATCTCTGGATGATGGACTGGGACTTTGTTTCACTTTTTTAGCGGATATATTTTTTTAGCGGATATAATTTTGATGTGCATTTCTGTACCGCTCTTTATAGCCTAGTATTGTTACTACCCTGGGCATTGGTAGGATTGTTGGGGAGCCACTACGCAGTGGTTTTTATTTAGTGGTATTTTTAGGTGTGTGTTTTTAGCACTGTTTTAATAAAGATTATTAGCGAGATGTAATAAAAGTTGTTATCATTATAAATGGTGCTAATTTTGCCCCAACCAATCAGATGTTATTTACCATTTATCATAATCTAAATGAGGTTTGTTTTTTAAGATGAACCCCATATATTTATAGTTTAATAGCTGTTAACTGACTATGCAAACTATATTAACAAATATTAAATCCAAGTTGTTTTCCATCTGTTATATTAAAACAAAAATGACATATTTTGAGCATGATAGTTTTGCAACACTGTAAGACTTATAAATGGAAGTAAATCAGATAAGATGTATAAGTGACTTTAAGGTTATCTTTTGTTTTGCCAATACTAGAGGTTTACAGTCTTCACTCATACATTAAAACCAGCATGCGGAAATTGTAGTGCGGAAGCTATCAGATGTCAGCAATCTGCTGAGTCAATAACTAAATAAACTGAAGCACAAATAAATTCTTTTGTATTTTTTCAGGAACACTGACTTGTTTGCGCAAAATGTGTGTTTTTAATATCCCATTCTGCTTTGCATGAAAAAAAAACCCCAAAAGGCAACAAAGGCCGATAAAAACACAATTTGATGGATATGCACTAAATAAATTGCTCACTTTCTAAGGGCTAGACCACACTGCTGCACTTTTTTTGTGTTTTTTCATATCATTGAAAACACGGCAACGCACCGAAAACGCGCGTTTTCGGGTGCGTTGCGATTGCGATTTGCGTTCCGCATTTTAAACTGCATGCGTTTTTCAATACTTTTTTTTTAAAAAACGCATGCGCATCGCAACGAAATCGCACATGAAACTGCATGCTATTCTGTGTGCGATTGCGTTGCAGTGTGGCCGCGCCCTAATGGGAAAATGAAATAGTATTTAAATCTCTTGAATTTGTATTGTGACATCTGAACTTGTGCTTTTTTAATGCAGTTCTATAAATGGAGAAGTAAATTTGCTTTGTTTTAATTCTTTGCAGATAAACACAAATGCATCGGTCACTGTGGTGAAATTGTGGATAGAAACCTCCCAGTGAGAGGCATGGCTGTTGATGAGCTGAGCGACAAACATATTTTTGAGGATCTTAATATAACTGGGATATGTTATAAAAATGTATATTTATACTGCAGTGAACACTAACAGCTCTGTGATATCATCACTTGACGTATCCAGCAATTGTGTTACACGCATGAACCAAATACAAATTATGTATGGATAGTTCATACATGTCTTCAGGGATTGAAAGGTGATTTAGATGCTCTTTATTATGGCTGAGGTCACACTGCATCAGATCGGAATCGCACACGCAATTGTGTAATGCAATCCGCCAATTCTGCATTATTAGAGTGCATGTGATGGTGGTTGGTTGCTCTCTGGTAAAAGGATTGCTTTGCAACTTAGTGAAGCACACCTAGTGTGGCTATTGCAAATAACCAACACTAGCGTGTGGTTTTTAACACACAATTGGAGCGCGTGGCCTAGCGAGCAAGTGTGGAATAACCCTATAGGACTGCTATCTTCATGAACAAAGAACTGAAGTGAGCTAAAATCTTGTTTCTTATTAGAGATGGCCGAAACTGACAGGTTTCATTCTGTTTCGGGGTTTTCAGATCTTGGGAAAATCCCGAAGATCTGAAAATTGGGACTTCTGAGCTATTTTTTGATTTTTATGGAATGTTCAAGCTATTTTTGAAAATCTTCAAATATAGCTTGAACGTTCAATAAAAAACGAAAACTCACTCCAAAGTCCCGAAATCTGAACGTTCTGTCCAGTTTTAGACAGAACATTCAGATTTCGGAACCGAGGGGTTCCGTGTCGGATCAGGGTCCAAGTCAGACCCAGATCCCATCTCTATTTCTTATGTTCTATCCACTTTGTCTATCCTATATCTCTCCATCCACTTGTTTCATTTTTTTTGTGCTTTTTGCAAAAGGGGTAGGTGGGTGGTTATTTTATGATGTTAATGGAACATTTTATTAGCTAGTATGCATACTGTCTTTGAAAATAACAAAGATGTTTTATGGGGAATCTCTGCAACATATTACATTCCAATTACATTCAAAATATCTGCTGCTCACACTTTCAAACCCTTTTCAACTTAAGAACCCTGCATACACTGCAAAACCCTTACTAAACCCAAGATGAGTTAGGTTAGGGCTCTCATAGTGGAAAAATCTGACTTCTTGGGCCATCTGTTGTTCATGTGAAACAACCATTTTTTCCTGTTATTGAGATTGTTGTAAGCACCATCTTTTATCTCTTTACGTAACAAAATGGTAAAAATGCACAATTGTAGCTACTGTTCAAAGTCTAATTCCAATGGTCCTATGTATTATAAATGTACAGCCCACCCAGAAAGAAGCAATAGGTTCTGGAAGAAATGTTCTTTCTATTCATTAGTGCCATTTAAAGCAGACTTTCTAGAACTATGATTAATTTTAATACAATATACTTATAATGTTATTATATTTATACTAGATAAAAACTGGACGCAGCGACCTGTCCCTTCTGGGAATTCTTTGGTGATAATAAGCTGGTACCTGTGATGTTTGGGGCATGGACAGGACATACCTGTGATGTTTGGGAAAGTAGCTGTGATGTATGGGGGCGGGCTGTAATGTTTTTTGGGGGGGTGACCACAAAATCTGGTGGCGTGGACACACCATTTGGGGGCGTGGTTGCAATATTTGGGGCATAGTAGTTTTCTTTGAGGTCATTGCCTTAACAGTTGTGGTATGGCCATGACCTTGATGTTTTAGGGTGTGGGCATGACCTTGACATTTTGATGTGTGTCTGTGATGTTTGATGATGTGGCTGTGCCTTTGGGTGCGTGGTCATGATGTTTTGGGTCATTTTCCATTGCTACAGCACATTCCAGGAGGCTCTGCTTTCAATTTCTTAGCATGACAATAACTGCAAATGTGATTCATATCACCAATAGCAACATACAAGGAGATTCAATAAAAGTTCTTATCATTAAAAATCGTGCTAATTTTTCCCCAACCAATCAGATATTATTTAACATTTGCACCATTTTTAATGATACAAACTTTTATTGAATAACCCTGATAGTCTTTCCAGGGTTTATATTTGAAACCTTCCAGGAGCAAATTGTAATGTCTTAAAGACCTTAAAGGGTATGTCCAACTGAAAAAATAACATTGCCTAAAGTAAAAGAGCCCATTTAAATATGCATGATACCTTTTATGGATTTTGTCTGTGTGCCCTTGTTTGTCCGATGTATGTGCTGTAAGATCCGCTTGGCACATTGAATATTCATGTTGCTGCCTTCCCAATAGCAGGCAGTCCGATGTGCGCGCCATCCCGCACACGCGCAGATCCACCCATGCTGCGTCGGATTCGTCGACCCTGCCCGGCTGAGGGATTAAAACAGAACATCCCGTTCCGGAATGGATTTGTAGGTCTTGGGACGGATGGACGGACGGACGGACGGACGGACGGACGCACGCACGCACGCACGCACGCACACACACACACACACACACACTTCCCCTTCCCCCAGCCACAGGATGGCAGACTTTATGTATGAACTCTTACGTCTGGATTGGATATTTAGATATTGGGTCTATCTACACACACTCTCCCTGCTTCCCCCAGCCACAGAAATGGCACACTTTATGTATGAACTCTCTCCTTTGTCTCTGCCAGCATTGTCTGTTTTACTACAGTTCTGACAATGCAGGAGAGGATCTGTTTACATAAAAGCACAGGGTCAAGTGGGCGGGACCAAAACGCATGGTAATAGCCTCATTTAGTAATCAGCTCACTTCCTTATCCAGCACAGCTAAGGCCACACCCCCAAAAACGAATAGAACTTCTAGAGACTGCTGCAAAGGTAGGGAATGGAATTTTTTCAAAAGAAAGGCAGGAAAAGGCTTCTGGGGATGGGTACTACCTTATAATGAAAAAAAAAAATTTTTGATTTTGGTGAATAGACATACCCTTTAAGGGAAATGTCTATTTCCCTCTGTTATAGAAGCTGTTCTTCTGTGTGTGCAGCTCTCTGAGTTGCTGTAGCCATACATTACGCTGTTGTTTTGTCACTGAAGTGTGTGACATGCGAACACATTGTCTGTGTTGTTGAAGTCGGCCCGGGCAGCGCACAGAGCCCAGGCCCTTCATCTGAGTTACTGAATTGGGGAATCACACTTTGCAAGTGACATGCAGGATTTTTATTGGTCAAACTGGACTTCACGGGCCTCGTCCCTTTCAGAGGGCGTCACCGTAATGTGGATGATTCAGGGGTGTGGCTGTGAGGTGAGAGCATACATACATACCTAATCGGGGGCAAAAAGGCAGCTCCCCAGAAAAAAGACCCTTATGAAAAAATGCACTTACAATACAGGTCCAAAATCTACAAAATACGTTTATTTGGCATCCAATTTATTACTTGAAACTTCCCTACTGTACATAATAAGTTATATATAAAGTGCAACAGCATAACCACCCCCTAATCTATCCATATAAATATAAAATAGCACTGGGCGTCCCCAGTAATCAAATCCCTAATCCGGCTCAGTGACACAAAACCGAGTCCAGTGACTAATGGCCAAATCCTAAACAGTTAATGATCACTGTTCTCACTCCTAGGTGGAACAGCTAATGGCCATATACTCTCCAGCACATTCGGGACTTACGTGAGAAGCCAGGACCCTTACCGGGACAGACCACACTCTTCACCCGACACACAGGTAATAGATCGTTGCCGCTCCTGCGGTTGCTCCGAATCCTTGTATCTGCTCCTCAGCTCCTCCGATCACTACATTGCCTTGTTTCCCCGAACTCCTTCACTGAACACCGGTAGCCTCACCATGTTCTTGACCAGAGGCTACCGGCGTTCAGTGAATTTTCATAAGGGTCTTTCTGGGGAGCTGTCTTTTGGCCCCAGATTAGGTTTGTACGGTTATATACCCTTTAAGGCACCGCTAGATATACGTATACACATGGTCCCTTAGTATATCAGTTACTGTGCCACACTAGATCAATTGCATACATACATACATACATACATACATATATACAAGCAGTGGTGTAACTAGGAATCACTGGTCCCCTCTGCAAATCTATGATGGGGCCCCTATCCGTGTTTAAACCACAGTTGTTTTCTTGGATAAGGCTATATATGTCATAGGAAAAATAAGAAGATGGGGCCCCCTTGGCTCCCGGGCACCCCTGCAGTTGCTTCCCTGGTAGTTACGCCCCTGTATACAAGATTTCTACTTTATATAGTAGATTATTATGGAGTAGATAATGTGCACCTTCTGTAAATTATAAGGATTATGTCCCCATGGAGTTCTGTGACCATATAAAAGCACAAGGCCATAGGCAGATTGCTTTTATAAAGTTCACGGAACTCTGAGGTGACTTCTAATAGAAATACAATTTAAAGCAGGGAGTACATTATACATTATAATCTACACATTTGCAGAGCAGCTTTTCTAAAATAAATAAAGGACAACCCCCCATAACAAATAGCACCTGAACAGTAAATGTAAAGGAGGCAGGACCCCCTCTGTACCAAATGTAAAAAAGGCAGGATCCGAGGTTTATGGGAGCTCCGCGGTGTGTAGCCGATGGGACGATTGCGGGGTGAGTCCACTGGGGGTTCATGTTTCAGACGAGACTAAAGAGAAAATCTGGAAGAATGACTATATTGATATATGGTCTTTAGTCAACCCCAAAATTGTAATGGTGGATAGGGAGTTTGTGAGGCCAGAAGCAGGGAAGGAGAAGAAGCCAAAAGTGGCTAAGACTTTTGGCAACTGGGTGCAAGTGTTCTGTGTTTTAGCGGGGGTTATACGGCAAAAGTTCCCCCCAAAATGCTCAGAGCTATTTGTATATTTGGACCTCATTTTTGGGGCCTATAAGGTATATGGAGGTATGGCCTGGTGGCACTACGATGAAGAATTTAGGCGCAGGTTAGCAGAGCATCCAGAGGTAGGGTGGAACACGAAGGCCACCGACTCATGGTTAAGGATTATGATGTCCCAAAGGGCATCAAGTGTGGGTCAAGGGAGTCTGGGAATCCCCTCCACATCAGGCTTTGGCTTGTCCTCCCTGGCCATAAAAGCCATCCCTTGCTGGCTTTTCAATGAGGGCCGCTTTTGGCACGAATACTCCTTCTGCAGGGCGGCGGGACATTCCGTAGCCAAGTGTTATAGGAGGGGAAAAATTGCCTCCAAAAAACCCGGCCCCAGAAGGCCCGAGGACTCCGGTGAGCGTAGACGCGATGGGGGGGGGGGGGAATCGGTCAACGATGGCATCAGTATCTTATGTTTCCTTCGATAGGGCGGCTCTTATGGTCAGGGAGGCCGGCGTGGGGGCGTTGTTGGCATAATTGGACATCGAATCCTCCTTTCGCCTTCTCCCTGTCCATAAGGATTGCTTCCACCTTTTAGGCTGCAGCCTGGACGGGTTGTTTTATTTTGACATGTGTCTCCTCATGGGCTGTGCTATTTCTTGTGCTGTTTTCAAAACATTCAGCTCTTTCTTAGAGTGGGTGGTTCGTTACGAGACGGGCTCCAGATTCATCCTTCATTACCTTGATGACTTTCTCTTTGTTGGCCCTCAAGGGTCTAATGATTGTTCATACTTACTACAGTCATTTCGGTTTTTGATGGCAAAATTTGGAGTCCCTCTTTCAGCAGAAAAAACAGTCGGGCCTCTGACCATGCTTTCGTTTCTAGGTATAGAAATCGACTATATGGATAATGGAGTGCAGGCTACCGAAAGACAAACTGGTCGATTTGCTAAAAGAAGTGAGGGTATGTTTATCAGCCAACAAGGTCACCCTTAGACAGTCTTGCAGTCTTTATTGGGTTCCCTGAATTTCGTGTGCAGAATCCTGCCAATGGGTAGGGTTTTCTGCAGACGTTTATCCCTGGCTACATGCGGGGCTAAAAACCTGCATCATCATATTCGGTTGGCCAGGGAACTCAATGAGGACTTGCAGGTCTGGGAATCCTTTTTAGAACCCTATAACGGCAGATCCTAATTATGAGCAGGGAGCAATCCAGCAAAGAGCTGCATGTTCATGGACGCAGCCAGGTCCCTGGGCTGCACCTGGAGTGCTGGGCGTTTGCCTGATAGCTGGGTTGCTTCTGGCCTGTGCAAGAATCTGACGCTGTTGGAGTTGTTCCCCATTGTGGTAGTGGTAGAGTTATGGGGCAAAGAAATGGCTAGTAAATCTATCTGTTTTTGGACAGCAAGTGGGGTTTTTGCAATTAACAAACAGACCTGTTCTTCTCCCCCAGTCCTTTCGCTGCTGAGACATCTAGTCCTGCGGTGTTTGCAGGTTAATATCTGGTTTAGGGCCAAACATGTCCCGGGCATTGATAACACGATCGCTGATGCTCTTTCTCATTTCCAGTGGGAAGATTTCCGCAGATTGGCACCAGAGGTGGAGGAGGCGGAGAAGGAGGGGACGCTATGCCCAGCTTCCTTGTTGGAGATAGTGGACGTCAACTAAAGGCCATGGTACAAGCATCGGTGGCCCCGTCAACTTGGCACAACCATGGTAAGATGTGGAAGGAGTGGGTGAACTTGGCCGGAAAATGGGACTCCTCTCACGCATTATCAATTTGAATCTGTGCTGAAGGGGTCATTGCAGCGAATTGGACTTAATCCAAAGGAGTTTGGCACTCATTTCTTTAGGATTGGGGCAGCCACGGCGGTTAAATGACTGGGGAGGTGGAGGTCAAACTGTGCAGCTCGATATGTGCGGCCTGAACTGGCTATTGATTAAAGTTTCTTGTTTCAGATGTTAAGAGGGTGGCCGTCTGGTTAATCGGCCATTCCTACCTGTTCTGGGCAGCACGGAGGGCAGAGGTTTGTCCCAGAGGCAAGAACCTTGGTTTTACAGCAGCATCACTGGAGTGGAAAGGCATCAGAGGGATGTCCTGGTGGCAGGTGCTTTCGGAGGCGGTGGAAATTAGCCGAGGGAATCAGGGGGCCATGGTGTTGGTGATCCATGCTGCAGGAAATGATTTGTGCAAAGCCTGGTTGTCTGATCTGATGACACTGATGAAGACGGACCTGTCCAGGATACAGGTTTTATTTTTCAGGAGGTGCTAATTGTATGGTCGGAAAATATTCCCCGGGTAGTCTGGCAAGGGGCTAGGGACCCAGCAGCCATTGTAAGAGCAAGGAGGGTTATCAACACGCGAATCTCCAGATTCGTGCGCTCCTTGGGCAGAGTAGTGGTCAGAAACAGACAGTTGGAGGGTGACAATAGGTCACTGATGAGGCCGGATGGTATACATTTAAATGATATAGGCCTGGATATATTTTTGTCAGGGCTTCAGGACGACATTGACCAGGCCCTGTTTCTACTGAGTAGTGGTCGGAGCTCAGTGTGAGCTCCTTGGTGGCAGGTACACCCTTGCTGGATATGTTTATGGAGCCGTTACATGCCCTCTGGCAAGACAGAGGTTGGCATTCAAGCTGAGATCTACGGCTAGGTTGGTTAACAACAAGCATGGTTATGGTACGTAAGGGTGTACAGTGGTGGAAAATATGCAAATTAATAAAGGGCATATTTTATTTAAATTTATTTAATTATATGTACATTTATTAATAAAAGCTGTGGCCTATTTTTTGTTACCCAAAAAAGAAAGTGGCTCTGTGTCTTGATTATAGTGTTAAGGTAAAAAGGGAGGAAATGTATGGCTGACTGGGTCCTATTGGCTTGTTTTCCCCCGCCGGGTCAAGGATAACTGTATTGCCTCAATGTATTTTTTCCCTGATTTTGAACCTTTCTCTGTCTTCAATTATCCATGCTGTGAAGGGGGCTTCACTATTCTGTATGCCTCTAACTGTCATTTAAAGCTAGCATGCGAGAAAACAATCCTCCATACAATCTTCATCAGCTTGATTATGTTGTCTGTATCCTAGCAACAGAACATTTCAAGTTTGTTTGACTGCCAGAGGAAGAGGAGACAGGTTGTAACAGACATTTTCACAAGCCAATAACAAGTCCTATGTTAATCTCGGCCCTGGGATTCTAGCATGCATATTTGCTGTGTGATATCTAAGGGAGGGCAGCACGCTTGTAAATGTGAGTAAGTGATGGAAGTGTAAACATGTAATGGGGGTGATGTTATCTTTTTTGATATTGTTAAGAAGACTCCCCACTCCCCAAAGTAAAAGAGACAGAACATTTACCAACCTGAAATCCAACACTCAGCCTGGTCACCAGCAACCAGAACCTCCACAGCTGTGAAATCCCCCACCTGAAGATCAGCCTGAAATTCACTCAAGTTACTGCCAATTTAATGATCCGACCTGCACTGTGCACTGAGGTTAGAGAACCACATCTGGTGAGGCAGTCTAAGTTCGCTGTGCTGCATGAAGCATGGTACTCCTTATACAAGGTAAATTAGGGTGGAAATCTTAGAAGATCTTGGTAAAAGTTTATTACCTTCAGTATTTGCTTACAATCTGTGCACTACTACATAGCAGTGCGCCAATGATAAGGATATTATTTACACTTTAGCTCCATAGAAAATAAAGAAGTAATGTTTATAATATAATTAATATGGCTTGAGGAGCAAAATTACTGTTTTTTCTTTTTCTTCTCTAGCTGGACTATATGGACTGCACTGGACTGTATCTCCTCCCGCAGTTCCCGCAGTCTACATGTGAAAAGTTTGCTCTTATCTACTTAAGGAATCCGTGGAAGCATTACTGTACCACATTATCAGTGAATTTCAGGAAATTTTTTCCTATTGACTATAATGGGTATAATCCTTCATAGAGATGGACTTGAACTCAAACCCATTTCCAAATCGGATTTCACAGGTCCGAACAAAATACTGAATTTGTAAACCCTCGATTCTGTGTGCAGGAAAAATACAGAATTCATTAACGCCTAATTCCGTATATGGGAGCTTTATCGAATTTCTGAACCCTTAAAGGGCATGTCCACCCGCAAAACTCAAATTTAACCCCATACTGGCCCCACTCTGTAGTGTACAAAAATCCTTACCTTACATCCCAGCTCCTTATGGTTGCCATGCTGTGTCCCTCCAAAGCCAGGAAAATTGTAGTGTAGAAGCTCCCAGTGACTCATCCTGCGCTTGTCTCTGCCTCAACCTCGACAAGGTTGAGGCATGCGTAGGAGAGTCCTCCCCCCCTACCTCTCCCTCCCTCCCGTTTTCTTCTCCCTCCCCCTAGTGTAAATTCCCCATGATATATTATACAGTATATATTGATCCCCCAGCCCCAACCACCGTAACAGATTTCAAAGAAAGTGCCCCGATAGTTACTTACCTTCCCTCCATCCTCCGGCGTTCTGAGCAGCCGGCAGCCGCATCCCTGATTGGCTGCCTCTCAGCCAATCAGGGACGCGGCTGCAGGTCCTGCCCCCTGCTTGCATTTCCGTGCAAGTAGAGGGACTGGAGAGTGCCGCGGAGGATAGAGGGAAGGTAAGTACATATCGGGGCACTTTCTAAAAATTTTATTACGGCGGTTGGGGCTGAGGGATCAATATGTATAACATATTAAAAGTTAAAATAAGGGGTGGACATGCCCTTTAATTCTGAATATGGGCTAATTATCAAATATCAAATGTAGAAGCTCAAAAGTACGCATGTGAAGGAAGTTTTCTTATTCTAAGTTCTGGATATTTGGATGTGTTCTCCAGACCAATCCCCAGGTCCCATAGCCATGTACAGTAAGTTACCATTACTATTTTAACCTTATTTTATTAAAACAATTTGGCCCTTATTGACTTTAATGGGTCCAATTTTGGATTTTCGAACTTCATCAGTAATCCAAAAATCCAAAATTGGAATGGATTTTGCAGAAGTTCGCCATCTCTAATTCTCAAACATAAACATTCCGCAGTTTCAGGGTCATGTGATCAAAATTAAAGCCCAACTGTCATTTTCTTAATGAAATGCACCTGGGGCCACTACACACTAAATACACACTAAATATACAATAAAAGCACAAATATATTAAAAGCACAGTGTATGGTTTATTCCTTTAAAGGACAATTATACCCACCTTAGCCCTGCTCCTCTTGCCTTCAAGGTCACTTATAGCCAGGGTGAGGGTCTTAAAAGAACACTAAACTGGGTTATTTAAGAACATAAACTCTGAATCTATTATTCACAGGGAGGTGAGAATGCTGTGAATAATAGAACGCTCGGGTAAAACTCCAGCACATACCTTACTGGCGCTCCACTCGCTGCTCCTTATCAGCTGTCCCGATAGGTGCTCTGTAATTGGAGTGCTGGTAAGGTAAGTGCTGGAGTGTTCTCCCTGGCATTATATCATTCACTGGAAGGTGGGAATAAGCACTCTCACCTCCCTGTGAATAATAGAAACAGATTTTAAGTACAAAAAAATCTGTTTGGTGTCCCTTTAAAGAGGAACTGTGGTCCAAAAATGACTTTAGGTAAATTGATAGGAATTGCTCTCTTGAGAGTTTTTGCAATGTATTTCCATTGTTTTATTTTTTTTAGTTTTGAAGATATTTACATTTTTGTGTGTGATATGGCAGCAGCATCACCAGGTCCCCTTCACTTCCTGCTTCCTGCTCTGAAACCATGTCAGTCAATCTGCCCTGTGTCTCCTCCCCTTTACAGCCCCCTTGGTCCCTCCCACTCATGGACCACATGGTCCCTCCAGTTGCAGGCCCCCCTTGGCCCATTCCCTTACAGCCCCATGTGGTCCCACCCACTTGCCTGTGCCTAAGCCCGCCCACTCGTGAGTGTCTAAGCTCCACCCACTCGTGGGTGTTTAAGCCCCACCCACTCATGGGTGCCTAAGCCCCGCCCACTCGTGGGTGCCTAAGCCCCCCTGGGTGGTGTGGCCACTCTGACAACCCTCCTACCCCCCTCTGAAAAAGAGAGAAGGGCTGTACCTTACTTTCTCTGCAGCTGCAGGTCCTTCACACAGCAGAGAGGAGGAGGGACTTCCTGTCTCCCTCACACACTGAGGGAGTCTGAGACTGTGCTCGCCGGCGGCACGGAGCGGCTGCGAGTGGAGCGGCGGTAAGGTAAGTTCCAGGTCCCCCGAGCGTAATATTCATTTACAGGGAGGTGAGAATAAGCGTTCTCACCTCCCTGTGAATAATACAAACGAATGGCAAATAGTTATTTTTTTGGGTTTAGTGTTCCTTTAAACTGAACTAAGTAATTATATCTATATCTATATATATAATATTCTAATATATATATATATATTTGTGCAGCCGTTTCAATCAAAGGAAGACGTGCTGTGCAAGGAGTGCATTTTTCTATTGGTGGTTTGGCCCCAGGGCGATGTGGATCAATGCAGCTGCATAAAGCAAGCGAGATAACTTTGTTCAGCTTAAGTGCTAGGTCCTCACCCTGGGTACTTTCATTGGGGATTGATGGGTTTATTATTTTACTTTAAGTTTGACATTTAGTTTTATAACAAGGATGTCTGTCCTGTGGTCCTCCAGATGTTTGCCAACTACAACTCCCAGAATTCCCTGCTGCCATCTGCTGTTGGTGAATGCAGGGAGTTTTAATTTTTAAACATTTGCAGGGCCACAAGAAAGACATTTCTTTTATGGTCACAAAAACATACCCCATAACAACACCCAGATACACACACCAACTTGTACACCCTCACAACCCAACCTATCCTTCCATTTCCATGCCAACCAAACCTTAACCATCAAAAAAGTTGTTTCATGTTCTAAAATGCAAAAACATAACCCCCAACACTATTTAGACATAGGTACACACACCTACTGATACACCCTTACAACCTAACCTACCCTTCCAGTTCCATGGTAACAATGCCAAAAACATCAATAAATTAGTTTTATGATCTGAAATGCAAAAACAAACCTCCTAACACAAAACACATGGGTACATACACCTACTATTACACGCTCACAACCCAGCCTACCCTTCCATTTCTATGGTAACTATGCCGAAATCATCAATTAAGTTAGTTTTGTGGTCAGAAATGCAAAAAATACCCCCAAACACCACACTCACAGGTACACACACCTACTGATGCACATTCATAGCCCAACCTACCCTTCTGTATCAATGGCAACCATACCCCAACCATCCTAAATATTAGTTTAATGGTCTAAAATGCAAAATCATACCCCCTTACCCCACACACAGACAGGTACACACATCTACTGATGCGCCCTAGTACCCACTCTTCCATTTCCATGGCAAGCATACCTAAACCTAGACAAACTAAGAGATACACAGCTAGAAAATTATAAATAGGTAGACAGAAAGACAGAATAATAGAGAGAGATAAGAGGTAGACAGAGATACACATATTAATGACAGACAGGCACAGTTTTCCATTATGTTGGTAGCTAACTGGCAATTTCAGTATATAATTACTCTCCTTCAGCCCTTTGAATAGCTGCCTGTTGCTGTGACTTTGCCCTGTTCTCAGCAATAACATGCAGATGAAAAGAAGAAAAATGGTCTTCACAACAGGACTTTGCACAACCCAATACTGGGGTTGTTGATTAAACATGCTAAACTTTGCCACACTACATGTTTCAAACCCACAGGTTCTTTGTCAAGACACTTGATAAGCCAGTTTTCCTCCTGGCTTCAGCCCTATCTTTAATACAGGAATAGTCCAGGACTAAATTGGCAAATGAAAACTGTACGTGAGGTAGGAATAATCAATCCTACCTCCCTGCCCCTGGTACTTTCTATTTATAAAAAGTTAATTATAGTTATGGTATAGTATAGTTTTATTTTTACTGAGTTTTGCAAATTAGCCTGCTGAACCAAACCTGGCAGGTTTGTGCAGTGTCAGACTGGACTGTTGGGGTAATCTGAGACTAGGAGACCACCTGGATAAGTTTAGGGGCCCACCTAGCATTTACATATCTAGCCGACTCCTACTGACTTCCATTGTTTATTACAATGCATTTCTTACTGTCTTTTTGGCTCTGTATTTAAATTTTAGCAGTTTACTCTGTTTTTTTGGGTGAATAGGCTTGGGGCCCAAAACGGATTTCCCTGCTATATGCGCAAACATTATTTTTACTAAGCACAGTGGCTCTGGTTAGCACTGATACCCTGTAGCACTTAAGTCCTTGGTTTGAATCCTCCATTGGACACATATGCAAAGAGTTTATACAATCATATAGACATACTGATAGGTTTGTGGGGAAGTGATTAGATTGTAAGCTCTTCGAAAATATATGGAGCTAAAGTCGCACTAACCGGTTCGCTAACGGATGCGAAGGTTACGCTAAAATCACCTGTGCAACCGACGCTCGCGATTCAATATTGCGTTTGTGCTAGTTTTAGTGCAGGATTTTAAGGCCAGCAAAACCCAATATTGAATTGTGATCAGGACATTTAACCAGAGCAATATCTGCTCTGGGTAAATGAGCCTGACTGTATTTTATTGTTATCACTAGTCATTGGGGTTATCTAATTGCACTTCCAACATTTTTGTTGTCTTTTTCAAGACTTTTTAAGACGACTCCTTTTAAGAAGACTACTCAACACAGACTGTAATGCCACATGCACCTTAACTAGTTTTGTAAATATATAACAAAACAGTTACCCAAGAACATTTTTTTCTTACTGTTTCTTGAATTTTCTACTTAACCCAATAAATAACAAAATAATGTGTTTAGAATGGTAAAATTAAGTGTTCCAGTAAATCCCCAAAGTCTTATCTGAATATTCCATATTTCTTTACTTGGTTTGACTTCAACTGATGCAGTAAATCTGCATTGGCTGTATCTTCCTGGCTTTTCTACAACATGAGTATTTAGTGCTCTGTACCATGCATATCAATAATTGCTTTAAGCTGTACTTTACTTTTGGGCACTTAAAGGACCAGTAGAATTGAAATTATTTGTAACTTTCTACCTTTCTTGAAAAGCTTAACTGTACCATTTGCATTTGTCAAAGGCCCCAATCCCAAACAGTGCCATTGCACCATCCTGGGGAGGTTCTATCAATAATTAATATTTAAAATGGGAATGCATATCATTAGAAGGCACACTGTAGTGTAAACTTCCTGCAGAGGATGAATAAAAGCAAAGAAAAGCCAATATACACTTTAAAATCTCTCCTGCTTTAAGCAGTGTGGTCAGTTTTACAGCAACAGACTTTCAAGTTATCTTTAAATTTAAATGAAATGTCCACCAATTTTACTATGTACATACGTTTTTACTATCTTCTTTTTACAGACCAGGAGCATCTCAGTGTAAATACAAGCTATCTTACATCACCTCATGTCCGTGCTTTATCCGGATCCATCCTCCTTCCACCTAGCATAAAATCCTTTTTACACTAGGGTCTGTAAGTAACATTCTAATAATTTTTTTTAAAGAAATAACATGGCGGTTGGGAGAGGGCAGGGGGTATCTATCAAATGGTAAAAAATTATTTTTAGAGTGGACATACTCTTTAAGTCCTCCAAAGGATGCTAAAAGCTAAATAAAGTAAGGTAATGTAGTTCCCAAAAAAACCTTTCTACTTAAACCCCAATAAAATCATCAATCTTACCCCTTCTTTTCATCCCATCTACTGCTACAGTAACAACTTCCCCTTCTGCTTCCCATGGTTAGTCTCACAAAAAGAGACACCTTTTTATGAAGATTTCTGTGTAAGTTGTTTTTGATGAAGTGTGAGATTTCATTTATCTTTAACTAGTCATTAAGCCTGTAACATAAACAGGCTTTTGAAGCCGAGAGTCCCCCCCTCAGTGTCCCAAGGCCAAAGTACCCCCTCAGTGCTCCAAGGCCAGTGCCCCCCCAGTGGTCAGTGTCCCAAGGCCAGAGTTCCCCCTGTTTGTCCCAAGACAAAAGTCCCCCCTCAGTGTCCCAAGGCCAGAGTCCCCCCTCAGTATACTGTGTCCCAAGGCTAGTCCCCCCACTGTGTCCAGTGTCCCGAGGCCAGAGTCCCCATTAGGGTCCAGTTTCCCCTGTCAGTAGCCAGTGTCCCAAGGCCAGAGCCCTCCCTCAGTGTCCAGTGTCCCAAGGCTAGATTTTCCCCCTTAGTGTCCAGTGTCCCAAGGCCAGAGTCCCCCTCTATGTCCAGTGTCCTCCTCAGTGTACAGTGACCCAAGGCCAGAGTCCCCCCTCTCTGTCCAGTGTCACAAGGCCAGAGTTACCCTCTGTGTACAGTGTCTCAAGGCCAGAATCCCCCTTCACTTCACTGTTAAGTGTCCCCCTCTGTGTCCAGTGTCCCAAGGCCAGAGTCCTCCCTCTGTGTCCAGTGTTCCAAGGCCAGAGTCCCCTTAAGCTCACTGTCTACCTTAACACGTAAAACTGTCCTCAGTTCAACATGTACTGTAACTGCTGTGTCCGTGCCTCCATATGTGTTTATCTCTCTCTATTATGTTTATTATTATTGTGGATTTATATAACGCCAACATCTTCCGTAGCGCTTTACAATTACATGTATACATTCACATCAGGCCCTGCCCCGATGAACTTACAATCTAAGCACATTTATTTGACACATACAACCTATCAGTATGTCTTTATGATTGTGGGGGACACCAGAGTGCCCGGAGGAAACCCACAGAAGCACGGGGGGATTTGAACTCAGGACTTCAGCGCTGCAAAGCAACAGTGCTAGCCACTGAGCCCCCGTGCTGTCCTGCCTCTAGTGGTGAATCAGTTGAAAGTGCATGGACAATCA
Organism: Hymenochirus boettgeri; assembly: GCA_019447015.1. Classification (NCBI taxonomy): domain Eukaryota; kingdom Metazoa; phylum Chordata; class Amphibia; order Anura; family Pipidae; genus Hymenochirus; species Hymenochirus boettgeri. Next base: position 157,659,987 of record CM033471.1, read on the forward strand.
TCTCATGCATGCACATTAAGTGCTGTCAGGCAAACACAGAGGCACGGATGCAGCAGGTAAGGTTTTCATTATCCAGTGCAAACGGACCAGTGAAAGGTCCGCACCAGCATGGTGAGATTGTTACCAGTGTGTAGTGTGTACTTACCAATAAAGGGGGAACAGTGGAAAGCACAACAGGATACAGAGGTGCTAAGTCTGGGGTCTGGCACACCTGGACCTCCCCGTAAATAGATGTGCATGCTGGGAGACTATAAGCCGCATAAGACAAGCACATATAGACACACACAGGGACCAGCTTAGGGAATGATAGTTTTACTAATTACTTGATTTATCATTTTATAACCAATGCTGTAAGAAAGGCTGTTTTTCTAAGGGCTCGTTCACACTAGGTCCGTTTTTGTGCGTTTTTCAATAGTACTGTTCACTCTATTGCATTCCAATTTGGTCCATTGCGTTAAAAGAACCCACCGCATACTGCATTTCTGTCCATTGTTTTTGCATGCATTTTCTATATAAATCTATGGATTTTTTATGGTGAAAAAATGGATACAAATGAATGCAAAAAATGGACAAAAATGCATGCCGTGAGTTTGTCACTTTTTGTCAGTTTTTAGTGTGAACGAGCCCTAAAGAGGAGGTGAATTATCTCAGCTAAAGTTGTTTTTGGTCTTTAGTTAGTCAGTAAAGTGATACCTACATGTTTATGCTTGTGAAGGTTCTCATTCATCCAGGTCATGGTATATCTGTTGTATTCAATTAGATCAACTGGACTTGAAATGTAGTTCTTGAAGACGTTTCGCTAGTCATCCGACTGGCTTTCTCAATTCAGAATGACTTGTACAAGAATCTGTGGCAATTATGTACCCTGGAAAATCCCAATTAGCATATCACAGCCAGGTGTTAAGGGTTGTGATTAGATAGTGGCTAAGAGGTGTTATAGGAACGCCCAGAGTAAGTGTTAAAACAGCATTGTATATGGCAGACAGTTGGTGTCGAACCCCCCCACCTCTATTTAGGCTTGGTTTCTTTATTTTCACATTAATGGCCTCCTTAACACCTCTCTGAACCAGTCACGTTCCTTCGCCAGTATGTTAACATTACAATCTTCAAAGGTATGTCCTTTATCTTAAGATGCAGATACACGGCTGAGTCCTGACCCGAGGAATTGGCTCTTCTGTGCTGGGCCATAAGTTGATGCAGTTGCTGTTTGGTCTCCCCCACATACAAATCAGAGCATTCTTCACTGCACTGCACTGCATATATGATGTCGCTTTTCTTGTGTTTTGGTATTGGGTCTTTCGGATGTACCAAATGCTTGCACTAGGTTGTTGTCGTTTTAAAGCAGACAGGGATACGATGTTTTTTGAAAATTCTTCTTAATTTCTCGGAGACCCCTGCTACATATGGGATGACCATGTTCTTTCTCCTGTCTTGCTTTTCCCCTTCACTGTTGGTATTCGTGTTCTTTTCTTTCCTTCTACTTCTTTTGACAAAGGCCCAGTCTGGATATCCACAAGTTTTAAGGGCTCCTCTGAGATGTTTAATTTCTTTAGCCTTCGCCTCTGTGCTAGTGGGGATGTTCTCGGCTCTGTTGTTGACAGCGGTTCTGATGACCCCCAGCTTGTGATCTAAAGGGTGGTGGGAGTCAAACAATCAAATACTGATCTGTGTGTGTTGGTTTTCTGGAACCTCTACTTCCAGTTTACCATTTTCCTTAACTTCTACCAAGCAGTCCAAGAAAGCCAGTTGTTGTTTTGTATCTCTTCCCTTGTGATTTAATGTTTTGGTCCACCGATCTAATGTGTTCTGTGAAAGCTTGTACTTCCCTGGTGGATTTTAACCCAGGTGTCATAACATATCTGAACCAGTGGCTGGGTGCTATGCCCTTAAAGGTATTAAGCGCCTGTGTTTCTACCTCCTCCATGTAAAGGTTGGCCACAATAGGTGAAACTGGAGATCCCATAGCACACAGCAATAAACACACAGAAATCTGAAACACACTTCAAATGGAAAGCAAGTTGGTTGCACATTGGCCAGGAACGCACATGTCTACAACCTTTACAGTTGACTCTCTGTCTTTAACTTACGTTGTTGCAGTTGTTTGGCATTAATAGAACTGAACCCCTATACCTGGCCCTCCCTTTAATATATCCATAAGAAGGAAAAAAGAGGCTAAACTTCCTAGACTCCATTAAATTACCAACAATAACCCCGGAACAGTGGGAATACCTAGATAAACCAATATCACAAGACAAAATAACTAAAGCAATAAAATCATCAAAACTCAATAAGTCTCCGGAGAGGATGGTTTTACAAACGAATATTACAACATTTTTAAAATACCTTAGCCCATATCTACAAAATGTATTCAATCTTGCAATAGAAGAACAATCATTTCCTCAAGAAATGCTAAAAGCCATAATAGTGGCTTCCAAAACAGGGGAAAGAACCCTCAAACATAGGGAATTACAGACAATATCCCTTTGAACTGTGATCTAAAATCTACTCTAAAATCTGCGAGAAAGACTCAAAATCATTTTACCACAGTTAATCCACCAAGATCAAGTGGGCTTCATTAAAAATAGACAGTCAATAGATAATACAAAGAAGAATTTTGATCTGATAGATTGGTCAAACCAAAAAAACATCACATCTCCCTTCATAACCCTAGATGCCGAGAAGGCTTTGATTGCTTAAACTGGATATACCTAAACAAAACCTAGACAAATTTGGAATTAGAAACAACTTCAAAAAAGCAATCATGGCACTACACACCAAACCCTCAGCAACAGTCTTTTTCCCAACATGCTATCTATACCATTCAATATAACAAACGGAACCAGACAGGGATGTCCAATATCTCCTTTAATATTCACCTTAGCGATAGAACCTCTTGCTGAAACTATCCGTTCAGACAATAATATCACTGGAATAAAATAGGTGATACTTCACACAAAATCGCACTCTTTGCGGACAATGTAATTCTGGTATAACCAACCAACATCTCCTTAATACAATTCAAAATCATATTGCACAGTTCAGCAAGGTGTCATACTATAAATCAACGAAAAGAAATCACAAGTTGGGAAACAACTTATCTGAGCACTCAAAATCTTTCTATCAAGTAAATACAGATTCTCATGAAACAAAAGAATAAATCACCTGGGAAACAAGATATCCTCTGACCTTAAAGAATTCCAATTAAATTTCACTCCACTAATGGAAAAAGTCGAAAAACAAACCAAAAAATGGAAACCATTAATGCTATTTATAACAGACAGAATAAACGCATCTAAGATGATGATTCTACCACAATACATATTTGTTCAGATCAATCCCAATCACGATACCAAATTCCTTCTTTATCAGAGCTCAGAAAAATATCACTAGATTTATTTGGGGACAAAACAAGCCAGAATAACAACAATATAATGGCCAAACCACTTAAATGGGAGGTATGGCAGTAACCATCTGAAAGATTATTATCAGGCAACACTACTAGATCAGACCAGATACTGGTGGAACAGCAATGCCAACACAAAAACTATGGTGCAATATTGAAAAATATATGGCCAATGCAAACATTTTCCAAAAGTTATGGGAGCAATCCTACTCATTTATCTTACCTAATGCAACAATAACAATTGGAGAAATATCCAAAAAAAACAAACTCTATTATATCCTTTATACAACTAATCCCTATTGAAAGTCTGGAACTACTGATCCCTAACTTCCGAACCAACTGGAATGAAAACCACTAACAGTGATAGACCAGCTATATAAATATGGAATATAATCCTTTCAACACATTGCAAAAACAATATCATACATCAAAACCAAAGACTATTACAAACAATGCAAGCCATTTCCTTAATATCAAATCTAAATCTAAATGGCAAATGTCATCTGAATCGCAGAACCTATAAACCTCTAATATCATCCTAAAAGAATCACAACCTTTTACTACTGATAAATAGTAAAGATACTATGACCAAATTGAAACCATTTTTAAAATGGGAGGAGGATTTGGGAAAAGCCTTTTCAATAGAAACATGGTCCGAAGCTGCATAATACCATTTAAAGTCTTCCAGATGCTCACAACATTGGGAAATAGCAAAAAAACTTTTCATATACTATAGAATCCGACAATGATGGCCAAATGGAACTCCCAATACACCTTTATGCTGGAGATGCGGATCTTCTCAAGGAACTCTCTCACATATTCTGGTCCTGCAATAAATCAAGAAAACATGGCTCAAAATACAAAATTTCCATCATTATTCCAAAACATATCACGTTAACCCCAGAATGGTTTCTATATTCTAGATTCAACTTTTATCCGAACAATCAAAGAACCATAATTTTTCATGTAATAATCATCACACTACAATTCATAACAAGAAAACCAGCGTACCACAAAAAACCCAATCTATCCATAATTCCAAAAAGCTTTAACTTAAATATGTAACTATGAAAAACATGTGCAATAAACACAATCTAATTGTACAATTCTACAAACAATGGGATATTGGTACACGGACCAGAGATCATTTGGACTGTAAAGGAATCAAACCAGTCAAAACTGAAACCTATAATTGGTGACGGTGGGGGAGGACCGGGATGTTTGGTAGCACCACAGGTTTTTGTGTTTATATTATGTATTTTGTACAATATATATGTTTGTTTTGATATTACTAATTATTATTATTTTTGTTAGTTTCATATTTCAATATTACAGTCATATGAGACATGAATATGACAAATTATAAAATATGTCAATAAAAAGTAATGATAATAAAAAAGGAGGCTAAACTCTCACCCATTGGGGTACATTAGATCCCCCAAAATACTTCACCTATAGGATCTTATGCACTGGATCCTATGCTTGAATAAAAAGCACTGGATGGACTGCATTTGGCAGGGAGAAAGTGAGCGAGCCTACATATTGATCCAGTGCCCAAGTACGAGAGATGCAAAAGTTTCCTAAAAGTAATTAAAGTAAAAAAGGTTAGAAGTTAGGACCTTCCAGACTGGGGTTACCTTGATGTGTTTTTCATTCATGTGAACACAGTAAGTATACTAAAACCTCTTTTTTATTAGTGTGATGAGATATATATATTGTATGGGGCTAGGAATGTGCATTGATTATCTTTTCTGTGTTGTATAATGTTGACCATCTCAGTAGCACTTCGACATAATTAATTTTAATTTAGCCTAAGGAGTGCTTCCACAGTCCTTCTAATATTGTTAAGAATTTAACCTGGTTTTGGATGGAAACTCCATTTCTGTCTCCTAAATTTGGCATTAAAACTGGAACTCGATGTTGGATTTGATGGTCCAGATTTTTGAGTCTGTTCTGTGAATGCCAAAGGAATGACTCGTGGGTTCCAGAATCCTTCACATGATTGAATGAATTTGTCTACAGTGGTGAAACAAAGTCAGCCATTATCGTATAGACATTAAGTTGTAACCTGTGATTGAGTTTGTGATATTGGTTTGTAATTTGTAAATAACTCTGTACTGTATATGTGTACATAATTGAATGTGACATTTATGTACTCTTGTCTATGATGATTGGTGTTTAGATAATTAGTTAAACATTTTGTAAGATACATTGTGGTGAATGATTAAATATCAGATAAAGAAACAATGAAGGATTTCTTCATTAAAGTAATATGTATGTAAATATGAGCCCTTAATCAAGCTATACAGTTTAAATATCATAATAAAATATGTCTAGTGCAAGGAAAATGAGATTAGTTAGAAGCGATGCTGCTTTCACTGAGTAGAATACAGAATGATGAATTGCCATAAAAAAGTAAATAACAAAATCTGGGCTTGTGACCCGTAATTAAGTTAACTATATGTAATTCTGTAACTATAACAATTCATAATTTATAATTCACTTACAGTCTTATCAAAGTCAATACTTTAGCTGACATGTCCACCCTTTTAAAAAAAAAAAAGGTCACTTGTCAGTTACCTGCACCAATTTATATATTAGATGCATTAATAACCAGATATTTATGGGTAATTACTGTCCCCATTCTGGCAGAGTAAGCTGGCTCCTCCCTCCATGCAGTCAATCAAGGTTCCCCGCCGTCCCTTCTGCACAGGTTTCTAAAAGTTTGTTAAGCAGGAGGAGGAGGCAGCAACATTTGACGAAGAAATGAGAGAACTGGAAGAATACTTATATTAACTATCTGGTTATAAATGAATGTAATAAATTGCTAAAAATAGCAGTTGGGGTTAGGGGCAAGTAATTGGCAATGCAGAACCAGAGGAAACGAGGCTCTGTAATACATTACCAATTCTTTTTTTCTGCAAACAATTATGGTGGTAGGGGTGGGATAAGGTCCACTACACTACAGCAAAAGGATTTAATGCTAGAGCACAGGGCTGCAAACCGGGATTGAAAGGGGGGGCTGCAGTGGGCAAGCCAGAAACTCTCAAAAGAAAGGTAAGAGCAGAACCTTTCACTCACAGCCAGGCTCCTACTCTTCCTTTTTGGTATTTTTCTTTGGACGACACTGCAGGAGAATCATTGGAGCAGAGAGGTAAGGTAAGGATTTTAAACACTGCACAGTGGGGCCAGTAGTGGGGGAAATTTTAGTTTTGGGGGTGGACAAGCCCTTTAAAGGTTATGTCCACTGATTTTTTAAATTTTCTTTATTTCTTTTTTGAGAAGGAGGTAAATGAACTATTGTCTTACCTCTGTTCTTCAGTGAAATTTGCAGAACAGGACGAAGAACTTAACGCGGATCGCTCCTGAGCTGCTGAACGACTCAGGCCACTGACATCCTATGAACACATCCACATTCCTTTGCATGCAAACAAAGTGCAAAGGAGCGTGGATACGTTGGAGATTGCCAGGAAAGCCATAGCTGGAGCGATCCAAGGTAAGTTCTTCCTCTTCTCTTGCAAATTTTACTGAAGACATAGCTCATTTATCTCTCATTCTTTAGTAAACAGAAAAAAAGTTAGAAAATCAGGGACATACTCTTTAATGGTGGACATGCCTTTAAATGATATTTTATGCTAAACCTAATTTTTCACTGTGGATTCTGTTCTCATCTGCTGTTAGCCACTCTGCCTGTGTCCAAACATCCATCATATTTCAAAAAATACAGCCGGGCATACTGTTATGAAAAGAGTTTTATCACCCATCAATACAAATGGCAACGTTTCGGGCAAACCTTTGCCCTTTGCCCAGAGACTTGAGAAGGGCAAGACTTGCCCAAAATTTGCATTTCACAATTTGCAACAGTATGCCATGGCTGCATTTTTGGACATGCAAGTTATTTTATTAAATAGGAATGCAAGCATTATTGCGATGCAAGATTTGGAATGCCAAAACATGTAAACAATGTGGAAAAATTAAATATGCAAAGTTTTGTTATGGAAGGTCTTTTTCTAATTTAAATAATGTAGTCAATGTAACGTAAAGGTGAAAGGAAGCAACGGTTTTAACACACCCACAGTGTGTTTTCCTATTGGTGGTCCAGCTCTGGGTCTAATGGAGTGTGGATCGATGTGGAAGCTCGAACAAAGCTACATGCTTTATTCAGATTAAGCAGGCAAAATCCAGGGGTGAGGACCTAGCGCTTTTGCACAAGTGCCCAGAGGAGGAAAAGAAGTGCGGTTGAGGTGAGTAAAATGTCCTTAAAGATTAACTGGTAGGGTTAATACAAAATCTGCAGTCTTACTAAAGCATGAATGGATAAAATCTTTCCGCTCTCTGAAGTTATAATGCCAACAGTTCAACACTCCCTTCTCAGCAGTCGTTAGTTGCGTGGCACTCTGTTCTGCCTGCATTGATAGCTCTGGACCCTATTTTGTATCACAGTATCAAGTGGCTATAGTAAAAACATAGGGGGTTAATTGCAAAAGAAAGCATTGACTAAAATAATGATTCAACTGCTTTTATGGTGTACCTTTAAAGGCTATGTCCCCCCTAAAATAGAAATTTAATATATGCTCCCCATGTCCCCCAGCCCCAACCGCATGTTTTTTTTAAAAAGCCCCCAAACTCTTACGTACCTCCCCTCGATCCTCCGCCGCACTGCCGGCCCTCTGCTTGCGAGAATGCAAGCAGAGGGCGGGGGACCGGCAGTCGCATTGTGATGGCTGAGCGGCAGTCAATCACGGACGCGGCTGCCGGTCATTCAGTGCAGCGGAGGAAAGCGGAGAGGTAAGTAAGAGTTTGGGGAGCTTTTTAAAAAAAACAAACATGCGGTTGGGGCTAGGGGAAATGGGGGAGCAGAATATTAAGGGGGTTTATGCTAGGGGAGGGATAGTAGAACGGGAGGAGGAGGGAGGGAGAGGGAGGGGGAGGGAGGGAGGGGGAGGGAGGGGGGAGAAGGGCTGCAGCACGCATGGCAGGATCTCCGGGAGGCCAGTAGCGGCAGTGTCATATGGACCTGCTAGCCTCCTGGTGGGCAGTTTTTGGAACTTTGGGGGGGGACTACAGGAGACAAGATGAGTTGGGATGTGAGGTAAGGATTAAATACACTACATGGTGGGGCCAGTAGTTGGGGGGATTATAGTTTTGGGGGTGGACATGCCCTTTAAAAAAACAGTCTGAAAAATTAATAAATTCTTTTATTAAAGTATTGATTTCAGGCATAGCGTGTATGCCCCCACTGTTAATGGAAGGTAGGGGAGAAATGAGGAAATGGCTGGATTGTGAAATATTCTACAAGATTCACACAGGAATATCTTTTTTTAGGAGTCGCTTGAGTGAAACCCATAGCTGTTAGAAACAGGTAAGAAGCAGAAGAAACACTCATGGAGTAGATACAAGATCTTCTTTGCAGTGATTTTAAAGTGAAACATGTTAACCCAAGCAGGTCTTTCAAGTGTATAAGGGCAAGATACCATAGGCAGGAACAGACAGGAAATTATGATACATGGGTAGGGATGGCCGGTTCGCAGATCCACCTGGATCGCCGCGGATTTATCCCGTTCGCGAACGGCGGATTTTTCCGGATTTTCCGCCTTCCGAACTTCCGATTCGTGGATTTTTCTTATTTTCGAAAATTTTCGAAATTACGAGTTTTCACGTATTTTCGAAAATGTTCGAAAATACGGGAAAATATGTATTTTCGAAAATTTTCGAAAATACAAGGATTTCTCTTAATTCCTTTCATACGTATTTTCGAAAATATTGAAATTACGAGGATTACTTGATTTTTGAAAACACATATTATTTTCGAAAATACGTGAAAACTCGTAATTTCGAAATTTTCGAAAATACGAAAAATCTCCATTATTTCAAGGGTATTTTTAATTTTAACGGGTCCGCTTTTTTCGAAAATTCGCGATCCTCGAGCGGACCGGATTTTGCGAAGTTCGGACATCTCTATACATGGGATGGGTCAACATGTAGTACATTGTCTACATTGAAAAGCCGTACCATGGGCCATATTTATAAGGTTTTTTATTTACAATCGTGATCTTACATAAAACCTGTTGTACTGCAGGTTTAAATGCTAACCAGGGGGAATCAAAGTAGGGGGAGACTGACAGCTACCAATGCAAACACAGGCACCCTAAGCACATGCCCAATTGTAAATATGGCCCTGTTCTTTGTTATCTGATAAGATATAGTAACTGTTGATATCCCCACCTCTAATACCTGCCAGTTTGGAGTGCATCCATATATCCATAAGCTTGCATTAAATATCTGGCAAAAGCTATCATTATATCTATATTAAAATTAGCAAAGCCCATGCAGCCACTCCAAAACCAGTCTTAAAGTCATGCTAACTACATTGATTAGCGTAAGTTTAAGGCACTTTATTAAACTCCCATAATACAGTATTGATATAATCTTGCTTTGTAACTTTTCACAATCATATTTTGTTTTAAAAAAGAAAGTTGTGACAAAAGACCAATATCAGATTTATTTGATATTTCTATTTATTTTTGCCAATTCTCTTTCCTTCACAATAATTAAGTTATCTTGTTGTCATAATATTTGCATATGGTAATAATATTTATTCAAGGCAATGACAATATTTCACTTATCCACATTGCTATAATCAAAACCAGGCAATTAATCTACCCAATATTATTATACTATGAGTTCATTTATTAACATTTCTCAAAATCAAAAATGACACAGAAAGAAGCAGTGTTTGTGAAACAAAGAATCCTTGATAGAGGTTATGATGTGTTTGATCAACACAGTGTACGCATGATGGCCTTACAGATATGAAACGAATTAATTTCAAAAGAACAAAATGAATCCTTCTTTGTATAACTTTGTTATTAATTAAATATTAATTTAACATAGTAGAGATCATACATGTTTCTTATAATTTAATCCTAAACATTCAAAGTCCTGCACAAGAAAAGATTACGGGGAATATTATAAATCCATATTAAAATATGCAGTATTGTACAATTATTGCATTGTGCTTTGGTGTCTGATGAAAAAAAGGACCAAAGGAATCAGTTTTTGACATGGTAGAAATTTTTTTGTAGCAATACATTGATAATAGAAAATATTCTCTGTGTATGGTCAACTTGGGTACCTTTAGTCTTTTTAATTCATCATTGATCCGCTTCTGGAAGGAAACATGTACCGATATACTAATATTTTTGTTTTAGCGAGCAGAGTAATTCTGACCCCTGTTAATTATTCATCCTGATAAAACCCGCACTTTCCCAATCAGTTCCGAAAATCCACATTGGACAATACATCTCTATTACTGTAAAGTGTTAAGTTTTTTGGCCATTCTATACTAAGGCTAAAAGTCAGGTGTTAGTATCAAGTCCTTTTTACTGCTATGCACAGAACATCCTGATACATTGGTTTTTCAACAGCAAAGGTTTAGCTCCAACAATGTTTATGATGAATTTAAACTGCTTACAGATATAAATAAGCATGGTTGAGAAAGTATTCAGACTAGCCATAAATCTGGAAAATGACAAATTGCCATTTGGCTGTATTGTGTTATTCCATTTCCCTCCCAACAAAAACATTATGATTGATGTAATGATTACAGTTGTTGACAAGACATTTTGTGAGGGGGAAAAGTTTGAGAGGACATACATAAATGATAACATTCAGTGTCAGAAGAAATTGAGGGGAAAGAGTTTATAGATTCGAAGATTTGTTGGTTAAAAAGAAATATGAAAGCCATTTTTAAAATTAAGGTATAATCTTTAATGTAAATCACCATGCAGCACTTAGAAGGTTTGTCTTTAAGCCACTGTCTCAAGTGTATTGTGCTGATCTGGTCGATTTCATTCCTTGCTTAAAAAAAGAAATTTCAAATGCAAAGCTAAGGGCTGAAAAAAGCAGTAAAACTGATAAATGTAGCGGAGGATGAGAAACTCTTCTCTAGATTTATATGAGGATGAATTTAGAGTGCTGGGAATTATACTTGAGGGTGGAAAGACAGAGCAGGTATGGCTGTAAACATCCAAGTAATCCTTAATCTTTTTTATGAAGATAGAGAAATATATCTAGTCTGTCTCGTCCGTCCGTCTCGTCTATTCTGTCTTATGGTGAATTTTAACTATATGATGTATAACTAGCATCAATAAAATGCCATAACAGGCACAAAGCGACAGCATTTTCACATATTATTTTTGCTAATTGGCTTTTCTTAACCGTCAGACATTGTTGAAACTCCATAGGGTCTGGTGAGGGGGAGTGTCTCCTCTGTGGCTGCAGTCACCCATGAAAAGGCGTCAATGCAAATCGGTTTTATATTGGCCTAAGCTAAACTGTCCCCTTGATACAGTGATTACTGGCTCCCTTATGCATCAGAGTCACTGGTCCCTCAAGTGTCTGTGAACACCAACCTGATGTGGCGTAACAACCCCTCACACAAAAAGCCGAAACGTTTTGCAGGCCACCCTTTTTTTAACTTAAAAAATCTCTCTTCTCTTATGTAACAATCTCCTAGCCAGCTTAAAACTGGGAGTTATGACATATAGAGACATATGTGTGGTATGCCCTCTGTTGTCTTCGCTGGTATTCTTCTGGAGTCATAGCAATCCAAAGGGATACAAAGCCACCAGTATCTTCCAAAAGGGGTCCAGAATGTGGTAAATAACTGCTGCTTGTGCCTAATGTACAGTAACTTGCCAAAACCCACCCTTAGCATCCAGACTGTGAATACTTTGCTAGGTTTGGCAGGACATCTTCAATTGTAGGCATTAGGTAATGAGACTGTTTAATGCCTTGTCAGATCTTTAGGATCAATACATATTCGCAGCTTGCCTGGTTTCTTACAGCAACCATGCTGCTTATCCTGGTGTTGGTGCTCTGACTTTCTGCAGCACTCCTAATATTTCAAGTCTGAGCATTCCTCTTTTAACTCAGCTCAGTGGTGCTGGAACTTTGCGTGGTTGGTGCTGCACTGGTGTACTGTTATATCAATTTCTAGAGATATTTTCCAGGTAGATGTCCCAGTCCTTGGAAATAGATCATTGTAGTGAGTTATAATCTTTTCATATGAGAGGGATATCTTTTTAGTCGTATCAACGTTAGTATGTACTGCCAGTACATACTGGTCTACATTTACTGCAAGAAGTCCATTTTTGCACAGGTGTCTGCTGAAAGAAGTGGTGTGGGAACTTGACAACCTGAAACAAAAGTCTGTATGTTTTGCATTTATATGTAAGCTTACATTACATTGGCTAGAGTATCAATATGAGTCATTATACCATTTTAATAGCATTGCTTCTTTGTAATTTTGCATTCTTCTCTTTACATTTTGCAATAGTCTACATACATCATCAGGTGCATTGTCACACCACAGTCCAGTGGCCATAGCAATTTTTCTCTATTTAGTTTTCCAGTACTGAGCACTAAGGGACAAACCACTGTGACCCTGGGGTACTCACTGATCCAATGTGGTTAATAATAAAGATTCCTCTGAGATGCTGGTTGTGGTGCAGTACTCAATGAATTTTCCTTTGTCCTCTGGCAAAATGATTTGGCTTTCTGCATTTGCAGGGCAATGTTCTCTCCCCCAGGGGTGGCTGTTTCCACAAAATTTACATGAATTGCTTCACTTCTTTTGATTGTGTTTTCACTTCAGTGCATGCGCTTACAGGCTTTTTTTTGCAGTGTATGTAGTACAGTCTCCATCTTCTTTGCCTCTTGCATGGTCTGATTACAGTTTTGTTATTTCATGACTTCTGCACATGTCTATAGCTCTCTGTAAGTTAGATCTGCACCCATAACTCTCTTCCGTGCACTGACATCCTTGATCCCAACACTAAATCGTCTCTGATAAGGTGCTCGTGCAATGCTCCAATTCACATGTAGCTGTCAGCCTTGTAACATATTGTTCAATAGTCTCTAACAGGCTTTGCTGCCAGTATTAAATTTTATCTCTCATATATAATGTTTCTTGCAGGCATATAATGGCTCTGTAATGCATCTAGAGTTTTTGTCATTTTCTGAAAGCGTGGGAGTGCTGATAAATCCACAAGACAGTCTCTCCCCATTACTGAGAGCAATGTGGCTGCTCTTACTCGGGCTTCTTTCTTATCTAGTTCAGTGGGCCATTCATAATCTCCCCCGTGCTCTAAAGAAGGCCCAGTTAGTTGCCAGGTCTCCAGTACAGTCTATAGGAATAGGGACAGGTAATTGCTTGTAGCCATGCTGTCTGTAGTGCTGAGTGCTGGGACAGTAGGATTAGAAAATTGCAGTCACAGTGGCTAATCTGGTATCTTACCTGTAAATAACTATTAAACACGCTTTGGAGACAATGTTTAGGAAGCCCACTTGAAGATTATAACAAACTTTATTTAGATACACATACAGGACATCATCTTATTAGTGCAATACTTAAAAGAGGACAACAGAGGTCATACCACACATAATGCTCTATTAGGGCAATGTACCGAGGAGGGCTGCAGCTGTGCAGTGCTCCTCTCAACCCTTAACGTTGCACTAACAATTTCACAATCGGTTAGTGGGATGTTAAGTCTCGTTTAATTGCGGCTGTGCGAGTGCCAGAAGAGGCACTCACGCAACCGTCGCAAAGTGATTTACCAGAGGTGTGCGCGGCGTACTGTTAAATATTGTGAGGTGCGGCGGGTCTTGCATTAAATACTTACATGTGGTTGAGATTCACCCAGAGCCTCTGGTAAATCCTGTACAGGAGATTTGCCCAGAGGTCTTGCGGCTCTGGGTGAATCTCCCCATATAGCTCATAAAACTGGGTACACACTTTAAGTAAGGGGATTCATCAGATGTGAAGGACTCCCCTTTTATCATTAAAAATGACTTCTTTTATCCAGCGATGAATTCCACCCTGTTAGTCCATTTGTCTTTTTTCTTTTAACTTTTAAAGTGATATTACCTGGAGCACAAAATATGCTTTCACAGTTGTTTTACTTTATGAAACTGTCATCACCCATAGAAAAATCTTTCTCCATTTCATCTACATCTGTGTGCCATCAGCTGTTCTAAATAGTCTAGCAATAAATCAAGCCTCTTGCAGTCCTATCAGTATTAACACTTCGCCCTCATTTTAATTCTACACGCAACATGATATTTTCTAGTTGATTATAAGCAGAACATAGTACATCAATTAGCAGCGTTCATACTGTAGTAAAATATTAATTGAAGTTGAATAAAGACATACGTCATCAAGTCCAACCTTTTCACCCTCCTTTTTTACCCTACCGAACAGTTGATCCGAGGAGGCAAAAAAAAAAAAAAAACTAAAAGGGTTAAAAATTCCTTCCTGGGAGGTTCTAAACATCACATCCAGAACTCTCAGGATTTCACCAACAAGATTGAAGACATATACTCGGTGCAGAAGAAACTATGGTGTCCTATGTATGTGACATCTCTCTTCACCTGTATACCCACTAAGGAGGCTGTTGACATGGTGAAAAATGGCATGGCCAAGAAGACGCACTCTTACCAGCAGAACTGATCTAACCCAGAAACAGGTGTGTGTCCTTTGGATTTGGTGCCTGAATACCACCTTTTTAAAAACTGGAGAAAGTTCTATAAGCAAAACATGGATGTGCTATGGGATCTCCAGTTTCACAATCTGTGGGCCAAACGCGTTACATGGGGAGGTAGAAACACAGGCGCTTAATACCTTTAAGGACTAGCACCCAGCCACTGGTTCGATATGTTGATGACACCTGGGTTAAAATCCACCAGAAGGAAGTACAAGCTTTCACAGAACACATTAATGCGGTGGACCAAACATTAAATTCACAAGGGAAGAGATACAAAACAACAAACTGGCTTTCTTGGACTGCTTGGTAAAGTTAGGAAAATGGTAAACTGGAAGTAGAGTTTACAGAAAACCAACACACACAATCATATTTGATGTTTGACTCCCACCACCCTTTAGATCACAAGCTGGGGGTCATCAGAACCCTGCAACACAGAGCCGAGAACATCCCCACTAGCACAGAGCGAAGGCTAAAGAATTAAACATCTCAGAGGAGCCCTTAAAACTTGTGGATATCCAGACTGGGCCTTTGTCAAAAGAAGTAGAAGGAAGAAAAGAACACGAATACCAACAGTGAAGGGGAAAAGCAAGACAGGAAAAGAACATGGTCATCCCATTGTAGCAGGGGTCTCCAAGAAATTAAGAAGAATTTTCAAAAACATCGTATCCCTGTCTGCTTTAAACCGAACAACACACTGAGGCAGCATTTGGTACATCCGAAAGACCCAATACCAAAACACAAGAAAAGCGACATCATATACAGTGCAGCAGTGCAGTGAAGAATGCTCTGATTTGTATGTGGGGGAGACCAAACAGCAACTGCATCAACGTATGGCCCAGCACAGAAGAGCCAATTCCTCGGGTCAGAACTCAGCCGTGTATCTGCATCTTAAGGATAAAGACATACCTTTGAAGATTGTAATGTTAACATACTGGCGAAGGAACGTGACTGGTTCAAGAGAGGTGTTAAGGAGGCCATTTATGTGAAATAAAGAAACCAAG
Source organism: Hymenochirus boettgeri (assembly GCA_019447015.1). NCBI lineage: Eukaryota > Metazoa > Chordata > Amphibia > Anura > Pipidae > Hymenochirus > Hymenochirus boettgeri. Next base: position 157,675,937 of record CM033471.1, read on the forward strand.
CCTAAATAGAGGTGGGGGGGTTCGACACCAACTGTCTGCCATATACAATGCTGTTTTAAACACCTTACTCTGGGCGTTCCTATAACACCCTCTTAGCCACTATCTAATCACAACACCCTAAACACCTGGCTGTGATATGCTAATTGGGATTTTCCAGGGTACATAATTGCCACAGATTCTTGTACAAGTCATTCTGAATTGAGAAGCCAGTCGGATGACTAGAAACGTCTTCAAGAACTACATTTCAAGTCCAGTTGATCTAATTGAATACAACAGATATACCATGACCTGGATGAATGAGAACCTTCACAAGCATAAACATGTAGGTATCACTTACTTGACTAACTAAAGACCAAAACAACTTTAGCTGAGATAATTCACCTCCTCTTTAGGGCTCGTTCACACTAAAACTGACAAGTGACAAACTCACGGCATGCTTTTTTGTCCATTTTTGTCATTCATTTGATCCATTTTTTCACCATAAAAAATCCATAGATTTATATAGAAAATGCATGCAAAAACAATGGACAGAAATCCAGTATGCTGGGTTCTTTTAACGCAATGGACAATTGGAATGCAATAGAGTGAACAGTACTATTGAAAAACGCACAAAACGACCTATTGTGAACGGCCCCTTAGAAAAACAGCCTTTCTTACAGCATTGGTTATAAAATGATAAATCAAGTAATTAGTAAAACTATCATCCCTAAGCTGGTCCCTGTGTGTGTCTATATGTGCTTGTCTTATGCGGCTTATAGTCTCCCAGCATGCACATCTATTTACGGGGAGGTCCAGGTGTGCCAGACCCCAGACTTAGCACCTCGGTATCCTGTTGTGCTTTCCACTGTTCCCCCTTTATTGGTAAGTACACACTACACACTGGTAACAATCTCACCATGCTGGTGCGGACCTTTCACTGGTCCGTTTGCACTGGATAATGAAAACCTTACTCTGCATCCGTGCCTCTGTGTTTGCCTGACAGCACTTAATGTGCATGCATGAGATGATTGTCCATGCACTTTCAACTGATTCACCACTAGAGGCAGGACAGCACGGGGGCTCAGTGGCTAGCACTGTTGCTTTGCAGCGCTGAAGTCCTGAGTTCAAATCCCCCCTGCTTCTGTGGGTTTCCTCCGGCACTCTGGTGTCCCCCACAATCATAAAGACATACTGATAGGTTTATGTGTCAAATAAATGTGCTTAGATTGTAAGTTCATCGGGGCAGGGCCTGATGTGAATGTATACATGTAATTGTAAAGCGCTACGGAAGATGTTGGCGTTATATAAATCCACAATAATAATAACATAATAGGAGAGATAACACACATATGGAGGCACGGACACAGCAGTTAAGTACATGTTGAACTGAGGACAGTTTTACGTGTTAAGGTAGACAGTGAGCTTAAGGGGACTCTGGCTTGGACACACTGGACACAGAGGAGGACTCTGGCCTTGGGACACTGGACACAGAGGGGGACACTTAACAGTGAAGTGAAGGGGGATTCTGGCCTTGAGACACTGTACACAGAGGGTAACTCTGGCCTTGTGACACTGGACAAGAGGGGGACTCTGGCCTTGGGTCACTGTACACTGAGGAGGACACTGACATAAGGGGAACTCTGGCCTTGGGACACTGGACACTAAGGGGGAAAATCTAGCCTTGGGACACTGGACACTGAGGGAGGGCTCTGGCCTTGGGACACTGGCTACTGACAGGGAACTGGACCCTAATGGGGACTCTGGCCTCGGGACACTGGACACAGTGGGGGGACTAGCCTTGGGACACGTATACTGAGGGGGGACTCTGGCCTTGGGGCACTGAACACTGGGGGGGGGACTCTGGCCTTTGGACACTGAACATAAAGGGGGATTCTTGCCTTGTGACACGACACAGATGTGGACTCAAGCTTGGGACACTGAGGGGGGACTCTGGCCTTGGGACACTGAGGGGGGACTTTTGTCTTGGACAAACAGGGGGAACTCTGGCCTTGGGACACTGACCACTGGGGGGGCACTGGCCTTGGACACTGAGGGGGTACTTTGGCCTTGGGACACTGAGGGGGGGACTCTCGGCTTCAAAAGCCTGTTTATGTTACAGGCTTAATGACTAGTTAAAGATAAATGAAATCTCACACTTCCAAAAACAACTTACACAGAAATCTTCATAAAGGTGTCTCTTTTTGTGAGACTAACCATGGGAAGCAGAAGGGGAAGTTGTTACTGTAGCAGTAGATGGGATGAAAGAAGGGGTAAGATTGAGATTTTATTGGGGTTTAAGTAGAAAGGTTTTTTGGGAACTACATTACCTTACTTTATTTAGCTTTTAGCATCCTTTGGAGGACTTAAAGAGTATGTCCACTCTAAATAATTTTTTACCATTGATAGATACCCCTGCCCCTGCCCTCTCCCAACCGCCATGTTATTTCTTTAAAAAAAATTATTAGAATGTTACTTACAGACCCTAGTGTAAAAAGGATTTTATGCTAGGTGGAAGGAGGATGGATCCGGATAAAGCACGGACATGAGGTGATGTAAGATAGCTTGTATTTACACTGAGATGCTCCTGGTCTGTAAAAGAAGATAGTAAAAACGTATGTACATGTAAAATTGGTGGACATTTCATTTAAATTTAAAGATAACTTAAAAGTCTGTTGCTGTAAACTGACCACACTGCTTAAAGCAGGAGAGATTTTAAAGTGTATATTGGCTTTTCTTTGCTTTTATTCATCCTCTGCAGGAAGTTTACACTACAGTGTCCTTCTAATGATATGCATTCCCATTTTAAATATTAATTATTGATAGAACCTCCCCAGGATGGTGCAATGGCACTGTTTGGATTGGGGCCTTTGACAAATGCAAATGGTACAGTTAAGCTTTTCAAGAAAGGATAGAAATTTACAAATAATTTCAATTCTACTGGTCCTTTAAGTGCCCAAAAGTAAAGTACAGCTTAAAGCAATTATTGATATGCATGGTACAGAGCACAAAATACTCATGTGTAGAAAAGCCAGGAAGATAACGCCAAGGCAGATTTACTGCATCAGTTGAAGTCAAACCAAGTAAAAGAATATGGAATATTCAGATAAGACTTTGGGGATTTACTGGAACACTTAATTTTACCATTCTAAACAATTATTTGTTATTTATTGGGTTAAGTAGAAAATTCAAGAAACAGTAAGAAAAAAATGTTCTTGGGTAACTGTTTTGTTTATATTTACAAAACTAGTTAAGGTGCATGTGGCATTACATCTCTGTGTTGAGTAGTCTTCTTAAAAGGAGTCGTCTTAAAAAGTCTTGAAAAAGACACAAAAATGTTGGAAGTGCAATTAGATAACCCCAATGACTAGTGATAACAATAAAATACAGTCAGGCTCATTTACCCAGAGCAGATATTGCTCTGGTTAAATGTCCTGATCACAATTCAATATTGGGTTTTGCTGGCCTTAAAATCCTGCACTAAAACTAGCACAAACGCATTTGAATCGCGAGCGTCGGTTGCTGCACAGGTGATTTTAGCGTAACCTTCGCATCCGTTAGCGAACCGGTTAGTGCGACTTTAGCTCCATATATTTTCGAAGAGCTTACAATCTAATCACTTCCCCACAAACCTATCAGTAGGTCTATATGATTGTATAAACTCTTTGCATATGTGTCCAATGAGGATTCAAACCAAGGACTTAAGTGCTACAGGGTATCAGTGCTACACCAGAGCCACTGTGCTTAGTAAAAATAATGTTTGCGCATATAGCAGGGAATCCGTTTTGGGCCCCAAGCCTATTCACCCAAAAAAACAAGTAAACTGCTAAAATTTAAATACAGAGCCAAAAAGACAGTAAGAAATGCATTGTAATAAACAATGGAATCAGTAGGAGTCGGCTAGATATGTAAATGCTAGGTGGGCCCATAAACTTATCCAGGTGGTCTCCTAGTCTCAGATTACCCCAACAGTCCAGTCTGCACACTGCACAAACCTGCCAGGTTTGGTTCAGCAGCTAATTTGCAAAACTCAGTAAAAATAAAACTTACTATACCATAACTATAATTAACTTTTTATAAATAGAAATTACCAGGGCGGGAGGTAGGATTGATTATTCCTACCTCACGTACAGTTTTCATTTGCCAATTTAGTCCGGACTATTCCTGTATTAAAGATAGGGCTGAAGCCAGGAGGAAAACTGGCTTATCAAGTGTCTTGACAAAGAACCTGTGGTTTGAAACATGTAGTGTGGCAAAGTTATAGCAGTTTAATCAACAACCCCAGTATTGGGTTGTGCAAAGTCCTGTTGTGAAGACCATTTTTCTTCTTTTCATCTGCATGTTATTGCTGAGAACAGGGCAAAGTCACGCAACAGGCAGCTATTCAAAGGGCTGAAGGAGAGTAATTATATACTGAAATTGCCATTAGCTACCAACATAATGGAAAACTGTGCCTGTCTGTCATTAATATGTGTATCTCTGTCTACCTCTTATCTCTCTCTTTATTCTGTCTTTCTGTCTACCTATTTATAATTTTCTAGCTGTGTATCTCTTAGTTTGTCTAGGTTTAGGTATGCTTGCCATGGAAATGGAAGAGTGGGTACTAGGGCGCATCAGTAGATGTGTGTACCTGTCTGTGTGTGGGTAAGGGGGTATGATTTTGCTTTTTAGACCATTAAACTAATATTTAGGATGGTTGGGTATGGTTGCCATTGATACAGAAGGGTAGTTTGGGCTATGAATGTGCATCAGTAGGTGTGTGTACCTGTGAGTGTGGTGTTTGGGGGTATTTTTTGCATTTCTGACCACAACTAAAACTTATTGATGATTTCGGCATAGTTACCATAGAAATGGAGGGTAGGCTGGGTTGTGAGCGTGTAATAGTAGGTGTATGTACCCATGTGTTTTGTGTTAGGAGGTTGTTTTTTTGCATTTCAGATCATAAACTAATTTATTGATGTTTTTGGCATTGTTACCATGGAACTGGAAGGGTAGGTTAGTTGTAAGGGTGTATCAGTAGGTGTGTGTACCTATGTCTAAATAGTGTTGGGGGTTATGTTTTTTGCATTTTAGAACATGAAACACTTTTTTGATGGTTAAGGTTTGGTTGGCATGGAAATGGAGGATAGGTTGGGTTGTGAGGGTGTACAAGTTGGTGTGTGTATCGGGTGTTGTTATGGGGTATGTTTTTGTGACCATAAAAGAAATGTCTTTTTGTGGCCCTGCAAATGTTTAAAAATTAAAACTCCCTGCATTCACCAACAGCAGATGGCAGCAGGGAATTCTGGGAGTGGTAGTTGGCAAACATCTGGAGGACCACAGGACAGACATCCTTGTTATAAAACTAAATGTCAAACTTAAAGTAAATAATAAACCCATCAATCCCCAATGAAAGTACCCAGGGTGAGGACCTAGCACTTAAGCTGAACAAAGTTATCTCGCTTGCTTTATGCAGCTGCATTGATCCACATCGCCCTGGGCCAAACCACCAATAGAAAAATGCACTCCTTGCACAGCACGTCTTCCTTTGATTGAAACGGCTGCACAATATATATATATATATATATATATATATATATATATAGATATTATATATAGATATAGATATAAATAGCTTAGTTCAGTTTAAAGGAACACTAAACCCAAAAAATAACTATTTGCCATTCGTTTGTATTATTACAGGGAGTGAGAACGCTTATTCTCACCTCCCTGTAAATAATATTACGCTCGGGGGACCTGGAACTTACCTTACCGCCGCTCCACTCGCAGCCGCTCCGTGCCGCCGCGAGCACAGTCTCAGACTCCCTCAGTGTGTGAGGGAGACAGGAAGTCCCCCTCCTCTCTGCTGTGTGAAGGACCTGCAGCTGCAGAGAAAGTAGGTACAGCCCTTCTCTCTTTTTTCAGAGGGGGTAGGAGGGTTGTCAGAGTGGCCCAACCACCCAGGGGGGCTTAGGCACCCACGAGTGGGCGGGGCTTAGGCACCCATGAGTGGGTGGGGCTTAAAACACCCACGAGTGGGTGGAGCTTAGACACTCACGAGTGGCGGGCTTAGGCACAGGCAAGTGGGTGGGACCACATGGGGCTGTAAGGGAATGGGCCAAGGGGGCCTGCAACTGGAGGGACCATGTGGTCCATGATTGGGAGGGACCAAGGGGGCTGTAAAGGGAGGAGACACAGGGCAGATTGACTGACATGGTTTCAGAGCAGGAAGCAGGAATGAAGGGACCTGGTGATGCTGCTGCCATATCACACACAAAAATGTAAATATCTTCAAAACTAAAAAAATAAAACAATGGAAATACATTGCAAAAACTCTCAAGAGCAATTCCTATCAATTTACCTAAAGTCTTTTTTGGACCACAGTTCCTCTTTAAAGGGACACCAAACAGATTTTTTTGTACTTAAAATCTGTTTCTATTATTCACAGGGAGGTGAGAGTGCTTATCCCACCTTCCAGTGAATGATATAATGCCAGGGAGAACACTCCAGCACTTACCTTACCAGCACTCCAATTACAGAGCACCTATCGGGACAGCTGATAAGGAGCAGCGAGTGGAGCGCCAGTAAGGTATGTGCTGGAGTTTTACCCGAGCGTTCTATTATTCACAGCATTCTCACCTCCCTGTGAATAATAGATTCAGAGTTTTGTTCTTAAATAACCCAGTTTAGTGTTTCTTTAAGACCCTCACCCTGGCTATAGTGACCTTGAAGGCAAGAGGAGCAGGCTAAGTGGGGTATAATTGTCCTTTAAAGAATAAACCATACACTGTTGCTTTTAATATATTTGTGCTTTTATTGTATATTTAGTGTGTATTTAGTGTGTAGTGGCCCCAGGTGCATTTCATTAAGAAATGACAGTTGGGCTTTAATTTTGATCACATGACCCTGAAACTGCGGAATGTTTATGTTTGAGAATTAGAGATGGCGAACTTCTTGCAAAATCCATTCCAATTTTGGTTTTTGGATTACTGATGAAGTTCGAAAATCCAAAATTGGACCCATTAAAGTCAATAAGGGCCAAATTGTTTTAATAAAATAAGGTTAAAATAGTAATGGTAACTTACTGTACATGGCTATGGACCTGGGGATTGGTCTGGAGAAACATCCAAATATCCAGAACTTAGAATAGAAAACTTCCTTCACATGCGTACTTTTGAGCTTCTACATTTGATATTTGATAATTAGCCCATATTCAAATTAAAGGGCATGTCCACCCCTTATTTTAACTTTTAATATGTTATACATATTGATCCCTCAGCCCCAACCGCCGTATAAAATTTTTAGAAAGTGCCCCGATATGTACTTACCTTCCCTCTATCCTCCGCGGCACTCTCCATTCCCTCTACTTGCACGGAAATGCAAGCAGGGGGCAGGACCTGCAGCCGCGTCCCTGATTGGCTGAGAGGCAGCCAATCAGGGATGCGGTGCTGCCGGCTGCTCAGAACGCCGAGGATGGAGGGAGGTAAGTAACTATCGGGGCACTTTCTTTGAAATCTGTTACGGTGGTTGGGCTGGGGATCAATATATACTGTATAATATATCATGGGGAATTCACTAGGGGAGGGAAAGAAAACGGGAGGGAGGGAGAGGTAGGGGGGAGGACTCTACCTCGCATGCCTAACCTTGTCGAGGTGAGGCAGAGACAAGCGCAGGATGTCACTGGGAGCTTCTACACTACAATTTTCCTGGCTTTGGAGGGACACAGCATGGCAACCATAAGGAGCTGGATGTAAGGTAAGGATTTTTGTACACTACAGAGTGGGGCCGTATGGGGTTAAATTTGAGTTTTGCGGGTGGACATGCCCTTTAAGGTTCAGAAATTCGATAAGCTCCCATATACGGAATTAGGCGTTAATGAATTCTGTATTTTTCCTGCACACAGAATCGAGGGTTTACAAATTCAGTATTTTGTTTCGGACCTGTGAAATCCGATTTGGAAATGGGTTTGAGTTCAAGTCCATCTCTATGAAGGATTATACCCATTATAGTCAATAGGAAAAATTTCCTGAAATTCACTGATAATGTGGTACAGTAATGCTTCCACCGGATTCCTTAAGTAGATAAGAGCAAACTTTTCACATGTAGACTGCGGAACTGCGGGAGGAGATACAGTCCAGTGCAGTCCATATAGTCCAGCTAGAGAAGAAAAGAAAAAACAGTAATTTTGCTCCTCAAGCCATATAATTATATTATAAACATTACTTCTTTATTTTCTATGGAGCTAAAGTGTAAATAATATCCTTATCATTGGCGCACTGCTATGTAGTAGTGCACATTGTAAGCAATACTGAAGGTAATAAACTTTTACCAAGATCTTCTAAGATTTCCACCCTAATTTACCTTGTATAAGGAGTACCAGCTTCATGCAGCACAGCGAACTTAGACTGCCTCACCAGATGTGGTTCTCTAACCTCAGTGCACAGTGCAGGTCGGATCATTAATTGGCAGTAACTTGAGTGAATTTCAGGCTGATCTTCAGGTGGGGGATTTCACAGCTGTGGAGGTTCTGGTTGCTGGTGACCAGGCTGAGTGTTGGATTTCAGGTTGGTAAATGTTCTGTCTCTTTTACTTTGGGGAGTGGGGAGTCTTCTTAACAATATCAAAAAAGATAACATCACCCCCATTACATTTTTACACTTCCATCACTTACTCACATTTACAAGCGTGCTGCCCTCCCTTAGATATCACACAGCAATATGCATGCTAGAATCCCAGGCCGAGATTAACATAGGACTTGTTATTGGCTTGTGAAAATGTCTGTTACAACCTGTCTCCTCCTCTTCCTCTGGCAGTCAAACAAACTTGAAATGTTCTGTTGCTAGGATACAGACAACATAATCAAGCTGATGAAGATTGTATGGAGGATGTGTTTTCCTCGCATGCTAGCTTTAAATGACAGTTAGAGGCATACAGAATAGTGAAGCCCCCTTCACACATGGATAATTGAAGACAGAGAAAGGTTCAAAATCAGGGAAAAAATACATTGAGGCAATACAGTTATCCTTGACCCGGCGGGGAAAACAAGCCAATAGGACCCAGTCAGCCATACATTTCCTCCCTTTTTACCTTAACACTATAATCAAGACACAGAGCCACTTTCTTTTTTGGTAACAAAAAATAGGCCACAGCTTTTATTAATAAATGTACATATAATTAAATAAATTTAAATAAAATATGCCCTTTATTAATTTGCATATTTTCCACCACTGTACACCCTTACGTACCATAACCATGCTTGTGTTGTAACCAACCTAGCCGTAGATCTCAGCTTGAATGCCAACCTCTGTCTTGCCAGAGGGCATGTAACGGCTCCATAAACATATCCAGCAGGGTGTACCTGCCACCAAGGAGCTCACACTGAGCTCCGACCACTACTCAGTAGAAACAGGGCCTGGTCAATGTCGTCCTGAAGCCCTGACAAAAATATATCCAGGCCATATCATTTAAATGTATACCATCCGGCCTCATCAGTGACCTATTGTCACCCTCCAACTGTCTGTTTCTGACCACTACTACTCTGCCCAAGGAGCGCACGAATCTGGAGATTCGCGTGTTGATACCAAACCCGCCTTGCAATGTAAAGGTTGGCCACAATAGGTGAAACTGGAGATCCCATAGCACACAGCAATAAACACACAGAAATCTGAAACACACTTCAAATGGAAAGCAAGTTGGTTGCACATTGGCCAGGAAATCGCACATGTCTACCAACCTTTACAGTTGACTCTCTGTCTTTAACTTACGTTGTTGCAGTTGTTTGGCATTAATAGACAACTGAACCCCTATACCTGGCTCCTCCCTTTTAATATATCCATAAGAAGGAACAAGAAGGCTAAACTTCCCTAGACTCCATTAAATTACCAACAATAACCCCGGAACAGTGGGAATACCTAGATAAACCAATATCACAAGACAAAATAACTAAAGCAATAAAATCATCAAAACTCAATAAGTCTCCAGGAGAGGATGGTTTTACAAACGAATATTACAAAACATTTTCAAAATACCTTAGCCCATATCTACAAAATGTATTCAATCTTGCAATAGAAGAACAATCATTTCCTCAAGAAATGCTAAAAGCCATAATAGTGGCTTCCAAAACAGGGGAAAGACACCTCAACAATAGGGAATTACAGACCAATATCCCTTCTGAACTGTGATCTTAAAATCTACTCTAAAATCCTGGCAGAAAGACTCAAAATCATTTTACCACAGTTAATCCACCAAGATCAAGTGGGCTTCATTAAAAATAGACAGTCAATAGATAATACAAGAAGAATTATTGATCTGATAGATTGGTCAAACCAAAAAAACATCACATCTCCCTTCATAACCCTAGATGCCGAGAAGGCCTTTGATTGCTTAAACTGGATATACCTAAACAAAACCCTAGACAAATTTGGAATTAGAAACAACTTCAAAAAAGCAATCATGGCACTACACACCAAACCCTCAGCAACAGTCTTTTTCTCCAACATGCTATCTATACCATTCAATATAACAAACGGAACCAGACAGGGATGTCCAATATCTCCTTTAATATTCACCTTAGCGATAGAACCTCTTGCTGAAACTATCCGTTCAGACAATAATATCACTGGAATTAAAATAGGTGATACTTCACACAAAATCGCACTCTTTGCGGACAATGTAATTCTGGTAATAACCAACCCAACTATCTCCTTAATACATATTCAAAATCATATTGCACAGTTCAGCAAGGTGTCATACTATAAAATCAACGAAAAGAAATCACAAGTTTTGGGAAACAACTTATCTGGAGCACTCAAAATCTTCTTATCAAGTAAATACAGATTCTCATGAGAAACAAAAGAAATAACTCACCTGGGAATCAAGATATCCTCTGACCTTAAAGAATTATTCCAATTAAATTTCACTCCACTAATGGAAAAAGTCGAAAAACAAACCAAAAAATGGAAACCATTAATGCTATTTATAACAGACAGAATAAACGCATCTAAGATGATGATTCTACCACAATACCTATATTTGTTCAGATCAATCCCAATCACGATACCAAATTCCTTCTTTATCAGAGCTCAGAAAAATATCACTAGATTTATTTGGGGACAAAACAGAGCCAGAATAAACAACAATATAATGGCCAAACCACTTAAATGGGAGGTATGGCAGTACCCATTCTGAAAGATTATTATCAGGCAACACTACTAGATCAGACCAGATACTGGTGGAACAGCAATGCCAACACAAAACTATGGTGCAATATTGAAAAATATATGTGCCAATGCAAACATTTTCCAAAAGTTATGGGAGCAATCCTACTCATTTATCTTACCTAATGCAACAATAAACAATTGGAGAAATATCCAAAAAAAACAAACTCTATTATATCCTTTATACAACTATATCCCTATTGAAAGTCTGGAACTACTGATCCCTAACTTCCGAACCAACTGGAATGAAAACCTACTAACAGTGATAGACCAGCTATATAAATATGGAAATATAATCCCTTTCAACACATTGCAAAAACAATATCATCTAAAATCCAAAGACTATTACAAACATATGCAAGCAATTTCCTTAATATCTAAATCTAAATCTAAATGGCAAATGTCATCTGAATCCGCAGAACTACAATTTATAACCTCTAATATTCCACCTAAAAGAATCACAACCTTTTACTCCATGATAAATAGTAAAGATACTATGACCAAATTGAAACCATTTTTAAAATGGGAGGAGGATTTGGGAAAAGCCTTTTCAATAGAACAATGGTCCGAAGCTGCAATAATACCATTTAAAGTCTCCAGATGCTCACAACATTGGGAAATAGCAAAAAAACTCTCATTAAGATACTATAGAACCCCGACAATGATGGCCAAATGGAACTCCCAATACTCACCTTTATGCTGGAGATGCGGATCTTCTCAAGGAACTCTCTCACACATATTCTGGTCCTGCAATAAAATCAAGAAAACATGGCTCAAAATACAAAATTTCTTCATCATTATTCCAAAAACATATCACGTTAACCCCAGAATTGGTTCTACTATTTCTAGATCTCAACTTTTATCCGAACAATCAAAGAACCATAATTTTTCATGTAATAATCATCACACTACAATTCATAACAAGAAACCAGCGTACCACAAAACAACCCAATCTATCCATAATTCCAAAAAGCTTTAACTTAAATATGTACTATGAAAAACAATGTGCAATAACACAATCTAAATTTGTACAATTCTACAAACAATGGGAATATTGGTACACGGACCAGAGATCATTTGGACTGTAAAGGAATCAAACCAGTCAAAACTGAAACCTATAATTGGTGACGGGTGTGGGGGAGGACCGGGATGTTTGGTACGCACACAGGTTTTTTGTTTTATATTATGTATTTTGTACATATATATATGTTTGTTTTGATATTACTATTATTATTATTTTTGTTTAGTTTCATATTTCAATATTACAGTCATATGAGACATGAATATGACAAAATTATAAAATATGTCAATAAAAATTGAATGATAATAAAAAAGGAGGCTAAACTCTCACCCATTGGGGTACATTAGATCCCCCAAAATACTTACACCTATAGGATCTTATGCACTGGATCCTATGCCTTGAATAAAAAGCACTGGATGGACTGCATTTGGCAGGGAGAAAGTGAGCGAGCCTACTATATTGATCCAGTGCCCAAGTACGAGAGATGCAAAAGTTTCCTAAAAGTAATTAAAGTAAAAAAGGTTAGAAGTTAGGACCTTCCAGACTGGGGTTACCTTGATGTGTTTTTTCATTCATGTGAACACAGTAATGTATACTAAAACCTCTTTGTTTATAATGTATGCCAGTGTGCAGATAATATAATATTGTATGGGGCCTAGGAATGTGCATTGATTATCTTTTCTGTGTTTGTATAAATGTTGACCATCTCAGTAGCACTTCGACATAATGTAATTTTAATTTAGCCTAAGGAGTGCTTCCACAGTCCTTCTATTATATGTTAAGAATTTAACCTGGTTTTTGGATGAAACTTCCATTTCTGTCTCCTAAAATTTGGCATTAAAAAACTGGAATCTCGATGTTTCGGATTTGATGGTCCAGATTTTTGAGTCTGTTCTGTGAATGCCAACGGAATGACTCCTGGTGGGTTCCAGAATCCTTACATTTGATTGAAATGAATTTGTCTACAGTGGTGAAACAAAGTCAGCCATTATCGTATAGACATTAAGTTGTAACCTGATTGAGTTTTGTGATATTGGTTTGTAATTTGTAAATAACTCTGTACTGTATATGTGCTACATAATTGAATGTGACATTTATGTACTCTCTGTCTATGATGATTGGTGTTTAGATAATTAGTTAAACATTTTGTAAGATACATTGCTGGTGAATGATTAAATATACAGATAAAGAAACAATGAAGGATTTCTTCATTAAAAGTAATATGTATGTAAATATGATGCCCTTAATCAAGCTATACAGTTTAAATAATCATAATAAAATATGTCTAGTGCAAGGAAAATGAGATTAGTTAGAATGCATGCTGCTTTCACTGAGTAGAATACAGAATGATGAATTGCCATAAAAAAGTAAATAACAAAATCTGGGCTGTGACCCGTAATTAAGTTAACTATATGTAATTCTGTAACTATAACAATTCAATAATTTATAATTCACTTTACTAGTCTTATCAAAGTCAATACTTTAGCTGACATGTCCACCCTTTTAAAAAAAAAAAAAGGTCACTTGTCAGTTACCTGCCACCAATTTATATTATTAGATGCATTAATAACCAGATATTTATGGGTAATTACTGTCCCCATTCTGGCAGAGTAAGCTGGCTCCTCCCTCCATGCAGTCAATCAAGGTTCCCCGCCGTCCCTTCTGCACAGGTTTCTAAAAGTTTGTTAAGCAGGAGGAGGAGGCAGCAACATTTGACAGAAATGGAGAGAACTGGAAGAATACTTATAATTAACTATCTGGTTATAAATGAATGTAATAAATTGCTAAAAATAGCAGTTGGGGTTAGGGGCAAGTAATTGGCAATGCAGAACACGAGGAAACGAGGCTCTGTAAGTACATTACCAATTCTTTTTTTCTTGCAAACAATTATGGTGGTTAGGGGTGGGATAAGGTCCACTACACTACAGCAAAAGGATTTAATGCTAGAGCACAGGGCTGCAAACCGGGATTGAAAGGGGGGGCTGCAGTGGGCAAGCCAGAAACCTCTCAAAAGAAAGGTAAGAGGCAGAAACCTTTTCACTCACAGCCAGGCTCCTACTCTTCATTTTCTGGTATTTTTCTTTGGACAGACACTGCAGGAGAATCATTTGGAGCAGAGAGGTAAGGTAAGGATTTTTAAACACTGCACAGTGGGGCCAGTAGTGGGGGAAATTTTAGTTTTGGGGGTGGACAAGCCCTTTAAAGGTTATGTCCACTGATTTTTTAAATTTTCTTTATTTCTCTTTTTGAAGAAGGAGGTAAATGAACTATGTCTTACCTCCTGTTCTTCAGTGAAATTTGCAGAACAGGACGAAGAACTTAACGCGGATCGCTCCTGAGCTGCTGACAGACTCCCAGGCCACTGACATCCTATGACACATCCACATTCCTTTGCATGCAAACAAAGTGCAAAGGAGCGTGGATACGTTGGAGATTGCCAGGAAAGCCATAGCTGGAGCGATCCAAGGTAAGTTCTTCCTCTTCTCTTGCAAATTTTACTGAAGACATAGCTCATTTATCTCTCATTCTTTAGTTAAACAGAAAAAAAGTTAGAAAATCAGTGGACATACTCTTTAATGGTGGACATGCCTTTAAATGATACATTTTTATATGCTAAACCTAATTTTTCACTGTGGATTACTGTTCTCATCTGCTGTTAGCCACTCTGCCTGTGGTCCAAACATCCATTACTATTTCCAAAAAATACAGCCGGGGCATACTGTTATGAAAAGAGTTTTATTCACCCATCAATACAAATGGCAACGTTTCGGGCAAACCTTTGCCCTTTGCCCAAGAGACTTGAGAAAGGGCAAAGACTTGCCCAAAATTTGCCATTTCACAATTTGCAACAGTATGCCATGGCTGCATTTTTGGACATGCAAGTTATCTTATTAAATAGGAATGCAAGCATTATTGCGATGCAAGATTTGGAATGCCAAAACATGTAAACAATTGTGGTAAAAATTAAATATGCAAAGTTTTAGTTATGGAAGGTCTTATATTCTAATTTAAATACTGTAGTCAATGTAACGTAAAGGTGAAAGGAGAGCAACGGTTTTAAACACACCCACAGTGTGTTTTCCTATTGGTGGTCCAGCTCTGGGTCTAATGGAGTGTGGATCGATGTGGAAGCTCGAACAAAGCTACATTGCTTTATTCAGATTAAGCAGGCAAAATCCAGGGGTGAGGACCTAGCGCTTTTGCACAAGTGACCCAGAGGAGAAAAGAAGTGCGGTTGAGGTGAGTATAAATGTCCTTTAAAGATTAACTGGTAGGGTTAAATACAAATCTGCAGTCTTACTAAAGCATGCAATGGATAAAATCTTTCCGCCTCTCTGAAGTTATAATGCCAAACAGTTCAACACTCCCTTCTCTCAGCAGTCTGTAGTTGCGTGGCACTCTGTTCTGCCTGCATTGATAGCTCTGGACCCTATTTAGTATCACAGTATCAAGTGGCTATAGTAAAAACATAGGGGGTTAATTGCAAAAGAAAGCATTGACTAAAATAATGATTCAACTGCTTTTATGGTGTACCTTTAAAGGCTATGTCCACCCCTAAAATAGAAATTTAATATTATGCTCCCCCATGTCCCCCAGCCCCAACCGCATGTTTTGTTTTTTTAAAAAGCCCCCCAAACTCTTACGTACCTCCCCTCGATCCTCCGCCGCACTGCCGGCCCTCTGCTTGCGAGAATGCAAGCAGAGGGGCGGGACCGGCAGTCGCATCTGTGATTGGCTGAGCGGCAGTCAATCACGGACGCGGCTGCCGGTCATTCAGTGCAGCGGAGGAAAGCGGAGAGGTAAGTAAGAGTTTGGGGAGCTTTTTAAAAAAAACAAACATGCGGTTGGGGCTAGGGGAAATGGGGGAGCAGAATATTAAGGGGGTTTAATGCTAGGGGAGGGATAGTAGAACGGGAGGGAGAGGGAGGAGGAGGGAGGGGGTGGATCTTTAGTGGGGGCAGGGATGGGGGGAGAAGGCTGCAGCACCATGCAGAATCTCCGGAGGCCAGGTAGCAGGCAGTGTCCTATATGGACCTGCTACCTCCTGGGGGGCAGTTTTTGGACTTTGGGGGGGGACTACAGGAGAACCGATGGAGTTGGGATGTGAGGTAAGGATTAAACTACACTACATGGTGGGGCCAGTAGTTGGGGGGGTTATAAGTTTTGGGGGTGGACATGCCCTTTAAAAAAACAGTCTGAAAAATTAATAAATTCTTTTATTAAAGTAATTGATCTCAGGCATAGCGCTGTATGCCCCCACTGTTAATGGAAGGTAGGGAGAAATGAGGAAATGGCTGGATTAGTGAAATATTCTACAAGATTCACACAGGAATATCTTTTTTTAGGAGTCGCTTGAGTGAAACCCATAGCTGTTAGAAACAGGTAAGAAGCAGAAGAAACACTCATGGAGTAGATACAAAGATCTTCTTTGCAGTGATTTTAAAGTGAAACATGTTTAACCCAAGCAGGTCTTTCAAGTGTATAAGGGCAAGATACCATAGGCAGGAACAGACAGGAAATTATGATACATGGGTAGGGATGGCCGGTTCGCAGATCCGAACCTGGATCCGCCGCGGATTTATCCCGTTCGCGAACGGCGGATTTTTCCGGATTTTCCGCCTTCCGAACTTCCGATTCGTGGATTTTTCTTATTTTCGAAAATTTTCGAAATTACGAGTTTTCACGTATTTTCGAAAATGTTCGAAAATACGGGAAAATATGTATTTTCGAAAATTTTCGAAAATACAAGGATTTCTCTTAATTCCTTTCATACGTATTTTCGAAAATATTCGAAATTACGAGGATTACTTGTATTTTTGAAAACACATATTATTTTCGAAAATACGTGAAAACTCGTAATTTCGAAAATTTTCGAAAATACGAAAAATCTCATTATTTCAAGGGTATTTTTAATTTTAACGGGTCCGCTTTTTTCGAAAATTCGCGGATCCTCGAGCGGACCGGATTTTGCGAAGTTCGGACATCTCTATACATGGGATGGGTCAACATGTAGTACATTGTCCTACATTGAAAAGCCGTACCATGGGCCATATTTATAAAGGTTTTTTATTTTTACAATCGTGATCTTACAATAAAACCTGTTGTACTGCAGGTTTAAAGTGCTAACCATGGGGGAATCAAAGTAGGGGGGAGACTGACAGCTACCAATGCAAACACAGGCACCCTAAGGCACATGCCCAATTGTAAATATGGCCCTGTTCTTTGTTATCTGATAAGATAATAGTAACTGTTAGATATCCCCACCTCTAATACCTGCCAGTTTGGAGTGCATCCATATATCCATAAGCTTGCATTAAATATCTGGCAAAAGCTATCATTATATCTATATTAAAATTAGCAAAGCCCATGCAGCCACTCCAAAACCAGTCTTAAAGTCATGCTAACTACATTGATTAGCGTAAGTTTAAGGCACTTTATTAAACTCCCATAATACAGTATTGATATAATCTTGCTTTGTAACTTTTCACAATCATATTTTTGTTAAAAAAGAAAGTTGTGAACAAAAGACCAATATCAGATTTATTTGATATTTTTCTATTTATTTTTGCCAATTCTCTTTCCTTCACAATAATTAATGTTATCTTGTTGTCATAATATTTGCATATGGTAATAATATTTATTCAAGGCAATGACAATATTTCACTTATCCACATTGCTTATAATCAAAACCAGGCAATTAATCTACCCAATATTATTATACTATGACAGTTCATTTATTACATTTCTCAAAATCCAAAAAATGACACAGAAAGAAGCAGTGTTTGTGAAACAAAGAATCCTTGATAGAGGTTATGATGTGTTTGATCAACACAGTGTACGCAGCTGATTGGCCTTACAGATATGAAACGAATTAATTTTCAAAAGAACAAAATGAATCCTTCTTTGTATAACTTTTGTTATTAATTATAATATTAATTTAACATAGTAGAGATCATACATGTTTTCTTATAATTTAATCCTAAACATTCAAAGTCCTGCACAAGAAAAGATTACGGGGAATATTTATAAATCCATATTAAAATATGCAGTATTGTACAATTATTGCATTGTGCTTGTGGTGTCTGATGAAAAAAACGGACCAAAGGAATCAGTTTTTGACATGGTAGAAATTTTTTTGTAGCAATACAATTGATAATTAGAAAATATTTCTCTGTGTATGGTCAACTTGGGTACCTTTAAGTCTTTTTAATTCAATCATTGATCCGCTTCTGGAAGCAAACATGTACCGATATACTAATCACTTTTTTGTTTTAGCAGAGCAGAGTAATTCTCGACCCCTGTTAATTATTCATCCTGATAAAACCCGCACTTTCCCAATCAGTTCCGAAAATCCACATTGGACAATACATCTCTATTACTGTAAAGTGTTAAGTTTTTTGGCCATTCTTATACTAAGGCTAAAAGTCAGGTGTTAGTATCAAGTCCTTTTTTACTGCTATGCACAGAACATCCTGATACATTGGCTTTTTCAACAGCAAAGGTTTAGCTCCAACAATGTTTATGATGAATTTAAACTGCTTACAGATATAAATAAGCATGGTTGAGAAAGTATTCAGACTAGCCATAAATCTAGGAAAATGACAAATTGCAATTTGTCTGTATTGTGTATATTCCATTTCCCTCCCAACAAAAACATTATGATTGATGTAATGATTTACAGTTGTTGACAAGACATTTTGTGAGGGGGAAAAGTTTGAGAGGACATTACATAAATGATAACATTCAGTGTCAGAAGAAATTGATGGGGAAAGAGTTTATAGATTCGAAGATTTGTTGGTTAAAAAGAAATATGAAAGCTCATTTTTTAAAATTAAGGTATAATCTTAATGTAAATCACCATGCAGCACTTAGAAGGTTTGTCTTTAAGCCACTGTCTCAAGTGTATTGTGCTGATCTGGCTCCGATTTCATTCCTTGCTTAAAAAAAGAAATTTCCAAATGCAAAGCTAAGGGCTGAAAAAAGCAGTAAAACTGATAAATGTAGCGGAGGATGAGAAACTCTTCTCTAGATTTATATGAGGATGAATTTAGAGTGCTGGGAATTATACTTGAGGGTGGAAAGACAGAGCAGGTATGGCTGTAAACATCCAAGTAATCCTTAATCTTTTTTATGAAGATAGAGAAATATATCTAGTCTGTCTGTCCGTCCGTCCGTCTGTCTATTCTGTCTTATGGTGAATTTTAACTATATGATATGATCATAACTAGCATCAATAAAATGCCATAACAGGCACAAAGCGACAGCATTTTCACTATTATTTTTGCTAATTGGCTCTTTTCTTAACCGTCAGACATTGTTGAAACTCCATATGGGTCTGGTGAGGGGGAGTGTCTCCTCTGTGGCTGCAGTCACCCATGAAAAGCGCGTCAATGCAAATCGGTTTTATATTGGCCTAAGCTAAACTGTCCCCTTGATACAGTGATTACTGGCTCCCTTTATGCATCAGAG
Organism: Hymenochirus boettgeri; assembly: GCA_019447015.1. Lineage (NCBI taxonomy): Eukaryota > Metazoa > Chordata > Amphibia > Anura > Pipidae > Hymenochirus > Hymenochirus boettgeri. The sequence continues at coordinate 157,695,599 of CM033471.1, forward strand.
TCACTGGTCCCTCAAGTGTCTGTGAACACCAACCTGATTGGCTGTCAACAACCCCTCACACAAAAAGCCGAAACGTTTTGCAGGCCACCCTTTTTTTAACTTAAAAAAATTCTCTCTCTCTTATGTAACAATCTCCTAGCCAGCTTAAAACTGTGAGTTATGACATATAGAGCATTATGTGTGGTATGCCCTCTGTTGTCTTCGCTGGTATTCTTCTGGAGTCATAGCAATACCAAAGGGCATACAAAGCCACCAGTATCTTCCAAAAGGGGTCCAGAATGTGGTAACATAACTGCTGCTTGTGCCTAATGTACAGTAACTTGCCAAAACCCACCCTTAGCATCCAGGACTGTGAATACTTTTGCTAGGTTTGGCAGGACATCTTCAATTGTAGGCATTAGGTAATGAGACTGTTTTAATGCCTTGTTCAGATCTTTAGGATCAATACATATTCGCAGCTTGCCTGGTTTCTTTACAGCAACCATGCTGCTTATCCATGGTGTTGGTGCTCTGACTTTCTGCAGCACTCCTAATATTTCAAGTCTGAGCATTTCCTCTTTTAACTCAGCCTTCAGTGGTGCTGGAACTTTGCGTGGTTGGTGCTGCACTGGTGATACTGTTATATCAATTTCTAGATGATATTTTCCAGGTAGATGTCCCAGTCCTTGGAATAGATCATTGTAGTGAGTTATAATCTTTTCATATGAGAGGGATATCTTTTTAGTCGTATCAACGTTAGTATGTACTGCCAGTACATACTGGTCTACATTTACTGCAAGAAGTTCCATTTTTGCACAGGTGTCTGCTGAAAGAAGTGGCTTGTGGGAACCTTTGACAACCTGAAACAAAAGTCTGTATGTTTTGCATTTATATGTACAGCTTACATTACATTGGCCTAGAGGTATCATATATGAGTCATTATACCATTTTAGATTAGCATTGCTTCTTTGTAATTTTGCATTCTTCTCTTTAGCAATTTTGCAATAGTCTACATACATCATCAGGTTGCATGTCACCCCACAGTCCAGTTGGCATAGCAATTTTCTCTTATTTAGTTTTCCAGTACTGAGCACTAAAGGGACAAACCACTGTGACCCTGGGGTACTCACTGATCCAATGTGGTAAATAATAATAAGATTCCTCTGAGATGCTGGTTGTGGCTGCAGTACTCATATGAATTTTGTCCTTTGTCCTCTGGCAAAATGATTTGGCTTTCTGCATTTGCAGGGCAATGTTCTCTCCCCCAGGGGTGGCTGTTTCCACAAAATTTACATTGAATTGCTTCACTTCTTTTGATTTGTGTTTTCACATTCAGTGCATGCGCTTTACTAGGCTTTTTTTTGCAGTGTAATGTACAGTCTCCATCTTCTTTGCCATCTTGCATGGTCTGTATTTACAGTTTTGTTATTTCATGACTTCTGCACATGTCTATAGCTCTCTGTAAAGTTAGATCTGGCACCCATAACATTCTCTTCCGTGCACTGACATCCTTTGATCCCAACACTAATCTGTCTCTGATAAGGTCATCGTGCAATGCTCCAATTCACATGTAGCTGTCAGCCTTGTAACATATTGTTCAATAGTCTCTAACAGGCTTTGGTCTGCAGTATTAAATTTATATCTCTCATATATAATGTTTCTTGCAGGCATATAATGGCTCTGTAATGCATCTAGAGTTTTCTGTCATTTTCTGAAAGCGTGAGGTGCTGATAAATCCACAAGACAGTCTCTCCCCATTACTGAGAGCAATGTGGCTGCTCTTACTCTGGGCTTCTTTCTTATCTAGTTCAGTGGCCACTTCATAATCCTCCCACCGTGCTCTAAAGAAGGCCCAGTTAGTTGCCAGGTCTCCAGTACAGTCTATAGGAATAGGGACAGGTAAATTGCTTGTAGCCATGCTGTCTGTAGTCTGCTGAGTGCTGGGACAGTAGGAATTAGAAAATTGCAGTCACAGTGGCTAATCTGGTATCTTACCTGTAAATAACTATTAAACAGCTTTGGACACAATGTTTCAGGAAGCCCACTTGAAGATTATAACAAACTTTATTTAGATACACATAACAGGACATCATCTTATTAGTGCAATACTTAAAAGAGACAACAGAGGTCATACCACACATAATGCTCTATTAGGGCAATTGACCGAGGAGGGCTGCAGCTGTGCAGTGCTCCTCTCAACCCTTAACGTTGCACTAACCATTTCACAATCGGTTAGTGCGATGTTAAGTCTCGCTTTAATTGCGGCTGTGCGAGTGCCAGAAGAGGCACTCACGCAACTGTCGCAAAGTGATTTACCAGAGGCTGTGCGGGTCTTAGCGTTAAATATTTAGTGAGGCTGCGCGGGTCTTAGCATTAAATACTTACATGTGGTTGAGATTCACCCAGAGCCTCTGGTAAATCCTGTACAGGAGATTTGCCCAGAGTGCTTGCGGCTCTGGGTGAATCTCCCCATATAGCTCATAAAACTGGGTACACACTTTAAAGATAAGGGGAAATTCCATCAGATGTGAAGGACTCCCCTTTTATCATTAAAAATGACTTTCTTTTATCCAGCGATGAATTCCACCCTGTTAGTCCATTTGTCTTTTTTCTTTTAAACTTTTAAAGTGATATTACCTGGAGCACAAAATATGCTTTCACAGTTGTTTTACTTTATGAAACTGTCATCACCCATAGAAAAATCTTTCTCCATTTCATCTTACATCTGTGTGCCATCAGCTGTTCTAAATAGCTCTAGCAATAAATCAAGCCTCTTGCAGTCCTATCAGTATTAACACTTCGCCCTCATTTTAATTCTACACGCAACATGATATTTTCTAGTTGATTATAAGCAGAACATAGTACATCAATTAGCAGCAGGTTCATACTGTAGTAAAATATTAATTGAAGTTGAATAAAGACATACGTCCATCAAGTCCAACCTTTTCACCCTCCTTTTTTACCCTACCGAACAGTTGATCCAGAGGAAGGCAAAAAAAAAAAAAAAACTAAAAAGGGTTAAAAATTCCTTCCTGGGAGGTTCTAAACATCACATCCAGAACTCTCAGGATTTCACCAACAAGATTGAAGACATAATACTCGGTGCAGAAGAAACTATGGTGTCCTATGATGTGACATCTCTCTTCACCTGTATACCCACTAAGGAGGCTGTTGACATGGTGAGAAAATGGCTAGGCCAAGACAGCACTCTTACCAGCAGAACTGATCTCAACCCAGAACAGGTGTGTTCCTTACTGGATTTGTGCCTGAATACCACCTATTTCAAATACTGGGATAAGTTCTATAAGCAAAAACATGGATGTGCTATGGGATCTCCAGTTTCACCCATTGTGGCCAACCTTTACATGGAGGAGGTGGAAAAACAGGCGCTTAATACCTTTAAGGGCATAACACCAAGCCACTAGTTCAGATATGTGGATAACACCTGGGTTAAAATCCACCAGAAGGAAGTACAAGCTTTCACAGAACATATTAATGCGGTAGACCAAAACATCAAATTGCTTTCTTGGACTGCTTTCTTGGACTGCTTGGTAGAAGTTAAGGAAAATGGTAAACTGGAAGTAGAGGTTTACAGAAAACCAACACACACAGATCAGTATTAGATGTTTAACTCCCACCACCCTTTAGATCACAAGCTGGGTGTCATCAGAAGCCTGCAACACAGAGCAGAGAACATCCCCACTAGCACAGAGGCAAAGGCTAAAGAAATGGAACATCTCAGAGAAGCCCTTAAAACTTGTGGATATTCAGACTGGGCCTTTGTCAAAAGAAGTAGAAGGAAAGAAAAGAACACGTTTATCAACAGTGAAGTAGAAAAGCAAGACAGGAGAGGGAACATGGTCATCCCATATGTAGCAGGGATCTCCGAGAAATTAAGAAGAATTTTCAAAAAGCACCGTATCCCTGCCTGCTTTAAACCAAACAACACACTGAGGCAGCAATTGGTACATCCGAAAGACCCAATACCGAAACACAAGAAAATCGACATCATATACGCAGTGCAATGCAGTGAAGAATGCTCTGATATGTATGTGGGGGAGACCAAACAGCAACTGCATCAACGTATGGCCCAGCACAGAAGAGCCAATTCCTCGGGTCAGGACTCAGCCGTGTACCTGCATTTTAAGGATAAAGGACATACCTTTGAAGATTGTAATGTTAACATATTGGCAAAGGAACGTGACTGGTTCAAGAGAGGTGTTAAGGAGGTCATTTATGTGAAAATAAAGAAACCAAGCCTAAATAGAGATAGGGGGGTTCGACACCAACTGTCTGCCACGTACAGTGCTGTTTTGACACCTTACTCGTTCCTATAACACCCCTTAGCCACTATCCAATCACGCCCTTAACACCTGGCTGTGATATGCTAATTGGGATTTTCCAGGGTACATAATTGCCACAGATTCTTGTACAAGTCATTCTAAATTGAGAAAGCCAGTCGGATGACTAGCGAAACGTCTTCAAGAACTAAACTTCAAGTCCAGTTGATCTAATTGAATACAACAGATATTACTCACTCCTGACTACTTAGCGCCACGTGTGGTCTGGGTGCCTTGCCTCCCGATTAGTCCCACCATATCAGTCAATAGTATATAGTAAAAATTTTAAACAATAAACTTATGGGAGGAATACAAATATTATGCTCACCTAGAAATATAAAAATGTAGATCACCAAAAAGGATTGGAAGCAGTCCGGTACCATTTTGCACGACATCATGATGGTTTCCCCCTACTGAATTTTTGATTGATTGTTTGGATTTTATTTTGAACAACAATTTGAATCAATTATTTCAAATTTGAATCTCAATTCTTTCTTCAAACAGTTGGTACAGCCCGATGGCGCCATCGTAAACAAATCTGTACATAGGATATTTGGAAGAACGTTTTATATATAACAATGTGTTATTTAAAGAGTACTGTAAAAAATCTTTAGATATATAGACAATCTATGTATTGTGTGGGGTGGTACAACTGACCAGGCTAAAGAATTTATTGGATTTTTAAACAGTTTGGACAATAAGATCATTTTTAATTCTGAAATATCGTTCAATTCTTTTAATTTCCTAGATGTACAAATTTAGATAAAGGATAAGAAAATTAAGACATCACTTTATGTAAAACCTACTGACCATAATACGCTCCTGTCTGGGTTGAGTTTCCATCTGCCCCATTTCTTTAAGGGCCTGTCCAAGTCCCAATTAATGCAAGTATTATGAATTTGTGGTGGTCCAGTTGATCAACAATATTATCTTGATCTGATGACTTTAGGGCACATCAGTATTTTGAGGCCCTATTGGATATGGCTAAGAGGGAAGAATGCTCACCCTATATTAAAAAAGACAGCGTGTGTCATTCTTACAAAAAAAATACAACTAAGTCCTCAACCATCAAATATAGGGATCACTGCAAACGATTATCTGGTCAGGGACCGTATGTGTGTGAGACAATTATGATTAAAACAATAAAGCTTATTCTCCTTCTTGACTTGGATAATTGTTTGCAGTGATTCTGGAGTGCATTTAAGTTTCCCCCTTTCTTCCTTCTGTTTGGTGAATATCATGATATTTCCTAGACTTCAGTGATATTAGTTTTCAAAAAGACAGGGAAGAAACTACCAGGGGAGCAGGGGGGCCCAGGTGCCAAGGGGGCCCCATCTTCTAATTTGTCCCATAACAAATATAGCTCCCTTACCAGAAAACCACTGTGGATGAGGCACAGAGAGGAGTCCCATCATAGTTTTGCTGGGGGCCCCAGTGATTGCTAGTTACACCACTACATAAACAGGGAGATTCAATAAAAGTTCTCATCATTTAAAATGGTGCTAATTTTGCCCCAACCAAACAGATCTTATTTAACATTTAAAAGCTAACATCTGATTGGTTGGGGCAAAATTAGCACCATTTTTAACAATAAGAACTTTTATTGGATAACACTAAATGTGTTTTAGGAAGATCTGGTTGAGGTTTTGAAAAGAAACCAATACAACAGATTTAATAAAAAATAAAAGATATGTTATCCTATTGGCCTTAATGCTGGGAAATTGAAGTAATGAAAGGGTTTGCAATTGTTAAAGGGGAACTGTGCTCTCTATACAACCCTCCCCCTCTCTGCAGTATGAAGATCTCTACTGAGAAGGAAAATCTACAGCCCTCCTCTCTCACTATGTGAAAACAGCCTTTTTAGGCAGAGTTCTCACTAATTTTGACCCAACCAATCAGATGTTAGATTTCAAATGTTATATAACCTCTGATTGGTTGGGGCAAAATTAGCACCATTTTTATTGATAAGAAATTTTATTGACTCTTCTTGTGTTTAAATAGTGTCAAAAATAACTTGCTTGGTTTGCCCCATCAGTCAGTTCCGTGCCAGTCTACAGAAAATATGAAAACAAGAGTTTTCCTTTGCTGACTTGTGAAGATTCATCTCTTTTGGCAAGCACAAAGGCACAGAGTCTATATGTCCTTGGTCATCATCAGAGCCCCTGGTGGTAAGAATGTTGTGCTGCAAGGTTATATTAGATTTCCTGTACTCACATGCAAAGTTAAACAGCTTCAGAGTTGAATTACAATGTGTTCCAATATTGATGACAAATATCCAATCAAAACTTATTTTGATGAAGTGTACAAACACTAATATGTCATATCAGAGAACTAGTGGACATCCTTTAAGACTTAAAAGAAAAGAAGTTTCATCTTCAGGTTATAAAAGGTTTCTTTACAGTGAGAACGGTGAAACTGTGGAACTGTCTTCCAGCAGATGTGGTAATGGCAAGTTCATTGAATAGCTTTAAAAGTGGGCTGGATAATTTTCCAAAACTAAAAAATATTGAGAATTACTGGTATTAATACATATACTGTAGTTCTGGTTGATCCAGGGAAACTTTCCGATTACCGTTTGGGGTCAGGAATCCCCCCCCCCTTTTTTTTAGCTGTTTTTTTTTTTTTGCTTTCCTCTGGATAAACTGTTAGTTATGGTTAAACAGAAGGGTATAAAGTTTGGACTAGATGGAAGTATGTCTTTATTCAATCTTAATTACTATGTTACTATGTATGTGACTTCAGAAGTGTCTCCCTATGCATTCCATAGTACATTGCCATTCACATTTGGCAAGCAATATATTTTTTCTTCTACTAGAATAAGGTGGTAGTGGAAAGAGAAATAAATGTGTCAATGTTGGAATTAGGTATCATTCATAAGTCCTTGGTTAAAAATCTTAGTCTTCTGTTTCAAAGTCTTCAAGAGATTAAGTCTAAAGTCTCTAAATACTTCTAAATACTTTACTAGTATGTCAAGACAAGCCATTTATAGGATTTAAAATGAAAGTCACTTTGTGCACACAGGGCTGTTTACCTAAAAATACGAATTACAATTTGATGTCAAAGTGTCTTAAAGATAAGTTTCACCCATGAGATTTCCAAACTTATGATTAAATAAAGCGTTATTTATGGTAACAGTCTAACATGTATCTTAGAACTTGTATATATTAAGGTTCTACTGTAGTTTTTAAACATAATAAAAAATAATAGATACAATTACAACCAAAGTAACTGCCATTGAAGGGTTTTGCTACTGCATATATTCACAAAGAACTATACAGCTCAAAGATCCATGTAAAGTAAGCCTAATAAAAGCCTGTTGATATGTGTTGTACGTTTGTTTTTATTTAAGTTTTGGTGGTATGTGTTCCCCATACCATTTCCCTGGTTCCTGAGCCATCTACAATAAATTGCCATGCTTTTACTAGCCTTACTTTACATTTCAGTTTATTTCCCCCACATTGACTAAGATTCAGTTTCGAATTTTTGGATTTTCTAATTTTTTCAGAATTTCGAAAATCCGAATATGGACGTAAACTTGCCGTAAACAAGACCCAGGGGTGCACCTTGTATACTTAAGTATATATCCATTTGGTTATATGTTCTAGTAGGTGGCACCTGGGCAAGGACCAAGTTTGAAGTGAGGATTAAGATACATTGGCCAGAAAGGAATAGAACTTATCACTAAATATCTGGTTACAAATACATGTAATATACTGGTAAAAACAGCAGTTAAGGTTGCAAGCAGATAACTGAAAAGTCACCAGTTTTTTGTTTTAAAGTTGGATATGCCTAAATAATAGTGCAAAATTCAACTTTTAGTTCATTGCAGCAGGTGTGCTGCACTATAAAGAAAATGGCACAGGCACTGTAAAATAAGTGTAAAAACCACATACCCATAGTACATCGAGTAGCATGGGGGGGTTTGCTCTTATTTTCCTGTTCACATAGGATATTGCATCTCCCATCAAGTACTAATATACTATTCTTTTAAATATGCAAAAAATGATCTCAAAAGACAGGCAAAAGAAAAGGGTTTGGTAAGAGAATGATAGTACATGCCTACCAAGAGACGTGACACCGGGTAATGAGTAGCTATACTAAGATAATTAGTATGTATATTAATGAGTAGGTATACTAAGGCTACTCTAACTTTGGGTCTGATGCAATAAAAGGTGCAAAATTGTCCCTGTGCTAATAATCTGCAACAGACAATCCTGTGTTTTCTAGCTGCAGTAACACGGTAAATGGAATTGGTTGATTGTTATTGCAATAGATTGTATCCCTGTTGTACAGCTACTATCTGTTGCGTCACACCCATGGACGGGTGGTGCTCCCAGTGTAACCACAATAAGCAATAAGCCCCCTGCCAAAGTACACTAATAAGGGAGCACTACGCTGATAAACAGAAAATCATGAAATATTTATTCATGCTATATAATATGCTATTCTGTGGCTGAATAAATATTTCATGGTTTGCTGTTTATCAGCGTAGTGCTCCCTTATTAGTGTACTTTGGCAGGGTGCTTATTGCTCCCTGGTTACGTGTTGATTATTATTGCATGCAAATATTTTTCACCTCTTCTTACATCAGACCCTTTGAATTTAAAAGTCATCATGGGATACTCTGGGAACATAGTAAAGAACTATCTTACGAAATGAAAGTAATTGCTTTGAAACTGACTAAAATAAATACAATCCAACCATTAAAAATGAATGTAGGAGCTGCTAGAGGATTTTTAATCATTTGACTTACAACTATGTACGGTAATTAAATTTGTTAGCCTTTTATAAAGCAATATCTTTTAGACTTGGGTTGAAAAATGCAAGTTTATCACCTGTTATGTATCACATAAAGAGGTAGATTTATATTCTACAACATGAGGTTACCAGTTTTAATAATGTTTATGGATAAAATTATCATTGCTTGGAAGGTAACTCTTAACATTTACTGTTAAGTTCATTTGTAAAAATGTATATTTTACTAACTAGAGTAATAATTATGTGAGTAATATTTCTTTTGTCAGTATGAAGTGCTTGGTAGGCCACTGTTGTGAGAATAAGCTTTACATAACTAATTAACTTAACAACTGCATGATTCATCAACTTTTTATTACTTGTGTTTTTCTCTTGTTTAAGAAAAATTAATAAGGATTTAACTTGGAAACAACAAAAATAGCAGGCTATTTTTTACTTTAAGATGTGTTCCTTACACATACCTTATACACAAAGCTCTCTTGCAGTCTTAAAGGGCAACTATAGTGAAAGAAACTCATTGGCCCATTGCAAGTTAAATTCATGTACTCTGTGCTGTCTTTCTCCTACCTCTGTCAGTGACTGTTTTTCCATGGTTTCAGATCTCTCTGCAGCACTCCCCCCTTCCCCCTCCCCTCTGTTACCTCCTTCATCTCTCAACTCCGGGTACCTGACAAGCTTCTCATGTGCAGTAGGACTTAAAAGTTCAACATCCTGAAAAACACACCCACACACAGTGGCCATTAGAAATTAAGCTGTTCTGGAGACACAGATCTCTGTCTTTGTGACCCATCATCAAAAAGTGAAAGCTATCAAGAAGGGGGGTCAAGTGCAGCCTTCTCTCTGCCATCAAAGCTAGCACTCCCCCCTGCTAATGCTCTTATCTCTATGTTTTTTACAGAGCAGGTAGGAGGGAGGGACTTGAGCAGGGAAGAGGGGGACATCACAGGGATTTGATTGACAGTACAAGTAGGAGTAGAGGAATGCAATCACATATTCTTCTAATTTCTGTTTCTCAGGACAGAGAGGGAATTTGAAAAAAATAAAGACACTCTGGGGGTTGGGGGTAATTATAGAACCCGGAAAGAAAGAAAAAAAAGTTCATTTTCCCACTATAGATGCCCTTTAAAGCAGAATCCTGTTGTGTTTCTTTTTTCGTAAAAAGAAGGCTATTGAGAGAATAATAGCTGGCTGGGAACTGGCCTAACTTTGTTGTTACATACAATACTAGGATATCCACCTGTTGCCCTAGCATAATATGGAAGGGTTTGCATAAGTCATATAGGGCATTTTGAGGCATGGGCATTAAGCATTTCCAAAGGGGAGATGGGTTTTGGGTTTGAGTGTAAATACAGCTCTGAGCTCAGTAAAAGTGGAACAAAATAATCTGAGTATGGTTAATTATTCACAATAATTTCATGGCCCACAGCAAGTCCATCCCAATCAAGATTATGGGCCTGGTACCACACAAAGGTTTGACTGAGTGAACAAAGTTATCAACAACAAAGAAAATTTGAAATGAGAAAAGCAGCAACCAAAATTAAGCTAACAATTGTTTGATTGACTAACTGTAAGGTACTTATTGATGTTTTTTCAAAGCAAAAAGATATCTGTTCAGAACCCAATTACTTGAGCAATTACCTGAACTTAATTTACCAGGCAAAGGAGATTGTAATGAAGTTGAACAGCTGCATTGTCAGATGTCATCCTTCCCTATGAAATATGTCGTTTTTTAAAAGATTTTGACTGATGATTATAATAAATATTAACGTTTGTATCTTTATTTCATGAGAGCTGACTTTAGTTTTAACCTAATTTTATATTTTACGATTCATAAAATAAAAATGTTTAGTGACCACCCTTCATTAAAAAACATTGATCATATTTTAGGAAGACAAACTCATGGTATAAATACATCTAGATTTTGTATTTTCAATAATGTAACAATCCTATCAAAAACATCTTATGTGCAAATCATTAGATATTATGGCAGTTTTATATCAACATCACATTTCTTAACAGTTTATTTCACTGGGAAATCCCCATTTTAATTTCCATAAATCTAAAAAGAAAAGAGCACTCAAGCTCTTTGAAAGTTACAAACCATTAAAAATGTTTTGGGAGTGATTTATAGATTCAAACTAACGGCATTTTTTAAAACTCATTTTTTTATACAGATTCAACAGCAAAAATACCTTTTAACCATGCCCTTTAATATTCCACAATAATAATCATATATATTGAAATGCCATTTTAATGACAACAATTTAGTAAGTACATGCAACCAAATTTGCATAGACTTTTTTTAATATCAAGTACCAAAGCTACATGCAGCACTGCACAAAAGTCTTTACATGCATGGGATGGTGTGCGGTATTGGATTGGGATTCTATATATATACTAGCAGTTGTACCCATTGTTGCCTGTGTACACTTGTGGGTAAAGTATTTTTTATGTGCAGGTGTGTTTGGCTTAGATGGAAGAGACAGGCGGAAAAAGAAAGTCACAGTTGGTAATGTACGCCATGTATTTAATAGTTAAGGAGGTGACATTGCTTCAGGGACGTATAGCACATGTTTGATTATGTAGGCTGTATCCTAGCAACAGGACATTTCAAGTTTGTTTAACTTGTAGAGGAGGAGGAGAGAGGTTGTAACAGACATTCCCACCAGCCAATGACAAGTGTTATGTTAATCATGGCCCTGGGCCGTCTAGAAGGCAGGCTTTTAGCACTCTTTGCTGTGTGATATCTGTGTGACAATGGGCCCTAGTCAGATTTCCATTACCCAAATATCACTATTGATTACTTACAAGAAGAGAATTTATTTAGTCTTATTAAACAATTAGCATAGCATTCCCACCAACACTGAAGAGCTGTCTTAACATTGGTTTGTGAATTGGAGGGCTGACTTAGTTTGAGAACTGGAGCCCCAGAATTGCGTTAACTAAAGAAACTTCTAGATGTGATTGTTTGACATGTCAGTGGTAATGACATTGGCCAAATACCAATGAGAAACCATATATAAATGTCATCAGATGGGTGGTCAGTATACTTTCTAAGACCCATGTTACTTGGTCAGAGAAAGTATTGACACTTACAGTACTTAGTGACATTAGTGACAGAATAAGGTGAATAAAGCCACTGAGGTCGCTATAGAGAGAGATTTTTCAAAGAAGCATTTTAATTAAGGTTTGCAGAAGGTAATGGAGGTTGTTGTCAGAGTAGGGTGAGCAGCGAGATTCCAAGGATTCAGCCTTATGCTGCATGGCAGTTGCTGGAAGGAGATGGACAGGCAAATGATTACTGTCTAAGAATATATGCCCTTGGGAGCCAAGTTGGTGAAGATTGTGGCTCTTAGGTACCTATATAGTCGGTAAGGCTAATGGCAATTGTGGTGGTAATGCTACAAGTTACAAGAGGTATAAAGAATCACCATCATTTATGCTCCTTAATAGAAGTTGTTTAAAGTTGAATATGTATTAAAATATTAGTTCATGCATATGTTAAATGGAATTTATACTAAATAAAGCTGTGGCTTAAAATGGAACATTGGTGTGGTCTTCATTATTTCAGGGAAGGGTAGGAAAGAAAATTTGTGAAGGGTGAAGGATGGGTTAAGGAGTAAGGTTAATCCCCATTAAAAGCCCTATTTTGGTCAAGGCTTCCAACAGATGTGCATGGTGATCAATCTGCAACCAACTATAAAAAAAATGTATATTTTCTAATCTGCCAGATACACAGCAGATAACATACAGATAACATGCAACTCTGTTCAACTAACCTAGGGGTTAATTTCGGACATGCAGGATAACATTTGTGTCTAGAACAACATGTACGTTCTACCTCCAAAACTGGTGCTAATTTCATTATTACAAAAGGAGCACTTATGGGAAAGTGTAATAAAAGGAAAATCAGTAAAACATGCTACCTGGGGTTATATTTTTTTAGCATGGGTTTTTCACTCCTTTTGCAGGACCCTGCAGTGTCTCCCAAACTTTTTGGAAAGAGTACCACACTACAGATACAATAAAAGTTATGTTCATTTTGACCTACTCTAAAAAATTTGGAGTATTAAAGGGCATGTCCACCCCCTTTAATAGGAGTAAGTGGAGCTTTCCTCCCTCCCTTCCTCCAGACCCCTTGCGTTGCATTACTCTTTTAAAGAAATTGAAACCTCATATAATGTAGGGGACCCACCTCCAACCCTAAACGGCAGCTTTAAAAGTTTAAAATCAACACTGAAATGTATTTACGCGACTAAGTTAAAATCCCCTAAATTATATCTTTTTTTTCATTTGGGAGTGGAGATACCCTTTAATCCTTTGCACCTTACCTTCCTCACTCCTGCAATGAAGTATCTGCTGCAAACTGATTATTGCATAGCTGGAAAGAGAAAGGGAAGAACAGCACAGATAAAAATAACTATATCCCTGTATAAAGGAGCGCTATTTTTGACACTTTTTGAAAAGCTAGACTTTGATACAAAAATGTTTTTATTTTATGCTGTATTTATAAAGAGGTAAATTTTCGCAGCATTCATTTGGTCAGGAATATCTGGTGGAGCCTCAATGGTGAAGGTGGCAGCAATTACTATTCTCAGTTATGGCACGCACTGGTAGAGAATACAGGCAGCCCAAACAGAGTAGGGTAAGAGTGCCAAATGGCGAGAGCACCCTGGAAACAGTCAGTGGAGACTAAAGCTGTACTGGAAGCAGGAATGATGGTGAAAATGGAGACCATGGCTGTATGGATAGCAGAAGCAGGATGATTGAGGATGGAGCCCAAGGCTATACTGGTAGCAGAAGCAGGCTGGCAGAGGATGGCGACCAAGGCTGTACTGGTAGCAGAAGCTGGCTGATTGAGGATGGAGACCAAGGCTGTATTGGTAGCAGAAGCAGGCTGACCGAGGTTGGAGACCAGGGCTGTAATGGTAGCAGAAGCAGGAGTCAATGGCAGGCTGGAAGGCAGAGCTAGAAGCAAGATAAAAGCACAGAATAACAGGGCAGGAATATCACAGAGGGGAGAGCCAAAAGAAGCATATGGAATTACAGAAATCGGCACTTACCCGATAAGGTGACTAGTATATAAAGAAGTCTTCCTGGTGTGATGTCAGAGGGTACGCATGCGAGACATCACTACCTGCACTGGAGCTACCCGGGCACATCCCTGCGGCATCACCAGGAGTCCTTCCCGGTGGCCTCCTATTGGCTGAAGAGACTGACCCGGAAGTGAGCCTTGAAGGGGCCTGACACATTTTCACATGAAATCTGTCATTGAAGTTGCCAAAAATCTTGCAGAAATAGGTGAGTAGAGCATCTCTGTATGGTTGACTTATGCCTAATGGTTACTAAATGGTTACTAAAGTAAAGGGAGTCGGCCATGTTCGTAGGGAGTATGGCAGTCGCAAAAGTTCTCCCTATACTTTATATAGGGAAAATGAGCGTAACTGTCTGTACTCCCATCTTGAAGATTCTGTCTGTCATCTTTGTCAGATTGGAACTGTGTGTACCCACCTTAAGTCTATTGAAATTTTAAGTGATAGCTCAAGTACACTCCCTAAGGAGAGGAGGGAAAAAGGTGAAGAGCTTATAAGAATTGGAAAAGAAATGGATAAACCGATCAGACACTATCTGGCCAATGGAGATGAATAGAGACTACACACCAGGATTGTTTACATGAAAGGGGAAAGCGAATACAAAAAAGTGACATGATTATGAATAACAGACTTGAGCAAAACAAGTTAAATGAATGATAATGCAATTTAATCTTATGAGATATCAAAGATTGGTTTTAACAAAATGTATTTTTTTTTATGTACTGTATCACTATGCACTTTAAATATATTTTTATAAAAAATTATTGACACAGACACTTTTTGTAAAGTATTAGTAGGTATAGGCAATTTATTAATGCAAAGAGGACAGAGTATTGCACGGTGCACGGTATCACTCTAAACAATGCACTTTTGATGTCTAATTATTCAAATTGTTTAATTGACTAATCACTTTTAAGGTAGTTACCCCATGCACTAAAGAGTTTACATGTTGGAGGTTTATGGTAACTTATTAAAGGCTTGAGAAAAGACAAAGACTTGTCTGAAACATTGCCATTTATTTTAAATTGGGTAGCACTGGGCATATGTAGGATTTATTTTCCAGCATGGCACAGGGTGGCCACTGACCATTGTGTTTTACTCTAAAAACTACAGGGTAAAAACAGCAATTTTGTTTTTTGATAGTATTTTACCAGCAGAAATACCTGTTTATCAAAACGAGGTAAAATCAATCAATATTGAATAAAATTACTAGGAGTTAAATTTTATTTAAGTTTACCCCATAGTGAATTCACAGGGGAATTATTTGCCAGCAGGCATAAAGCCACTAATCCTTAACAAATAATGCTGTTTCTTATATCTCATTAGCCCAGATCACAGTCATTTCCCACCTCTGAAAATCTTTATAAGGATTTCCTGTGATCTATATAAGAACTGAAATAAAAATAACTAAAGAAAAAATGCACAAACAGATTAAATTAATAGCCAAGAAATCCAGGAATAAAATTATACAGCGACACATTATGGGAGATGACCAAATTAAATGAAAGGGGAGATAACAGGGGCAATTAGCCATGAGAAAGAGAACAATTAAATTGACATTAATAGAAATGTAGAAATGGTTGGTCTAATTAGGGGGGTGAACAGGTTCCTACCGTACAATGTCTTTCATTTTTAATAAAGTGGAATCAAGTGTATTAAGTGAATATTTTTGTAGGGAAAAAATTATCTAAAAACCTCTATGTTGACAACCTAGGATTTGATCCACAGGGCAAAAGACATTTTAACTTTATAATTGTATTAATATGTAACTCACAGCATATCAAACCCTTTGGTTTCTACTATAAAACATTTCCACTAGACTGGAGCATAGTACTTGGTGTCTATTTTGGCATTATTATAGGTTTTCTATAAAGAAAGATTGCCTTGACCAAACTAGGGTTTATGTTTGGTGTACGCTTGTTGTACATTTAATACTGGTGGAGGAGGTAGCCAGGGGAGGACAGGCCATGTCTCAAATAGTCTAGGTAAACACTATAGAATATGCCTCAATTCTATATGCGAATATTACAATGATTTAAAGTAACTGGTTGTCTTATTATTGATTTTCCAGTGCAATATGTTAATCTTGGTATTTACTATGCTGGTCAATACCAATTGAACCATTAATGAAGTAGAGATTAGGTCAACTATGTACAGTACAACAAAATGTCATCTACATATACTAAGAACTATATTATATGATTCCCAGCTAAGTCATGGAAATGCTCAGTATATCTTCTTATACACTCAGTGTTCCCTAGCAGAATACAACTTACATTATGGCACATATCAAGCACCAAGCACAATGCACTTTTCCTACAATATGTATGTGGCTACTAACTATTTGAGCATACATTTGTAATATAAAGCATTGTACATATTCAAAATATGTGCTCCTGAGGACAGCTTTTTCCAAGATGAAATGCACCAAGCATATAAACTAGGTAAAGTTTCTGTTGTGTTAAAGGGGCATGTAAATTTCAAAGTAATTTTTTTTTATTAATGTGTTTATATTTTGTAGTTTTAGAACTTTTATTTTGAAATTGTGTCAGAGAGACACAGTGTAAGGGTGGCTAGAGATGATTTTATTGTCCAATACACAGTAACAGCCGATAACAACTCTGTATGGGGTGTTCATCGCCCCTCCCCTTTCAAAAGAAGCCAATGGTGGCCCCATTGACTTCTATCACTGGCCCTAAGCAGGGTTTGCAATGCTAAAATGTGATATGAAGTTTTAAGAACAGTTCCACCACTAAGGCAATTTACAGCAATGTCTGTAAAAAAAAAATAACAAAACATAAAATTCCACTTTTTTTTTATCTGGCATGGATACATTCTGCCAATGTACAGTGGATGCAGGAACATTTCTATATTGACAATTTCTGGTATCTCCATTTTGGTGCCCAGGTGTCAGAATGTTTGCTATTTCTACCAAAGCATCCCAGTATCCATTAAAGACAGCACTTCTTAGTTTGTACATATCTGCACTGCTTTTGTAAGGAAATTACCCATGTTCTCATTTTAAAACACTTGCTGTATTTTACAAGTTATTTAGTGTATTTATTGCCTCTCTTCCAGATGCACAACTCATCCTGAAACACTGCTTTCCCGTGCAGATACTTTGTATGCAAATGCTACCCATTACTCTTTGAATTTCCCATCCTTTTACAGGTAATGTAAAAAATGCCTTTGGGAATCATAATCTTAAGCATCCAACTAAAATGTGACAAATGTAACTGTCTGGCAACACATTTAAAAAAAATAAATGACGTCTGCTACATCACTGACAGGTGGCTTCAATTTACCTCCAATGCTTGTAAATTTCCACCCTAGGAAAAAAAAAATCTTAATTTAGTTACAATGTGCCAAGCTTGTCAGAAAGTAAATTTTATGTGATTTCCATAAAAACATGTCCTTATTAACTACAAAGGTAGAATATACAACAAACTACGGTTAATAGAATCCATTATGTCTCTCTGAAGAGTTAAGAATTCGGTATTTCTCAGATTGAGCTGTAAGAAATTGCTATCCTGTTCTGCATTCTTCACTGTCTGCCTTAATGGATTCAAAAAGAAAAGTCTGCTTAAGATAATTAGGTCTTATGCTTTCATTTTCATCTCCAATTTCTAAAATTGTGTTTTACCTGTCAAGTGTCCTTCATGCAATGTAAGTCTAAATCGGAAGGTTTAAAAAAAAAAAAAAAAAGTATGGTAAAGAAGGAGATGAAAAGTAGCTCCAGTCAGCAGGGAAAACATTACATAGTGAACCAGCACTTGTGCTGCTTGGTAAATTCATTTTGCATGGTTTTAATCTATTGTATGTTGGAGAAGCAAGAAATAGATTGCACTGAAATAAGGGTTGACAATGCAATGAAACACTAAAAGGATTATCATTCTTTATGCAGTAATTATCCCATATGTACTGTAATTTTCATTGTTAGTATCATGATAAATCCTGTTGTAATAGAATTAGCTGGGACATATCGAACATTCTTTCAATCTTTTCTGTTGCTGCTTGTTTTTTTTTTAAGAAGGGGAAGTTCAATACAAATAAATATGCTTTCAGTAACAAAAATACTATTTTCTCATCACAATAATTGTAATCTGATCACCTACCAATGTCATGAGAATGTCATAACTTCAAACATGTGCTAAATTAACAAATCATATGCAATTAGGTCACACATTTAATGACTTAACGGCATACATCTTGCTGATCTTTGGCAAATCTCACAAGATCCAAGGCTGAAACCAACTAACCAAATGCATTGTGATTGGTTGGTACGAATGGAAAATATCAAACTGTTAGCCTCAGCCCCCTTTACTTGAAATAGAGGGAAATGATGGGATTAGCCTGATCCCGATACCACAGAGGCTGTGCTTCCATCGCTATTTCCCAGATAGCAACAGGTTGCTGCAAAGGCAGGTACTGTTATAGTTGACTGATGTGTTTTAAACAATCCACTTTAAAATGTGCCTGTCGCATGCAATCGTTCAGAAGTTGTCTGTGAACATCAGGTTCAGTTACGGTCTTTTAAACAGCGGATCGTGCGTATGTTTCCTTCTTTCATGCGATCAGCAGTTTAAAAACAGCAAAGCCTGGAAGTTTTGGTGGGCCGCAGGGGTGATTGTTACGCCAGTGGTTGAAGTGAACATGGTTTTCTCTAAATTATATTCAATGTGCTTGGGCACTTTAATAACACAAATAAAGCAAATGACACATATCTTGCTACCACTAACAGTGTAACAAAACCAGAGCAAGGCAAGGTGGAACCACTTCCAGCCCTCATCACAATGGGCAAAATCCCCTCATTTAAACAAAAACTGGACCAGATGCAGAATATGAGTGTAAAAGTGCTCACCAACATGAATAGCAGCCAAACCCGGGCCCTTCACCAGGCCAGAAATCTTTGTACAAGTCAATACCATGCATGCTCTAGCTGTTGCTGCCTGGCACTGCTTGCTACCTTTAAGTTTGTTATCCACCAAAACTCCAAGATCCCTTTCCAACAGGGAATCACTTAACACAGAGCCAGAATCCCCCCCCCTTTTTAGCTGGGATTTTTTGCCTTCCTCTGGATCAACTGTTAGGTAGGGTTAAAAAAAAAAAAAAAAAGGGAATAGGTTGGACTTGATGGACGTATGTCTTTATTCAACCTTAATTACTATGTTACTATGTTACTATTTATAGTATAAGCAGCACAAGAATTTTTAAGTCCAAAATGCATCTAGATCCGCCTGCAATGATTGCACATCCTCTGAAGCTTTTGCTGTGTCATCAGCAAACACAGAAACCTTGCTGACAATACCCTTTTCCAAATCATTAAAGGGCATGTCCACCCCCAAAACTACAATTCCCCCCCACTACTGGCCCCATCATGTAGTGTAGTTTAATCCTTACCTCACATCCCAGCTCCATATGGTTATCCTGTAACCCCCCAAAGTCCCAAAAACTGCCCACCAGGAGGATAGCAGAGTCCATATAGGACTCTGCCTCCTACCTGGCCTCCGGGAGAAGTTTGGCATGCGTACTGCAGCCCTTCTCCCCCTCCCTCTCCCTCCCTCCCGATTTGGATTCCCTCCCCCTAGTGTAAAACCCTTTTTAGCAAACATTGCCCCTGTCCCCCCAGCCCCAACCACTATGTTTGTAATATCAGAAAATGCCCAGAACATTACTTACCTTCCCTCTTGCCTCCGCCGCACTGAACTCCCGGCAGCCGCGTCCGTGATTGGCTGCCGCTCACCCAATCAGAGATGCGACTGCCAGTCCCGCCCCTCTGCTTGCATTTTCTCGCAAGCAGAGGGCTGGCAGCACGTTGGAGGCAAGAGGGAAGGTAAGTAAAGTTCTGGGCATTTTCTGATATTACAAACATAGCGGGTGGGGCTGGGGGGACAGGGGCACCATTTCTGAAGGGTGGACATACCCTTTAATAAATAGATTAAATAGAAGTGGCCCCAACACAGAACCCTGTGGCATCCCACTTAGGACTTTTGTCCATACTGATGAAGCCCCATTAACAACTACCCTCTGCATCCTATTGATCAAACAATTTTCTATCCATGTACAAATGTGCCACCCCAGACCAACAGACCTTGGCTTATACATAAGTCGCCTATGGGGATCTGTGTCAAAAGCCATTGCAAAATCCAAGTAAACTACATCCACTGCTATGCCAAAATCTAAATTTCTACTCACTTCCTCATAAAAGCCAAGTACCGTATATACTCGAATATAAACCGTCCCGAGTATAAACCGAGGTACCTATTTTTGCCTGAAAAAAGGAATAAAAGTGTTGACTCGAGTATAAACCGAGGTGTTCTGCAAACTTTCTAAACCCCCCACCCCTCCACTGTACAGACCTATTAGCCCACCCCTAAACCCCTCATACACAAGAATTCCTTACTGGATATGATGAGGGCAGATTCGGAAGGTACAGAGTCCTCGATCCTCTATGTACGTCTGGGATGCAGTCAGGAAAAAGAAGCCTACCAGTTGGAGATTGGACCATTCGGTGAGGAGCAAGCAGACCGGAGACCAGGACCGGAGCAGTTAGAGGTGCAGGCAGTATGCTGATGACGTAAGTGATACGCGCGGGCACGTAAGTTACGCACGTCCCGATCACTTACGTCATCAGCATACTGCCTGCACCTCTAACTGCTCCGGTCCTGGTCTCCGGTCTGCTCGCTCCTCACCGAATGGTCCAATCTCCAACTGGTAGGCTTCTTTTTTGTCCGTACAAAACTTAATCTGTGACCCGAGTATAAACCGAGGTCAGGTTTAAAAGGTATTTTTAAAAGCTAAAAACCTCGGTTTATACTCGAGTATATATGTTAAGTTAGTTTGACAAGATCTATTCCTCCTAAATCCATGCTGGTTACTTATAAGGTCAGTCCTTGAAACATACTCTAGAATATGATACTGATATCATGAATCTGTCTGTCCTTTCTTCATTAGGGTCTGTATGGTCCATTTCATGTTCTATGATGGAGGATATTCACTATCATGCTTGTAAATTACTCTCCCACTTTAAAGTTAAAAGTGACTTTTAACCTCTTACTCACAAGATTGCAGTGGTGGATAGATGGCCTGTATGGGTTCATTGGGGGAGAATCTTGTTGATTTTGTGGATGTTTTGTTGCAATACTAAACATATTTTGCATATTTTGGATACATTTACATGGCAGTCAGACTATGCACTTAATTCCATGGATGTCTCCTCCCTCTACTCCAGTATTCCTCATGTCTCATTTGATTGCCATACAGATTACTCTAGTGATTCTTGGGGGATTTTCTCCTTAAAGCCATTGAGTATCTACTTACTCACAGCTACTTTTTGTTTAACGTTTAATACTTTTTACAAGTACAGGGGGCTGTGATGGGAGTAAAATTTGCATTCACGTATGCCAACCTGTAGGTATATAGATTTATAGATGATATTATTATTGTTTTGTCTGGTAATAAGGGTGATTTTGAAAACCTTATACCTCACCTTAATGATAATGATTGCAATCTGAAATTTACTTGAATGAATGAATGAATGATTATGGGGGTCAGAATTAGAGATGGCCGAACTTCCTACAGTAAAAGTTCGGTATTTCAAAAACAAACCCATTAAAGTCAATGGGGAGGAATAGTTTGAAAAGTTTGGATTAAATACAGTGAAAATAGCAATGGTAACATACTGTAAATGGCTCTGGCACATAGGAAATGGTCTGGAGAACATTTTCAATATCACCAAACTTATTTAAACACTAACTTTCCCCATTATCAGGCAATTGTTGGGTTTAGCATTGTGTTTTTGCTACATTCGAGGGTTACGGCAGAATTCGAGGATTACTGAATGATACATTCCAGTGTTACCGAATGATATATTCGAGGGTTACCGAAATCAAAGGCTGCATTCAAGGGTTACCAAAATAGATAGCTTCATTCGAGGGTTACCGAAATCGAAGGCTACGTGTTATAGCCCTCAATATCAAGAGATCATCTGTATTATAAAAAATGGAATAACTATCTTGTTTGGAGACAAAATGCTCCACGGAGTTCTAGATAAATGCAGTTCCTAATGGAATGGAGACCTTACATGACATACCCGCCACAAGTATGCAACATGTGAAAAAATACTGTATGGTTGAACTGTCATGGCACTTTAAGATGTGGAAGTGCCTGTTGTACTTGGTTCTACCTTCCAGAGTAGTGTCACTAAGAAAGTGTTTCATAATAAACAATATATCAACTGTACATGTGATATCTTATCACATGTAAGAACTGTTTGAAGCAATATGTGGGATGTACCATTTGTGAGCATATTAGGGCCATTAAAGGGCATGTCCATCCACAAACTAAAATTTAACCTACTACTGGCCCCACTGTGTAGTTTAAAAAAATCCTTACCTTACACCTCTGCTCCATATGGTTCTCCTGCAGTGCCCGTACAAAGTGAGGAGTAGTAGCTGTCTTCCTGCAAAAAGGTCTCTGTCTCCTATGTTTCCTCCGGGAGGTATTCTGGCACACACAGGGGAGCCCTTTCCCCCTCTCCCTCCCACCCTCTGGATCCATCCATATCCATCCATCTACTTAGCAATAATTCTATTTTCTGTAGGCATCATTGCCCACCCCAACCACCATGTAATTTTGTTGACAAAAGATTTAGAACGCTACTTACAGCCCTTTGTTACCGTGGTGCTCTCCATTGAAGGCAGCCGCATCTGTGATTGGCTTAAAGGCAGTGATGTGGCTGCCGGTCCGGCCCCTGCTTTCAAGTTCTGTCAAGCAGGGAGCCGAATCAGTGTGCTGGAGGTTCAAGGGGCTGTAAGTATTAAATCTTTTTTTTAACATTCTGATATGGCTGTTGGGGGGGCAGGGGTGCCCTACATATATATATATATATATAGATATATCTAACTATCTATCCTATCTATCTATCTATCTATCTATCTATATATATATATATATATATATATATATATATAACATAGGGTGTGGTGTGCACTCTACCTTCAGGTGCTTCATATGCCTGGGTGCTGCTGTGATTCATAAACATCCAACCATGAGATAAACTGCAGAGCACTCACAGGACTTGTGCAAAAGTTCAATTTTTATTCATTGCAACAAAACAGATAGCGACATTTCGGTCTGTCTCTTAGACAGCTTGAGACAGACCGAAACAGACAGCTAAGAGACCAAACGTCGCTATCTGTTTTGTTGCACATGGAATAAAATTGAACTTTTGCACAAGTCCTGTGAGTGCTCTGCAGTTTATCTCATGGTTGTATATATATATATATATATATATATATATATATATATATATAAATATAATTGTGGACATGCCCTTTAAACTTAAAAAAGAGACCAGCCCAGTGACCAGACATTTTTCTGTATGCACAGGAGCAAACCTTAGTAATGCTAGTTTTCAAGACATTCATAGGTTTTGTAGCCAAGTTAGAGGTGGTAATAGAGCCTCTTGTCAGCTTAAATGAGGGCGGGTACTGGGATATATCCTGAGCTTAAACTGTACTGGGATATATCCTGTTTTGTAAATGTGTAGACTTCTACACTGGGTATATTTGATTTATTGTGGGCAAGACAGATTTGGCCCTTAGGCTAAGAATAGACGGCCATCGTTCAGCCATAACTACGGCCTACAGAGATGGACACACATCAAAACCTGTGGCCGAACATTTTTTAGAACAGGGCCACAGCCTAAAAGACTTTACATTTATGGGCATAGACCATGTCCCTATCTTTAGCAGGGGAGGTAATAGGTCACAACGGTTATTACAATGTGAGGCACGGTGGATCTGGTATTTAAATACGGTCCAACCTAAGGGACTGAATGAGAACTTGCGATGCTTCTTAAATAAAAGATAACCAAGATGCTTCCTAAATGTTAGACAATTATCTGCCAGGGTTAGACTTCCAGGTGAAATAAGGGTAAGAGATTCGATGTACATAATAGATATAGAATTACCAGGGTAAGGTACAGATCAGTATATTGAATAAAATATTAGAGTGGGGATTAAGCACCATGACACTTTAACATATTAATAAATTGAAGTCTTAGATATAAATTTTAGGTTCACTAGAATCCAAATAGTTTTGCACTATAACATTGATAATGGATCCACTTGATCAACACAGCATGGTTTTTAACATTTTATTTAGTAACTTATTCACAGCACTGGAAAGTTTTATCCAATTTATTGAAACAGTATTATATTTGATTGTGGGTAATGTATTTATAGCACTAGAGTACTTTTGTGATGTTTAGGATTGGTTCATGAGATCACATGTGACATGTTTTAGGGGTGGGACCTATTGTATAAATGCTGAACTAACTTGCACACTCAGATGTTGGCTTGATAAAGGCCTAAGACAAAAGGCCGAAACATTGCCGTGATATGTGTGAATAAAAATACACGTTTACTATAAGACCCTGGAATGCACCTTAAATCTCTGCCTTTGTTTTATATATATATATATATATATATATATATATATATATATATATATATATATCTATCTATCTATCTATCTATCTATATATCTATATATATATATATATATATATATAAAAAAATATAATGAATTCATAGGTTTTGTAGCCAAGTTAGAGGTGGTAATAGAGCCTCTTGTCGGCTTAAATGAGGGCGGGTAGATTTTCTTAGGCTTAAACTGTACTGGGATATGTCCTGTTTTGTAACTGGTGTATCTTTAGTCTAACTAGTATATGGGTATATTTGATTTATTCTTTTTGATAATCTGGTCCATATTTTTGCTCTTTATTGCATCCCTGGGATTTAACTTTTTCATTTAGCTGTATTAGTTTTCCGTATACTTCTACACAGTTTATTCTATAAGGAATTATATGTTTTTATACTGTACTTACGCAGATTTATGTCTCTATCCTATTATGGTTCTATTCCATTATATGAGTACCACCTGCGTGCATAGGGTACTTATGTGTAAATATGTTAATTATGTAGGTGTAAACCTCCTTAAAAGGAAGTGACATTTTGTAGTGCCACGCCTCTGATGAAGTGTTCCATACACAAAACGGATTAAGCATGGTTGTGTGTTAGTATATATATGTGTATAAAGTTTTTTAATATGGGAGTATCCAGTGTCTTATCCAGGTTGCACAGCTCTTTGCAGTTTGTTTGGAGTATATCAGTTTAATAACACCTTTTAGCTACAATGCAAACAACATCTTCAAAAGGTCCCTGACACCTTGACGTTATATGCTGATTGGAATGCATTCCAGGGAATATATTGCCAATAATATGGATGAATGAGAGCCTTCACAGGAACCTTGTGAAACATGGCAGTAAGGAATGTATACCACTATATTATATTAATATTTATACAGGTTTTATTCTGAGAATGATCAGTGCTTTCGTTATGTTCCTGATGTTTCTATTTAAATGTATATCTTTCACTGTTTGTTAATTGGGCTCCCTTCCAAGGTTTGTACATAACCAATTTCAAATCCACCCAAATTGGACAGAGGAGGCAGATCTACGTGAATGTGTACAAACCCCCTGGCATGATCTGTACAGAAGGGAGATATAGGAATGTTTAGTAGTTAAAACTACAGGAAGAGTAAAAAAAAAACAATATAGAAAAAAGGAATATGCATTGGACATGCAGTGTTTTTACCTGTATAACTTTGAAGTATCATGGTTAATATTTATATAGACTTTCAACTTTTTTTTTTATTACTTCACCACAAGATGAATATAGGCCTGACATTTAAATGGCACAACAGAGGCTACTTAGATTGCTTAGTATATAACCAGCTTCTTAAGATTTAAAAAGACAGGATTATGAAGTCAATCTATTTCTATCATATTCCTCTGTGTGATGCTACAAAACACAGTCTGCCAAATAGCACTTGCAATAAAATATTAATACATCTCTTGTATTTGCAGCATTTTATAAAACAAAATATGGGATAGTATTTCAGAGCAATACGGATGAGCCCTATTTTTACACTGGTCTAACCCTAACTGACATTTAGGCATTTTAAGCGATAGATTCTCTTTACCGTTGTCTTTGCATTGTTTGGGCTGCCAAGGGAAGCTTCATTTCTCAATTTATATTTGCCGGCATGCTTTTGACTTTAGAAAAATAACAGGCAAATTGGAGAGAAGGATTTTTTAACAGCATTCATATTTTCTAGTTTCAGAAATGTCATAACGTTGCACATTTCGTGTCATCTTACATACAGTTCTGATTTGTGTTTCTACTGTTTCTACATGGCATTACTGTCTGAAACAGAGCCATGTGATACTTAAAATCACAACAATGGACTTTAAAACAGACCGATTTTTTTTAAAACAAAATGCTGCTGTCATATTTCTTTCAATTTTGAAATTATTAAAATATAACTTTCACATTTCTAGTGACTGTTTAGAAGTTCAGACATTAAAGGGCATGTCCACCCCCAAAACTAAAATTTAACCCACTACTGGCAACACTGTGTAGTGTTAAAAAAATCCTTACCTTACATCTCTTCTCCTTATGGTTCGCCTGCAGTGCCTGTTCAAAGTCCAGGAAAGTGATGAGAAGGAGGTGTCTATGAGTCATCCGGTCCCTGCTACTTCCTTAACCTCAGTATGGACAGTGACATGCGAAGGGGAGTCCCCCCCCCTGGATCTATCTTTGCTTCCTGGTGCGCTACCTCTAAAACCCTTTTCTGTTGTGTAGTGCACCCTAGCCCACCTTCATCTGCCAAGTCTGTTTAGGATCAGAACTCTACTTACAGTCCTTCTTTCCCCCGGTGTTTTGCATTGCCGGCAGCCGCGCCTGTGATTGGCTGCCTCTCAGCTAATCACAGACATGTCTGCCGGTCTGGCCACCTGCTTGCAGTTCTGGCAAGCAGAGGATTAAGATCAGAGATTTTTTACGTGGAGATACCCTTTAGCAAAGAATGAAGTGAATTATTGATTGCCTTTCCTGACTTATTTTGTGCAGTTTGAATCTAAAATATGGTACAGTAGTTATTACAATTGATTTACCATTTATGACAGATTGAACACCAAGCAAATCTAATGTCGGGTCAGTGTATGGCCAGCCTAAAGGAGAATTAAACCAACATGTTTTATATTCTATAATCTAAAATTACCACTCCACTGCATCAAAGTGAATGTAATCCCCTAAAGAACTGGATTACCTGACCATGCCCCCATAATGCTGCCCTAGGAGCATGTTAGGGTAAACTGCGTGTCAAATTGAGGGTTTTACACCCTAAATGAGTGGGTGTTAAGCTTTGCACTGCTGTATCATTTTACTTAACCCTTACTATATTAGGGTAAAAAGGAACTATAATCTGGTCACACTAGTCTTAATAAACGACTAATTGTTTTTAGTCATGTGAACAGCGTGACATTTTGGTGCGGGCACTCACCTTCTTTAGACAAACCAAAAATAAATTGCAATGCAGTGAAATAATTTATAATGAGTGAACAGGAAGTCAACCAGGGCCCTCTAGTGTGGGCAGTGAAAAAGTGCAACACTATCCAACACTTGTAAAAAACAATTGTTAAAAAAGCTAAAAAGTGTTAAAACAGCAACAATGTACATTATTAAGCAAGTAACAGGTATCAGGTACACTGCAAAATATCAAAAATGTTTTGGACATTATGCAGGTCCCGTCATAAAATTCAATGCAATATGCTTACCCAATATTAAAGTGCATGTCCCCCCCAAAACTAAACTTACTTTATATCTCTGCTCCTTATGGTTCTCCTGCTATGCCTTTTCAAAGTTCAGGAAAGTGAAGAACTGAAGCTGTCAGTAAACAAAGTGGGAGAGAAGGAGCTGTAAGTAGCGATTTAAGCACATTTTTAAAGAAATAAATAGGCGGATGGAGGTGGGCTGGGGTCACCTACCTTATACTAAAAGTACATTTTTAGAGTGGACATGCCCTTTTAATTGGGTAGCATGTATTTTAGACTCATTTAACAAAAGCAAACCATACAGCATCTCCCCTGAGAATCATAACTTACACATGCTATGTCTCAGAAAAAGATAAAGTGTTTTCTATTGTGTTATGCCATTATATATATATTTTACAAATGCTATTCAACGTATATTAGATATGTATGGAATTTTAGATTTTTTTTAACCACTGCCGCTATGGACTATTATTGCAGAGTGAGAACACCAGGACTTCATAGCTCAGTGTATATAATAGTACAGATTGTGCAGCAAATGTATATGTATATATAAACATTAAAAATAAAAGATTCTTTAAAATGCTTGTGGAGGTTCTCATTTATCCAGGTCATGATATATCTGTTGTATTCAGTTAAATCATCCCAATTAGCATATCACAGCCAGGAGTTAAGGACATTATGAATGCAAGGCGTGATTGCATTGTGGCTAAGAGGTGTTATAGGAATGTTGTACAGGGCAGACAGTTGGTGTCAAACCCCCTACTTCTATTCAGGCTTAACAAGCCTATTCCATTACAAGCCTTCACAGAACATATCAATGCTGTAGACCAGAACATCAAATTTACAAGGGAAGAGGTATAAAACAACACACTGGCTTACTTGGACTGCTTGGTAGAAGTCAGGGAGAATGGTAAACTGAAAGTAGAGGTTTACAGAAAACCAACACACACAGATCAGTATTTGATGTTTGACTCCCACCACCCTTTAGATCACAAGCTGGGTGTCATCAGAACCCTGCAACACAGAATAGAGAACATCCCCACTTGCACAGAGGTGAAGGCTAAAGAAATGAAACATCTCCAAATTTGTGGATATCCAGACTGGGCCTTTGTCAAAAGAAGTAGAAGGAAACAAAAGAACGCAAATACCAACAGTGAAGGGGGAAAGCAAGACAGGAGGAAGAACATGGTCATCCCATATGTAGCAGGGGTCTCCGAGAAATTAAGAAGAATTTAAAAACAACCAACGTAACTTATCCCTGTCTGTTTTAAACCAAATAGAGATGGGGGGGTTGACATCAACTGCCATGTACAATGCTGTTTTGACACCTTACCCTGGGCATTCCTATAACACCTCTTAGCCACTATGCATTCATAATGTCCTTAACACCTGGCTGTGATATGCTAACTGGGACTTTCCAGGGGACTTAATTGCCAACAGATTTTAGTACAAGTCATTCTGAATTGAGAAAGCCAGTCGGATGACTAGCGAAACGTCTTCAAGAACTAAACTTTAAGTCCAGTTGATCTAACTGAATACAACAGATATTCTTTAAAATGCATTTAATATGTGTAGGTGTATGTCCCCATTATGCCTAAACTTCATGCTACTGGCACTTAGGAAATTAACAGATAAAATGTTGCTTATCATCTAAATCTCAAATATGCTCATTTCTGTGTCTTATCATTATGAAAATGAAATGCTTGGAGCAAAAATACTCTTATTCTGACTGCCCGCTGCTTTTTTGACAATAGGGCTAATTAGATATAACAGTAGTAAAGCAAAGTAATGCCTAGGGCTCTTAATTTGATGGTTTTAATTTAGTATGAATCTCTCTAAATTGAACATTTGCATAAATTCTTTCATTAGTAGGAGAAAGCGGCATTATACACTGACGTGCTACTTTTAACCAGATGCTTCTGCTTATGTTATATAAACACCAAATTTTAAGATTTCAGTTACATTTTTTCCTTTAAAACTCATTTGAATTATAATTTAAATCTTAGCTGACGTGACAGAGAATGCAAACCTTTACAGTTTAACTTTGTAGAGAATATCTGATATATACACTAATGATTCTGATAATTAATTATATGACTAATGATTTTGAAAATTTTAAAAACAATAACACACATGGCCTTATTCTTCCCCAGTCGTTTGAAAATTCCAAAATCTAATCTGCAATTTAATGTAATTCATATGTGTATGGCAAAGAAAAATCATGTTATTGCTTATTATTTCTTCTGTGTGAAACAATTGAACCATAACCAGATCTGTAGGAAGGCACACTGCCTGCCACTAGAGATGGCTGAACTTCATAAAGTTTGGTCCATTTTTAAACTTTCGAATTTCTGAAAAAGTTCAAAAGTCCGAAAACAGACCCATTAAAGTCAATGGGGGGTAAATAGTTTGGAAAGTTCAGATGAACTTTTTGAAATATAACAAAGTAAACTTATGATACAGGCCTCTGGCACCTGGGAGATGGTCTGGGGAACACGTCCGTGCACTGGTAACAGAAAAAAAAGGACGTAGCACACACGTGTGCTACTTCCGGTTTTCTTGCGCTGCTTTCAGAAATCCTCGAACGCTTAATCGAACATTCGAGGATTTTCTAACTTTCAGTAAAACTCGACCGGCGATTCCGAAAATCCCTGAACAGCTGTAGATTCCCAAAATCAGCCGCTAAAGGATTGCCAAACAGACGACAATCCCTCGGACGGGCATTCAGGGGTCCTTACAAGGACCATTGTGGCCCTATCAAGGGCGGTTTGGGGCTTAAGGGGTCCCGCAGCACAAACCGGGACCCCCCTTCCCCAGTACTTATAAGTGCCTTTGCGGCACTAAGAAGTGCCCTTGTGGCTCTATCAAGGGCCCTTTGGGGGTTAAGGGGTCCTGCAGCATGAACCAGGATCCCTCTTCCCCGGCACTTATAAGTGCCCTTGTGGCATTGACAAGTGCCTTTGTGGGAGGTCCTGCAGCTCGAACCAGGACACCCCTGGTCCTAAAAAGGACCTTTTCAGGTCTCAGCGTCTTCTTAATGGCAACACTAACGGCGCTGGCGACATCAATGTTGCCGACATCTTGATCTGAAGTCTTCTTTTTTCTGCCATCAGCTGCGAGGTTTGCAGCTATTTATATAGGTTTGCAGAAGGACCAAATCCAACTGTGATTGGTTAAGATTTAAATGCTTGCAATCATATGATCACACATTAACCAATCATATTTGAAAAATAAAATTCAAATATGATTGGTTAATGTTTGATCATATGATTGCAAGCATTGAAATCTTAACCAACTAGTGGACACCTTCTCTACGGACAGCAGAGTGTTTAGTCATGGAGTACAGTCCTTTAGGAGACTTAGCATCCCGATTACATACCAGTCCCATCCCGTATGCATTGACTTTGTGAGTATTACATGTTGTTCTTACCCAGTAAACAAACCTCACAGTTGAATAACTGCTATGAGAAATATTTATTTGGATAAAATAATGACTTCTCTAACCCCATCTGTTAGTGATGTAGTATCCTATTTATATGGGTTCTTATAGAAATATCACCCCCAGTGGATTTTATTCCCTATTCTTATTGGATTGTCGTATGATGTGCTGGTATTTAAACTAACAGGGTTATTCAATAAAAGTTCTTATCGTTTAAAATGGTGCTAATTTTGCCCCAACCAATCAGATCTTATTTAACATTTGAAAGCTAACATCTGATTGGTTGGGGCAAAATTATCACAATTTTAATCGATAAGATCTTTTATTGAATCTCCCTGTTAGTGCTTTGACACCACCATAAAGATGTGGAATATTCCAAAATTGGAACATCCTCATGGCTATAGATTATCATTTTGTAAAGTATTTGTAGTTATTGGTAAATAATTGTCTAAATTGACTAATGTGAGTTAAAATTAAATATCTGCAGATTTTATGTATCCTGTTTCGTTCTTGGTGTTCAGTATTTAAACATATATAGTTCAGATATAGCTGAACTTCCTGAACTAGATATAGCTGAACTTGGTCCGTTTCTGAACTATAGGACTTTAATTAAAGTTCTACAGTTCGAAATCTAACCCATTAAAGTAAATGGGGAAAAAGTTTGAAAAGTTCTCGTAAATTACAAATAAAATAGCAATGGTATTTAACTGCAAACGTTCTAGCTATTTTTGAAAACTCTCAAAAATAGCCTTGAACATTTGATAATAATCGAAAATACAACTGGAAACTCAAAAATAATTTCCAATCATATTTTCAAATATTATCAAATGTTCGAGGCTATTTTTGAGAGTTTTCGAAAATAGCTAGAACGTTTGATAATAATCGAGAATGTGCCCCTAAGTCTGGAATTTAAGTTCCGTTTTCAGGCTTTCGTATCTTCAGGATTTTCCTGAGATCCGAAAACCCGAAAATGGAACGAAACCCGGCAGTTTTGCCCATCTCTATTTAGAAATCTACTGCTCTTTGAGTTAAAACTGTACTATCAATATTTAAACTTGAAATTATATAATACTTTTTACCTTCTCTTTCAAGCATTTTGATTTTAGCAGCATTTAATGAAAATATCAAAGAACTGCATAATGCCATTAACGCTCTTACAGGGAGATTCAATATAAGTTCTTATCATTAAAATTGTGCTAATTTTGTCCCAACCAATCAGATGTTAGCTTTCAAATATTAAATAAGATCTGAATGTTTGGGGCAAAATTAGCACCATTTACAACTATAAGAACTTTTTTTGAATCTCCCTGTTATTTTCTAATACGATAATCTGGCCGGCCCCATTTTATACATTTTAAATTTTTCATTTTTACTTTAAAGGACAACTCCACCCTCATAATAACATCTTTTAGAAAGAATGGCCTCTTTAAAATATGTTGATATGTCATAGTTTGTCCTATGACTTCATTACTGTATGCCTGCTATGCTTCTGGATGCTTCTGGAAACAGAGCAATTTAGAAACCTGTACTGAGCATCTACTGAGCCTGGGCATGCTCAGAAGAGGCAGACAGGGGATTAACATTCAGTTATTGGCTGTGATGTCAACTGTCAATTCCATAACTGACAGTTGCTAACTGGAAGAACCAGGAAGCAAAAACAGGGGAAACAGGACATTGTGCAGGATTTCAGGTTAGACTTATATATTTCACATTTCAAACTATTACCGTTTAGGGTTTTGGGGGGTGATTTACCTGTATGTAAGTTTTTATTTTAGGGCTGGACTTGCCCTTTAAGCACATCCATGAATTTGGTACTTTAATACTAAGAAAATGGGAGAGCACCAAACAATTTCTATCTCTATTAACAGAAAAGTAAAGACTGATCTTTGCATACCACCAGCAGAGAATATAAAGGACACAGATGTTATTTATTTGAAGAGAAATTGTTGCTATTTAACAAATGTTTTTAAGTAGATAACATCTGGCCAAAATCTGCACTTTAAATTAAAATGAGATTATCTCCAGGCATAATATAAAGATATTACAGCCATCAGTAAGCTGTTGCATGACTATTAACCATCAGTAAGAGGGAGATCTATGCATTGGTATCGACAAAGCTATTTACTATAGTCCTTAAATACTTAATTAGCTTATGATAAAAGCATAAATATTCCTGCAGGGAGTGTACCAAGCTAGATGAATTTTGCTTGTGATTAGAAGATAATCAGTAGGGGCATTGTTTTGTATATATAACTACTTTCCCCATAATGTTGCATTTTAATACGTACTCCAATAAACCACATCACTTAGTACTGTAGTTCTCTAAAATGTTTATTTTCATCCCAAGGTGACCCTAAAGTAAAAATTAATAACAAATTGAATTAGCTTTTTATCTGAAGCTAGTCATAAGGGTTGCTTTGCAAAAAACTGTTCTTTTTTTAATCAATAAGGTTTCCATCAAATGTAGAAAACGTCTGTATTACACTCAAATTTATTTTATTTATATGTGCAAGACTGCAGAATAAAATACTGTATGTATGGTATATACATATAAAATACCATCAGGGAGATTCAATAAAAGTTCTTATCGTTTAAAATGGTGCTAATTTTGCCCCAACCAATCAGATCTTATTTAACATTTGTAAGCTTACATCTGGTTGGGGAAAAGTTAACACCATTTTAAATAAGAACTTTTATTGAATAACCCTGCTAATCCTTAAATCTCTATATTGCAAAATAATGCTTTAAAAAGAGAACATGTATACAGGACAAAGGACACTGTTACCTAATGAGAGAAAAATGCTTGTTGCCTCATGTATTATTAGGTTAGTGTGGGTTTTTCACTACTTTTGTGCTGGCAAAACTTTTTGGAAACAGCAATAAATTTTATTTAAGCTTTGTACAACTCTGTAGAACGAAACTTAATAACTACTTTATTGGGGTGTAAAACCACTGCAATAGTGCACACCTTACCATACCCCACTCCTGTGATGTTGTAACTGTAACTTAAGTTATTACTGCATCATGGGAGCACGGTAAGGTTGGGTGTGGTTTGTAATGTTACTGCATCACACTAATAGAGTCATAGCTACTTACTTTCATAGATTTGGAATTCTGACATCTCTAGTGGCTAAGATATTTGAAGGTATGTTATGAAATATTATGCAGGATAAATATTCAGGGAACAATATAATAAGCAGATTTAAAATTGTAATTTTATCATATAAAGTTCTTGTTAGTGTAATATCACTACAGGTGTGATTGTCTGAGAGTAAATAGTAGAGAGTAATAGTAGTATTGCTTATACTAAATGGATTTATTTAATACAGGGGTGACCAACCTGAGCCTCATTGGGGGCTGTATTAGTTAAACTAGTGGAGAAATTAAATTTAAGGGCATGTCCACCCCCTTTTTTCAACTTTAGTAATATTATATATTATAATATTAGTTATATAATATTAGTTATTGGTCCCCCAGCCCCAACCGCCATAATAGATTTTTGAGAAAGTCCCCCGATAGTTACTTACCTTACCTCTTTTCTCCGCCACAGTGTTCAGTGTTCATGGAAATGCAAGCAGGGGGCGGGACCGGCAGTCGCGTCTCTGATTGGCTGTTAGCCAATCAAGGACACGGCTGTTGGCTGCTCAGAACGCCGGGGGAGAGAGGTAAGCTAAGTAACTATCGGGGGACTTCTCAAAATTCTATTATGGCGGTTTGGGCTGGGGGACCAATAACTACAATATTACCAAGGGGTTTGGAGCTAGGGGGAAGGAGAGCAAAACGGGAGGGAGAGGGAGGGGCGGGGGGGGGGACTCTCCTGCGCATGCCTCAAACTTTGTTGAGGTTGAGGCAGACACAGGCACAGGATGAGTCACTGACAGCTACTACACTGCTGTTTTCCTGATTTTGGAGGGGCATAGCAGGGCAGCCATTTGGAGCAGAGATGTAAGGTAAGGATTTTTGTACACTACAGAGTGGGGCCAGTATGGGACTAAATTTCAATTTTGGGGGTGGACATGCCCTTTAAGTAAACTACTACATATACAATCTCAACTGATAGTGGAGTTCTGTTGATGTACAACTAGCATTTATTTCAAAGGAGCAATTGTTGCTAAGTGTAAAAAAAAATGTATTCACCCATCTTTATACAAATGGCAATGTTTCAGGCAAGCCTTTGCCCTTGATCAAGCCAAAGAAATTCTGAATGTTTGTACCATTGGCAGTGTGGTTGATAGCAGATGGGAGCAATGATCAGGGTAATGTATGAGGGCTGATGTACAACTAGCAAATATAACTTTCAATATGAAAGCCAACACTTTTAACACAATTACATCACTTAAGAATCATAAGATACAAGGGGACTATAGCTCCCATTTGCAATATGCAAACAAGGCAGGTCAGTGTAACAGATAATACTCTATAATACATGCTATTATATAATAAATATATTATAATAAATAATATATTATAATAAATAGTAATATACTTTTTTCATGATGTAACTGAATATATATATATATATATATATATATATATATATTATGATCATTATGATAGATTATAGCACAGCACCAGCATCTCTGCATCTTCATATATTATTCTCAGCCTACTACAAATTCCCACCATATCTACACTGCTGTTATTGCAGGCAATATTATTTTGTTTGCAGTAAACAGAGTAAGCAGTAAAATTCATAAATCTTTATTACGGAGTGTGGAAACGGGAAATGATAAAATGATAAATGATAACTATATACAGCAAATAAAAACGTTAAACAAAGTCATCATTATTTAAGTTTTACTGTCTTCCTTTTTGAATTCTGTTTGTTGCTTCTAGACATTTTATACTTGGCAGCAAACGTCACTATTACTCTAGGTTTCTATTACTCACTATTACTCTAGGTTTAAAGCGTGTACACATTAGAACTGAATACTGTGACCAGTTTTTAGTGCAACCATTACTAAACTCACTTACTAGTTAAACAAAACAGCTTCAGTCCTTAAGCACAATTTGCACTTGTGATGCTGTGCATTAAATGCTTTGGAATGCACTATATGCAGGTGTATTCAGTTTGCTTCTGGATCACCCTCCACCACCTCAAACTGCATGGGAACATAAATTGGCCATGTTCAGTTCCTGTCCCAGCATACACATATTGGGACTGTCTCTGACATACGTGCTTTCTCTGACAAAGGTATGTAAAAGGAATTGTACATGAAAAAACTTTGCTTCCACGGCTTCTTGAATAACAAATGTTTTTAATGACAACAACCCCCCCAGAACAACACTAAATCAGTAGGCAAAGCCATCATGACATAATCTGTGTCATACGTCTCGTTTTGATGTGGAAGCTGGTAAAACTGACTTCACTAACACAAGGTTTGAGCTTTCTTTCCATCATTCCAGCATCACCCAGTTGGGTCCCTGTTATTATGTTTAACACACATGCTCAATACTAAATTACTGCAGAAACTGTTATTGAGGTTTATGATGCATGGCCAGATGCTGCACATACACACAGTTATCTTATACTATTCATTTATAGCTTTAAATCTATTTTCTCTAATACAATGCCCAGCATTTCTTCTCTTATGTCCTGATAGTTCTTAGTTGTTCCCAGTGCTACACACTAACTCATGTCTCAAACCCCCTACCTAAATACCTTTCTGCTACCTAGCTGTGCCTTTTACCACTGGAACGATTTATCTTCACACACTCCTCTCAAATGAATCCCTCTCAGATATTGTAATCTGCTTTTCCAATAATGCATTATTTAATATCGAAAGCTCATTATAGTTTATCTTTTGTGCCGGTTAATATATCAAGCTTGACCAATCAACTGCCTGTGTATTTCAAATCCATTGTTAATTCCAAATAACAAATCAATTATAGCAGTGTCAAAGAAGTGGCTCCTTTTAGACAGCAGGGTATTTCTATGATTAAGGGCCATTGGTGGTTCAAAACATGTCAAGCAAACTAGAGATGGCTGAAACTCACCAGTTTTGTTCTGTTTTCGGAGATTCCCGGATCTCGGGAAATTCTCGAAGATCCGAAAACGAAACAACTTTTTGATTATTATCGAACGTTCAAAGCTATTTTCGATAATCCTAGAACGTTCAATAATTATAGAAAATAGACCTAACAAAGCATTTTCCTGTGTCCAGAGACGTTTCATCCCTGGTTGCCATGCATCCACCTGAATTAAATATTTCAGGGTATTTCTACCAGTGCAAAGAATAATCCTGATATAGTTCCCTGTAAAGTGTGTTCATGCCCAAGTTAGCAGAGCTGCACACACAGCTAAAAATAGCATGCACAATAAATTCCTATCTAGGCAGAGCTGTTGGCTGGCCACTTTTACACTTTTAATATGTTGGATAGGACGTATAAAATAAAAACATCCGTTTGACCCTTAAACAAAGATTATGTATAAAGGATATACAAATCACTTACTTAAGTATGCATTTTGTGCAATCACTGTGTACATAAATGAGTAATTCTTAAAAGTTCCATTGAAAGAAAGTAGATTAGATTGAAGAGGTAAGTTCTAAATTAACTTTTAAATGTTATAAAATACCTTATGTGCCTGAACTAGCAAATTAGCTGTGTGGGAGTTCAAAATACATTACCCTTTTAGCAAGACGTTTTGCAAAAATATGCTGGCTGCACCTTTAGTTTTTAAGCAGAACATTTTTTTAATGAAATGTTACTGTAGTTCTTACTCATGTGTTAGCTAATTATTGTTGTGAATCATAAATGGGGAGTTTAAATATTGCATTGGCAATCACATATGTATGAAGATTAAATGCATGTTGGGGTTTTTAGATATTTTGTATGTTTTTTATGTACATCTAAGTAATGTCAATGTAAAACATTCTGCTTATAGTGTACATAGGTTTGGCCATAGCAAATGTGCTAGAATCACTATACCGTACATGCAGAAACATATTATATTGTTTAATAATGTTTATTTCATATTGTAGGACTGACAATGGTTGTAACTGTTGTATTAGTACATTGCTTTCACTGTTTATATATATACGTTGGTTTCCCCCACAATCATAAAGACATACTAGTAGGTTGTATGTGTGAAATAAAGTGCTTGGATTGTAAGCTCTTTGGGGCAGGGCCTGATATGAATGTATTTGTGTAATTGTAAAGTCCCATGGAAGATGTTTGAGCTATATAAATTCAATATAATAATTAGTAATAATAATAGTATTATATAATATTATTATTATAATTATTATTATTACAATAATAATAAGTAGGATATTCAAAAACTTTAATCATGAGTTTGGTGATGGAGATATTACGGGATGTTAGGGACCTTTGAAACCATACAAGGGATTCTGTTTTTGTGTTTTAATGCTTTCAAGTAGCCATGTTTTACTGACAATGAGACAATTTTCTTTTGACAGCGGTGGAGCTGTCTGATATGTCATATTTTCCTTGGTAAAACCTCAACTGTCTAATGGTCACAAGTGACAATAAAAAGAGAACAGTGTTAAATTCATACATAAGATGTAACGTTGCAATACCTCCTTCTACTCTTATCAATAATTAGTCATAATTATTCATTCATTATAATTGAATATGGATTCACATGAGCAAGAGAAGCAAGGGAAAAGTTCTTTCCCCGGTGCAATGTCTAATGTGTATTTTAAGTTCCAAGACCGCACAATGGCACACTGTTGTTGGCTCCTTTGCCAGACAAATAAGGTAGGTGCAATCCTCTTAGCCCCCTACTTCCAGGGCTGCAACATCCAAGCAAGGAAAAAAGGTAGAGGAGCACACTACTGAATAAATAAAGAAACATTCACCCCAGTAGTGTGCTCCTCTACCTTTTTTCCTTGCTCTAATGTGTATTTTGCATGTACCAAGAGTGTGCACAGTCCTGCGCAGGGATAGTGGAAGGAATCTCTCAAGTGGAGGTTTTATAAAAAGTTTCTGATGTTGCCATACATAATAAAACTGGCATAACAATTATACAATCTAAACGTTAAGCTGAGAAAACTGATTCAAAATAAATTGAAAAAAAGAATGTCAATGGCAATTAACAGTAAGGATGAGGCCATACTTAAATGCGTAGTAATGCAACTAAAATGTGCATGCAATCATGTGCGTTTTCGAGGGGCCTGCACGTGTTGTCTTGCAAGGGTGTTGTGATTGCGCAATGTTTGACAATCGGAGTGCATGTGATTGTGCAAAAAATGCAGATCTCATGTGCTAGGATAGGCGGATCGCAGAGCAATGAAGGGCAGCACACCTATTGTGGCTGGACC
This sequence comes from Hymenochirus boettgeri, assembly GCA_019447015.1. Classification (NCBI taxonomy): domain Eukaryota; kingdom Metazoa; phylum Chordata; class Amphibia; order Anura; family Pipidae; genus Hymenochirus; species Hymenochirus boettgeri. The sequence goes on from CM033471.1 coordinate 157,735,172, forward strand.
ATGTGAATGTGTTTCTATAACGGTTTTTGCAGTAATATAGTTTGGAAGGGATGTTCTTATGGGCAATTGACTTTGGCCAAATGTTTTAGCTGATTTTAAACAGATAATTTCCTTAGCACCAAAAATGGTAATTGAGCAATAATGTCAATGACTAGCTAACCTTTATTAAAAAATGGTTGGTTTGTTTGAATAATTATTTACCTAAACCGCACACCAAATAAGAAGCATTAGAAGAATATATAGATGATCGTTATTATTCATGTAACAGAAAACTTGCTGTTTATCTAAAATGCCATTCCTTCAGCAAAGTATAAATAAATGAATGCCTAAAGAATGATTATGACTTTTATATGCATGCTGTGGTTTCTCCTGGATCAAAATCAATATTTAATTAGCAGGTGCTTGTGATCCTTGTCTTATTATTGATCCTCATGAAAGCCATTGATCTTAGTTTTTCAATGATGATACTCTATGTTGATTCAATCTTCCTTTTATTTCTGATTTAAAAGAAATATGTATATTTTTATGCACTGTTTCAAGGTAATTTTAGTCTCCTGAAAGTGTTTCATTTTTATTATAACAAGTTTTAGAAAGATCTCAGAAGCAGCAGATTTGGTTTTGGGCACCTTTCTGTAAACAGTGCAGAGAACCATCTTCTGTAATTGAAAAAACGTGCAAAAGTGAAAATCTCTTACTAAAATTCTTTGGTGTTTATTTTTAAGAATCATTATTTATTCTGCTTGTACAGTGCACTGCACTGAAAATGTCCAGGTTTTTTTTTTTTTTAGAATAAATCTGAACTTCATTTATCAGTCAATAGAAGGAATAATTTTGCAATTATAGCAGGCTATTGGAATTTGCACTCAAGTTCAGTATACAGCTCTTCCTAGCACACTCCAAGACTGTTAGGATTTGCTGCTGGGACATCAATTATTATAGTTGGGTCTGGTACATACTGTATTGTACTAAATCACCCATTATTGGCTACTAGAGCCCTGTTCTAGTATTAAAAAATGTATCCATCACTACTGATATTTCTATAAATCTGCTGTTAAATTGGGATGGGTTTCGGGTTTGTTTCAAACCAGGTTCCAATCCGAAACTATCCGTTTTGAAGTCCTGTGGAAATTTCCAAAACTGAAACTTTTCGAAATTTCAAATATTCTGTATAAATTATTTAATATTGAATTTCAAATATGCAATACCAATTTTTAAAATATTTAATTCTGGTTATCGAACATTTAATTCCGATTGGTGATTATTCCATATCAAATATCGAATAATTGATAATGAATATTGAATAACCAATAATCAGTATAAAATATTTGATAACCAGTATTGAGTATCTGGCTCCCATTAACTTCTTTTGGGTTCATTTATACATTTTGTAAACTTTTAACATGCGATTTTTGGAACGAAACTCATCAGTTTTGAACATCTCTTCTGTTAAAAGAAGCTTGGATTTCACAATCAGACTGAGGCCATAGCCTGCCACTGTATGTCTCTCTGCCTCTGTGTATTACCCATAAAATGGATAATTAAAATAATAATTTTATTATTGGTTCACAAAAGGACACATTACATGTGTAGAGGTGATGGAAATGCTTTTTTAGGCAACAGTATCCCTTTTGGTAAGATAAATTGATTTGAAATTCTAATCTTTTAAACATTCCCAGTCTAGTGAAAGAATAGACACATGCCTTGCAGCCCATTGTTTATTTATGAGTACTCTATGTATTAAATTTGACCTGTGCCTCGCATATAAAGTTTTTCTGTTATGAATATCATTACTTTTTCTGTTATTTGAAATGACAAATCTTTTAATATACATTATATAACAAGAGGTCTTATCAGTTGCACAGATTACCCATGCAATAGTTTATTTCAGAAAACACAGTCTAATCTTCAAAACATTTCCCTTGGATTTAATGATAATATTAAATCTAATTTTTTCCCAAGTTTTAAATTCAGGATATTAAATAATGAAACAGTATAAAATAACAAATGTTTCTTCTCTTATCAGCACAACTAACTGAAAATGATCCTTTATCACTCAGTCTGTGTGTTCATACATTCAGGTTTTCATTCTGCAATTGCTGAATAGTCTAAATTAAGGTATTATATCTAGCTACTTGGCTAAAACCCCTTATTTGCACTATTTTACATAGATTACAAGCCAATAATTATTGATTTTTTATAATTGATTACTATGATGTTTAATATTTTTAGTAAAGTTAGTGATGGGTGAAATCATTTTTTATGCCCTGTTTTATCCACACGTGTGCACTGTTAACTATATGTGGTGAAGATCAAATACACCAGCTGACTTTATTCATTACAAGATTGTTATAAAATGACTTATGACTCTGTATTTCACTTGGCCAAATTATAAGGCACAAAAAAATTCAGATCACATACACTAACCAATGTTAATAATATTTTATTGGTGATGAAGCAAATCATGTTTTTGACCTAAAGGTCTTTCATCAGGTGCAATTACAGAGACACTAACTCAACAGAAAGATACAAAAATCACATGTTCAAGACACCTGCTCCCCTAGACCTTTTGTCACCTGAAAGCTGCCTTTGTATTTTCTTGCAACACATGTAGTGGGCATGTGTTGTGGAGGTGGGCATGTAAACGTGGGTGTGGTGGGGGGCAGGGCCGTTTCTAGCCATTTTAGTGCCCAGCTGGGTTTCTTCCTTCTGCTTCTGACACCGTCTACTGTGACTGTCCTTTATAGCGGGACCGCTTTGCTAGTTGGTAAGAGGCGCAGGTGGGCATGTATACATACTTTTGTATGAATGCAGCAGCACTGGACACAAATGAAATACTGATTGGAAGGACAGGATAGGTTTCAGTGGATGTGCGGTATGTGGCACCAGTGTTCTCCACAGAAATTTTTACAGCTAGGTAGGGCAGAACAGGGAAATTTGGTGAGATGTTTTACTCTTTCAGTGCTTTTCCAAGAATATTGGCATTAATAATTTCAGTGCCAGGCAGAACATTACCATTAACCCTTTAGTGCCAGCAGACTTTACTATCCTTTCCAGAGAATTGCTATTAACCCTTCAGTGCCAGCAGACTTTCCCATAGTATTGCCATTAACACTTTCAGTGCCAGCAGAACATTACCATTAACCCTTTAGTGCCAGCAGACTTTACTATCCTTTCCAGAGAATTGCTATTAACCCTTCAGTGCCAGCAGACTTTCCCATAGTATTGCCATTAACACTTTCAGTGCCAGCAGAGTATTACGTTTAACCCTTTCAACTGCCAGCATTAACATGATATACAGTATGTACCTGGTTTCCATGTCTCCTCCATTGGATTGTTCACTCCTCACCCACTCTAAGTTCTAATTGGAGAGTTGGATGGAAGGAAGAAAGAGGCAGGGATAGGCATCTAATGGCACATCACAGGGGCCACTATTATAAAGACTGCAGCAGCTTGTACCTGGCATTTTAGAATTGTTCTCCTTAGTACTATAAGCTGAGCTCATCCCCCCTCCTTTCTTCACCTTCAGTTCATTTGTAAATTGCAACATTTGTTGCTATGTAGAGTGTGTGGAGTTCAGGCTCTGTACTAGATACAATGTTGCAGGTTACAGCTGAACAAGGAGAGCAGTTTTAACACAGCAAGTAACAGCTGACAGGGAGATGCTAGGGAGAAGAATAGATGGTGCTCTGGATCAACATAGGCACCGTAGTTCTTTGCCTAGATGGCCTATGCCTAAAAACGGCCCTGGTGGGGTGACTTATACTGACTGATAATCTGGAGGGCTGACAATACACTGGCTTGTGAACTGCAGGGCTGACCATACACAATAAGTGTCCACAACACAGACTAATAAATATAAGATGCCCCGACCAACTTGTAAATATAAGATGCCCACAAAGACATGTAAATATGATGCCCTCATGCCCAACCCACACAGACTGGTAAATATAAGATGCCCTCATACCCAGCCCAGACTGATAAATATAAAATGCCTTCATGCCCAACCCAGACTTGTAAATATAAAATACCCTCATGCACAGCCCAGTAAATATAAGATGCCATCATGCCCTGACCAGTATGAGTGTGTGAGACTGATAAACTATGTAGTATCGATGTTCAGTCACTTTATATTATACCCCATGATAAGGTAATAAACAGTATTGTTTGGCACACTGACACCAATGGTTTACTTTCTGCTGGAGAAAAAGTACAGAGATTTTACCTACTGTGAAGCAGCAAGGAATGGCAATAGGTAGTAACCTAGGCCCTTGTTTTACAAACATCTTTATGTGTTACCTAGAAAAGAAATTGGAGCCAAAAGGATTATGTCATCAAATTATAGCTTCATTGAAGAAATTGATATGCTGAAGAAATGCTGATGAATATGTTTGAGGAAAAAGGCTATCAGGGAAGGATGAGCTGGTTAGAACTAGAGATGAGGTCCTCAAGGTCAGCAGAGAACCAACACTTGGTAGTAAAGGGATGAAGGATTGGATCCTTTTGTAAGTAACTTTGAGCCAAATAGTAAACAGGTCTATGAGATTATTAAAGGGACACTAAACTCCCATATTCCAAAAAAACAAGTCTTTGCCATTCGTTTGTATTATTCACAAGGAAGTGAGAACGCTTATTCGGGGGACCTGGAACTTACCTTACCGCCGCTCCACTCGCAGCCGCTCCTTCACTGACAGCCGCTCTGTCCCGACCACGCGCCCCTACAAAAGATAGGGCGCATGATCGGAAGACAACAGCTGTTCAGTGAAGGAGCGGCTGCTAATGGAGCAGCGGTAAGGTAAGTTCCAGGTCCCCCGAGCGTAATATTATTCACAGGGAGGTGAGAATAAGCGGTCTCACCTCCATGTGAATAATACAAACGAATGGCAAAGAGTTGTTTTTTTGAATTTAGTGTTCCTTTGAAGGGAATGTCCACCCCCAAAATAGCATTTCATAATCTGATAGAGAAGCCCCAAAACCTTAAGATCATTGTTTTGGGCAATGTGAGTATAACAATCTTAGGGTTTGGGGGGGAATCTCTATCAGAATATGTAATGTAATTTTGGGGGTGGACATGCTTAAGACCCATTGGACACAACTACAGAAGGATTTCGGATGTTAAATTATTTAAATCTTTTTTTATTTAGAAGGGGTAGAAGTATTGGCGAGAGGTTAGGTTACCAATGTCTGATATGGTATATCTTGAAAGGAACAAAATATTTTACAAGTAAACAGAGTTTGTAGTTTGCCCATATGGCAAAGTCTATGTAAGACTTTATGTCTGCAAATAAAAGATCAATTAAAAATGTTGGCATGTAAACATAAGTTCACATACAATGGTCTATTTGTACTTTTTAAATAATGAACACAATCCAATTAGGTGGCAAATTCCTAAGGCTGGTTCCTAAGGCTGCGTACACACGAGGGACTATTTGTCCCGACAGAGCGATTGGCCGGGACAAATGGCTGTCGGTCGCGGCAAATTTGTCCGTGGCCGAATTTGCAAACAATCTATCATGCGGTCCCATAGGGAACCACATGATCAATCGGAATTTACCGGCACATCCTATTGTTCGTTTGTACAATCCGGACAAACGGCCGATCGAGGTCGGTCGCGGCCACCAGTAAATATTTAGGGCAACGTACCAAAAGTGCCGTGAAACAGTTGTTCGGCCAAAAATATCTGCTGGTGTGTACCCAGCCTAAAAAAGAGGGGGAAATAAGAAAAGGATTTTTAATACAGTCTGACTTGAAATGAATAGACAGATGAAATCCTAAGGAACCAGGGTGCATTAAGCATCAAATGTTTCTTATAAGGCACTTACAGCATCCTTTTATTCATTGAGCCTTTTTGTGCCCATAGAATGAATATGATGCTACACTCTGTCTTCATAATGAGAAATGCAGATGTGCCTGTACAGTACCTTTCCGATGTACATATTCCACTTTATAATAAATAAGGCTCTTATGGATCATTAGGTGCTCTCTTTGACAAACTACAGTATGTAATTATTGTAGTGTCTATGTTTAAGATGTGTTCTATTGTGTATTCTGATACTTAGCCATTGGGGGGGCTATTTTAGTGCTTATCCCCATCAGGCCTCACGGACCTTTGGAATTTTCCTTGTCTCTTGTATTTATATTTATCCTCTTATGAATCACTTTACATTTGTTTAATTCCAACTGACTTATAACCAAAATGCATTCTGTAACAAAGAACACTCAATAAGGTGGCTTTTCCGCACCAGTACCAGCACTGGAGTTGAGGTAATATCTTTTGGATTTTCAGTCTTATTAAAACTTGTAGCTGTAAAGCTGCATGACATTATAGATTGCATTAAAAGGATTGTCCTTCTATTACTTTACAGTCTAAATAGAGGATCACTGTAAAGAGTAAAAACAAAATTTAATTTCAGCAATCTTTATTTTTGATATAAAAAAACCAAATGAAATTGTTTGCTGAAACAAACTGTATTTGTACAAGTCCCAAGTCCTTCTCCATCAGGGATACAGTCCCATTAACTGCAAGTAGCTTGACAATTTCTAAAATAAAGGCATCACTTTACGTTTATCTACATGAACTATTAACTACCACTTAGTTGCTTGGTTTGTCAACACAAATCTTGTTAGGGTTTAATTGTCCTACACAGTTTTGTGCCATCAGCAAACACTTGCCATTGATTTCAATAAAGATTAAATTAAGTCCGCAATAATGAAAATTTACCAAAAAACGAACCCCTAATAACTTAAGTTACTAAAAAGATAGAGTTCATTTAGTAGATGCCCCTTTGAAATCTATATTCACTTATACATTATTCAAGACTAGTAGTCCTAAACTAATGCAAGTAATGTGTGAAGCACAGCATGAAAAATTAAAGTACAGTACACCTCATCTACTGCAATAGTACATGCCTATAGATACAAACCCAATCATAAAATAGTCTTAGAAAATTAGAAAAACCATCCCAGGTAAACTTATCTAAGGTATGATGAATGTATCTTATCAGGTCTTGAAACATTATGTATGTATTTATTTTCTTAAATAATAATGAACTTGTTTATACATCATTTTACAGTTATTTATTTCTTCACATCAGGCCCTGCTTTATGACAGGTTAATTACGTACAGACAGGTAGTTTGTGTAGGTAGCCCAGAGTAAGTTTTAGGTCAATACAGTGCAAAAATGCCCGAACTTTTTAGACTGTGTATTCCTTATGTAAATATGTTAATAGAAATATGTTATTGTGATAACTATCTACAAGAGAGGTCAACATTGTTTTATTATTGACCAAAGATTTTTCAATTAGCAATTACTTTTTCCAGTCAGCAATGACTGATTAACACACAAGGATTTAATAAAAAAAAATTACTAAAGATGAAGAGGTGTAGAAGTATTTCTTGTGCCGAAATACATCGTTCAGTAGCAGAGTATTTAGACAAAAGTAACCAGTAGGTTTTAATAATCATAATTTTTTTCAACCACCATTGCAAAAAATGCAGTTTATTCATCATCGCTCCCATAATACAGGTATGTGTCTTTTAACCATTGCTTTAGACATGGGATTTATCTGCAGTGTTTGGGCAAAATATATATGGATAAATTCCATTGAAACACTAATAGTTATTTGAAATGTTTGAATGAACCTACTGGTTACGTTTGTCTAAAAACTACTTGCTGGAATTTCGACTGTTGAAATTGAGTTTGACATTGAAACTTTGCATTTAGTACAGGTTCAAATATATAAAAAGTCCCATGTCATCTCTACATTGCCACAAAATTCAAACGTGCTAAAATGCTTAATGATTGTATCTCGTATTTAAATTTACCTCAATACTTAAAATATTGCTTAATTTAATTCGTAATGCATTAAAAAAACAATTAACACCCACTTAAATTCTATTTATAAACAGGAGAATGAAAATCACTGAAAACATTTTTCTAAATGTCTCCAGGCACATTTAATAGCTTTTATTCAACAACCTCTATAAGAAACACTGCATCTACTTCTCTAGAATACCATTGAATGGATCTGCCCATTATCTCCACTCCACCCCCTTGTACAATTACTTTGGGCCTGCAGGATTACTTTTGCACATTCAGGATTCATGTAATGAATTAAGATAATTTGTCTCTTCTAGCACTTTCTTGAAATGGATAAACACATTTTGTCTTCCCTTGCAATAGATAAGTACAAGTTGTCACCTTGGCAACTCATTATAATCTATAAAACCCAACAATTCAGTGAATAAGCTTGTCTTTTTTAGTAGCCTCTTGTTGGTACACCCAAGATTCCTGCAGATATTAAATGGGAAAAGATATATTAATGCATTGCCTATGTGTGAAATGGTAATTCTCATCAGGAAATAGCAACTAATTTATTATTACTGTCAGTTTAATTATTAACCCTACTGCCCATTATTAAGGATGTTTTGTTGAGATGGCTTCATTCAACATAGTATTTTCTACCCCTAGGTTCTAAATTCCCACTTCATAAATTTAAAACTTAACATATACAGACAGAATTTAACATCATCTTATCTAAAGTGTCATATAGGCATGGGCCACAATTTAATATCATTTTCATATAAAATATCTAAGACAACACTAAGTTTGCATGTATTGAATTATACCTGTTAGGAGGTCATTTTATTTTAGCTATTATAATACTATAAATTCTTTTATTTAATTAAAATCAACAAAAATGTCAACTGAAACATAACAACCTTGAAAATTATAGTTCAAACAACTATATTAATGAGATACAATAATTATTGAAATAAAGCTACTTTTTATTATGCTTAGTGCCATAATGAAACCACAGTTGCCACATTGAATAGTAAGGATTTTTTTTCCAATGTATAGGGCACCCAGAATTAACTCTAGGACACTAAACATGGGGAGATAAAGTAGATATTCCTAATGATAGATACAATCATATAATAGAAATCAACATCTAAGGCTGGGTACACACATGCAAATTTTTTCACCGAAAATCACCAAGACCGACCGTGTGGTCCATAGGCAACCGCATGATCAGCAGTGATTTACCGCCGTGTCCGATTGCCTTTTTCACCTAATCTAGTCAACAGCCAATAGACATCGCTCACCGAGCAATCGAGATATGAAAATATTGGTCGGTTTGCCCGATAAATCGCCTCTTGTGTACCCATCTTAAATATAAAGTAAAATTTTAATTTTTAGAATCTACCCATTATATTGCTATACTTTTTTAACAGCGCTTAGTGATGATTATGATAATCAAGTAATTGTCAGTATATACAATTTACACTGTTGGGACAGTAAAATTACAATTTTACAATGTTACAGTTTTCTGTTGGGACAGTAAAATACATGTCTATTGGTATAAGATAAAAGTGTCCCCAAAAGTCACAAATTGTTATCTCTCAAAACCCTCCACACTTGTGTTGAGCTACATGGGGTACTTCTGTTTGGTGAATTGCAGCATGTGAAAGGCCTTGTGAAACTGTTTATAGTACAGATACTTCTTTTTTGGGGAAGGAAACCCACATTTGCATAAATTTGAACAAGAAACATAATTTCCCTTAATTAGTTGAAGGGGTTTCTCCTCTTTACTGCAACAAACACGCTAAACGCGTTATTATGAAAACAAATTCTATCAAACATACCTCACCTTAGCCCCAGTCTCATTCGCTAGGATCTGACATTTTCTTTCTGCTGTTTCAAAATGAAAAATGATTCCTATATATAAGAAACTTGGTAACATTTGTAACAGTATAGGAACAATAGATGGAACTAAGCAACATTAAGAATACTTATTTATAATTCAGACATAAGCCTTTTTGTGCTTTTTTTAATAATGTGGTGGAATTAGCTATCATTTTGTGGTTCCGGTCAATTTTATCCATATCCAGAAAACTAGATAATTAGTATATTATATATTTAGATTTTTCATTATATTTTTCAAGCATGGTATTTACCACAGAATAAACTCTCCCCAATATTCCATGTTAAAGTCCACCAGTGTTAATACTGTGGGTACTCTAATTAGCTGTGGTTTCCAGCATTATTTACAGGCAGCAGAATCTCCTGCCAGTATTTAACTCCTATGGTTAAATAGGACCAGCGGCATTTAACACCTGCAGTATTCACCAGTAGCATTTGATACTTACATTATAAATATACCTCTTAAAAAGAAAAATGAAAGGAATAATATACAGAGCTGGTTAAAGTTTTAATTAAGCATCTCAGCAATCTTGTTTATACAGCATAATTATATTTTTATTACGAAATGTACCAATTTGTCTTTCTTACATAGCAGAGCTTAATAACTATAAGCTTTATAAACATATAAGCTTTATAAACTATAAGCTTTATAAACGTATAATATTTAGCCACTGTGCAATCACACCCTTAACACCTGGCTGTGATATGCTAATTGGGATTTTCCAGGGTACATAATTGCCACAGATTCTTGTACAAGTCATTCTGAATTGAGAAAGCCAGTCGGATGACTAGCGAAACGTCTTCAAGAACTAAACTTCAAGTCCAGTTGATCTAATTGAATACAACAGATATACCATGACCTGGATAAATGAGAACATTCACAAGCATATAAGCTTTAGGGAATTTAGCAGGTGTTGACTGAATAATATGCCTGCAGGAATACATGTGAAGTAATTAGTTCTTCTTACTGATTTTCTTGTCCCTAATTGAGAAAAATCTAAAATCTGCCCTGTTATTGCTTTTAGGCCCTACAGGATGTTGAGTATAGATTGAGTATTTTGGGGATATAGTCTTATCTTTAAGAGAAACCTATAGTCCCAGACTAATATACCTGCTCATGCATGCTGGACATAAAGATACAAAACACAGATATACAAAGCATACAAGGAGAGTCAGTCCTAAGAGTGGACCAAACGGGAGCACAGCATAGCCGTTAGTATCGTGACGTGAGGTGGAACTGCATCATTAATTTCCTTAGGATAAACCTCTTGGATGATCAAGTAAGAGTTCCCTGCACAGTTGATAATGGCCTTGTATTTTGCGCCTAATTTGTTGCAAAAAATACAATTGCTAATGTGATACCACCCCGTTACATCCCCCGTGCATCATGCTTTGCCTCACATTTCAGAGTTGTTTATTCTAGTTCACGTGACTATTTGGCTCTTGATTCCTCCACACTACTTCTTGGTGGTTTGTTATTTTGAATCGCTCTGACATGTTCTTGAAAACGTGTGTTCAAAGTCCGTTTTGTCTTTCCCACATATTTTTTATTGCCTTCGCATTGCATCACATATATGCCATTTTTTGTTTGGCAAACTTTTTACCTTGAATTTTTTCTCACCTGAATTTGACAGTACATTGCTTGTGTATTTACAGCTACTACATTTACCGCATTTCCTGTTCCCTAGTGCCCCAACCACTCTTCCACCTCTTTAGGGTTTTCTTGATGAAAATGACAAGAGATACCAAAGCTTACCTAGGACCTTTTTCAACTCCTCCCATTGTTTATTATATTCAGTGATGATTCTAATCACATTAATTCCTCTCTTCTGTGGGTTCTCTTGTATTAGCAATTCTCTGATTTTTTTTGCATTACCTCTGGGTAATCTCGCATTTACCCAAATGCAGGTTCGCATAAGTGGGGTGCATGTGACCCCCCATTGCTGCCCCCTTTATTTGTCGATAGAAATTCCTACAAAATACAAAGAAATTATTTTTGAGGACCAATTTTAACAATTCACATAAAATTAAATCAAATTCAGGAAGAACTTTGCTACCTTTAAACCCTCATAATGTGGGATTGAGGGATATAAAACTTCTACATCCATCGCCAGTAGAGTATCATCTGGAATATTAATTCCATTGAGTCTGGACAAGACGTCCCTTGTGTCTTTGACATAAAATGGTATTGTAAAGAGAAATAGTCTTATGATATAATACACATACTTTCTTGCTCCTTCAGTAGGGCCTCCTATGCCCAATATTATGGGCCTCCCCGGTGGGGTATGTTTTGTGGATTTTAGGGATATAGTAGAATGTAGGAATTCTCAGAGTTCTGTTAAAAAAAAAAAAGTTTTATTCTTTATTATTAATCAGTCCATCAGTTAACCTGCTATCCACAAGGGTTTAGATATTATGTTGTACCCTGTCGAGTTGGTTGTATTTAAGTTTCTGGTATTGTTGTGTTCTGTCATAAGGCCTCATTTTTGTATTCCACTTTTGATATTATAACCACATTTTAGGATATCATGCACAGGAGAGCACACAGGAGACATCTTCAAATGTAATTTGGAAATAAAAGAAAATGTAACCTCAGTATCTAGGTACTTTCAAATTAAAGGCCACAACAGAGCCCAGGTGAGATGGCTAGTCTTGGAGGGGGCTAGAAGATCCCCAAGAGGGAGGCAATTATCAAAATAAACTGCTCCAAAGATAAGTATACTGGGTACACAGCCTTAACACTATCCATCCAGTAATCCTGAATTAAAATCTGAATTTGAAATGCTTTATGTGATAAATATAACTAGCAAGTAAGAAAGGACACAACATACATATATATCATATATATATATATATATATATATATTCATATTTATTGAAGATAATTAAAACATAATCGAAAAATAATATTAAACAGCCATTAAAATAGAGGCAAAAAAAAAAAGATTTTATAGTAGAAAACTGTACTGACTGGCAAAAATGCACTGTAAAACATGTTTTATATCTTCTAAAAACTCCTTAAAACATAGAAACTTAGTAATAGAAAGGATTGAAGAGGGACAATGAACTTTGTAGTAATAAGAGAAATGTATTTGTATGTGAATAATCTTTTATTTACTATAGCATGTTAAAGATTACAGCATTAGCACTTTGCTTATCAAAATAAATAGTACCCCCCTCTCTCCTGGGATGGGAAGGAAGTGTATTTAAGACCAATTTATGTAGTTTTTTTTAAGCACCTGAAGGTTGTGCACATGTTATGTCACAATAAAGTATTGAAAAGAAAAATGTGTGTGTGTACTCATTGTATACTGTATTTCTAACATGTACCTTATTGCAATTTATTTACTATAGACTATAGTGACAGCTACTGTAGACAGGTCAGTATTTAACACAGGAAATAAGGATACGAAGCAAAAAAAGAGGAAGTAGAAGTAGCCATGAAATTGCAGTTTGTGGCCATGATTGGTAGCTGTGACCATAATTTTCAAAATTAAACTTTTAATTTGCCCTAAATCCACAATAGACAAGGGATGTTAATGGTTGTAGACGGTATTAAGTGATTTTTTTTTTTGATGGAAGCCATTCTATGGATGGAAGTAGCAGCTTAGTAATGTTTAGATGACAATAGGTAGGTTACAGTAGTTCAAAATTGAATTAATATACATTGCAGTAAGCTGATAAAGCGATGGGAAAATGTTTGCAAATTGCAGAGAATGACACACGACGCCAGGTATACAGAAAAGGAGAAGCAGGGGGGGGTAGATGTAAAGGGGGGGGACACGGGACGCGAAACGGGGGGTTTCGTTTCATAATCGACATCTGTCCCGGCGTGACAGCGTAGGGGAAAAGCCTAGAAAAAATCGAGAGAAAAAAAGAAATCGTAGACTGAGCTTTTCGTTAGTCCCTCCGCTTTCCATGGGATGCGAGACTCCTCTCCCTACTCGGGGGGGGGGGCCGCCCAATCTTAATCGAAATACACGGTCCGTGGCTAATTGAACGCCGGACCCTTGGGGGGGGGCGGGGGCGAGAAGCGCGGGGTGAAGGAGGGGCACTTGTCCCCTCTTGCTTCTTTTCTCGCCTTCGATCTCGTCACTCTGGGTGGCTACTTTGGCGGGCTGGAAAAAAACACTCCACTTTATAACGGCTTTCCATCGATGGTGTCTAAATATATTGGGTGGTTACCAATCATTTGCCACAACTATGTTTTACAAATCCTCTATTTTTTCCATTATTTTCTTTTCCCCCCTACCCCTTTTTTTGTTTCTCTTCTTCTCCTTCTCTTTTTGTTCCTTCCTTTCTCCTCTCCCCTTCCCTTCTTCCCTTTTCCTTTCCTTCTTCCTTCCTGTTCCCTTTTTGTCCTCTGACCTGCTTCTATTGGCGAAAAATGCCTCCAGATAATCTTATTGTAGGGTCCTGTTTGAATGCTATTTCATCACACAGTTCACTCATAGCGCCCACGCAAGCGCCTGCCTTTTCTCCAGCGTCATATTGGTAAAACTTTTCCGAGTCTCTCTTCACTATTTTAAGCTCCCCCCCCAATACCCCTTATACTTTTAGTTGCCGATCTACTCTGAACCCTTTCCCCATTATCAAAGATGTCCTTTATTTTGTACACAGGATTCCAAAAAATTTTTCGCCACCTCGCCATATTCCACATTGAGGCCTTACCAATGCTTTGTAAACAGAGTGGAAATAACTTTCTTCCGTTTCCTTTTCCCTTTCCCCTCCATCCCTCCCTGAAATCCGATCTCCCTCTTTTACAAGCAAGACCATGCTGGCTCTGGCTGTTGCCGCCTGGTTTGGAAAACAGTAAAAGATTGTGATTTTCCATGAAATGTTTTAAGCGTGATTCCCTTGCACTTTATCTCTTCTCCTCTGTCCTCTCTGCTTACCTGCAGATTCTTAAAGCTCTGCCATTCCTCCTGTTTCGCCACTAATAGCCCAGGAATCCCCCGGGACAACGAAGATTCAAAATTTACCTTTTACGCGATTCGCCCCCGGCTACAGTGAAGATTCCCTGACCTCTTCCTTGTTCTCTCTATTTGTCACAGCCACGCACGCATTATCGTTGCATATCGCGCGTATATAGCTGTCAGAACCAGGAAACAGTTGGACCTGTCACTGTGGCCGCGGTGGATTCGCCAAAAGGTTTCTTGAAATTCTTTAGTTCTTCTGATAGACATAGCTCCTTTAGCTCCTTAACCTCCTGGGCTTCAAAAAATCAATACATTAAAAGACGACTAAGTTCCACTTTGCGGGAGTGAACTATTCCTTTTAGTTAGCAAGCACCTTGACTTGGGGGAACTAATTAGAACTAAGCAGGGGCGTAACTTACAGGGCAGAAGGGGGGTGACAACAGCAGGGGGGGCCTGGAGCCATTGGGGCCCCTCTACTTATTTTTTCCTATGCAGCCTCATAGAAGCCTCCTCTCCCGGAACCACAATGTGGAATGAAGGGACTAGCTGGCCCATCATTTTCGGCTGGGGGGCCCAGTATTCCTAGTTACACGACCACTGGAACAAATTTTAAAAACGCAATTATTTTTTATTCAAGTAATGGTACCACAGACTGGGGCCGGTAAAATGTAATGGCCTTAAAATGTATATTTAGAGATCATTATAATCATAAGTGTGGTGTGTGTTGTATCATGGAGCTGCAGTGTAATATTCCCTTATAAAAATTCACCATCAGCTTTGTTCATCTAAGTGATCGCAGCATGTTCTTGATATTTCTTAGTATCCCAACTCCTAACTCACTTTATACGTGCTAACAGATTCCCACTACTTCTACTTTTACTCCCCCCTACGGCCTACTTCTTACTACTACTTCTAGTGGTTAGGTGTTCTCAGATCCCCACTACTTAACTAACACTTTTTGTCCCGCTTACTTACCTACGTTACTCCGTATTCCCACTATGCACTTTGCTCAATATCCACTACTATTTCCTTCCCACTACTACTTACTTAACTTTTTTTGACTCTGAAATCGCGACTATCCCAACTAAACTTACTCACAAGACCACCTATACCCACTATACTAATATCCCCCACTACTAGACTACTACTCACTACTAACTACTACTACTAACTCTACTTCATCCCACTAACTACCTTACTATCCCACACTAAACTACGATAGCCCACTCTAACCTACCTTTACTCCGCCCATTTCAGTATTCATATGCCGAAATATGACTCAGAGACGTATTAGTGCATTTTTTTAACTAAACCTTCACTACATAACCTGCTGGTAGCTGCTTCCGCTGTCACTTCAATACCCATGTGTCTTCTCTCTCCTCCTGCCTCCACACCGATTGTTTAAACCTCATAGAGCTGTATGTTTTTCCTTTCTACTTTGGGTTTACGTTACAGAGACGTAGCTTGGGGATTTAAGGTGTGGTTGGAAATATGACAAAAATGCTGATAATTTAAAATGTGAATGGGTGGGGAAGGAATCCAAATACTTATGTATTAATAAGAAATAATGTGCCTCTTACAGTGTAATACTAAAGGACATTACGCCACTTGGGAGTTTCCCTTGTCCTGTATACAAAAGCCACTCGTCCTAACTACCGGCCCCGTTCGTGCTTTCTATACTGGTCAGGGAACTCCTCGTTGCGAATATCCTTATATTACACTGATTAAGGGGCGCCTTTGTCGGATCCGCCCTTGATTATTAATATTCATTTTTACGCATTTTCAGTGACATAAACGAACCGTTAATACGGTAGTAATATGAAACACCATCCAACTTTTACCATGAGGGTATCCCGTAACGATTGTAAGAGTAACATTCGGAAAAACCAAGTCATTAAAGGCAACGGTAAGCAATGCAGCAAGCGATACCAGTGGACCAATTCAACAAATAGCGGCCATTCAAGTGGTCTATATTGGTAAACGTCCTTATGCAGGTTATGTCAATAAAGTTCTTAATAACAAATCATCTCAAAAGCCTGTTTCGTAGTATAATTTTTGCCCCCAAACCAATCAGAATGTTAGCTTTTTCATGAATTATTAAGATGATAAGATCTGTATTGGTGTGGGGCAAAGATTCGTTGGAAAGGAAGTGAATATCTTCCCCTGATTTGTTTTTATATATTTGCACAAATGGCCAGAAGCAGACCTGATTTTTTTTTATTGCTTTTTTTTTCCTGCTTTTTATTCTTTTTTGTCCTGCAATCGGGATGGACTTTGCCACGGTCAAATGCTATCGCAAAACATTTAACAAATCAATATTGGTGTCTATTAACTACTGTTGCTTAGCGCAGATATCCCTGTTCGCTTTAATGTTTCCTGGCAAATCTCTTTAGATGATTCATAATTATGGTTTGCCTAAATTTAGGACAAGATTTTCCGCGTCAGGATAGTCCCTTCCCTGGGGTCTTGTGGTCAGCTAGTGCGAATTTGCGTCGAGCACACACTAGCTCCGCTTAGTGGTGGTCAATTGTGCAATTGGCCTTTTTGTTTTTGCTCAATGGACTGTTGGTTGTTCCTAATAGGTCTCTTGATGCTTCTGAGATATGTTTGCACTTTATCAAGGCGTGGGATTGTAATAAAATCCTTAAAAGTTCTCTTTTGCTGCGCTCTATGGTAGGGGTAAGGATAGGTTAAATCACAAAAAAAACAAAAGTAAAAAATAATATAATAGTGTTACATGAATCAATATCTCTGTAAAAAAATCATTTTTAAAATGACACTTCCCTATATTAAATTTCTTGAAACACTACTTGTGCATAGCTTATCTAAACCACTAGTGTAATGCATTAGTTTTAATTATCTTCAATAAATATTAATATATATATATATATATATCTATTATATTAGATATATATATATATGATATATATGTATGTTGTGTCCTTTCTACTTGCTAGTTATATTTTACACATAAGCATTTCAAATTAGATTTAATTTCAGGATTACTGGATGGATAGTGTTAAGGCGTGGTACCCAGTATACTTCTCTTGGAGCAGTTATTTTTGATAATTGCCTCCCTCTTGGGGATCTTTAGCCCCCTCAAGACTAGCCATCTCACCTGGGCTCTGCTGTGGCCTTAATTTGAAAGTACTAGATACTGAGGTTACATTTTCTTTTATTTCCAATTACATTTGAGATGTCTCCTGTGTGCTCTCCTGTGCATGATACCTAAAATGTGTTATAATACAAAAGTGGAATACAAAAATGAGGCCTTATGACAGAACACAACAATACCAGAAACTTAAATACACCAACTCGACAGGGTACAACATATATCTAAACCCTTGTGAGAGCAGGTTAACTGATGGACTGATTAATAATAAATAAAACTTTTTTTTTTTAACAGAACTCTGAGAATTCCTACATTCTACTATATCCCTAAAATCCACAAAACATACCCCACCGGGGAGGCCCATAATATTGGGCATAGGAGGCCCTACTGAAGGAGCAAGAAAGTATGTGTATTATATCATAAGACTATTTCTCTTTACAATACCATTTTATGTCAAAGACACAAGGGACGTCTGGTCCAGACTCAATGGAATTAATATTCCAATGATACTCTACTGGCGATGGATGTAGAAGTTTTATATCCCTCAATCCCACATTATGAGGTTTAAAGGTAGCAAAGTTCTTCCTGATTTGTTTAATTTTATGTGAATTGTTAAAATTGGTCCTCAAAAATAATTTCTTTGTATTTTGTAGGAATTTCTATCGACAAATAAAGGGGGCAGCCAATGGGGGGTCACTGCACCCCACTTTGCGAACCTGCATTTGGGTAAATGCGAGATTACCCAGAGGTAATGCAAAAAAAAACAGAGAATTGCTAATACAAGGAACCCCAGAGAGAGGATTAATGTGATTAGAATCATCACTGAATATAATAACAACGGAATGGAGGAGTTGAAAAAGGTCTAGTAAGCTTTGGTTTTCAAGAACATGTCACACTTTTTTCAAGAACATGTCAGAGCGATTCAAAATAACAAACCACCAAGAAGTAGTGTGGAGGAATCAAGACCAAATACCACGTGAACTAGAAAAAACAACTCTGAAATGTGAGGCAAGCATGATGCACGGGGGATTAACGGGGTGGTATCACATTACATTTTTGCAACAAATTGGCCAAAATACAAGGCCATTATCAACTGTGCAGGGAACTCTTCCTTGATCATCCAAGAGGTTTATCCTAAAATTAATGATGCAGTTCCACCTCACGTCACGATACTAACGGCTATGCTGTGCTCCCGTTTGGTCCACTCTTAGGACTGACTCTCCTTGTATGCTTTGTATATCTGTGTTTTGTATCTTTATGTCCAGCATGCATGTGCAGGTATATTAGTCTGGGACTATAGGGCTCATTTTTCTCTTAAAGATAAGACTATATCCCCAAAATACTCAATCTATACTCACACCCTGTAGGGCCTAAAAAGCAATAACAGGGCAGATTTTAGATTTTTCTCAATTAGGGACAAGAAAATCAGTAAAGAACTAATTACTTCACATGTATTCCTGCAGGCATATTATTCAGTCAACACCTGCTAATTCCCTAAAGCTTATTGCTGGTGAATGTTCTCATTTATCCAGTCATGGTATATCTGTTGTATTCAATTAGATCAACTGGACTTGAGTTTAGTTCTTGAAGACGTTTCGCTAGTCATCCGACTGGCTTTCTCAATTCAGAAGACTTGTACAAGAATCTGTGGCATTATGTACCCTGGAAAATCCCATTACATATCACAGCACAGCCAGGTGTTAAGGGTGTGATTGCACAGTGGCTAATATTATACGTTTATAAAGCTTATAGTTTATAAAGCTTATATGTTTATAAAGCTTATAGTTATAAGCTCTGCTATGTAAGAAAGACAAATTGGTACATTTCGTAATAAAAATATAATTATGCTGATAAACAAATTGCTGAGATGCTTAATTAAAACTTTAACCAGCTCTGTATATTATTCCTTTCATTTTTCTTTTTAAGAGGTATATTTATAATAAGTATCAATGCTACTGTGTGAATACTGCAGGTGTTAAATGCCGCTGGTCCTATTTAACCATAGGAGTTAAATCGGCAGGAGATTCTGCTCCTGTAAATAATGCTGGAAACACAGCTAATTAGAGTACCCACAGTATTAACACTGGTGGACTTTAACATGGAATATTGGGGGAGTTTATTCTGTGTAAATACCATGCTTGAAAAATATAATGAAAAATCTAAATATATATATACTAATTACTAGTTTTCTGGATTGGATAAATTGACCGGAACCACAAAATGATAGCTAATTCCACACACATTATTAAAAAAGCACAAAAGGCTTATGTCCTGAATTATAAATAAGTATTCTTAATGTTGCTTAGTTCCATCTATTGTTCCTATACTGTTCAAATGTTACCAAGTTTCTTATATAGGAATCATTTTTCATTTTGAAACAGCAAAAGAAAATGTCAATCCTATGCGAATGAGACTGGGGCTAAGGTGAGGTAGTTTGATAGAATTTGTTTTCATAATAACGCGTTTAGCGTGTTTGTTGCAGTAAAGAGGAGAAACCCCTCAACTAATTAAGGGAAATTATGTTTTCTGTGTTCAAATTTAGCAAATGGTGGTTTCCTTCCCCAAAAAAGAAGTTCTGTACTATAAAAGTTTCACAAGGCCTTTCACATGCTGCAATTCACCAAACGAAGTACCCCATGTAGCTCAACCAAGTGTGGAGGGTTTTGAGAGATAACAATTTGTGACTTTTGGGGACACTTTTATCTTATACCAATAGACATGTTTTTACTGTCCCAACAGAAAACTGTAACATGTAAAATTGTAATTTACTGTCCCAACAGTGTAAATTGTATATACTGACAATTACTTGATTATCATAATCATCACTAAGCGCTGTTAAAAAAGTATAGCAATATAATGGGTAGATTCTAAAAATTAAAATTTTACTTTATTTTAAGATGGGTACACAAGAGGCGATTTATCGGGCAAACCGACCAATATTTTCATATATCGATTGCTCGGTGAGCGATGTCTATGGGCTGTTGACTAGATTAGGTGAAAAAGGCAATCGGACACGGCGGTAAATCACTGCTGATCATGTGTTGCCTATGGACCACACGGTCGGTCTTGGTGATTTTCGGTGAAAAATTTGCATGTGTGTACCCAGCCTTAATGTTGATTTCTATTATATGATTGTATCTATCATTAGAATATCTACTTTATCTCCCCATGTTTAGTGTCCTAAGTTATTCTGGTGCCCATACATTGGAAAAAAAATCCTTACAATTCAATGTGGCAACTGTGTTTCATTATGGCACTAAGCATAATAAAAGTAGCTTTATTTCAATAATTTTGTATCTCATTATATAGTTGTTTGAACTATAATTTTCAAGTTGTTATGTTTCAGTTGACATTTTTGTTGATTTATTAAATAAAAGAATTTATAGTATTATAATAGCTAAAATAAAATGACCTCCTAACAGTATAATTCAATACATGCAAACTTAGTGTTGTCTTAGATTTTTATTGAAAATGATATTAAATTGTGGCCCATGCCTATATGACACTTTAGATAAGATGATGTTAAATTCTGTCTGTATATGTTAAGTTTTAAATTTATGAAGTGGGAATTTAGAACCTAGGGGTAGAAAATACTATGTTGAATGAAGCCATCTCAACAAAACATCCTATAATGGGCAGTAGGGTTAATAATAAACTGACAGTAATAATAATTAGTTTGCTATTTCCTGATGAGAATTACCTTTCACACATAGGCAATGCATTAATATATCTTTTCCCATTTAATATCTGCAGGAATCTTGGGTGTACCAACAAGAGGCTACTAAAAAGACAAGCTTATCACTGAATTGTTGGGTTTTATAGATTATAATGAGTTGCCAAGGTGAAAACTTGTACTTATCTATTGCAAGGGAAGACAAAATGTGTTTATCCATTTCAAGAAAGTGCTAGAAGAGACAAATTATCTTAATTCATTACATGAATCCTGATGTGCAAAATTAATCCTGCAGGCCCAAAGTAATTGTACAAGGGGTGGAGTGGAGATAATGGGCAGATCCATTCAATGGTATTCTAGAGAAGTAGATGCAGTGTTTCTTATAGAGTTTTTTGAATAAAAGCTATTAAATGTGCCTGGAGACATTTAGAAAATGTTTTCAGTGATTTCATTCTCTTTTTTATAAATAGAATTTAAGTGGGTGTTAATTGTTTTTTTAATGCTTACGAATAAATTAAGCAATATTTTAAGTTTGAGTAAATTTAAATACGAGATACAATCATAAGCATTTTAGCACGTTTGAATTTTGTGGCAATGTAGAGATGACATGGGACTTTTTATATATTTGAACCTGTACTAAATGCAAAGTTTCAATGTCAAACTCAATTTCAACAGTCGAAATTCCAGCAAGTTTTTTGACAAACGTAACCAGTAGGTTCATTCAAACATTCAAATAACTATTAGTGTTTCAATGATTTATCCATATATATTTTGCCCAAACACTGCAGATAAATCCCATGTCTAAAGCAATGGTTAAAAGACACTAACCTGTATTATGGAGCGATAATGAATAAATTGCATTTTTTGCAATGGTGGTTGAAAAAAAATTATGATTATTAAACCTACTGGTTACTTTTGTCTAAATACTCTGCTACTGAACGATGTATTTCGGCACAAGAAATACTTCTACACCTCTTCATCTTTAGTAATTTTTTTTTATTAAATCCTTGTGTGTTAATCATTCATTGCTGACTGGAAAAAGTATTGCTAATTAAAAATCTTTGGTCAATAATAAACAATGTTGACCTCTCTTGTAGATAGTTATCACAATAACATATTTCTTAAACATATTTACATAGGAATACACAGTTTAAAAAGTTCGGCGGGCATTTTTGCACTGTATTGACCTAAACTTACCCTGGGCTACCTACACAACCTACCCTGTCTGTACGTAATTACCTGTCATAAAGCAGGGCCTATGTGAAGAAATAAATAACTGTAAAATGATGTATAAAACAAGTTCATTATTATTTAAGAAAATAAATACATACATAATGTTTTCAAGACCTGATAAGATACATTCATCATACCTTAGATAAGTTTACCTGGATGGTTTTTCTAATTTTCTAAGACTATTTTATGTTGGTGTTGATCTATAGGCATGTACTATTGCAGTAAATGAGTGTACTGTACTTATTTTTCATGCTGTGCTTCACACTTACTTGCATTAGTTTAGGACTACAGTCTTGAATAATGTATAGTGAATATAGATTTCAAAGGGGCATCTACTAATGAACTCTATCTTTTTAGTACTTAAGTTATTAGGGGTTCGTTTTTTGGTAAATTTTCATTATTGCGGACTTAATTTAATCTTTATTGAATCAATGGCAAGTGTTTGCTGATGGCACAAACTGTGTAGGACAATTAAACCCTAACAAGATTTGTGTTGAACCACAAGCATCTAAGTGGTAGTTAATAGTTCATGTAGATAAACGTAAAGTGATGCCTTTATTTTAGAATTGTCAAGCTACTTGCAGTTAATGGGACTGTATCCCTGATGAGAAGGACTTGGGACTTGTACAAATACAGTTTGTTTCAGCAAACAATTCATTTGGTTTTTTATATCAAAAATAAAGATTGCTGAAATTAAATTTTGTTTTTACTCTTTACAGTGATCCTCTATTAGACTGTAAAGTAATAGAAGGACAATCCTTTTAATGCAATCTATAATGTCATGCAGCTTTACAGCTACAAGTTTTAATAAGACTGAAAACTCCAAAAGATATTCCCTCACTCCAGTGCTGGTACTGGTGCGGAAAAGCCACCTTATTGAGTGTTCTTTGTTACAGAAGCATTTTGGTTATAAGTCAGTTGGAATTAAACAAATGTAATTGTTCATAAGAGGATAATATAAATACAAGAGACAAGGAAAATTCCAAAGTTCCGTGAGGCCTGATGGGGATAAGCACTAAAATAGCCCCCCCATGGCTAAGTATCAGAATACACAAGAACACATCTTAACATAGACACTACAATAATTACATACTGTAGTTTGTCAAGAGAGCACCTAATGATCCATAAGAGCCTTATTTTTATAAAGTGGAATATGTACATCGGAAAGGTACTGTACAGCAGCACTCTGCATTTCTCATTAGAAGACAGAGTGAGCATCATATTCATTCTATGGGCACAAAAAGGCTCAATGAATAAAAGGATGCTGTAGTGCCTTATAAGAAACTTTGATGCTTATGCACCCTGGTTCCTTAGGTTTCATCTGTCTATTCATTTCAAGTCAGACTGTATTAAAAATCCTTTTCTTATTTCCCCTCTTTTTTAGGCTGGGTACACACCAGCAGATATTTTTGGCCGAACAACTGTTTCACGGCACTTTGTGGTACGTTGCCCTAAATATCTACTGGTGGCCCGCGACTGCCCTCGATCGGCCGTTTTTCCGGATTGTACAAACGAACAATAGGATGTGCCGGTAAATTCCGATTATCATGTGGTTCCCTATGGGACCGAATGATAGATTGTTTGCAAATTCGGCCCGGACAAATTTGCCGCGACCGCAGCCTTTGTCCCGGCCAATCGCTCTGTGCGGACAAATAGTCCCTCGTGTGTACGCAGCCTTAGGAACCAGCCTTAGGAATTGCCACCTAATTGGTTGTGTTCATTATTTAAAAAGTACAAATAGACCATTGTATGTGAACTTATGTTTACATGCCAACATTTTTTAATTGATCTTTATTTGCAGACATAAAGTCTTACATAGACTTTGCCATATGGGCAAACTACAAACTCTGTTTACTGTAAAATATTTTGTTCCTTTCAAGATTACCATATCAGACATTGGTAACCTAACCTCTCCCCAATACTTCTCACCCCTTCTAAATAAAAAAGATTTAATAATTTACATCCGAAATCCTTCTGTAGTTGTGTCCAATGGGTCTTAAGCATGTCCACCCCCCAAATTACATAGATATTTCTGATAGAGATTCCCCCCCAAACCCTAAGATTGTTATACTCACATTGCCCAAAACAATGATCTTAAGGTTTTGGGGCTTCTCTATCAGATTATGAAATGCTATTTTGGGGGTGGACATTCCCTTCAAAGGAACACTAAATTCAAAAAAACAACTCTTTGCCATTCTGTTGTATTATTCACATGGAGGTGAGACCGCTTATTCTCACCTCCCTGTGAATAATATTACGCTCGGGGGACCTGGAACTTAC
Source organism: Hymenochirus boettgeri (assembly GCA_019447015.1). Taxonomy (NCBI): domain Eukaryota; kingdom Metazoa; phylum Chordata; class Amphibia; order Anura; family Pipidae; genus Hymenochirus; species Hymenochirus boettgeri. The sequence continues at coordinate 157,760,090 of CM033471.1, forward strand.
TTACCGCTGCTCCATTAGCAGCCGCTCCTTCACTGACAGCTGTTGTCTTCCGATCATGCGCCCTATCTTTGTAGGGGCGTGTGGTCGGGACAGAGCGCTGTCAGTGAAGGAGCGCTGCGAGTGGAGCGGCGGTAAGGTAAGTTCCAGGTCCCCCGAATAAGCGTTCTCACTTCCTTGTGAATAATACAAACGAATGGCAAGACTTTTTTTTTGAATATGGGAGTTTAGTGTCCCTTTAAATCTCATAGACCTGTTTACTATTTGGCTCAAAGTTACTTACAAAAGGATCCAATCCTTCATCCCTTTACTACCAAGTGTTGGTTCTCTGCTGACCTTGAGGACCTCATCTCTAGTTCTAACCAGCTCATCCTTCCCTGATAGCCTTTTTCCTCAAACATATTCATCAGCATTTCTTCGCATATCATTTCTTCAATGAACTATAATTTGATGACATAATCCTTTTGGCTCCAATTTCTTTTCTAGGTAACACATAAAGAGTGTTTGTAAAACAAGGGCCTAGGTTACTACCTATTGCCATTCCTTGCTGCTTCACAGTAGGTAATCTCTGTACTTTTTCTCCAGCAGAAAGTAACCATTGTGTCAGTGTGCCAACAATACTGTTTATTACCTTATCATGGGGTATAATATAAAGTGACTGAACATCGATACTACATAGTTTATCATTCTCACACACTCATACTGGTCGGGCATGATGGCATCTTATATTTACTGGGCTGTGCATGAGGTATTTTATATTTACAAGCTGGGTTGGGCATGAAGGCATTTTATATTTATCAGTCTGGGCTGGGTATGAGGGCATCTTATATTTACCATTCTGTGTGGGTTGGGCATGAGGGCATCATATTTACATGTCTTTGTGGGCATCTTATATTTACAGTTGGTCGGGGCATTATATTATTAGTCTGTGTTGTGGACACTTATGTGTATGGTCAGCCCTGCAGTTCACAAGCCTATTTTTGTCACCCTCCAGATTATCATCAGTATAAGTCACCCCACCAGGGCCGTTTTTAGGCATAGCCCTCTAGGCAAAGAACTACTACGGTGCCTATGTTGATCCAGAGCACCATCTATTCTTCTCCCTAGCATCTCCCTTTCACTGTTACTTGCTGTGTTAAAACTGCTCTCCTTGTTCAGCTGTAACCTGCAACATTGTATCTAGTACAGAGCCTGAACTCCACACACTCTACATAGCACAAAATGTTGCAATTTACAAATGAACTGAAGGTGAAGAAAGGAGGGGGGATGAGCTCAGCTTATAGTACTAAGGAGAACAATTCTAAAATGCCAGTACAAGCTGCTGCAGTCTTTATAATAGTGGCCCCTGTGATGTGCCATTAATGCCTATCACCTGCCTCTTTCTTCCTTCCATCCAACTCTCCAAATTAGAACTTAGAGTGGGTGAGGAGTGAACAATCCAATGGAGGAGACATGGAAACCAGGTACATACTGTATATCATGTTAATGCTTGCAGTTGAAAGGGTTAAACGTAATAACTCTGCTGCACTGAAAGTGTTAATGGCAATACTATGGGAAAGTCCTGCTGCACTGAAGGGTTAATAGCAATTCTCTGGAAAGGATAGTAAAGTCTGCTGGCACTAAAGGGTTATGGTAATGTTCTGCTGGCACTGAAAGTGTTAATAGGCATACTATGGGAAGTCTGCTGGCACTGAAGGGTTAATAGCAATTCTCTGGAGGATCGTAAAGTCTGCTGGCACTAAGGGTTAATGGTAATGTTCTGCTGGCACTGAAATTATTAATGCCAATATCTTGGAAAGCACTGAAGAGTAAAACATCTCACCAAATTTCCCTGTTCTGCCCTACCTCTACTGTAAAATTTCTGTGAGAACACTGGTGCCACATCCGCACACCACTGAAACCTATCCTGTCCTTCCAATCAGTATTTCATTGTGTCCAGTGCTGCTGCATTCATACAAAAGTATGTATCATGCCCACCTGCGCCTCTTACCAACTAGCAAAGCGTCCCGCTATAAAGGACAGTCACAGTAGACGGTGTCAGAAGCAGAAGGAAGAAACCCAGCTGGGGCACTAAAATGGCTAGAAACGGCCTGCCCCCCACCACACCCACGTTTAAACATGCCCACCTCCACAACACTGCCACTACATGTGTTCAAGAAAAACAAAGGCAGCTTTCAGGTGACAAAAGGTCTAGGGGAGCTGGTGTCTTGAACATGTGATTTGTATCTTTCTATAAAAGTGTTGAGTTAGTGTCTCTGTAATTGCACCTGATGAAACCTTTAGGTTCAAAAACATGATTTGCTTCATCACCATAAATATATTAACATTGGTTACTGTATGTGATCTGATTTTTTGTGCCTTATAATTTGGCCAAGTGAAATACGGAGTCATAAGTCATTTTTATACAATCTTGTAATGAATAAAGTCAGCTGGTGTATTTGATCTTCACCACATATAGTTAACAGTGCACACGTGTGGATAAAACAGGGCAAAAAAAATGATTTCACCCATCACTAACTTTACTAAAATATTAAACATCATAGTAATCATTATAAAAAATCAATAATTATTGCTTGTAATCTATGTAAAATAGTTGCAAATAAGGGGTTTAGCCAAGTAGCTAGATATATACCTTAATTTAGACATTCAGCAATTGCAGAATGAAACCTGAATGTATGAACACACAGACTGAGTGATAAAGGATCATTTCAGTTAGTTGTGGCTGATAGAGAAAAACATTTGTTATTTTATACTGTTTCATTATTTAATATCCTGTTTAAAATTGGGAAAAAATTAGATTTAATATTATCATTAAATCCAAGGGAATGTTTTGAAGATTAGACTGTGTTTCTGAAATAAACTATTGCATGGGTAATCTGTGCAACTGATAAGACCTCTTGTTTATATATGTATATTAAAATTGTCATTTCAAATAACAGAAAAAGTAATGATATTCATAACAGAAAAACTTTATATGCGAGGCACAGGTCAAATTTAATACATAGATTACCATAAATAAACAATGGGCTGCAAGGCAATGTGTCTATTCTTTCAACTAGACTGGGAATGTTTAAAAGATTAGAATTCAAATCATTTATCTTACCAAAAGGGATACTGTTGCCTAAAAAACATTTCCATCACCTCTACACATGTAATGTGTCCTTTTGTGAACCAATATAAAATTATTATTTTAATTACCATTTTAGGGGAATACACAGAGGCAAGAAGACATACATGGCAGGCTATGGCCTCATTCTGATTGTGAAATCCAAGCTTCTTTTAAACAGAAGAGATTGTTCAAAACTGATGAGTTTCCATCAAAAATCGCATGTTAAAGTATACAAATGTATAAATGAACCCAAAAGAAGTTAATGGGAGCCAGATATTCAATACTGGTTATCAAATATTTTATACTGATTATTGGTTATCAATATTCATTATCAATTATTCGATATTGATATGGAATAATCACCAATCGGAATTAAATGTTCGATACCAGAATTAAATATTTTAAAAATTGGTATTGCATATTTGAAATTCAATATTAAATAATTTATACAGAATATTTGAAATTTCGAAAAGTTTCAGTTTTGGAAATTTCCACAGGACTTCAAAACGGATAGTTTCGGATTGGAACCTGGTTTGAAACAAACCCGAAACCCATCCCAATTTAACAGCAGATTATATAAATATCAGTAGTGATGGATACATTTTTTAATACTAGAACAGGGCTCTAGTAGCCAATAATGGGTGATTTAGTACAAATACAGTATTACGGACCCAACATAATAATTGATGTCCCAGCAGCAAATCCTACAGATCTGGAGTGTGCTAGAAGAGCTGCTTATACTGACTTGAGTGCAAATTCCAATAGCCTGCTATAATTGCAAAATTATTCCTTCTATTGACGATAAATGAGTTCAGATTTATTCTAAAAAAAAAAAAACCTGGACATTTTCGTGCAGTGCACTGTACAAGCAGAATAAATAATGATTCTTAAAAATACCACCAAGAATTTTAGTAGAGATTTTCACTTTTGCACGTTTTTTCAATTACAGAAGATGGTTCTCTGCACTGTTTACAGAAGGTGCCAAAAAACCAAATCTGCTGCTTCTGAGATCTTTCTAAAACTTGTTATAATAAAAATGAAAACACTTTCAGGAGACTAAATTACCTTGAAACAGTGCATAAAAATATACATATTTCTTTTAAATCAGAAATAAAAGGAAAGATGAATCAACAATAGAGTATCATCATTGAAAACTAAGATCAATGGCTTTCTGAGGATCAATAATAGACAAGGATCACAGACACCTGCTAATTAAATATGATTTGATCCAGGGAAACCACAGCATGCAATAAAGTCATAATCATTCTTTAGGCATTCATTTATTTATACTTTGCTGAAGATGGCATTTTAGATAAACAGCAATTTTTCTGTTACATAATAATAACGTCATCTAATATATTCTTCTAATGCTTCTTTTTGGTGTGCGTTTTAGGTAATAATTATTCAAACAAACCAACCATTTTTAATAAGGTTAGCTATTCATTGACATTATTGCTCAATTACCATTTTGGTGCTAGAAATTATCTGTTAAAATCAGCTAAACACTTTGGCCAAAGTCAATTGCCCATAAGAACATCCCTTCCAAACTATATTCCCGCAAAAACCGTTATAAAACACATTCACATGGTCCAGCCACATAGGTGTGCTGCCCTTCATTGCTCTGCGATCCGCCTATCCTAGCACATGAGATCTGCATTTTTGTGCACAATCACTGCACTCCGATTGTCAAACATTGCGCAATCACAACACCCTTGCAAGACAACACGTGCAGGCCCTCGAAACGCACATGATTGCAGTGCACATTTTAGTTGCATTACTACGCATTTAAGTATGGCCTCATCCTTACTGTTAATGCCATTGACATTCTTTTTTCAATTTATTTTGAATCAGTTTTTCTCAGCTTAAACGTTTAGATGTATAATTGTTATGCCAGTTTTATTATGTATGGCAACATCAGAAACTTTTTATAAAACCTCCACTTGAGAGATTCCTTCCACTATCCCTGCGCAGAGACTGTGCACCTCTTGGTACATGCAAAATACACTTAGAGAGCAGGAAAAAAGTAGAGGAGCACAACTACGGGGGTGAATGTTTCTTATTTATTCATAGTGTCTCCTCTACCTTTTTTCTTGCTTGGATGTTGCGCCCTGGAAGTAGGGGGCTAAGAGGATTGCACCTACCTTATTTGTCTGGCAAAGGAGCCAACAACAGTGTGCCATTGTGCGGTCTTGGAACTTAAATCACACTTAGACATTGCACCGGGGAAAGAACTTTTCCCTTGCTTCTCTTGTCCATGTGAAATCCATATTCAATTATATGAATGAATATTATGACTAATTATTGTAAGAGTAGAAGGAGGTATTGCAACTTACATCTTATGTATGAATTTAACACTGTTCTCTCTTTTTATTGTCACTTGTGCCCATTAGCAGTTGAGTGTTTTTACCAAGGAAAATATGACATATCAGACAGCTCCAACCGCTGTCAAAAGAAAATTGTCTCATGTCAGTAAAACATGGCTACTTGAAAGCATTAAACACACAAAACAGAATCCCTTGTATGGTTTCAACAAGGTCCCTAACATCCCGTAATATCTCCATCACCAAACTCATGATAAGTTTTTGAATATCCTACTTATTATTATTGTAATAATAATAATTATATAATATATATATAATCCTATTATTATACTATTATTATATGATTTATATAGCTCAAACATCTTCCATGGGACTTTACAATTACACAAATACATTCATATCAGCCTGCCCCAAAAGCTTCAATCCAACACTTTATTTCACACATACAACCTACTAGTATGTCTTATGATTGTGGGGGAAACAACGTATATATATAAACAGTGAAGCAATGTACTAATACAACAGTTACTACAACCATTGTCAGTCCTACAATATGAAATAAACATTATTAAACAATATAATTGTTTCTCATGTACGGTATAGTGATTCTAGCACATTTGCTATGGCCAAACCTATGTACACTATAAGCAGAATGTTTTACATTGACATTACTTAGATGTACAAAAAAACATACAAAATATCTAAAACCCCCCAACATGCATTTAATCTTCATACATATGTGATTGCCAATGCAATATTTAAACTCCCCTTTATGATTCACAAACAATAATTAGCTACCACATGAGTAAGAACTACAGTAACATTTCATTAAAAAAATGTTCTGCTTAAAAACTAAAGGCAGCCAGCATATTTTTGCAAAACGTCTTGCTAAAAGGGTAATATTTTGAACTCCCTCCCACACAGCTAATTTGCTAGTTCAGGCACATAAGGTATTTATAACATTAAGTTAATTTAGAACTTACCATCTTCATCTAATCTACTTTCTTCAATGGAACTTTTAAGAATTACTCATTTATTACACAGTGATTGCACAAAATGCATACTTAAGTAGTGATTTTGTATATCCTTTATACATAATCTTTGTTTAAGGTTCAAACGGATGTTTTTTTTTATACGTCCTATCCAACATATTAAAAGTGTAAAAGTGGCCAGCCAACAGCTCTGCCTAGATAGGAATTTATTGGGCTGCTATTTTTAGCTGTGTGTGCAGCTCTGCTAACTTGGGCATGAACACACTTTACAGGGAACTATATCAGGATTATTCTTTGCACTGTAGAAATACCCTGAAATATTAATTCAGGTGATCATGGCAACCAGGGATGAACTCCTCTGGACAGGAAAATGCTTTGTTAGGCTATTTCTATAATTATTGAACGTTCTAGGATTATCGATAGCTTTGAACGTTCGATAATATCAAAAAGTTGTTTCGTTTTCGATCTTCGAGAATTTCCCGAGATCCGGGAATCTCCGAAAACAGAAACAAAACTGGTGAGTTTCAGCCATCTCGTTTGCTGACTGTTTTTGAACCACCAATGGCCCTTAATCATAGAAATACCCTGCTGTCTAAAAGGAGCCACTTCTTTGACACTGCTATAATTGATTTGTTATTTGGAATTAACAATGGATTTGAAATACAAGGCAGTTGATTGGTCAAGCTGATAATTAACCGGCACAAAGATAACTATATGACTTTCGGATTTAAATAAGCATTATTGGAAAAGCAGATTACAATACTGAGAGGGATTCATTTGAGAGGAGTGTGTGAGATAAATCGTTCAGTGGTAAAAGGCACAGCTGGTAGCAGAAAGGGTATTTAGGTAGGGGGTTTTGAGACATGAGTTAGTGTGTAGCACTGGGAACAACTAAGACCTATCAGGACATAAGAAAGAAATGCTGGGCATTGTATTAGAGAAAATAGATTTAAAGCTATAATGAATAGTATAAGATAACTGTGTGTATGTGCAGCATCTGGCCATGCATCATAACCCTCAAAACAGTTTCTGCAGTAATTAGTATTGAGCATGTGTGTTAAACATAATAACAGGGACCCAACTGGGTGATGCTGGAAGATATGGAAAGAAACTCAAACCTTGTGTTAGTGAAGTCAGTTTTACCAGCTTCCCATCAAACAGAGACGTAGACACAGATTAGGTCATGATGGCTTTGCCTACTGATTTAGTGTGTTCTGGGGGGTTGGTTTGTCATTAAAAACATTTGTTATTCGAAGCCGTGGAAGCAAAGTTTTTTCATGTACAATTCCTTTACATACCTTTGTCAGAGAAAGCACGTATGTCGAGACCAGTCCCAATATGTGTATGCTGGACAGGAACTGAACATGGCCAATTTATGTTCCCATGCAGTTTTGAGGTGGTGTAGGGTGATCCAGAAGCAAACTGAATACACCTGCATATAGTCATTCCAAAGCATTTAATGCACAGCATCACAAGTGCAAATGTGCTTAACTGAAGCTGTTTGTTTAACTAGTAGTGAGTTTAGTAATGGGTTGCACTAAAAACTGGTCACATATTCAGTTCTAAGTGTAACACGCTTTTAAACCTAGAGTTATGTGAGTAATAGAAACCTAGAGTAATAGTGACGTTTGCTGCCAAGTATAAATGTCTAGAAAAGCACAAACAGAATTCAAAAAGGAAGACAGTAAAACTTAAATATGATGACTTTGTTTAACGTTTTTTATTGCTGTATATAGTTATCATTTATCATTTATCATTTCCCGTTTCCACACCTCGTAATAAAGATTATGAATTTTTACTGCTTAACTCTGTTTATGCAAACAAAATAATATTGCCTGCAAAACAGCAGTTAGATATGGTGGGAATTTGTAGTAGGCGAGAATAATATATGAAGATGCAGAGATGCTGGTGCTGTGCTATAATCTATCATAATGATCATAATATATATATGTATATATTATATATATATATATTCAGTTACATCATTAAAAAGTATATTACTATTTATTAATAATATAATTTATTAATATATTTTTATATAATAGCATGTATTATAGAGTATTATCTGTTACACTGACCTGCCTTGTTTGCATATTGCAAATGGGAGCTTAGTCCCCCTGTATCTTATGATTCTTAAGTGATGTAATTGTGTAAAAGTGTTGGCTTTCATATTGAAAGTTATATTTGCTAGTTGTACATCACCCTCATACATTACCCTGATCATTGCTCCCATCTGCTATCAACCACACTGCCAATGGTACAAACATTCAGAATTTCTTTGGCTTGATCAAGGGCAAAGGCTTGCCTGAACATTGCCATTTTATAAAGATGGGTGAATACATTTTTTTTTTACACTTAGCAACATTGCTCCTTTGAAATAAATGCTAGTTGTCATCAACAGACTCCACTATCAGTTGAGATTGTATGTAGTAGTTTTACTTAAAGGGCATGTCCACCCCAAAATTGAAATTTAGTCCCATACTGGCCCACTCTGTATGTGTACAAAAATCCTTACCTACATCTCTGCCCAATGCTGCCCTGCTATGCCCCTCCAAAATCAGAAAACAGCTGTAGTAGCTGTCAGTGACTCATCCTGTGCCTGTGTCTGCCTCAACCTCAAACAAGTTTAGGCATGCGCAGGAGAGTCCCCCCCCCCCCCCTCCCTCTCCCTCCTTTTGTCTCCTTCCCCCTAGCTCCAAACCCCTTGGTAATATTGTAGTTTATTGGTCCCCCAGCCCAAACCCCATAATAGAATTTTTGAGAAGTCCCCCCCGATGTTATTAGCTTACCTCTCTCCCCGCGTTCTGAGCACCAACAGCCGTGTCCTTGATGGCTACAGCCAATCAGAGACGCGACTGCCGGTCCCGCCCCCTGCTTGCATTTCCATGAACACTGAACACTGTGGCGGAGAAAAGAGGTAAGGTAAGTAACTATCGGGGGACTTTCTCAAAAATCTATTATGGCGGTTGGGCTGGGGGACCAATAACTAATATTATATAACTAATATTATAATAATATATTTACTAAGTTGAAAAAAGGGGGTGGACATGCCCTTAAATTTAATTCTCCACTAGTTTAACTAATACAGCCCCCAATGAGCTCAGGTTGGTCACCCTGTATTAAAAAATCCATTTAGTATAAGCAATACTACTATACTCTCTACTATTTACTCTCAGACAATCACACCTGTAGTGATATACACTAACAAGAACTTTATATGATAAATTACAATTTAAATCTGCTATTATATTGTTCCCTGAATATTTATCCTGCATATATTTCATAAACATACCTTCAAATATCTTAGCCACTAGAGATGTCAGAATTCCAATCTATGAAAGAAGTAGCTATGATCTATTAGTGTGATGCAGTAACATTTACAAACCACACCCAACCTTACCGTGGCTCCCATGATGCAGTAATAACTTAAGTTACAGTTACAACATCACATGGTGGGGTTAGGTGGTAAGTGTGCACTATTGCAGTGGTTTTACACCCCAATAAAGTAGTTATTAAGTTTTCGTCTACAGAGTTGTGTACAAAGCTTAAATAATTTATTGCTGTTTCCAAAAAGTTTTGCCAGCACAAAAGTAGTGAAAAACCCACAACTACCCTATAATACCATGAGGCAACAAGCATTTTTCTCTCATTAGGTAACAGTGTCCTTTGTCCTGTATACTGTTCTCTTTTAAAGCATTATTTTGCAATATAGAGATTTAAGGATTAGCAGGTTTATTCATAAAAGTTCTTTATTTAAAATGGTGTTAACTTTTCCCAACCAGATGTAAGCTTCACAAATGTTAAATAAGATCTGATTGTTTGGGGCAAAATTAGCACCATTTTAAAACGATAAGAACTTTTATGAATCTCCCTGATGGTATTTTATATGTATAAACCATACATACGTATTTATTCTGCAGTCTTGCACATATAAATAAAATAAATTTGAGTGTATACAGACGTTTTCTACTTTGATGGAAACCTTATTGATTAAAAAAAGAACAGTTTTTTGCAAAGCAACCCTTATGACTACTTCAGATAAGCTAATTCAATTTGTTATTAATTTTACTTAGGGTCACCTTGGGATGAAAAAAACATTTTAGAGAACTACAGTACTAAGTGATGTGGTTTATTGGAGTACGTTATTAAAATGCAACATTATGGGGAAAGTAGTTATATATACAAAACATGCCCCTACTGATTATCTTCTAATCACAAGCAAAATTCAATCGTAGCTTGTACACTCCCTGCAGGAATATTTATGCTGTTATCATAATCTATTAATTATTTAAGGACTATAGTACATGATTTGTCGATACCATGCATAGATCTCCCTCTTACTGATGTTAATAGTCTGCAACAGCTTACTGTGGCTGTAAATCTTTTATATTATGCCTGGAGATAATCTCATTTTAATTTAAAGTGCAGATTTTGGCCAGATGTTATCTACTTGATAAAAACATTTGTTAAAGCACAATTTCTCTTCAAATAAATAACATCTGTGTCCTTTATATTATCTCTGCTGGTGGTATGCAAAGATCAGTCTTTACTTTTCTGTTATAGAGATAGAAATTGTTGGTGCTCTCATCCATTTTCTTAGTATTAAGTACCAAATTCATGGATGTCTTAAAGGGCAAGTCCAGCCCTAAAATAAAAACTTCATACAGGTAATCACCCCCCAAAACCCTAAACGGTAATAGTTTGAAATGTGAAATAATAAGTCTAACTGAAATCCGGCACAATGTCCTGTTTCCCTGTTTTTGCTTCCTGGTTCTCAGTTAGCAACTGTCAGTTATGGAATTGACAGTGTACATCACAGCCAATACTGAAGTTAATCCCCCTGTCTGCCTCTCTGAGCATGCCAGGCTCAGTATGCTCAGTACAGGTTTCTATTGGCTCTTTTCCAGAAGCATCAGAAGCATAGCAGGCATACAGTAATGATCATAGGACAAACTATGACATACACATATTTTAAAGAGGCCCATTCTTTCTAAAAGATGTTATTATGAGGGTGGAGTTGTCCTTTAAAGTAAAAATGAAAAATTTAAAATGTATAAAATGGGGCCGCCGATTATCGTATTAGAAAATAACAGGGAGATTCAAAAAAGTTCTTATAGTTGTAATGGTGCTAATTTTGCCCCAACATTCATCTTATTTAATATTTTGAAAGCTAACATCGATGGTTGGGACAAAATTAGCACATTTTAATGATAAAACTTATATTAATCTCCCTGAGAGCGTTTAATGGCATTATGCAGTTCTTGATATTTTCATTAAATGCTGCTAAAATCAAAGTCTTGAAAGAGAAGGTAAAAAGTATTATTTAATTTCAAGTTTAAATATTGATGAGTACAGTTTAAAACTCAAGAGCAGTAGATTCTAAATAGAGATGGGCAAAACTGCGGGTTTCGTTCCATTTTCGGGTTTTCGATCTCAGGAAAATCCTGAAGATACGAAGCCTGAAAAACTGAACTTAAATTCAGACTTGGGGCACATTCTCGATATTATCAAACGTTCCTAGCTATTTTCGAAACTCTCAAAAATAGCCCTCTACTTGATAATATTTGAAAATATGATTGGAAATTATTTTTGATGTTCCTTGAGGTTCGATTATTACAAATGTTCAGGCTAGTTTTGAGAGTTTTCAAATAGCTAGAACGTTTGCAGTTAATACCATTGCTATTTTATTTGTAATTTACGAAGACTTTTCAAACTTTTTCCCATGTTACTTTATGGGTTAGTATTCGAACTGTTAAACTTTAATTAAAGTCCTATAGTTCAGAAACGGACCAAGTTCAGCTATATCTAGTTCAGGAATTTCAGCTGATATCTGAACTATATATGTTTAATAAATACTGAACACCAAACGAAACAGGATACATCAAATCTGGCAGATATTTAATTTTAACTCACATTAGTCATTTAGACAATATTACCAATAACTACAAATACTTTACAAAATGATAATCTATAAGCCATGAGGAGGTTCCAATTTTGGAAATTTCCACATCTTATGGTGGTGTCAAAGCACTAACGGGAGATTCATAAAATCTTATCGATTAAAATGTGATAATTTTGCCCCAACCATCAGATGTTAGCTTTCAAATGTTAAATAAGATCTATTGTTGGGCAAAATTAGCACCATTTTAAACGATAAGAACTTTATTGATAACCCTGTTAGTTTAAATACCAGCACATCATACGACAATCCATAAGAATAGGGAATAAAATCCACTGGGGGTGATATTTCTATAAGAACCCATATAAATAGGATACTACATCACTAACATGGGGTTAGAGAAGTCATTATTTTATCCAAATAATATTTCTCATAGCAGTTATTCACTGTGAGTTTTGTTTACTGGGTAGAACAACATGTAATACTCACAAGTCAATGCTACGGGATGGACTGGTATGTAATCGGATCTAAGTCTCCTAAAGGACTGTACTCGCATGACTAAACCTCTGCTGTCCGTAAGAAGGGTCCACTAGTTGGTTAAGATTCAATGCTTGCAATCATATGATCAAAACATACCAATCATATTTGAATTTTTTTTTCAAATATGATTGGTTAAGTGTTGATCATATGATTGCAGCATTTAAATCTTAACCAATCACAGTTGGATTTGGTCCCTGCAAACCTATATAATGCTGCAAACCTCGCAGCTGATGGCAGAAAAAAGAGACTTCAGATCAAGATGTCGGCAACATTGATGTCGCCAGCGCCGTTGTGTTGCTATTAAGAAGACGCTGAGACCTGAAAGGTCCTTTTTAGGACAGGGGTGTCCTGGTGCGAGCTGCAGGACCTCCCACAAAGGCCTTGTCAATGCCACAAGGGCACTTATAAGTGCCGGGAAGAGATCCTGGTTCATGCTGCAGGACCCCTTAACCCCAAAGGGCCCTTGATAGAGCCACAAGGCACTTCTTAGTGCCGCAAAGGCACTTATAAGTACTGGGAAGGGGGTCCCGTTTGTGCTGCGGGACCCCTTAAGCCCCAAACCGCCCTTGATAGGGCCACAATGGTCCTTGTAAGGACCCCTGAATGCCCGTCCGAGGGATTGTCGTCTGTTTGGCAATCCTTTAAGCGGCTGATTTTGGAATTCTACAGGCTGTTCAGGGTATTTTCGAATCGGCCGGTCGAGTTTTACTGAAATGTAGAAAATCCTCGAATGTTCGATTAAGCGTTCGAGATTTCTGGAAAGCCAGCGCAAGAAACCGGAAGTAGCCCACGTGTGTGCTACGTCCTTTTTTTTTCTGTTACCAGTGCACGGACGGTGTTCCCCAGACGCATCTCCCAGGTGCCAGGGCCTGTATCATAAGTTTACTTTGTTATATTTCAAAAAGTTCATCTGAACTTTCCAAACTATTTACCCCCATGACTTTAAGGGTCTGTTTCGGACTTTTGAACTTTTTCAGAATTCGAAAGTTTAAAAATGGACCAAAACTTTATGAGTTCAGCCATCTCTAGTGGCAGGCAGTGTGCCTTCCTACAGATCTGGTTATGTTCAATTGTTTGCACCAGAAGAAATAATAAGCAATACCATGATTTTTCTTTGCCATCACATATGAATTAACATTAAATGCAGATTAATTTTGGAATTTTCAAACGACTGGGGAAGAATAACCCATGTGTGTTATTGTTTGTTAAATTTTCAAAATCATTAGTCATATGAATTATCAAATCAGTAGTGTATATATCAATATTCTCTACAAGTTAAACTGTACGGTTTGCATTCTCTGTCCACGTCAGCTAATATTAAATTATATTCAAATGAGTTTTTTAACAGGAAAAAATGTAACTGAAATCTTAAAATTTGGTGTTTATATAACATAAGCAGAACTCTGGTTAAAGTAGCACGTCAGTGTATATCCCCGCTTTCTCCTACTAATAAAGAATTTATGCAATGTTCAATTTAGAGAGATCATACCTAAATTAAACCATCAAATTAAGAGCCCTAGCATTACTTTGCTTTACGACTGTATATCTAATTAGGCCCTATTTTGTCAAATAAAGCAGCGGGCAGTCAGAATAAGAGTATTTTGTGCTCCAAGCTCATTTTCATAAGATAGAACACAAAATGAGCATATTGAGATTTTATAGTGATATTTCTGGTGGGGTGCCTCTTTTTGGTGTACTTAACATTTTTCATGTGTAACAGATATGCTTGTCCTAAGATGTCCGGTTACGAACATGATGCTTGCGTTTTAGTGTTCGGGGGACAAACCTACACAATTAATGCATAAGAATAGCTGTAAGTAGATCAATGGACTTAAGTTAGTGCTTGAAGACGTTTCCTAGTCATCCGACTGGCTTCTCTCAATTCAGAATGACTTGTACTAAAACTGTGGCAATAATGTCCCTGGACAGTCCAGTAGCAATCACAGCCAGGTGTTGAAGGACATTATGAGCCTAGTGGCTAAGAGGTGTTATAGGAATGCCCAGGGTACGGTGTCAAAACAGCATTGTACATGGCAGTTGATGTCAACCCCCCCCATCTCTATTTGGTTAAAAACAGGACCAGGGATAAGTTACTTGGTTGGTTTTAAATTCTTCTTAATTTCTCGGAGACCCCTGCTACATATGGGATGACCAGTTTCTTCCTCCTGTCTTGCTTTCCCCCGTCCTGTGGGTATTTGCGTCTTTTGTTTCCTTCTACTCTTTTGAAAAGGCCCAGTCTGGATATCCACAAATTGGAGGATGTTTCATTTCTTTAGCCTTCACCCTCTGTGCAGTGGGGATGTCTCTATTCTGTGTTGCAAGGGTTCTGATGACCCCCAGCTTGTGATCTAAAGTGGTGGGAGTCAAACATCAAATACTGACTGTGTGTGTTGGTTTTCTGTAACCTCTACTTTCAGTTTACCATTCTCCCTGACTTCTACCAACATTCCAAGTAAGCCATGGTGTTTGTTTTAATACCTCTTCCCTTGTAAATTTGATGTTCTGGTCTACACATTGAGTAGTTTCTGTGAAGGCTGGTATGGAATAGTTAGCTTGTTAAAGGCCTTGAATAGAAGTTAGGACAGGGTGTTGACACACAACTGTCTGCCTGCGTACAACATTCCATAACCCTCTTAGCCACAATGCAATCACGACTTCATTCATAAGGTCCTTAACTCCGGGCTGTGATATGCCTCATTGGGATGATTTTAAACTGAAAAAAAATCAAACAGATATATAGGACCTGGATATAAATAGAAACCCCAAAGCATTTAAAGATTTTTATTTTATATGTTTATATATAACATATACATTTGCTGCACAATCGTACTGATATATACACTGAGCGATTGAAGTCCTGTGTTCTCACTCTGCAATAATAGTCCATAGCGGCAGTGGTTCAAGGGTAAAAATCAAATTCCTTACATATTATATACGTTGAATAGCAGTTTGTAAAATATTATATATAATTGCATATACACAATAAAAACACACTTTATCTTTTTCTGAGACATAGCATTGTGTAAGTTATGATTCTCAAGGGGGAGATGCTGTATGGTTTTTTGCTTTTTGTTAAATGCGTTTAAAATACATGCTACCCAATTAAAAGGGATGTCCACTCTAAAAATGTGTACTTTAGTATAAGGTAGGTGACCCCAGCCCCCTCCATCCGCCCTATTTATTTTCTTTAAAAATGTGCTTCAAAATCGCTACTTACACGCCTTCTCTCCCACTTTTTGTTACTGACAACTTTCCAGGTTCTTCACTTTCTGACTTTGAAAAGGCAATTAGCGGAGAACCATAAGGAGCAGAGATTAAAGTACCGTTAGTTTGGGGGATGGGGGGACATGCCTTTAAATATTGGGTAGCATATTGCATTGAATTTAGAGACGGGACCTGCATAATGTCCAAAACATTTTTGATATTTTGCCAGTGTACCTGAGACCTGTAATACTTGCTTACATAATGGTACATTGTTGCTGTGTTTAACACTTTGTTTAGCTTTTTTAACAATTGTTTTTTTACAAGGTTGGATAGTGTTGCACGTTTTTTTCACTGCCACATGAAAGGGCCCCTGGTTGACTTACTGTTTTCACATCATTATAAATTATTTTCACGCATTGCAATTATTTTTGGTTTGTCTAAAGAAGGTGAGTGCCCCGCACCAAAAGGTCCATCGCTGTTCACATGACTAAAACCAATTATCGTTTATAAGGAACTAGTGTGACCAGATATAGTTTCCTTTTTACCCTAATATATAAGGGTAAGTAAAATGGTACATGCAGTTGGCAAAGCTGAACACCCAACTCATTTAGGGTGTAAACCCTCAATGTTGACACGAAGTAGTTTACCCTAAAATGCTCACTAGGGCAGCCATGATGGGGGCCATTGGTCAGGTAATCCGTTCTTTAGGGGATCGTACTTCACTTGATGCAGTGGAGTGGTAATTTTTAGATTATAGAATATAAAACCATGTTGGTTTAATTACTTCTCTTGAGGCTGGCCAGTAAACACTGACCCGACATTAGATTTGCGTCGGTGGTCATCTGCTCAATAAATGGTAAACATCATTTGTAATAATCCTGTACCATCATTTTAAAGATTCAAACGCACCAAATAAGTAGGAAAGGCAATCAATAATTCACTAATCATTGCTGTTGCTAAAGGGTATACTCCACGAAAAATCCTCTGATACTTTAATCATCTCTTGCCAGGAAACCGCAAGAAGAGTGGCCAGACACGGCAGACAATGTCTGTGTGTAGCTGAGGGCAGCCAATCACAGGGCGCGGCTCCCGGCAACTGCAAAACAAACCAGGGGAAGGAACAGAAGTACTTAATGTAAGTCTGGGGGGGATCCTAAACAGTACTTGGCAGATAAGGTGGGTCCTAGGGTGCATACACAACAGAAAAGGGTTTAAGGGTTAGTCGCACCAGGACCGAAGATAAGATCCAGGGGGGGGGGGGATCCTCGCATGTCACTTTCCCATATGAGTGTAAGGTAACAGTACAGGGACCCGGATGACTCATGACACCCCGTCCTATCTCATCACTTTCCTGGACTTTGAACAGAGTCGACTGCAGGCGAACCAAAGGAGAAGAGATGTAAAGGAGGATTTTTTTTAACACTACAGCATGTTGCCAGTAGTAGTGGGGTTAAATTTTGAGTTTTGGGGGTGTGGAATGCCCTTTATGTCTGAACTTCTAAACAGTCACTAGGAATGTAACGTATATGTTGAATATATTCAAATTGAAAAGAATATGACAGCATCAGTTTGTGTTTTTAAAACAAAATCGGTCTTTTGGTTAAGTCCATTGTTGGTGATTTTGAATATCAAACATGGCTCTGTTTCAGACATTCATGCCATGTAGAAAACATTAGAAACACAAATCAGAACTGTAGTGGTAAGATGACACAAATGTTAGTCAACGTTATGACAGTCTTAAACTAGAAATATGAATGCTGTTGAAGAATCCTTCTCGTCCAATTTGCCTGTTCTTTTCGAAAGTCAAAAGCATGCCGGCAAATGAAGTAAATGTAGAAATGAAGGCTTCCCTTGGTCAGCCTCAAACACTGGCAAAGACCACGGTAAAGAGAAATCTAATCGCTTAAACTCCTAGAATTCACTTGTTAGGGGGTTAGACCATGGGGAAAAGAGTTGGCTCCGATCCTCTGTGCGCTGAGAGTACTATGCGGCCAATATGTGTTGGTTTTATAAAAGTGCTGCAAATACAAGAGATGTGATTGAGATGATTTTATTGCAATTGCTATTGGGCAGACGTGGTGTGGGGTAGCACACACAGAGAATAGTGATAAAATAAAGTGACTTCATAATCCTGTCTTTGTTATCGTAGAAGCTGTTATATACTAACAGAGATCTAAGTAGCGCTCGTGTGGTGCCGAGTTAAATTCAGGCCTATTTCAATCCTTGTGGGTGAAGTAATAAAAAAGAAAAAAAGTTAAAGTCTATATAAGTATTAACCATGATACGTCAAAGTTAACAGGTACAAACACTGCATGTCGCAACATTCATATTCCTTTTTTCTATATTGTTTTTTTTTACTCTTCCTGTAGTTTTTAACTACAAACATCCAGGTGCGCGTATATCTACCCTCTGTCAGTCATATGCAGCCAGGGGGTGTTGTACAAACACATGTCACAGTTAGATCTGCCTCCCTGTCCAATTTGGTGGATTTGGAAATTGGTTATTACAAACCTTGAAGGAGCCACTTATACAAACAGTGAAAGATAGGACATTTAAATAGAAAACTCAAGACATAACGAAGCAGATTCATTCTCAGAATAACCCTGTATAAATATTATATAATAATGGTATAATTCCTTAACGTCATGTTTCACAGGTTCCTGTGAAGCTCTCATTCGAGTGGCCAGTATTATGGCAATATCTTCCCTGGAAATGCATTCCAATCAGCTAGAACTCAGGTGTCAGGACCCTTTTTGAAGATGTGTGTTTGGCAGGGGTGGTAGCTAAAAGTTTGTTTATTAACTGATAGATACTACCTACCAAAACAAACTGCAAGAGCCTGTGCAACCTGGATAACACTGGATACGCCCAATTAAAAACTTTATACCATATTATACTAAACACCAACCATGCGTAATATCCGTGTTTGTGATGGAACACTCATCCGAGCGGTGGCACTACAAAAGTACTTCCTTTTAATGAGGTTTACACCACATTCGTTAACATGTTGACACATGAAGTACTGCTATTGCACCCAGGGTGAATACGCCCGGAACTAATGGATAGAACCATAATAGATAGAAGACATAAATCTGCGAAGTACAGTATAAAAACATATACATTCCGTATAGAATAAACTGTGTTATGAAGTATGCGCTCCCCAACTAATACAGCAAATGAAAAGTAAGCCAGGGAGGCAATAAAGAGCAAAAATATGGACCAGAATTAAATCAAAAAGAATAAATCAATAGACCCATTACTGTTAGACTAAGAGACCAGTTACAAAACAGACATCTCCCAGTACAGTTTAAGCCTAAGAAAATCTTACGCCACCCTCATTTAAAAGCCGACAGAGCTCTATTACCACCAGATCTAACGTTGTCTACAAACCTATGATTCAGTATATTTTGTTTAATATATATATATATATATATATATAATAGAATAGAGAGATAGATAGATAGATAGATATATATTATATATATATTATATATATATATAGTATATTATATATATATAGTATAAACAAAGGCGAGATTGAAGGTGCATTTTATTCGGGTCTTTCAGTACACGTGTATTTTTATTCCACATATCACGGCAAGGTTTCGGCCTTTGTCCTGCTTTATCAAGCCAACATCTGAGTGTGCAGTTAGTTCAGCATTTATACAATAGGGACCCCTGCACCCCTAAAACATTTCACATGTGATCTTCATGACCAATCCTAAAACACAAAAGTACTCTATTGCTATAAATCCATTACCCACAATCACATATAATACTGTTCAATAAATTAGGCTAAAAACTTTCCGTGCTGTGAATAATTTACTAACTAAATGTTAAACACCAGGCTGTGTTGATCAAGTGGATCCCTATCCGAAAAATAATATTAAACAGCCATTAAAATAGAGGCAAAAAAAAAAAGATTTTATAGTAGAAAACTGTACTGACTGGCAATAAATGCACTGTAAAACATGTTTTATAATCTTCTAAAAACTCCTTAAAAACATTAGAAACATTAGTAATAGAAAGGAATTGAAGAGGGAACTGGACAATGAAACTTTGTAGTAAGTAAGAGAAAATGTATTTGTATGTGAATTATCTTTTATTTACTATAGCATGTTAAAGCATTACAGGCATTAGCACTTTGCTTATCAAATAAATAGTACCCCCCCTCTCTCCTGGGGATGGGAAGGAAGTGTATTTAAGACCAATTTATGGTAGTAGTTTTTTTTAAGCACCTGAAGGGTTGTGCACATGTTATGTCACAATAAAGTATTGAAAAGAAAAATGTGTGTGTGTACCTCATTGTATACTGTATTTCTAACATGTACCTTATTGCAATTTATTTACTATAGACAATACATAGTACAGCTACTGTAAGCCAGAGTCATTTAAACACAGGAAATAAGGAATTTACTGTAAGTCAAATATGTTAGTTAGATATTATTAAGACCATAGAAATTTTGCCAGTTTGTGGCAAAATTTGATTGGTAGCTGTGACCAATAAATTTTCAAAATTAAACGTGTAATTCTGCCCTAAATCACACAATAGACCAAAGGGATGTAATGGTTAGTAGACTGGTATTAAGTGATTTTTTTTTTGATGGGAAGCCATTCTATGGATGGAAGTAGCAAAGCTGTAAAGTATGTTTAAGATGACAAGTAGGTAGGTTACAGTAGTTCAGACATGTGAATTTAAAATTATGCAGTAGACTGATAAAGCGATGGGAAAATGTTTGCAAAATTGCAGAGAAGAAAACACGATAAGCAGTGGTAGTAATGTGAAAAGAGCCAATGATTACACCAAGTCAGTAAGTTTATGAACAAATCTTCTAATGAAATCTAAAAAAGGTTGGCAAGGTCAAACTTTAATAAATAATTTGTTTTTTGATAGATTGAGTTTAAGGCAGTGTACCAGCCATAAAAAATTGTAATCAGACAGATTGAGAGGTGTGCACAGGGTGGACAAGAATGTTTGTGTATCTCTCTATGGGGGAGATACAATATATTTCGCTATAGCAACCTACGTGCACTCGTTTACGATATGTATTAACCACTTTTGCGACTGTTAATACATTGCAAAAACGCTAGCAGTAAGTTGCGAACTTTTGCGCATATTTTAAAGACACCATTGAAGAGGCGTTAATTGTCGTGCAAAAAAAAAAAAATATGGTGCAGGCAGTGAAAAACCTTCGTTAACACGTTAGTACATGATGGTTAGCGTGATTTTAGCGCTTACTTTTTGCATCTCCCTTACGCTTACTATTGCATCTCCCTCTTTAGAAATGTACAGTACATGATACTTATAACCAAATTACTTGATGAGGTCTCCCAAAGTAATATTGTATATGGTGAACAGTAAGGTACAAGCAGGAAGAAACTTAATTTCAGATGTCCATGGAGTGGAGAATCTAAAGATGGCAGAACCAGGTGGATGTTTAGAAAACCTTCAAAATGTCATTGCAGAAAACAAAATTCTGTAACTAGATATGAATGAACCAACAAGTTTTGTTCCGCCAGTTGCTCGGAATGGATTTTTAAAATTTTCTACATGAAATTTTGACATCAAATTTCAAACTTTAACACAAAATATTTTGACATTGAAAATTCAACAGGGAATCATGGTATTCTGCAAAGTTCTGCCAGTCAAAATTTTCAAAAGTCCTGCCAGATCCACAAATCTAAAAAACCCTGCTGTTTCACCTCAAAAGCAGATTTAGTTTAAACCTGAAACTCATCCCTAATCATGACAATGAAACTTTGACACCTATTTTGGCAACTATATTTCATCAGCTTTGGGACAAAAAAAGCAATAAGAACAGGATAGTGTAGTGCAGCTGGTGTGATAGAAATTCCAAGATATAAGCAGGTCATACAAAGAAATAATAAGATGTCTGTAAATGGAAATATAGGAGGTGAAAGTTATACAACATTGACTTCAAAGGAGGGAAGGAAAGACCTCTATGGTTAATTAATTAATTAAAGCCAGAATTGTAGTTTCATAATCTCATTACCAGGTCTCTGTAAGTAGATGAAAGAAGCTTGAACAGAACAAGTCATTGGTAATGATGTGTTTGTTTATTAGGGATCACTTATTGAGCATTACACAAGAAAAGGGAAATAATAATGAGTAAAGTTTGAAAAATAGGGACAACTGACATTACAGCTAACAGTCACAAGAGGGGTTTACAGAAAGAACAGTAATTCATGACCAATGACAAATTAAGATGTTGCAGGTAACGGTTATGGAAAAGATCCTTGGCGGCAGATGAAGCAGAACAAACAGAGAATGAAATTAAAAAGGATTTTATTACCATTGTTTTGCAGTTGTTGAAAATAGTGTATTTTGCAAAAGATTAAAACAGCAACAGCAATAAATAGAGGTGGGGGGGTTCGATGCCAACTGTCTGCCATGTACAATGCTGTTTTGACAACTTACTCTGGGCGTTCCTAAAACACTTCTTAGCCACTATGCAATCACACCCTAAACACCAGGCTGTGATATGCTAATTGGGACTTTCCAGGGTACATAATTGCCAACAGATTCTTATACAAGTCATTCTGAATTGAGAAAGCCAGTCGGATGACTAGTGAAACGTCTTCAAGAACTAAACTTCATGTTCAGTTGATCTAATTGAATACAACAGATATACCATGCCCTTAATGAATGAGAACCTTCACAAGCATATATATCTCTAAGGTCTTTCAGGGGCCAAGGGGATTAGCTAAATAGAGCTAATCAACACTGTATTGGAAAAGTTGTTAAGATTCAATTTAAATACAGAGAACCAATGGCCCACACACAATGTAGGGGATACAAAATATGAAACATGATTCATGCTGTTCCTAGATGAACTAATGATGGTAGGTGGCAGTAACAAAAGAAATATGAATTATGCCTGAATTTGTATAGAAGATAGAATAAAGAAGGTGTTGGTTAAAAAGCCTCACGTTTCCACCCGCATCTAAAAAAATATATAAATACTAGATTCACATATTTCATTTGTTCTAATTTTATTGTTTTACAGTGCATGGTTCTAGGTTCTAACAATCCTCCATTGATAAGATAACACAAAAAAGTCTGGGGGAAAAAAGTAATAACAGTTTTTGCTGTGTTTATTGGAGCTGATTTTTTTCTTTGCTCCTTTGCACTCCATAGCAGCACCTCATTAAGCAAGATCCGGTGGGATGTGAGACTATTCCGACCATAAGAGGGAGAGAGATAGGGGACACAATGGTACAGGAAGGATCCATTGATCAGATAAACTATATTTTATATTTCTTGCCAGCATCATCCTCATATTCAGATAGAGCTTAGATTTGTGTCTAGTTATCAGTTTTATTAAGCTAGTCTAGCAATTGAAATAACTTCCTGGTCTGTGGCATTTAAACTTGATTATTTACATATCTTTTATTTAGATGCAGATGAAAATAATCTATTCATCTGAAATTCTTTTGAAGAAAGTATTTTCATTTGCTTTTGTTCCACTTTATCAAAAAAAGTAGCTGTGAGATTAGAAGATAACAGTGGACCTAATAATAAAAATACAATATAATGTAATAAAAGTAATGCAGATCTAATCCTCTTTTTTATTGCATCCTGAGTGCCATTGCTTCTATTATTTTCCTGTGTCTTTGCCGTTGACTTATTGATGTCTTGTCAAGAAAGCTAAAGGATTTGTAAAGATTATGGTATTATGCGGTCATGGACATTTTTGCTCAGGGCACCTTTAATTACAAAATGCTAACACTGACTATATTTCTCACTGCGGAAACAAATATTCTTTTGTTTGAAAATGATTTTTAGGTGAGAAAGATAAGTAACAGTTTGAACATTTTTATATTATGTTTTCACATCTTTGATCAAAGTTTACAGAATACTTGTTTTGTTTCTGAATGCCTTTTAGGAAATCTTCAAATATATAGTCTGTTTTCTAGTTTTTCTATGTTGTGTAACACCATTATATATTGTATATTTTGTATGTATGTGTATATATATATATATATATATATATATATATATATATATATATATATATATATATATATTAGCTTCTGGGGATATAGGCACACACTTCAAGCTGTTCTCTTGCCCGGGTGCATAAGGCAAGGATTTTTCAAATATATATTTAGACAGAATCCAATGCACTCCTGGTTCTTCTTAAACAACAACAAAATTGTGTAAGTGTAAGGCAACATTTCGGTCCGAGTTCTAGGACCTTTATCAAGCCAAACACTTAATTGTTGTTGTTTAAGAAGACCCAGGAGTAAGAACATAGCATGTTAATCTGGATCCTGTTTAGAGTCTCCTAATGGTGTTGTTTAGTTTGAACTACTGCACCTTTTGGAAAGATTGTCTGGGTCTATTCTCAGACCTACTGGTTTATTACACTTAGACTCATAATAATCTGAGGCTGTGAGGTACCTTCTGTTATAAGAAAGTTTTGTATGTGTCTGATGAAGGCGGAAATTATTTTGCCGAAACGTTACAGGGTTTTTTACTGATGTAATAAACACCTTTTCTTTATAAGTCTGGTGTGCACAGCATTCCTTGCGATATTCTGTTATAAGAAGGCTCTATTTAATTATATACTCTGTGGAAAGCTTTTATCTTGTACTCCCAAGTCCTAACCGCATAGCAACTGTAAATCTGGAACTTGCTGTGGTGAATACTAATAAGTATGAACATAGCATATTAATCTGGATCCTGTTTAGGGTCTCAGGCCACGAAATGGTGCTTTTAAGTTTGAACCACTGTTTGAGTAACATTAAAAAATATCCTTGTGTAAAGATTTTATATCCACCGCATCTACACATAGCATATATATTTGTTTTTTTTAATTATATAATTGTGAGGATCTCCTGCTGTGCCGAATGTTACCTCTGGGTGTCGCTGTTTCTTTGTTCCTGTTGTTCCAATCTTCACCACTAGATGTCTCTGTTCTTTGTTCCGTCCGCTGGCTTATGAACTACCACTTCCCACCAGCAGCAGGCCACTTCACCTTTTGGACATTATTACTCATCACATTCACCTGTTATCAGTCTTCAGCTATTTAAGGACTCAACCCACTCCTATTTCTTGCCAGATCGTCGCTTATTGTTGCTGCTCTCATCATTCCACACCTTGCTCCTGTTTCCAGGCCTTGCCTTGCCTTGTTCCAGACCTTGTCTTTTCCTGTACATAGTCTTTAGTAATTTGTATACAGTTTCTGACAAAAGTCTTGTCGCTTGTGTACAAATAGACGTGTAGTGCCGATTAACAATAATTCTAATGTAGATTTTGTTTTAAGAAAAGGTTCATTTTACCCCACAGAGCTTTTGTAATAATGTTTCAATGAAAAACAAAACTAACAAAAAGTATTCTAATATTCACAGCTTGGTAAAGCCCATTGAGTGTTGTTGCCTTGTCATATGGGCTTCACCTGTGGCTTATAATGGATCAATTAGGTGTCAGGTATGTATAAAAGGAGCCTCAGTACACTAGACCTTCACATCAACTGCAAATAGACCTCTGCAAACATGCCTGAGATTCACCCTGAGACTAAAGGGTTGATTATCAAGAGGCTGAAGACCTAATCGACTGCTGATGTGGCACACACCTTCAATGTCTCTCAGCGTCAAGTTCAGAGGATAAAGAAAAGTTCTGAAGAGACTGGAGAAGTTTTTGACAAGCCCAGGTGAGGCAGACCCCGCAAGACAACTGCTCGAGAGGACCGCTTGTTGGCTAGATAATCCAAGGCAAGCCCATTTTCAACTGCAACAGAGCTCCAGGTGACCTGGTCATCTAAAATCCCTGTATCAACCAGAACAGTTTGTCGGATTCTGTCTCGAAATAGCCTCCATGGTCGAATCAGTGCCCATAAGCCAGCACTAAACAAAAGACAATTGAAAAACCGAGTGGCATTTGCCAAGTCCCACAGCCTGATAAAAGCATGGATGCTGGAAAAGTGGCAAAAGGTGGACTTTTCAGATGAATCTTCTGTTGAATTACACCACAGTCACCGCAAATATTGCAGGAGACCTACTGGAACCCGCATGGAGCCGAGATTTACCCAGAAAACAGTGAAGCTTGGTGGAGGAAAAATCATGGTCTGGGGTTACATCCAGTATGGGGGTGTGCGAGGGATCTGCAGGGTGGAAGACAACATCAATAGTGTAAAATACCAAGAAATCTTAGCTACCTCATATATTCCCAACCATAAAAAAGGCCAAATTCTGCAGCAGGATGGTGCTCCATCGCATACTTCCATCTCCACATCAAAGTTCCTTAAGGCAAAGAAGATCAAGATGCTCCAGGATTGGCCAGCCTAGTCACCTGACATGAACACCATTGAGCATATGTGGTGTAGGATGAAAGAGGAAGCATGGGAGACAAAACCAAAGAATATTGATTGAACTCTGGGAGGCATGTAAGACTGTTTTCTTGGCTATTCCTGATGATTTCATCAATAAATTGCCATACCGCATGGATGCTGTCCTTCAAGCTCATGGAAGTCATACAAGATATTAAATTTGGATCTCACAGCACCACTACTTAATTTGCTGACATATTTTTGGATTGGCTGTAAAGTAGATAATTTTCTGTATAGGCGACTACACTTTTGTCTTGCAACATTTTGACCTTTCTGTCTTTATTAAATTATAAATATTTTTTCAGTGAAACTATTTTTTACCAGTACATTTAATATTATTTGGGAGGGCTTTAGCTTTTCATATGAGCTATTTCTAACATTAATTGATCAATTAAAAATTAGGTTAATAGCAGGAGTTACTGCAAAATACACAGGCGACAAGATTTGTCAGAAACTGTAAAAGTCTTAGTCATTGTGTATAGCCTAGTCTTTTCATTAGTCTTATTGATTATAGTATTTTTGTCTTTTTCACTGTGTGTTTGGTTTGTACAATAAACTGGTTAACCTTGATCTCTGCTGCACTTAAATCTTTCCATGTTTCTCGGCTGCTTCTCAGCAGCGCTCATCCAGGGAGCGTGACAGTACAATCTGGCCTATACTGAATTTTGCAGCACTCAGTGTTTTTCTACCATTCTAGAAAATCTTTTTTGGAGCCTATTAGCCAAGTGCAGGGTTTTGTTAACAAGGGTCACTATGAAGTTGATTTTGTTGAACCTTTATTTAACATTCTGTGTGGTTTATCTCCCTCTCTGTATCCCACTGATGTTTTCTTTCCTCCTTTTCAACCAGATGACCTCAAGTACTTTCTCTGTCTATTAGAGGAGGATCTAGATTACTTTACAGAGCAGTTTAGTAATCATAGCTTTGAATCTATTATGAGCTGTATAGATTGAGTCCAGTCTATTGTCTTTCAGGGAATCTATACCCAGTTAGAGGTTAACCCTTTGCTTGAAGCCTGGTATAAAGTGTTTACTTCCTCTAAAGCTCCTAAATCCCTGTCTATACCAACTGCTAAGCTAAAACATAAATCAAAACCCAAAAGAAAATAGTTCCATGTGCAATCTAGTCCTGTCCAGTCCTCATCATTACAGCTTGTTTCCAGCCTTGTCCAGTCTCCAGTGCTATCATCTGTTTCCAGTTCTGTCCAGGATCCAGTGCTATCATCTGTTTCTAGCTCTGTCCAGGATCCAGCACTACCATCTTTTTCCAGTCCTGTCCAGCTTGTTTCCAGTCCTGTCCTGTCTATTTCCAGTCCTGTCCAGTCTACATCCCTAAAGTCTGCTTCCAACCCTGTCCAAGCTTCAGCCACAAAGTCTGCTTTTCAATCTAAAGACTCTCTGCTTGAAGTTTTCTGTCTGCTTTTGGACTCTGTTGAAAATCCTCTCCCTTCATATCCATTTGTGCGGGGGTCCCTTCATCCATTGGATAGACTATTATCTGTTAAAGGGTCATTCCCAAGACTTATTTCCTTAAATAACTTGCCTTTAACACCACTGTCTGCAGATCCTTTGCTTTTGAATCCACAGTCTGCAGATCCCTTAGGGATCCACCCCCAAAACTATAATCCCCCCAACTACTGGCCCCATCATGTAGTGTAGTTTAATCCTTACCTCCCATCCCAGCTCCATATGGTTCTCCTGTAGTCCCCCCCCAAAGTCCCCAAAACTGCACACCAGGTGGATAGCAGAGTCCATATAGGACTCTGCCTCCTACCTGGCCTCCGGGAGAAGTTTGGCATGCATACTGCAGCCCTTCTCCCCCTCCCTCCCCCTCCCTCTCCCTCCCGATTCCCTCCCCCTAGCATCAATCCCCTTTGATATAGTATTCCCCCTGGTGTCCCAGCCCCAACCGCTTCATTTTTAGGTTTAGAAAGTGCCCCAAACTTTTATTTACCTCCCCTCTTTCCTCCGCTGCACTGAATGACCGGCAGCCGCATCCGTGATTGGCTGCCGCTCAGCCAATCACAGACGCGACTACCGGTCCCGCCCCTCTGTTTGTATTTTCTCGCAAGCAGAGGGCCGGCAGCGCTGCGGAGGAAAGAGGGGAGGTAAGTAAAAGTTTGGGGCACTTTCTAAACCTAAAAATGAAGCGGTTGGGGCTGGGAGACCAGGGGGAAGGCTATATCAAAAAACAGTTTTAAGGGTGGCCATACCCTTTAAACAAACTGCCTTTGAATTTATTGTCTGCAAATCTCTGTAATGAACTACCTTTGATTCCACAGCATGCAAATCACTTTAATGAACTGCCTTTAATGCCACAGCCTGCAGATCCCTTTAATGAACTGCCTTTGAATCCACATTCTGCCGATCCCTTTGATGAACTGCCTTTGGATCCACATTCTGCCGATCCCTTTGATGAACTGCCTTTGGATCCACATCCACAACAGATGCCTCAGAGACCAGCTGGGGAGTGCATACTCAAAGAAGATCTGCGCAAGGAAGTTGGAGAGCAAAAGGCACCCCATCAAATGTCCTAGAAATCAGAGCAGTAGGGCAGGCTCTGAGACAGTTTAAAAAAAATCTAAGGGGTCGAGATCTCGTAATAAGATGCAACAACAAGACAGCAGTCGTTTACATTACGTGCCAAGGGGGCACGAGGAGTCAGTCTCTACTAAGAGAGGTAGAGCCAGTTTTTTTTGCCTGCTCAAAAACATCTAAAATCCCTCACAGCAGTTTTTCTTCTAGGTAAAAGCAATCAGGTAGCATATTTTTAAAGCAGAAAACAGATAAATACAGGGGAGTGGAGCCTGAGCAAGGACATATTCCACATATTGTCCAGAAGGTGTGGTCGACCTTGTATAGATCTGATGGCGACAAAGTACAACGCCAAGTGCCAACTCTTTTTCTCCCGGGAGTACTGTCCGGAATCCCTGGCTATAGATGCTTTCCAGCAATCATGGAGCCAGGAGTCCTAAACTATAACTATATATTTCCACTATTCCCGCTAATTTGGAGGTCATTACTCAAAATACAACAGGAGAGAGCAGAAGTGTTAGCAGTAATACCAGTGTGGCCCCGGAGACCTTGGTTCCCTCTTCTACATTCCTTAGCAGTGGACAGTCCAATAAAGATTCCTCGCAATCAGGGATGGTTGACCCAGGGTCCGGTTCAGTGTCAAGACTATGATTGGATGTTGGATGTTCTTACCTCTCAAGAGGCAAAATTTGGAAAGAAAGTTTTGCAGGCTGTCCTGCAAGAATAAAGTGTTTTTGTTTAAACATCATATTCGTCTCCCTCCATTTTTGTTATGTAGCTTGGTATATCCCATTAGTGGATGCTGCCATGTGACTGGGGAAACTAAAATCAAATCATAATTACCGTGATTTTGGTTTCCCAGTCAGTCTTCATGGCAGTATTCACTACAACCCTCCCTGTAAGTTATGTTTTTCAGCTTTTGGAATAGAAGACATGGGAGGAAGTAGAGGATAAAATATTATGATTCTTGTCTGTCGGTGGAGGGAGAGTTAGCCCATTAGTGAATGCTGCCATGAGGACTGAGTGGGAAACCAAAATCACGGTAATTTTGATTTGATTTTTATTTTCCTGTACATCCACAGTTTACAAAGTCATCTGCTGATGACTTCTCCTGTCCTGTCCAGTCTGCCGAGATGAATTCTCCTCTCCAGTGTCCAGTCTGCTGAAATGACTTCTCCTCTCCTGTCCAGTGTCCAGTCTGCCGAGATGACTTCAATTGCTCAGCCTGCCCAGTGTTCTGAGATGACTTCAGATGCTCAGCCTGCCCAGTGTCCTGAGATGAGGTCAAATGCTCAGCCTGCCCAAAGTCCTGAGATGACGTCAGTTGCTCAGCCTGCCGAGTGTCCTAAGATCACTTAATTTGCTCAGCCTACCCAGTGTCTTTAGATTACTTCATTTTTTCAGCCTGCCCAGTGTCCTGTGATGACCACACCTATCCAGCCCAGTATACAGTCTACTGTGACGACCACACCTTTCCAGCCCAGTTTCCAGTACGCTGTGACAACCACATCTGTCCAGCCCAGTTTCCAATCTGCTGTGACGACCATTGTTCCCAGAGACTCTTTGTTACCTGTACCTGGGGGGTTTCCAGTCTTTTGAGGGCTCCTGTTGCTGGGGTCTTCTGTGCCACCCTTATGTCCTGGTTCCGTGGCTGACTTGGAGGTGGTTTGCCATGAAGGTGTCCCAGAGGCTTATTGTTACCACTCTAATGCACCCAGTACTGCTGGTTACCTGAGGGCGAGTGTAGTCTGCATAAGATTTCATTCTGCTCTGGGTAAATTTAACATGCCCCAGATCAGTGGTAAACACCCTGACAAGCTTGCAAGTGTTCTATTGGAGCCTGGGTTGTTGTGCGCATGTTATCCTTTGAGTCAAGGGATGACCTACTTCATTTGGTTCAAAGTACCACCTAAAACAGCCTTTATGCATTTCTTCAGACTCTGGGTAATGGCGCCAGTGTTTTGGCATGACCTTGGCTCGGGAGATCCTGGTGGTGGGATGTTCCTGTCTGGTTGGTCACATGGAGGGTTGGGCCATTGTGGAGCGCCCGGAGGCCTCTCCTGAAAAGGGGGTAATGTGAGGATCTCCTGCTGTGCCAAATGTTACCTTTGGGTGTTGCTCTTTTGTGTTCCGGATATCACCTCTAGTTATCGCTGTTTCTTTGTTCCTGTCATTCCAATCTTCACCAATAGATGTCTCTGTTCTTTTTTTAGGCTGTAAAATCAGCCTGAAAACTTGAACTTGGTTTATACTTACTTAAGCAATTCGGCAGCCGCACACTCATTCCCTGTACTGGCGCGCCGGCTGACGTCACTGCCCGGCGCCGATAAGTGACGTCAGCCAGCGCAGCTGACGAATTGGTTAACTAATGTACAGGATTCAATTTGTATGCTGGCACATACATAACGGTATAGTGTCCAGACAGGTAGCCCGGATGCACACTGGAGAGCTGGATGCACACTGGAGAGCCCACAGATGGATGCACACAGAAGGTACCCTTTGAATTAGGTGGGAGTGTGAGGGTGTAGATGTTTGGAAACTACAACTCCCAGCTAATAAAGCATGCTGGGAGTTGTAGTTTCCAAACATCAGGAGTGCCAAGGAATGAGAATTTAGAATGTCTTTTAAATAAACAGCAGTATTTCCATACAGTAATAGCCATATCCAGTAAGGCTATTACTGTATGAGAATTCTGCTGTCCATTTAAAGGGCAACTAAAGCCTCAAAAAAATACAGAATAAGAAGGCAGCAGTGTTATATCTTCTACCCTCGGTTTATACTCGAGTCAATTAATTTTATTAGTTTTTTCCTGTAAAATTGGGTACCTCGGTTTATACTTGGGTCGGTTTATACTCGAGTAGTAGTCTTAGTCATTGTGTATAGCCTAGTCTTTTTATTAGTCTTATTGGTTATAGTATTCTTGTCTTTTTCACTGTGTGTTTGGTGTGTACAATAAACTGGTTAACCTTGATCTCTGCTGCACTTCAGTCTTTCTATGTTTCTCAGCTGCTTTGCAGCAGCGCTCATCCAGGGAGTGTGACAATAATGTGTAATATATAAGGGAAATATGCCCCTTACAGCATAATATCCTTACATTACAATGCTAAGGGGTAGATTATTTTATAATACGGAAGTTTAAGATTTTGTCCCTTTTAAATTATTTTTATTTACACAGAATCTTTTTTTAAAGCTTGTTTATTTCTCTTTAAAAAAAAAAGAGTGCAGAATAATAACCATATTTTTATTGGGATAAACAGCAGAGGTTTAGAGGTTCCAGTTTAAGTTTTTAAGTAGAAGCAGAGTCTCGACTGAGACAGCATCAGTAACGGCGAAGGACCATGAAACAGTACACATGCCTGTTTAATGAGCCATAGCAGTCAGGGCGTACTATGTCCTATTCCTTCATGCGCAGCCGGTGAAGGAACAATACTCTCTGCTGTTTAACCCAATAACTCCTGGTCAATGTTTTGTTTTGGAATAGTTTTTTTTTGGAATAGGTAGGTAGGAGCAACGGGAGCAGTAGTGGAATATTAGCTTTTATATAAATCACTCAGCTACTGTACTGTATTTAACTGAGGGATTTTTATGAGGAAATATTCCACTGCTGCTCCCACTGAAAGTTCTGATCCTTATGTATTATAAGGATATTTAAACATGAGGTCTAATGCTACATACTTTTGTTCTGGACATGAAACTTAATTGATTTTATGTTCACCAGCTTTGTAAGCTGGCTCCTTCTGTTTGATTTCTTATACATGGGAACGGCAGTGGTACTGTAGTGTATATTTATATTTTTGCTGCATTTGGTTTTATTTTATTTTTTTACCACAGTTTTTCACTAGAGATGGCCGAACTTTCGAACTATATGGAAGGTTCCAAAACGGACCCTTTAAAGTCAATGGGAGTCAAATATTTCGAAAGGTTCTAATGAAATACAATTGAAATATAAATGGTAACATAATGTAAATGGCTGTGGGACCTGGGAAATGGTCTGGGGAACATGTTCTAATATCCAGGACATTCGAAAAATCAATTTTACTCTCACTCGCGATATTTCGAGTTTGTTCGCGCCTAGGTACCATGTACATTTTACTCGCGGATTCGGTGCTTGCGTATAGGTATAATAGGCATTTTACTCGCACATTCGAACTGTCGAACATTCAATATTTATCGAAAGTCCGGGATAGTTCGAGAAGCCCGAATTCGTTCGAATTCGAATAGTTCGGCTCGAACTCGGGTTCGAGTTTCAGTTCTAGTCCATCTCTATTTTTCACATGGGCACAAAATCATATGGTCTTTGTCATAGATGAATGACAAATAAGAATATAATTCTGTTGCTTTAATATTTGCATGTTTTTGTGCAGATAAAAAAATCTCCTTTTGTAACAGTTACAGAAATTTAACATTAAACAATTGCTGTACAGGTGTACGTGGGGTCTAATTTGCCTTGTTTAATGAATTTATACAAAATATTGTAAGCAGGTAATATCTCTTTTGATATGGCATTGCTTTCTTTCATTATCAAAGGCAATGAGTAATGAAACTGTACCCAAGGTTAATTTTCTTAAACCCACTCATTACCAATCAAGTTCTATCTTTTATTTTACAAGACTTGAGCTGACTTCATTATGGGGCTTTCTGTTAATTAAGATGTAGGATACAGTTTCCTTCAAAATTATAATTAACTGTGCAAATTAAAAATTATTACACTGAAATTTGGCAGGAGACCAAAAGAATTGGATAGCCATGAAATAATTCTGCTACAGTATCATTTCTACTAAATCCAAAGGAGTATTTTGAAACAGACATACAAAAACCTTTAGGATATTTTTGTTCAAATAATCAAACAAAATACAGTCATGGTTGTGTATTAGTCAGTCATAAAACCACAGACAAATAGGGAAATTCACCCAGGGCAGAACTCTCTCTGGGCAAATTTCCTGGAAGTGATTTAAAGGATTATATAAAAAGCCTTCCATCATACCTTCAAAATAAAACATAAATCACATCTCTAGATAAAATTTGAGAGAAGTTGTTGCTGGAAAGGTTCAGCAACATTACTTCCTGCTTAAACACTTCCTGTCTTTAGCCATGTGACTAGCTTGTAGTTATGTGACCAGCCTCAGCCTACATTAATAGGCTCCCCTTCTCAGTTGTCATTTTTTCTTCAGTTACTTCCTGATTTCCCCAGCATTAAGTCTTAACTGAGCATGCTTCTCCCCCAGGGCGGTTGGGCGGGGCAGAGGTCAGGTGATGTCACTTAACCTACTGGAAGCAGGAAGTTTGAAGATTCACCCCCATGTAATGTCTCACAGGCTCCAGCCAGAGATGTGATTGTCGGCTCATTTCAAAAGAAATACTGCAGGCTTTCATTTAACCCTAACCTTTTTTGAGACCACAGTTGCCCTTTAAAAGGGTCTGCGAGGCTCTGGGTGTAAGTATTTAACTATCAGCTGACGTCAAACACTTGCGATATTTCTGCAGCTGCCCTGGCCACACACCCATCTCCTCTTAAAATTGTGCATGTTCTTTACAATCTCGCACAAGAAGTGTCAGAGGAGGTGTTTTGGTGTGCAGCAGTCATTCTTTTTTAGTATGGATGGACCAAAACTCGAACTCGAACCCAAGTTCAAGATGGATTTTATGAGTTCACACAAACTCAGACTTTTTAAAACTCTCTGAATCGATTACCCTTGATTTAAGCGCTTCAAAACCCTTGAATGTGGCGTTATTGCTGAATTTGAAGGTTACCGAATGCCGCATTTGAGGGTTATGGTTGAATTTGAGGGTTAGCGAACGGCGATAACCCTTGAATGTTGTCATAACATTGGAATGCGCTGATAACCCTCGAATGTACCAGTCGCTAATCCTTGAATTCAGCCATAAGCCTTGAATGTTGCGTTCCCCTTCTGCTGCTTCTGTGCTCAGAAAAGGCACAGAAGCCAAGCAGAAGACAGCTGAGGGAACGAGGCTGATAAGTACATTTAGGAGCACATTTCAGAGTTGAAAACCTTTGTGAGGTCAAGGTTTTGGGGGCAATATGGCAGCAGGCAAAAGTTTGTTTGGGGCGTGGACAAATACATGTGTTACAGGTTTACGATAACGAAACGGAAAGTCCTTTTATTATCAAGAGATCGGTACAGAAGGTCCTAACTAATCTCATAGGGCCATTTCTGTATTCTTGCATGTCCTTGCTTGATTGAATCCCATACCTAGATTTTTAGCAGCCAAAAAATGGAATATTGTCAAAAATGGTTTCATTTTTATTTTTCAAATTGAGTTACGACTGTTTGCATTTTTGTATGAATGTATGTAAATGTAATTATTTTGAAAACTTGGTATTTAATGAATGTCTATCTGTGCTGGTGTTAAAATAAATACTGTATACTATACTATAATTATAAATACATTATAATACATATATATGTATTATAGTGGACCTTACATTAGGAGTCTTGAGTTGTTACAATTTTTATAAAATTAACAATAAAGTTAATATTTTATGGTTGGGCATTAGATCCTTCTATGTAAAATTACATTCCCGTTTTGTTCCATGTTCTTTCGATACCCACAAACCTTTCACAAGTTTATTTGAATATTTCAGGAGAAACTAGTTTCCATAGAGATTTGTAACTCATGATATGTGCATGTCATACAAAAGATTCTCAAACAAAGACAGCCTTTGTGTATTGAAAAATCCCAGTGTACAATATTTACAATCCTTTTTTTCTTAGAATAGGAAAATGTTAAATTTCATGCCTTTAACTGAGTAAAAAGTAGAAAATTCATATACTGCACTATACCCCAGTATATAATGTAAGGGTGACAGTGCAACCTTGATAGCTTTATCTGTAAATTTATCTGCCCCGTTTTCCTGCATCTGTCTCTGTAAAGTGTACTAACTTTAACAATACAAATATTTAAATTAAATTGATTGATATTGTCTGTCTTCTTATTTGCTTTGCCCTATGTGACTGCTAGCATATACGGGCTGAAGAGTAGTAGGTTAGAATAAAAAGGTAAAAGTTTAAATACAACCTTTATATTTGTCTTGAAAGGCCATATTATGTGCTACTAGTTTTAAAACTCAATAAGATTTTTATAGTGACTAAAGTGAGTGTGCATTTGAAATGTCATTCTGAGAAATATTTTTATTATTGTGCTTTAATGGTAGGAAAAATTATGTGTTTGTGCATGTGTCGGAGAGACAAATGCCCTGAGATCCAGGTGCATTTAATCAAGAAAATAGTACCAAAATCATGATTTTTTATTATGCCCCCAGATTCAGATAAATTTAATCAAAAAAGGACCAGGTTTAATTACATGTCCATTTAATGTGAATGGGTAAAAAATTTTTACCACAAAATCATGGATATGTTAACTTGGGAACACTTCCACAGATTTCTTCTTTTACAGGAAGCAGTGGATGTTGATGTTACATGTTGTGCTGAGGTCTGAAATAAAGTCCAGGTGTTCTTTGTGTTTATATTCTGAATAGTGGTTTAAGTGGAAGGAGCCATACCACTGACATCAGGTGACATCAGCCTTTAACTGTGCTAGTTCACATGCCTTGTGTTGTTGGATGTTGATGTTAGTTGAACATCAGCAACAACAGAACAACATCAATGATATACTGTACCATAAAAAGAAGCAATGGTACTTTATTATTTATAACACACTAGCAGAGTACCCAGCATTTGTTTCCCAATCAAAACATTGTTGGGCTCAGTTGTTTTTCAATGGGATGATCGCTTGATTCACGAACAGATGGTAGCTCCAAGGTCCTGTGTGTTTCTAATGTTTTAGACCCACAACTGTAAATCCTTTAACCGCACACAAATTTTAACAGACCCTCACTCGCTACCTTTCCTGAGCTGCACCAGCAACTTTCTAACCAAATCTGACCTGCGACCCATTCAAAATCACTGTGGTTTACCCAACCCCTACCTGGAAAATGGGTAAACCGCAGGTATCCAAACCAATGCAGGATTCTAGGCCAGATCTCATCCCCAATTAATGTTGGAGATTACTTAATTTACCAACAGATGACTGCACAAAGGTTAGATCTCAGTCCCAATTAACTTTGGCGATCACTCGATTCACCACCAGATGGCAGACTATGTTTTTTTCCAGGTCCTGAAACCTATGCATACCATTATTAAAATTGACTCAGTCATTTGGAATACACATATATGTGGTATATACACATCGGGAGATATATATACCTCCCAATGTGAAAACCATAGGTCTAATACTGGTATTGAAGAATTGTATGTAGCCAAGGACAGATTCACTTTTGTTATTTTTATGTCTCCTGACATAAGTTATAATACTATAATGTGACTTACTTACTACAATTAGATGGTCTTTGAAACATGTTAAAAAGCTGTTGCAAATTTCCCACAAGGTGGTAATAGATTGTGGACTATAACTTACACAGTTGGCATGACTCAATGGAGCACAGATGATGACACTTCTTCCACCCAAGGGATTATCATTATCAATAGTAAGAGTTCACTGGAAGTTCAGAATGTTGTAAATATTCAAGAACTTTCAATTATATTTTTAACACCATCTTTCCTTTGTTGTATACCACTTTGTACACCTTTGAATGAGAAAGTTCACCATAGCTACAGCATTTCTAATGGTCTTTACTATTTTTAGTTGTTACTTCTCAGCATCTTAAATGGATATCTTCTATATGTATCTTCTTATCCACAATTTTTACAGCCTTTTCAACATCCATTCTTTGCATCTGCATGGTGAAATGCTTCACTGTGAAATAAACAAACATTTTTTATATGGTTGTTAAGTGTTCTAATTTAAATGAATATATAATTGTAGTGATTCAAATTAAAATGTACTTATAATTACCTTTTGCATACTTTTCAACATTTGCAGAAAGGAAGGCGGGACATGGGTGGGCTAATAGACCTTCCCCCGACTCCACTAATAATCCACTCTGGGATGTTCAAGCAAAGACCTTACTCCATGCATTATGGGAAAAGGCTTGGTGGTGCAGTACAGTGGGACAAGAGCTTAACAAACAGACTATCCTACTAAAACCATAATGGTTGCTAGGTACAGTAAATGCTTCCTAAATATACAATGACCTGAATAAGTAAAAACCCATATAGAGGTATGTTTTCCAGTCATACCTTTGAAACTACATTTAGATCAGATACTGTATGTCACTTCTTCCAATCATATCTATGAAACTACATTTAGATCAGATACTGTATGTCACTTTCCTTATCGGCATCTCTTATACATCAACAGAAAATTTTTCAGTCTGCTGATAACCTTTCAGTAATACAGTATTTTATAAAAATTAGAGTACTTTGATACTTTTAATGAACAAACAGTTTATTTTAGTAGACAAGCTTTCGAGGGATCAACCCTCTTCCTCAGGTCAGAGCAGTACACAACCGCGGGACCCCTTAAGCCCCAAAGAGTCCTTGGGGCCGCAAGGGCACTTGTAAGTGCCTCAAGGGCCCGGGAGCAGGGGTCCTGGTTTGAGCTGCGGGACCCTTTAAGCCCCAAAGGTCCTTATCAGGGCCACAAGGGCATGCACATTGCGCTAAGTACAGTGTTGCAGCAAAGAGACCTAAAATTTCCGACGCACATCACAGCGGTAATGTTTTCCACCGCAGTGTTGGTTGCCTTTATAAATATAGCAAAAATAAAGTTTTTAATGTGGCGGTGTGCAGCGGTAATTTTTTGGCGATAATAACAGGCCTTTATAAATATGCCCCTAAATGTCTGGTTTTCTAATGTAATGGTAATCCAATCTTGAATTCTCAACCCAGTCTCAGATAGTTATCCCTCGTGATGTTTCCATAGAAAACACGTCACTGTGTGGTGATCAACATTTCTCAGGAAGAAAAGAAGGAAAATGGTATCCAAGTTTGTATAGGTTGCCACTCCGAGTAATTTAAATATGTTTACTATCTAGTCATTTCATCACCAGAGAAAAAGTGCTCTTGAACAGCGATCGTCACACGCAATTTAGTTGGTAACAACAAGGAATACTGGATTTCTAGTCTCCGCTTGACTTCAAGAAAAGTAGCGTGTCTCTTTTGCTATGGATAAATCTGAAAATATAGAAATATTAAGTAGCTATATTAGCATTGTTTAGTTGTATCTCTCCCTTTCCATGGGACAAATGAAGTATGTGGTCTCAGTCTCTTGTGTTTAGAAGTTTAGCAACCATCGGTCTTGGTCTAGCCCTAATTGGGGGTGGTTTTGCGGGCGCCCAGTGAGCTTGTTCTATCGTGAACATAAGTGATAAGTTGTCAGGGCCAAATTGGGTACACAGCCAGGTTTCCAGGTAGTTTTCAGGTCTACTGCAGACAGGTAGCGCACTCCCACCCCCTGCGACCGTGGGGGTGGGGGCAGATGGAAAAAGGGCCTGCCACAACAACAGCGGATAGTGCATATGAGAAA
This sequence comes from Hymenochirus boettgeri, assembly GCA_019447015.1. Classification (NCBI taxonomy): domain Eukaryota; kingdom Metazoa; phylum Chordata; class Amphibia; order Anura; family Pipidae; genus Hymenochirus; species Hymenochirus boettgeri. The sequence goes on from CM033471.1 coordinate 157,799,484, forward strand.
AACATATGTGCAATTAACTGTTTAAAAGATAGGACCCAAACTTCCGGAACCGAACTGGAAGTTTGGGTCCGGTCTTGTAAACAGCTGATCGTGTGTATGTTTCCTTCATACACACAATCAGCTGTTTAAATGGCATGTCCACCATTTCAAATGTAATTTTATATGTAATAGGGCACCTTCCCCCAGCCCCAACCGCATTATTAGATTTTTCAGAAAGTCCCCCGATAGTTACTTACCTTACCTCTTTCCCCTGCCGCACAATCCCGGCCCTCTGCTTGCATAGAACTGCAAGCAGGGGGCGGGACCGGCAGCCACGTTCCTGATTTGCTGAGAGGCAGCCAATCACGAACGCGGCTGCCGGCAGTAACTATCGGGGGAGTCTCTGGTAAATCTAATAATGCGGTTGGGGATGGGGGAAGGAGCCCTATCAAGTAGCAATGGGGTTTGTAGCTAGGGGGAGGGAGACCAAAACGGGATGGAGATGGAGGGGGAGATGGCTGCAGTGCGCATGTCAAACTTCTCCTGGAGGGGAGACAAGAGGCAGAGTTTTTTTTCCTTTGGGGGGGATTACAGGAGAACCCTTTGGATCTGGGATGTAAGGTAAGGATTTTTATTCACTACACAGTGGGGCCAGTAGTGGGGGGAATTATAGTTTTGGGGGTGGAGATGCCCTTTAAAAACAGCTGATCATGGACCTTAGTCCAGGGAGGGGGGTGGGTCAGTAATGCTCCTGCCCCTCAGATATCCCAATGAACCTTTGATTTTTCCTTCAAGATCTGTTCTCCAGGTTATCTGTTTTGTCTTACGGCTGTTGTACTTGTCTTACGGCTGTTGTACTTGTTATATATCCAGCAAAATATGGGGTATTTGGCTCTCTATTTTGTAAACACGTGTTTCACTCACCCTCTGCCTCAGGGTTTGTAGGTCTTGTTGATTCAAACTTATAACCATTTTTACCTCCAAAATTAAGTCCAGGAATGCCGTTTGAGAGGAAGATATTGCACCCAACAGTTTTGCTTGTAAATGTGGTAGGAAAATCTTTGCCACGCTGCTAGTTTCCATGTCCAATTTATTTTGCCTCTTTGTAGCTGCAGTGAGGTACTTAGTGAAAGAGGTAACCATCTTGGGCTAGGATTCTCTGGAACTTGGCGAGTCTCTCTGTGCTTTTTCAAACAGGTATAACATTAAGGCTCATTGGCTTAACTAAATAGGAGTAGGTTTAAAAGCCCCCAATGCAGAGGATTAATAACAGGGGTTATTGAAAGCCAGGAGAAAATCATGTAGGTATGCGTTCACTCCGCCATTTTACCACGTGTAACATCTGCTCCCCCTGTGGTTATGTGTAATTGTGTCCTAGTTTGGTGGACCGAGGAACATGCACCGTTTGAATGAAAGAGTATGTGCTTTTTCTTGGGTTTGGGGGCAGGTTTTTTGTGGATGGGTTGAGCTTGATGGACTGTTGACAAGATACTGCAGTCAAATTATTTTATACCCCCAAGAAATTATTTATTGGATGCTTTTACTATGTAAATTAAGTTTAATTTGGCAAAAGTGTTTTCAATTTAATGGACTCTGCACTGTCTTGCAGAAAATTGTAAGAATATCTTATCCAGATGTAGACTGTATGTGTACAGCCAGGACATTTATTGCTACAAGGTACAGTAGTTGATAAAATGTTGTTAGGAAAGAAGTAACTCAATATAGTTCTTATTACTCTTGTTATTGATTTTTTTCATTGTGAGAAAAATGAACAAATTCTGCCACATACATTCTATAACTGGAAAAGGAAACAGAACCTGTCACATAAGGACAGAGTAGCCAAATACCAATCAAATGTAAATCTACTATTAAAGCCTTATAAAACTATTTTTTAAGCTGAAACATTGAATGTCTTTGTTGTGCTTGCACAAATACACATGGGAGCCCCCATTTAATGGATCTTGAAATAATAATTGTAGTTGTTTTTTCAAAGTGCTATGATTTAGAGTTTTGTTTTCCATTTATAATCATTTTGGTTAAGACATACACTAAATTAATAACATTTTACTCACATAGTACTTAAATTAAGTACACTAATGCATACATTAAATGAGATCACACTTTTAGGTTGTAAAATGGCTGCCTCCAGTCATGCTGCTTGCTCTGCCCAGGCAGTAATCAGTAAAAAAAAGGATGTAGTGTGGCATGCACACAACACAATTTTAGTTGCAAATTGGTGCTTTTTATTGTGTTTTTGCTCCAATAAAAAGCACCAATTTGAAACTACAATTGTGTTGTGTACTAAGACCTCTCTACATGCTGCACTACATCCTTATTTAAATGTTCTGTACAGTATACGTTAGTTTAACAAACACTTGGAAATAGCTCTTTAAAAGACTTTAAATAATTCCCTAGAAATTAAAGAAACTCCAGGACTATGGGGCATATTTATAAACGATCACTATTTTCGTCATTTCACGCAGGACATCGCAATGAGAAATATCGCTATTCTCACCTTATTTATAAAAACCATCATTTTCACTTTCGCAGGAAAGTATTGGTGTGGCAATGTATGATGGTAATATCGCCTTATTCGTTGCGTTAGGTTTGGTATGGTGGCGGAAAGAGAAATTGCTCTTTAGCGTTATTTTTGTCATTTTTTAAATTTAATTCATTTAATTTGCTATTTATACAGTAAATAGCTGAAAATGCATCTTTTTGACACCTTTTCTTCTTTTTAAGGATTTTAGAACGTTCGGCAGGCCGGAGATTCCCGAAAACTGCCGCTCGCCTTTTCTAAAATCCGATTGGTTAATGTAAACCATGTAAACCAAGCATTGAAAAACTGACCAAGCAGAAACGGATTAGGGTTTTTTGCAAACCTATATAAAAAGGTGCACACCTCCACGGAGCTCAGAAGTCATCACAGTAGATGGCAGAAGAAGAAGAAAGAAGCGGCTAGCAACATCTGCTCCGCTGTTGGCCACAGAGAGCCTGTCTGGCATTGGCGACCTCACCATTGTCGCGTCGAATCAAGATGCCGGTAACAACGGCAGCATTGAGGCCACCAGCACCAGAGGTACCCCTGGCAGCTGCAGGGGTACTTCTTGGAGTCGGTGGCCTAAGTGGAGCTGGTGTCACCGGATGGAAAACACAAGACGCCGCCCAAGGGCTCTTTTAAGGCTGCGGGACCCCTTAAGCCCCAAAGGGCCCTTGTCAGGGCCGCAAAGGCACTTATAAGTGCCGGGGAGGGGAGTCCTGGTTCGAACTGCTGGACCCCTTAAGCCCCAAAGGGTCCTTATCAGGGCCACAAAGGCACTTATAAGTGCCGGGGAGGGGGGTCCCAGTTTGAGCTGTTGGACCTCTTAAGCCTCAAAGGGCCCTTGTCAGGGCCACAAAGTTCCTTGTAAGGACCCAGGAGAGGGTCCCGGTTTTGAGCTGTGGGACCCCCGAACGTCCGCCTGGGGGAAACTCTGGCCGTTCTGGGATTTTCAGAAGTGCCTGTTTGAGTTTTGCCGAATGTTCGAAAATCCTCGAACGTTCGAGGATTACCAAAAGCGGCATGTGGAAACCGGAAGTAGCTACGTCCAGTTTTTATGCTGTTCCCCGTGCACGGACGTGTTCCTCAGACCATCTCGCTGGTCCCAGGAGCCTGTAAGGTAAGTTTACACTGAAATATTTTGGAAAGTTAATTCGAACTTTCCAAACTATTTACCCCCCATTGACTTTAATGGGTCCGTTTTCAGACTTTCAAACTTTTTTAGAAGTTCGAAAGTTCAAAATCGGACCGAACTTTCGAAAGTTCGTCCATCTCTACTTATGTGTTTTTGCCACCTTAGACTTGGAGAATCTAAATAGCTGAACTTAACAAATAAAACCCTTTTTGCTATTTTATAAATATGCTTGAGTTGTTACCGCAGCGATATATGGCAAAAAGTTGTGGTAATGACATTTCGCCACTGGTTATAACTGCTTTATAAATAGCAAAACGTCCAAATATGGCAAAAAGGCGGTAATAACGGAGGCAAAAAGTTTAACAAACATTTATAAATATGCCCCTATTTTCATGGTTCCCCTGATCAGTAACAGGGAGATTTAATAAAAGTTATTATTGTAAAAAATGGTGCTAATTTTGCTAACATCTGATTGGTTGGGGCAAAATTAGCTCCATTTCTAACAATAAACAGGGCTATGTACCAACAGACATTATCGGCTATTTTTGTCTTACAGTCACGTTAACCAATGTACCAAGCGTTAACGTGACTTTAAGACAGAAATAACGGCAGTTGCGTCGTTATTCAAATTGTGTGTCACACAACTGCTGCAACTAATGTACTAAGTTGATAACAGGTTTTTAGGACGCAATCTATAACACCAGCAGATAGCTGGCATTAAAGATTCGCAAAAGGAAAACTCCATTTGCAATGCACTGAGAGACACTATCAGCTCAGTGCATTGCCTAAAGGGGGCAATAGAGAGTGATGGTGACTCATTACATAGCCCCTAAAAACTTTTATTGAACAACCCTGTATGTTGTTATCAACTATTTCAGTAGTTAATATTGTTAATGTTAATATTTCATTATTCTTTTTTAAAATGATCTTGATCCCCGACAGAAAGTCAAGACAAACCTTTTCTTCAACTTTTCCAACCATTTTTCAAGAATACAGTCATTCTAATTTGAGTTATTTTGCTATATTGCACCTTGTAGTAATTAAAGGAGATTGATGCATGCTTATTGCACATGCAATATGACAAACACTGCCTAGCTATAGGTGTAACATTTACAATTCAGAAACTGCTGGAGGACAGCAGCATTGACATTGTATTTGATTTTAAATTGACTTGTTATGTTGGGAAGCTACCACTGGTGGGAGCAATATTTATATGTGATGTGTTGTATTTTACCACTAGATGTCACTGTGTACAGTGAGTACAATGAACTGTAACACTTTACAAAGGCCTGTGTGCCAAAACGTTGTGTTGTTGCTGTGTCTGCACTAATAAATGGGAGTACCCCAATTTGCATTCTAAAGGACTGGACAGCCTTCAATGTTTGTTTAACTTGATGTGAATACTGGCAGTAAGGTGGCCAGGGAGGAGTTGGATGCTTGGTGGGTACCCTAATTGCTTGTTCCTATTGACATTGTATTTATAACATATTGTGTTTTTTTTTGTAGTACTAGTCAGCATAGTTAGAAAATATATGCAAGTAATTATTTTTATGAGCAAAGCAATTATACTGTAATAAATAGAACAATACATCTCTTATGATAATCCATATCTAACTGTCTAACTCTTGCTTGAATGTGGTCCTTTATATATGATGATGAATCATAGCATGTGGGAACAACTGGGATCTGAACGAATTTCCATTTCCATGCTGTATTACCCAGCTTTCATTATTGCTAAAGGAACATATTCATTTATTTGCACAAGAAACTCAATTTAGACAGAGAGGCAGAAAGCAGCTTGGATTTCAGATGTCACAAAGTTGCTGAGATTCTTGGCAGTTCAGTTTGTAAAGTTTTTATTATTTTTTTCATTTTATCCTCCGGTACTACATCTGTTTTGTGTGATCTTAAAAAAAATTCTATTTTCATATACAGCTCATTTAATTTTCATATCTAAAATACTGCCAACAAAGGTACAATATGTATTCTATGTTGAATAACTACAGTGTGTAGCACATATACCAAAACATCAAGAGTTATAACAAAGAGTGATTATAAATAGTCATTTAGAAGATTGATGGGCTATTACACTGAATAAAAGAAAGTCAAATATTTGAGTTCATTAGCCATACTAGAAAATTCTATTAATTACAGTTCAGAAATATCTGTTCTTTAATGGGTCATGTATTTTAAGGAAAGGGGAAATAAAGAAAAACAACCTGGGCTTGAAATGAAGTGCATTATGCACCAGCTCTAAGCGACTTTAAGTCACAAAACAACAAAACATATTTAAATTATATTATTGTATAGCAAATTTTAATTAATATTTTCACTGTTAAGATTTGTACCCTATCACAAACTTTGCGAAACAATGTTCCGGATTTACAGGGAGGCAGTACTTTTTGGAGTTTAGTTTGCGCTAACTGATTCAATATCAGTTAATAGTAATAAATGTGGATATGCATGGACCTTACAGTGTTCTGTTTGCAACAATAGTAGGAAAAAGTATTGCAAACTCATCCCTTTAAGGGGAAAATGTACCCCTTTTGCTGAGTAAATGCAATAACAGGTTGGCGATAACATAGCGAAATGGCATTAAAAAGTTGCACGAAATCCAGAGCAAACCTGTGATTAAATTTGCTGCACCAGATGCACAGGTGTCTTTTGTGATACCTGCAACTATTAAATGGGCTGCAGCTCTGGGTAAATGAGTCCAAATATGTTTAAATGTGGGTTCACATAAAATCTGTATACTGCCTAGCTAACATGAAGATAATTTAGATACATACTCCAGATGGCTCTGTTTTGTTTATAAATATACAGTAAGCATCTACGGTAAATAATTAATTGGAACATTAATCATGCAGCTTTAGTGTACAAAGTAATGAGTTGGTAACCCTAGGTATGCAAATAGAAATTAATCAGCCATGTAGAATACATATTATATCCTCTAGGAACCCAGGTATAAGCAAAAAACATTATGAATTTCAAATTAAGCACCTTTAAGATTTAAATATGATGGAGCTGTAAAGTATTTAGATTTGCACTGCACAACTGTATAAAAAGGAATACTGCTTACATTAGGCATAAAAGATGATTTTCTGATAATCATGGAAATGTGTATGTTCATAGGGCAAATACATTTATGTGGGGCTAACTGGGAGAAATGAAACACCTATTACAAACCTATGGCTGCCCCTCGGGTGCTTGTGTTGAACCCTTTTCAGCATTTAAGCAGTAACCATAGACTGTCATTTGGTGCTTCATTAGAATTTCACTTGCAGTACATTGAGTACCACATGAAATCAAATACACGTTCCCAGCCTTAAAGTGTTTTCAGAGAAACAGAGCACATTTATTTTTCAAACATTTCTTTGTTATAATTGACTTGTATGCCACTTCTCTAGACCAAACTAGTTTCTGGTCGACAAACGGCACTAAAGAAAAAAAATGGATGGAAATCGAAACACAAATAGTAGCACCAAACTCAATAACAAAGTTACAAAACCATCACAAACTAAATAATACCAAACAAATACATAACTATACAAACAGCTATAACTAATTGGAAAGACATAAGTAAAAATAATAACTTATTATGCCCCCTATTCCCATAAATCCTTATCTGCACTTTACAATTATGCGTACCAAACCCTAAGATAAAAACTGGGAAGCAACTGGTATGGACAACCTCTCAGACCTATTCCAAAATGATATCCACATCTCCATCAATATAATTACCCACAAATATAAAAATGCCAACACCGAATTTTCTACAATACAACCAGATTACAAGAAAAAATGCTTTTTTTAACAACAACACAATATTGAAACCATGATACATCCTATAACTGAAAAATGAGTGGACTCAGAAAATACAAATAAAACTAGAGATGTAATGTGAGTTCGAATAGAACCCGGTTTTGAGTCGAAACTTTTGGAACTCCCGTATTTCACGGAACCCGGAATTTCCGAATTCATCGAAAAATTATTTCCAAAATCATCGAAATCGAAAATAGACGATTATCGAAACTGAAAATCGAAACTGTGAAACAAAAGTAATGATCGATTTCAGTAACCCTCGAATTTGTAATATCGGTAACCCTCGAAAGTAGCGCTTGATTTCGGGAACCCTCGAAAATAGAATGCGGAAGCTCGAAAAACAGCCCGATCGTGAGGAAAAATAGTTATAAAATAAGTTTTGGTTATATTTACGGGATCCCAGACCATTCCCTAGGTCTCTGTGTCATTTACAGTAACCTACTATTACTATTTGTCCCTCAAAATGGACAGAAACTTTAAAAAAAAATTCTCTCATAGACTTCTATAGGTTCTGTTCGAAATTTTAGAAAATTCGGAAACTGAACGAAACTCAACTGTTTCGAACATCTCTAAATAAAACAATTACATATTTCTGGGGTGTGTGGACTAACAACACACCGAGATGGCCTCCTGTTAGGATAGCTCTGGGACCAAAGCTTCCTAAAAAATATTTGGATGAATAAATCTCCAACTAAAAACCATCCAAAGGAGCACCACAACACAATGGCACCTCCCAAGAGACAACAAGAACATAAAAGCAATTTAGTGGGATACTTTTCCAAAACAGATGCATCAGGCCTTCCCCAAGATGGCGCCTGCCAGAAGTGCCAGTCTCCAGACCGGGAACCCCCAAAACCCCCAAGGTCACACTCCTAACTGATCGTACGACCAAGATCGAGACCTCACAAACGCAAATAATCTGATATTGCTGAGAGGCAGCCAATCATGAACGTGGCTGCCGGCTGCACAGAAAGCTGGGGGAGAGAGGTAAGGTAAGTAGAGTTTAAGGGACTTTCTGGAAAATCTTTTACATAGTGGTTGGGGCTGGGGGAAGGAACCCTACTATGTGGCAAAAGTTCTTTACACTCGGGGGAGGGAGGGCAAAACGGGAGGGAGAGGGAGGGGGAGGGCTGCAGTGAGCATGCCAAATTTCTCCCGGAGAGGAGACAGGAGGCAGAGACCTATATGGACTCTGCTAGGCTCCTGGTGGCCAGTTTTTAGGACTTTGGGGGGGCATTAATGGATAACCATTTGGATCTGGGATGTAAGGTAAGGATTTTATTACACTACAGAGTGGGGCCAGTATGGGGTTAAGTTATAGTTTTGGGGGTGGACATGCCCTTTAAACTATCAAGAAATAATAATATACCGGGGACCTGTATTATTATAATAAACAACTGAAAAGAAAGTAAATGCAGAAAAATTGTTTAGTTAAATAGATCTTACTACCTTTTTTCAAAAATGTGATATGTTATATGACATGTTTAAGAATTAGACTACTGAGAAATAATAATATATCAGCAATCTACTTTACATTATTCAACTGAAAAGTACGTTTAAATAGAAAAACAGTTCATATAAATATATGAGATTACCTGCTCTCAAGAATGTGTTATGTTATATAATATGTTCAGGGAATAGTCTACTCAGAAACATAAACATATTAGAGATGTAAATATTATTACTTAACCAAAATGTATGATTATGCAGGTAAAATGTTGTTTGAAATATATGTTATTACCCATTTTACCCCTCTCCATAAGAGAATTACAAACTAACCCACCCCTTTCCAGGCTATCCTGCAAGCACAATAACCAAAACATTGAGCAACAAGAACCACTAATACTACCTCAGCAACAATATGAAAAGAAATACTCAATGAGAAAATAACCAAACAACGAAGAAATAGAACAATGACAAACTAAACATATGCAAACCCAATACTGTAAACACAACACAAACAAAAAAAGAGGAAAACAGGAGTAACCAACACATAAAGACAGAAAGGAGAATTCTCCCAACCAATCCAGCTACATAACTCTTCAAGTACACATAACAAATGGAAGGGGGCACGTTATTTCCCCCCCCAAAACGTTGTTAGGTGTTTTCTGGTCAATAATAAAAGTTATTTAATTTCTTTGGAGTGAGACCCTCGATTTTGCCTTTTTTCCAAATCTGAAAGGACCCTCACTTCCTAACTAAAACACAAAACCAAAACACCAGTTCCTCGCATTTTAACTATCTATTACACTTCAACCTTAAAACTAAACCCAAAGCATAGGTTGAACACACCCCACCACAATAGCAGGGAAAAAATCACTTCTCACATAACTTATTTGGGTCCAAACAGACTCTCATATACGCCTCTCCCAACCCTAATCCTTCCCCTTACTTCCCCCCTTTCTCTCTAACTCTCTACTTCCTCTCCTTTCTATTCTTTTCTTCTCTCTCCCCCCCCCTCCCCATACCCTCAAACCCTCTCATCCTCACAAAAAATGACAAACACCACACTATCTTTCAAATCCCCACACCTCAAACTAATATCCCAGAACACCAAAGGACTAAACAACCCTAGAAAATGTAAAATAGCCCTAGAAAACAGCTAAAACAGACATACAGGGTTATTCAATAAGGGTTCTTATCATTAAAAATGGTGCTAAATTTGCCCTGATCAATCAGATGTTAGCTTTCAAATTTTAAATAATATCCAATTGGTTGGGGCAAAATTAGCACCATTTTTAATGATAAGAACTTTTATTGAATCTCCCTGATAGTGTTTCTACAGGAAACCCATTTTCTAAAAAAAAACAACAACCAAAGTTTCTCAGCAAAAAATACACAGCCCATTACATAGCATCTAACACCACAAAAATAAGCAGAGTAGCCATCCTCTTTCATAGTCGAATCATATTCCAAGAACTAAATTGCATAAGAGACCCTAACGGACGCTATCTGATAATCACAGGATATATTAACAAAACTAACACTGCTAAACCTATATGCCCCAAACACCAACCAAAACCCTTTCTTTAGGGAAATAGAAGATATCCTCCTCACACAAGACATAAGCCATTTGATAGTAGGGGGATATATAAATTCAACACCAGACCCAAAAGTGGACAGATCCAAACCCTCCTCATCCTCTAACCCAACTACATCTGCAAAACTACTATGCCACTTTATTAACACATCCAATCTATGGGTACAGCACGAGCAACACAGTCAAGGTTTATAGCCACACACTTGAATTCAAGAAACTTTTCAGGCTACAATCACACTCCACCCGTCCTCAGTGGTAAATGCTCCAGCAATGCAAAGAAATAATATGTGTGAGAGCCTCCAGCAGGATTATACTGCAAAAATTCTTTATTCATGCAACGTGTTTTGGAGCAACACCGCTCCTTTATCAAGCATACCAATAAAAAAGGGATATCTCCTCTATAAAGGTTACAACAAACCAACCCCCACATACTGATTGGTGCATCAATTAACAAATTCTCAGTCTCCTACGTCTAAAGGCCTATTGGATATTTAAGCTACGAACCATAAGTCCGGAGGGACTTAATAGGGACTGGGAATTGAACTGTGTTTTGGATAATTAACTCTACAATCATGTATCCGCCTTGTTAGCAGTACTGAGTGCTTTGTTAATTTATTTGTTGATATATTCACTACTTATTTATTTACTTATTTATCTTAGTACTATTACTATTCTCAGTTCTGGCATTCCTATCTGTGGAAGTATTTACTGAATAATTTAATAACCTAGTTTTGCTTCTATGTTAACCGTATATACACTCTTTATATTGGTATATGTAACAAGGTATTAATACTTGTGAATATATGCTATAAATATGATTATAAATATGATTATATCTTTTTAAGAATGGTACCCCGTTATATACATGCTCATACTCTAGTTCCTGTTTATCGATCTTACAGGTCTGGCGTCCATCGTCTGATTTAACATTTATTGGGTTTGGATCTACATTCTTCTGTATTCTCTGCAGTATATATGCTTCTATGTGTTACCAGACTGTCTGTATTTCAGGATATCTGAATTTTACAGTGTAACTTGTAATGTGTTCAATATGATTAGTTGCAACTGTTATTTTACTGTTTTTGCTTTTCCTGTTATACTTACACTTTTTTGTTTTTAAAGTTTGTTTTATTATGCAGCTGTGTCTCTTGAACTAGATGTTTCACATTTTCTTATGTTGTCTGTATGTCACAGCTCATTTACGCTGTGTCATTTTTTCTATTTTTCTTCTATTGTTCTGTCTATCTCTTTCATCCGTCTATGTTTTGGTTTGGGACCAACCCATGAAACGCATCAGGCGGGTGGGCCTCTCTTTGTCCCTTGCCCTGCTGCTTGTATGTTTGTCATCTCTGAAGTGTTTTAATGTAAAGAATAAAATTGGACTATTTTTAACTTCTACACCCCAGAGTAGTGCTCTTCCTTTACAATCATTAATATAACAGTGGACTTTGAATCTGCATCTAGCATATGACAAAGAAAAGAAGCAATACTTTGTTTTTAAAAGTTTTATTGTTAACTTAACTGTATCAATTTTTAAACTTTTACTGATTTTTAAGATCAAAATGTTCACACATTGTCATTATGAGACTGAAACAGATAACACTGAGAATTTGTTAATTGATGCAGCAATCAGTATGTGGGGGTTGGTTTGTTGTAACCTTTATAGAGGAGCTAGCACTTGTTTATTTGTATGCTTGATAAAGGAGTGTTGTTGCTCCAAAACATGTTGCAAGAATAAAGAATTTTTGCAGTATAATTCTGATGGAGGCCCTCACACATATTATTTCTTTGCATTGCTAGAGTACAGCACGACTCAACAAAGGAATACACATTCTACTCTAACCCGCATGACACGTACTCCAGAATAGATCTCTTCTTAACACACTCCTTGCTCCCCCAGCTAACTAAGACTGACATCTCCCCAATTACGTGGTCTGACCATGATTACTTATCAATCGCACTATTCAACTTATTTAACAGATCCCCTACATATACATGGAGACTGAACGAATCCCTTCTATCTGATACTTCAATAACACAACAAATCTAACAAGACCTGAAACACTACTTTACAGGAAATACCTTATCACAAACTGTCACATCATTGACATCTACAGCCCACAAAACGGTTATCAGAGATTTATTCATTCATATAGCTCACAAAAGAAAAGCAATATCCAATCATATTTCAAAGCTCACATCAACAACCTCATAACAAACATAAAAGACCTAGAGAAACAACACGCAAAAACATAGTCTTCTACAACCCTACAATCCCTAACCTCCCTTAGGGAAGAACTAAAACTCTTCCTCAATAATTTAGGAGAAAAAGCCCTGAAACTCACCAAAAGAAAATTCTACAAAAAAGCAAGCAAAGCAGACACCCTATTAGCCAGAAAACTTAATGCCAGACTATCACAAAACAAATTACACCCTCTATCGATCCTTATACAATGGCTCAACAAAACAAAAAAACAGGACAAACACTACAACTTCTCACCAAAAAATACCTGACTACTACCCCCCCTTCCAACCATTACCAAAATAGAAAAAAACTTCTTAAACTCACCCATTACAACAATCAAAAGATCTTAGCTATCAGATTAAACCACATCCTCCCAACTCTAATACATAGCATCAGACAACAGATAACATACACCGCATCTTACAACAATTATACTAGATGCCGAAAAGGCATTTGTTGGATATCCTGGACATATATGAGTCAAAAAAGCTTTGGAATAGATGGAACATTCCATACGGCAATTTTCAGCATGTACACTTCTCCAACTGCTAAAGTAAACAATATGGGATATTACTCAAATCCATTTCCAATACTAAACTGTACCAGATAGGGCTGTCCCCTATCACCCCTCCTCTTCGCCCTATGCATTGAACCCCTAGCTGCCAATATAAGAGCACACCATAATATCAAAGGATTAAAAAAAGGAGACAATGAATACAAAATAGCCTTATTCGCAGATGACAACTTTATCAAACTAACTAAACCCCAGACTTCTCTCCCCTATCTCTTTCAAGAACTCTCAAAGTTTACGAAATATCCGGATTCGAAATCAACCTTGACAAATCTATAGCCCTACCAATAGGGCTGACCCCTAATGACAGAAAAATGCTAAAAGCCAACATTCCATTTCGATGTCACCCAACTTCATTCACATATTTAGGAATACAGATCTGCGCCAACCCAACACTACTATATAATCTTAACTATACAAAACTGATCCAACAACTTAAGAACCAATTAAAACAGTGCACACCATACAACATATCACTCTTTAGAAGGATATATTCAGCAAAAATGATCACCCTCCCAAGGATACTTTACCTATTTAGAACACTCCCCATACCAGTCCCAGACCTCAAATCTCTCCAAACAGCAATTTGTACATTTATATGGAAAGGAAAAACACCTAGAATATATGAATCAATACTCCAATGCCAAAAACCACAGGGTGGACTGTCACTACCATCCCTAAAACAATACTATTAAGCGGCCTCCTTAGCACAAATAATTATCTTGCACTCCCCAGACCCAAACATAAGATGTTTTGGATAAGAACTAGAATCGGTACTAATCTTCCCTACTACTATCTCAAACGTACTATGGATCTCAACCCAAAAAGAAAACACAACATCCCATACAGAGAATCCATACATCCGACACTCAATAACTATGTGGCAAAACAATTGAACCCCAGAGGTACGTGTGCTGATGATTTTGCAACATTGTGTTAGTGGAGTACACACCCAAACTGTGCACTGTGCAAGGAGGAGAAGTGATAGTTTATAACAACAGAATGTCAGCTTTTTCGTACACAGAACAAGAAGTAACAAGAATTGTTAATGCTATCTCTAGCCAAAGAGATTTCCTCACCCAAAAGGATGCATTGGGTACACTGTGTGAGTTGGAGAGAGAAAATAAGCATTATATTGCTATGGAATTACATCTTAAAACTCTTGCTGAGTATTATAAACTGGAGCAGGTTCCACGTGGCCTAGTATCCTATATCAGGCAGAGATTGTTCTGTTATGACCACGAATTCGTACAAAAATGGGAATCCATTTTTAAAAAATGTTCCCTAGATCTGAAACTGTTGCTAATGGAATGGATTCAAAAGGAACTGTCAATAATAAATGTAAAGTGAAAGCTAAACTTGATACAGAATATCGGGGTATTGAAGCTGCAGACAGAATACAAAGCAATCTAAAGAAATAGATCAATTGGATTATTTCCGAATAGCAGTTGAAAGCCGTAAGAGATGCAAATTCACGTGATAGCCAGGATTACCTGAACGGGACACCGACACTGACACGTAATGTGCAGAGACGCCGGAGGCCCTACTGCCAACGGGATACAGCGGATTCCTTTGGGGGAGAGAGTGATTCCTTCAGTTCTGGGTCCAGTTTTTTAGACCTCAGCCAGAAGTCACAGGAGCCCGAAAGAAAAGAAGGAGCAGCAAGCGACACAGGAGGCAGTATGAGAGATGGAGGAATGCGAGATACAGGAGTCGCTGGTGGTAAATATATTCACATATACGCTGAATGACACTGAAAAGCGGGTCCTCCAGAAAGGTTTGACTTTTTGCCCCTCGGCCATACCTGAGTTTTTTGTAGTGGATTGTGAACTGCAAAAGTTATTTAGAAATATCAAGTTAAAGGTTTTTTTTGGAATTAATGAATGTGAAAAAGTATCTGATTGGGATTATGATAACGTATTTAGATTTAGGTTTCTATACATCCAGTGATTTTACTCCTAAAAAAATGTACCACAGTGTATTAATGTGTATACCAAAGCAGTGTGTAATGAGGAAAACATTTTGGAGGAAAGGTATAGGAGAGGAGAATTAATGGAAAATCAAAAAAATTTAACTTACCGTATATGAAAAAAAGGCACTTGAAATCTAAAAAGGAATAAAAATGTGGTCATTAAACCTGCAGACAAGGATGAAGCGGTGGTGTTCCTGGGTAAACAACAGTTAATGCAGATGACTGAAATGATGCTAAAAAATACCAAAGTATATGGGCCCTTCATGGTAATCCCTTGATTAATATTATAAAGGAGTAAAAAAGAAATTTTTATCGATGCCCTAGAAAAGCAAATTATTGATGGCCCATTACTACAATTTCTACTTCCAGAACATATACGCCCTACCCAAAATTCACAAGAATTTGCAAGCCCCCCCAGGACGACCTACAGTGGTGGGAGTGGGCTCAATTTTTAGTCTTGCAGCTAAATTACAAAATACTTAGACCACATATAGAAAATCATACATCTTTTATTTTAGATACAAGTGATTTTTTGAGGAAAATTAAAGGTAGAGTCTTTAAAGGGGAGAAAGTCTACATTCTCTCTATGGATATAGAGAGCTTATATACAAATATACCACATGAAGGAGATTTCATGGCAGTGGAAAAATGCATATTACAAGACTCATCTTTGGATGGTACACAATGTAATCTGAATATGAAATTGTTAAATGTGGTATTAAAAAGTAATAATTTCCTATTTTCAGGATACCTATTATGAAAAAACAGCTATACGGGACTGCCATGGGTTCTAATGTAGCTCCCACATACGCGAACATTTATGTCAATGAAGTCAAGCAACAGCATGTTTACACTAATAGTGACTTCAAAAATCACTGCAAAATTTGGTATCGTTATATAGACGATGTGTTCGCGGTGTGGGAGGGCCCGTATGAGACTTTCCATGAGAGTCTAAATAGTACTGGTATTTTAAAGTTTACCATGGAGGTAGACAAAAGATCTATTTCCTTTTTGGATAACAAAGTGACTCTTGAATCAGGAAAATTGCTCACGGGTCTGCACATCCTAGACATGTGAAATGGGCAATACCCAAATCACAATTTAGATTATGACAGATGAAGGTATGTTAGACCAATGGTTGGATGAAATGGAACGTAAGTTCAAAAAGAGCACACTCATGTGAAAAGTAAAGCAAATAAAAATAAAAATTAAAGAGTGGTTTTTACAACCAGATATAATAATCTGACACAGAAAACAGTCAAGGTGTTTAAAAAACACTGGACAATTCTGAGTGCAAATAGGCCTGGAATTGAATCATTTGAGGAACCCCCTTTGATTTTTTTATAAAAAATCTAGTTCAATTAAGGACCAACTGGTGAGAGCAGATTTGGGTCCTAAACAAGATAATATACAAACTACTTTGACAGGCAATAAGAGAGTGGGCACTTTTCCATGTTTGGGTTGCTCACATTGTAAAAACTGCATAAAAGGGGATATTATTTATTACCCTACAAAGGGTATAAGGTATAAAATAAGAGGATACCACCTCAAATATAGTGTATGCACTAAAGTACCCTTGTGGAAAAATCTATGTGGGCCAAACATCAAGAGAATTAAAAGTCTGTTTGAATGAGCACAAACGTGGCACTAAAAATAAAAATTATACCAATCCAATGGCAGAGCATTTTGAAAATGAAGGACACTTACAGGGTTATTCAATAAAAGTTCTTATCGTTAAAAATGGTGCTAATTTTGCCCCAACCAATCAGATGTTAGATTTCAAATGTTAAATATTATCTGATTGGTTGGGGCAAAATTAGCACCATTTTAAACGATAAGAACTTTTATTGAATCTCCCTGAAAGTCTCACAATTCAGATCCCAGGTGTTAGAATTTGTTCCCAAGAAAAGGAGAGGGGTGACAGAAAGAGAGATATACTGATTTGTGAAGCAAGATGGATAGTCTCCAACCAAAAGGTCTTAATAAAGAGTATAATGTGAGGTCTTTGGCTTAATGTGTTTTTAATTGTACATTGTGTATATATTTTTAAATTGGTTACTTTGTTGCACTGTCTAACCAGTAGAGGGCATACAATGAAATGATATAAAAGGAAGTATGTACATTGTGTTCTTGTTGGCTTGACAACAGGACCCAGGTTGTGTTCTGTGTTCTGATGTAAAAATGAGCCATTGATAGTGGCAGAAAATGCAATATGTTTTAACAAAGTTTAAATAAATTATACATTTTAATGAGTGCTGCTCAATTGACATTTTTTCTAAACAGTAGTTAAAACCTACAAACTAACTTCAAACCCCTCACTAATGACTCCTCTGTTCCAAAACCCAGACTTCCCTCCAGGGCTAAACACCCATTCGTGGAAACAATGGCAGGACAAAAATATCACAAGAACAATTCACCTTATTAATGCTTAAAAACTAATGACATGGGAAACAGCCCAAACTATACTAAAGCTACCAGAAATGGTTCCGCTTCACACAAGTTAAACACTTCTTACGTAAACTTCTACAAGACCCACATCCCCAAGAAATCACCCCTTTAGAAGAATCATGTTTAAAAAAAACAGCAGGCCCCAAATTAATCTCACAGATCTAATAATGCCAAATACCAAGACAAGACATCCCACATGCTCTTTTGGGAAAACATACTTCAACAAGAATTAAATCAAGACACATGGATAACTATCTGCTCAGCTACTAGATGCTTAATAGCGTCATCATGGAAACAAGATACGTCACACAAACTCATCAAAAAAAATTGGTGGATATACCAAAACGAAAGCTTGACACAGTCAATCAGAGGATCAACAAAAACATTCAACACAATATGTACCCCATGGATATGAAAAATGGGACACTCACCCCCCCGATCAACCAATAGCAACCAAGTAAAAACCTGCTGTCCTTCCTCCCATACCCCCCCCTTATTTTTTCCTTCTCTTTCTACCTTCCTTTCCATTCTTCCTCTTCTCTTAACCTTTACCTCAAACTTCCCCCACTCCCCTCTACCCTTGCAAAAAATCTACATATGCCTCTTCAGTAACCAGATGAGGAAAACTAACAAGAGAAAAACTAATGAGAGAAAAACACCTCACACTCAACAATTCTTACCCACGCCCGTAATTACAGTAAAAACAACCAACAATATTAAGGAAACTGGAAAAGGGTAACTCATTGTCAAATGAATAATGCATATACTAACAACCTACTAACAAACATGTAAAAAAATACCTTCTTGTATCTAACAATGTACATTATCCAGACTGAACATGACGTTAATGTTATTGTAATTAAAGATCAAATAATTAATAAAAATTAAAAACAAAAAACACTTACTTATTTCTATCTAAATCTACATGAAAAGAACAATTGGACTGAGCTATAATGTTTCTCTTACTGGGAAAAATATTTACACATATAATTCCTACTAGAACAATGGGAAACAGCAGTTACAGATACTATAGAACCTCAGAACTCACCTCCAAATGGTTTCCAAATAAATCCAATAGATGCTGAAAAAATTGCTCTGCCATCAGCACTTTACTTCATATTTTAAACATTCCAATTCCTAAACTCAAACTTTGACACCCAGTATTGGATATAATGTGGGTTTATACTGGCTGCCTCACCCTTATTGTCTTACAGCTGCAGTCGCAAATTTGCATACACACTATAAAGTATCACAATATACTGTGCGGTTTCGGTATTTTGCCCCACGGTTTTTAATATATGACCATGATGCAAACTACAGGTAGCATTCTAAACTACTGGTTGTACTTTACAATTTGCAATACCATGCCTTTATAAATATGGCAACTATACTTATATATATAAGTATCTTAAAAAAAATAATTGTAAAGTCCCTTCCAGATGGAGGTACAAAATCCTATTCTATCTCTCTGGGTAGTTAGTATTATGAGTGGTGAGCTGTCAAAGTTCCATTCATACAGGGGATGACTAGCTCTCCTAATATTCAATATAGGAGACAAAGTCATGCTGTAGACATAACTCAAAAAGTGATAAGCTATCAGACCCCAAATCAGCCTAACAATGACAGCTCACCATTCATACTAACACTCACCCAAGGGAAGTACTGTATGAATAGGGAGTTTAAAACATTTCCAGGGGCTAAGTCGACATTTAAATTTAGACTGCTACATAAAGCACTACTTACAGACCACATCTTGTGAGTCCCAATGTGCGTCAGGATAGATTATGTTTTTTAAATACAATATATATATATATATATATATATATATATATACTGTATATATATTGTGCAGAAATTTTAGGCATTGATCCAACACCCTGGATCACTAGATTTCTCTTTTTTAAGCTATGCAGATACTGTTGCCAGTTTTGTTAGTGTGTATGCATTTATTAGCGAGCTTAATTTTGTGCATGAATGTCATTAACATATTAATTGTGCCTTGAAGCCAATCACGATGTGACATAGATTCTAATTTCTAACAAACAGATTTATTAAATGGATTTTAGGGTATTTTTCTTAAAATTATTAGATGTAATCCTAAATTACATTTTTATGATTATAATACTTTATATTAGACCCATTATAGTGTCTGGAGTGTTATCCTTTTGTGATATAGATCATTTTAAGGAAACCTTTACCCTAAAACATATCTTGATTGATACACAAAAAACTATTAATTAAAATGGCATATAACTTGTCTATGTAATTTTTAGCTAAAGATATACTTGTTTTACTCATTTTACTAAAAAAAAAAACTCCAGTTACTTTCAGCTTTACTATTTGATTTTGTACAGTACAAGGACATAGAGTACAAAGTAGCTGAATTTTTCCTTTTGTTTCTGGGTGAACTATTACTAGGAACCATTACTGCACTACTCACTCCTCTACTGGCTAAGTCCAAATCAACCTCTTGTGCTGCCTATCTGCCAGTCTCCTGTGGCCTACTGCATGGGCATTAAAGGGATCAAGGTCTCTATCCCAGAGATCAATTGCTCTAGAGATCAGTTGTTTCATGCATAGTTTACAAGGCATAGCATAGTAGGATTGTGCTGGACAATGATATTCCAAAATTAATACACTCATATTGGTCCAAACAATTTACACAGTTGTATCATCTTGGCTCTTTTTGTTATACATGATTAATTCTGGTGGCAAGTTTAGGTTTAATGGGCAACTGTGGTCTCAAAACAAGTGAGGGTTAAATGAAAGCCTGCAGTATTTCCTAGTATTTCCAACAATCACATCTTTGGCTGGAGTCTGTGAGAAATTACATTGGGGTGAATGTTGAAACTTCCTGCTTCCAGTAGGCTGAGTGACATCACATGACTGACCGTCCGCCCCGGAGGAGAAGCATGCTTAGTTAAGACTTGATTCTGGGGAAATCAGGAAGTGCCTGGAGAAAAAATTGACAGTTGAGAAGGGGAGCCTATTAATGCAGGTTAAGGCTGGTCACATGGCTACAAGCTGGTCATATGGCTGAAAACAGGAAGTGTTCAGCCAGGAAGTTACATTGCTGAACCTTTGCAGCAATAGTTTCTCACAAATTTCATCAAGAGATGGGATTTAGGTTTTACTTTGAAGGTACGATGGAAGGCTTTTTATATAATTCTAACTAGTTTGGAAGAATTTGAGACCACAGTTACCCTTTAAGTTGCCAAGATAGACTGGTTACTTATTTTCTATCTTTAAGGATGGTCCAGAACTGGTAAAGTCTGTCATGGTCCTTACATTGTAAATCATTGGTATTGAGTCACTGTAAATAGTGAGTATAATTTACTGCAATTATAGTAATTTCAGCAAAAAAATAAAAGTCTGGGAAATGGAACAAAGCAAAGCACTAAAACATTATCCTACCAGAGGTAATTTATTGAATGTTGGTAAATTTATTTGAATATTTTTATAAAATGCTGATAAGTGCTCATTGTGTTAATTACAGACTACCAGTGGGTCTCTGAAAGGCATCAGTATATTGTGAAGTGTTTTCTTATACAAATAAGGGTCCGAGAGTGTAATATGGTCGGCGATTTCCAATTTTCCAATGAACGCTTTTAGATGTTCGATAATTGCTTTTTGAGGTTCCCATGCTTGCTTTTGAGATTACAATTTCCTCTATTTCCCCAAAAGGTCAAATGGGGGTCTTATTTCTACATTCTGCTTAAATCAGTAGGATAACTACGCTACAGCAGCACCTGCAATTAAATGGGAGGGGACTGACCGGGCCCATGATCAGTGTGCTGCTGTGATTCTGATCTTAAGACAATGATAACAGTGATGTTACCACTGCACATTTTTTGCTGTGAAAATGATCTGCTTTATAAAGCGGTGATAATAATGCTATTGTATATGCCATTGCAATGTCCTGCTTTAGCGAAATGGTGATAAAAGCAATCATTTATTAATATTCCAGGGAACATGATGGAAACAAACAAAAAGGCAGTTCCTGGCGGTTCTTTGCTCCACTCCTGCTGGCTGTAAAATAAACAGAAGGGGCTTCCATATTGGTGTGGAGACATCTGTTTAGAAAACACCAATACTGTGCATAGAGAGAGTGAATAGTGGGGTGAGGGGGTCTGGCCAATAGGTACACAGGCTCACAAGGCTCTTTGCAGACTACATGTGCTTTAAGTTGTAGTAGTAACAACATGGAAGCCTTCTTAATCACAGAATAGGTTTCTTACATGTATGAAAATGCAGCTTACTAGAGAAGTATCTTACAATATACAGGTGTTCTGGTGAGAAACATACATTTGGATTTTTAAAAATGTACGTTTAGGTTTTTTTACTTTTTTAGTACAACGATAAACTTTGTGAGTACTCATCTAAAGAAAATGTTCCTAATAGTTTAAACTATTAGTTTAAATTCCTATAATAAGTTTTATAAGCAACATCAATAAAGATGTTTGTTTAGTACCCAGACCTCTTTGAATCACTGTTGCTTTAACTAAAAAGATGTAAAATTAAAAAGATTTGCATTTTATAGTTAATATCGTTAATATTTTTTTCAGATGAAGTAGCAATAAAGAGCTTATCTGTAGCTTCTTGTAAATTCAATTCTAGCATTACAAAAATATAGCTAGATTTGTAGCTTTTGTAGAGAGACATGTCCTAATAAGTCATTTTGCACAGATAAAGTCAATTCAAGGCTTAGTTATTGGAAAGGAGACAAGCATAACATCCATAAACACACATTTCTTCCAAAATCTAATGTGGGCAAGCTGAAAACAATTCAATCATTTTAAATCTTAAATTCTATTGAAAATTGTAGTGTAGAATTGCTTAAGCTGTCAGGATTATAGTGGCAGACAGAAGAAATAAAGTATAAATAAAGGAATCAAAGATAACACAAAAGTAATATTGCAAGAAGAGAAAATTATCTGTGAAGTTTGATTACAGTTTCCAAACTTTGGACAGTGAGCTGCACTAGCAAATTTGTCACCCAGCACACAATGATTCAATAGAAGTTTTTTTTTTATTTATTTCCACAGCACCCATGGAAAGATATCTTGTTTATCTTTTGTTAACCCTGTAACAAGATAAAAAAATGGATGGTTTTAGGAAAATATGTGTGGCACAAGATACAGATCTATATATAATCTATATATAATATCTTGGGGTGTTGCCAAAAATTGAATGGATGTAATTTACATCTCTACCATATATCTACAGTATAAGGATCTATATTTGGATTGTTCTCTACAATATTTGTATATTATATTATATTATTTCTCTAGTGAATAGGTTTTTTTTTCTCTAAGAGACCAGATGAGATGGAAAGGATCACAAATGTGTTTCTGGAAAGCAAGATTAAATCATATGTCATACTTTGTTTTTGCACAGATGGAACATTTTAAATGTAATAGAAATGAAAATTTCAAAAATGTGAAAGGACCAAGTTGGTGTGATTCAATAAGAACTATGTTTGAAAACCTACACATACAGTAAACATGAAGCAGCTGTTTTAATGAGAAGGGGGGAAATTAAAACTATTTCAGTAAAAGCATGAGAATTCATAGATGATTCTAATTTGTTTTATTTATACAAACACATATAAAGGGAGTGTTTTGAAACTGGCAGCAACAGTATAATCCCCTTGCTAGCCAGGACACTTATTTCTAAAGTTATTAGCATTGAAGTCAATGGGGCAATACCAGGTAGTATCAGTAACAGAAGGAATCTGATTTTCTGCTCCAACAGCAATTTACTGAAACAAAAATCACTATCATAAAATTGTCTGTTACTAGCAGTAAATTTTACAATTGCTTGGAAGATTTGTTATCGAACGTAAATTTGAATGTGCCCCTTAGACTCCCTTTCAGTAGAAGAAGGCAAGAGTCCAATGTTATAATGGGCTACACTAAACTTGCAGCAGCTGCAACCAGTGCCGCAAACTTTGAAAAACTAAAAGGACATGTTCACCCTAAAATCAAAAATGATACAACTAAAAAAAATATATAACTAAAACTACAATAATTATAAAGCAATAAGATGTAAGGCTAATCTGTTATTCAGCAAAATGATGGTTTCCCCTTTCCCTCTGCCTTTTTACAGGCTTTTGTGAGCTCAGGAGAGGCACCTAGGTAAAAAGCATACAGTCATTGGCTGTGATGACATCTGTTACATCCATGACTGACAGCTGTTAACTGAAAAAAACAGGAATCAGAAAAAGATGCAAAAGAACATCAGGCACAATTCAGGTTATACTTCCATCTCTTAGATTTCTAACTATTGCAGTATTGGGGTATAGGGGGTTATTTACCTATGTACAATTTTTCATTTAAGCAGTGGACTTCCTTTATATAACATCTTTAACTGGTATAACAAGGCAAAATGTATGTTCTACATTGCTACAGTGCATTATAAAACAAAAGGTGGGGTAGTTTATAGGATTGATACTGATACAGTGGTGAATGGACTGGTGAATTTGCATTCAATTTGCAATAGTGTATAATTGTTGCATAGCAGAACATATAAATGATAGGTATGCACACTTACCACATCACCTTAATGGCTCCAGGTGCTGTACAGCTGATGCATGGCTCCAAGTCACTACACACTGGATAGAAATAAAAAGAATGGCATACTCCACTCTGAGAGCTGGTAAATATTGGGTTACAAACCCTTGTTTATTGGCATAGCAGAAAGCCCATGTCAATGTTCTATCCAGTACATAGCAAAACATACCAGTATGTGCTCCTATGCAACAATAAAACTCCCTAAGGGTGAGGCCACACTACAACGGGCTCTCTTGCACACGTTTCCGGTGCATTAGTGCGTATTACCATGTGCTTGCGTTGGTATCAAGCAATTGGAGCGCATGCGATTGCGCAAAAAGATTCATATTGCATGCGCTACAATTAACATCAATTGGCCCACACTAGTGTGCGCTTTTAAAAGTGTGACTGTGTTGTGCTTAGAAGCACAGTTGTGTGGCCTAGCCCTTATTTATCTTAAAAGTGTGAGTACTTTGGTTTTTTTTATTTGGTGGGTCTAATACTATGATAATAAGAGTATTGCGGCTACAAACAATGCCAAATAAAAGGTGGTTAGATGAAGCAGGTTATTGCCTGAGGGGTTGAGACTCTTCTAATGCCTGTACGTTGTAACATATTTTAGGTCTTTCCCAGTGCTGCCATATTTTTCATTTCTGAGAATGATGAATATTATGTTTCAGAAAGGCTGGAAGATTTCCATGCCCTGTTATAACAGGTTCCTTTTGACTGCTGTAGAGCTATTGTAGCTGTATTGCCTAGGCTGCAAGGCAATTATAAAAAGTAACTGTTGTAGATATGGCCAGAGAAAAAGAACTTTCAGATGTGCCTTCTAGAAATGCTTTCATTCCAATTGAAAAGTAAATTGGAAGGTACTGTATAGGGGGGATAATATACTATGGGGGAGATTTAATAAGGAGTACAGTGCTCCACTTACCTTTCTAATTACTTTTTGACGGCTACTGCATCGTGGGAACCCAGAAGGAAATATAATCCAGCATAGCGCCTCCTTATAGTTATGGTTAGATATAAAGCAATATGATTTAAAGTAATATATACAGTATAATATTAATATAATATAATGCAAATTATTTGTTTCAAATGTAATCTCCCCTCCAAAGAAAGCATAATAAAATAACATTACAATTCTGTATGGCTCCAAGCTTCTACAGTATGAAAGAAATTGAATATCAAAATGCCACATAAAATTATGAAATTTAAATGTTTAAGGAAAGCCCTAAAGGGTACTGTAAGTCTGAAAATAAAATGCAGTGTACTATAAAGTCTAAATGTACATTATTTTATATATATATACCACTAGCTGTTGTACCCGGCATTGCCTGTGTACACACTTGGGTATAGTTTTTATTATATGCAGGTGTGTGTTTGGCTTAAATGGAAGAGACAGGGGAAAAAGAAGTGCACAGTTGGTAATGTATGTCATGTATTTAATAGTTATGAGTTGAGGAGGTGACATTGCTTAAGGGACACATAGCACACATGTCTATAGCAAAACGTTATATAGATTCTATGTTTTCCACTTGGAGTGTAAATATACAAATGTTGTGGTGAACATGCTACATTTGCCGTGGGGAAAACATGTTGATTGCAACTGAATACCGCGCAGCTCTTGAGTGACTGACCGGCATCACGCTGTTCTTGTGTCTCTGAAGCCTGTGATGTGCAGGCTCTTTGTCTGTGTTGTTAAAGCTCTTGCGCTTTCTGTGAGCTTTGTGTGTTTTTATTAAGACTGCTCTATGTTTTGCACATTAGTTAGCAGTTTGTCACTTTGTTTGCACCTTAACACTTTATCCTTGCCCAAGTACTACTTTATATTGAATATTAGATCCCAATCAATAAAGTTACTTTCTAGTCTGAATTGTGAGTGCCATGATGTCTTTGTTCTTTTTGTTGTAACTGTCTGCGAAGTGTGTGACATGTGGGCAGTGTTTGTCTGGTGCTTAAATCCAGGTAATGCACCTAATTCCCATGTAGTCCATACCACCAATGATCCCGGTTTGAGCAGGGAAATGGGGGCATGTCTACAATGTTGCTGTGGGCAGAACATGGCATTCTGGGGTGTGGACGGTCTTTGGGCATATCTGTGATGTTGTAGTGTCCAGGAGGCATGGTTGTGACGTTTGGTGTTGTGGTCACCATGTTTGGGGGCATTGCCACCCTGTATGAAGTTTTGGAGTGTGGGTACCAAGTTTGGGAGTGTGGGCATGGTGTTTGGGGGTTTGTCTGTGATGTTTGGGGTCATGGACAGGATGTTTGTGTGGATGTGGATGGGATTCGGGAGTGTACCTGTGATGTATGGGGGTGGGCCATATTGTTTTTTTTTAGTTTGGTGGTGACCATAATATTTGGTGGCGTGGTCACAACATTTAGGGGCATGGCAGTTATCTTTGGGGGATGTGGCATGGATGGTTGGGGTATGAGCTTGACCGTGATGTTTGGGGGTGTGGCAACAATATCTGGGGGTGGTCAGCCATTTGAGGGCTCAGTTGCCCTCAAATGGGTCATCCATCCGGCCAGTTGCTTTGGTCGGTGTTCCACTCTGCAATGCCCAATGTGCATGTGTGCACAGGGGGACACATTTTGTTAATCCCCATACCTCCCAGAAGTTTGAAATCAGGTGATATGAGATATGTCATATATGTGTTGTGGTGCCCATGTAATCTGCTGTATGTGGGTGAAACCACTCAAATGGTTAAATCACGTATATCCCAGCACCGCTCGAGCATTAGGCTTAAAGATAAAAAATTACCTGTCTCGAAGCATTTTGTTGACGCGGAACATGGAGATCATGAATTAAGTTTTATGGCACTGGAGATGGTGCTAGCCCCACTGAGAGGGGGGGACAGGGAGCTTAAATTAAAACAACGGGGTGGGTCAAGAAATTAAATACATTGGGCACCGTTTGGCCTTAACAGAGATTATGATATGTATTTATTCTTGTGAAATCCATGTTTTGGCTTGAACTTGAGTATGTAGGCGCGATGATGTCGGCACACAAGTTTACTGGGCACCGCCATCTTGGGAGGAGTGGAGTGGCCGGAAAGGTAAGTACCCTTCCTGACAGTACCCCCTTCCCCAGGGGGAGGGCACAGGACCAACATGACCAGCATTCAAAGGAAAGCAGAATTTCCAGATCAACTGGGGAGCATGGACATCTGATTGCTTGACCCAGGAACACTCCTCAGGACTAAACCCTTTCCACTGTATGAGATACTACAAGATGCCTCTGGAAACAAGAAGATTTTTTCTACTTTGTATTCCTCTTGGCCGTTGACCATGACTGAAGCAGGAAAAGGCTGTGAGGCAGAGAAGTGGTTGGAGGGGACAGGTTTTAAAAGTGATACTGTACATGAAAGGCATTAGGAATCCTCATTCCAGGAGGAAGTTGCAATCTGACAGCTGTAGGATTAATAATTTTATGGATAGGAAATGGTCCAATGAATTTAGGTCCCAACTTGGAAGATGGGAGTTTAAAATGAATGTTTTGGGTGGAAAGCCATACTTTATCTCAGACAGAGTAAGGAGGAGATGGTCTCCGTCTCTTGTCAGCCTAGGATTTCTGTTTTGAGGAAGATTTTTCAAGATGATTCTTGGTAGCACTCCAAATGGCGGACATGTGTGCAGCATGGTCATTGGCTGCAGGAACATCAGAAAGTAGGAAATCTTGAGGAAAAGCAATTGGGTCTTGACTATAAACAACAAGGAAGGGTGATCTACCAGTTGAAGAATGAGTAGTATTATTATGGGCGAACTCTGCCCAAGGCAACAAGTCAGCCCAATTATCCTGGCAAAGTGAAACATGACAACGGAGGAATTGTATTAAAGATTGATTGAGGCGTTCCACTGCACCATTAGACTGGGTATGGTATGCAGAAGAAAATTCCAAGATTCCAAGAATTTTACACAAAGATCTCCAAAGAACTCCAAACTTGCCCACAAATTGGGGACCTCTATCAAACTATTTCCGTAGGAAGTCCATGCAAGTGGAAAATATGTGTAGAAAGTTCCACAGCAGAAGGGAGTTTGGGAAGAGGGACAAATGTGCCATCTTGCTGAAATGGTCCAAAACCACCCAAATGATAGCATGCCCCCTGGAAGAGTGGAGCTTTCCAACGAAGTCCTTAGCAAGGTGGGTCCAAGGGCGAGAAGGGATAGGCAGAGGATTCAGTAAGCCCTGGGGACGAGAGTGATCCGTCTTTGCAGAGGCACAAACTACACAGTCGGACACATAATGTTTAACATCTTTCTGCAAGGTGGGCATCCATACCAGCCTGTTTAGGAGTTGTAGAGTTTTGAGAATCCCGGGGGTGGCCGGCTTGTTTAGAACTGTGAGTTTGCCGAAGGATAGTGAGTCGGTGGTCAGGAGGAATGTAAATCATCCCCATGGGTGGTTCCATGGGAGCAGAAGATTGAGTGGTTAATAAAGAAGAGGCCAGAGGTGAATTAACAGTTGCAATAATTTTGGAGGAGGGAATGATTGGTTCATCTGGTATGACTGAGGTCTCGGAAGAGGAGAAACTACCGGATAGGGTGTCAGCCATCTTATTTTTTGAGCCAGGGCGATAGGTCAAAATGAAATTGAAGTGGGAGAAATATAGTGCCCAGCGGGCCTGTCAGGGGAATAGTGTTTTAAGAGTCTAAATGAACTTGAGATTCTTTTGATCGGTATAAATAATAGTAGGAAGGGGGGTATCCTCTAGAAGATGTCGCCACTCCTCCAAAGCCCATTTGACGACAAGAAGCTCCCTGTTACCTATATCACAATTTTGTTCTGAAGCAGAAAATTTGTTGGCGAAGTAGGCACATGGATGATGTTTGTGATTGGAGTCAAGGCGTTGAGACAAAACTGCTCCAGCTCCAATATTAGAGGCATCAACCTCAATGAAGAAAGTGAGAAGAGGATTAGCTTGACAAAGAACTGGAGCAGAAGGGAAAGTCTTTCTGGGTCTTGAAAGCGTTAAATGCTTGTGGAGTCCATGAATGGGGTTTCCCTCCTTTTTTGATTAAGGTTCAGATGGGAGGGACGGGAGAAGAAAAGCCTTTAATGAATTGTCGATAAATCTCTGAATGGCCTTGGTGCCAGTGGGTAAAGGCCAATCTTTGGTAGCAGCAGCTGGGGTGTTGCAGAGGCCGAAGGGCATGACAAGATATTCGTAGTGCCCATCCTGTGTGTTAAAAGCTGTTTTCCATTTGTCTCCGGAACGGATGCAGATCAAATTATAGGCACCACGTAAGTCCAATATACTGTAAACTCTGGCTCCTCTGAGCTGTTTAAACAATTCGGATATCAATGGTAAGGGGTATCAGTTTTTGATAGTGATTTCATTTAAATCACAATAATCAATGCAAGGGCGAAGGCCCCCATCCTTCTTCTCGACAAAGAAAAAAGAGAGAGGAGGAAGGTTTGATAAACCCCCGTTGCAAATTCTCCTGGATATATTCTTGCATGGACTGGGTTTCGGCTAAAGACAGTGGGTACATGTGACCCCTTGTTGGCAAGGTTCCAGGAAAAAGCTTGATGGGGAAATCATATGTTCGATGAGGGGGAAGTCTCTCTGCAGCCTTTTTACAGAAAATTCTTGATATTGAGTGGGTAGCTGAATAGTATTAATCGAGTTGACAAAAACAGAGGAGGGAGTATGGAGACAGTTGCTTAAGCAATAGGAACTCCATTGGAAAATATGGTTAGTGTGCCAGTCTTTTTTGGGATTATGGCGCCTAAGCCAGGGAAGGCCCAAGACAATAGGAATAGAAGGACAGCCAATGAAGAAAAATGTATTATATTCATGGTGAAGTGGATCAACATGTAGAAGCATTTCTTTGGTAGACTGAGAAATTACATTGGTTGATAAAGGCTTGTCATCGATAGAAAACACTCGGAGGGGAGTAGGAGTGGAATCTTGGATTGTTTGACAAAAGTGGAATCCAAAAAGTTGCCAGTTGCTCCGGAATCAATAAAGGCCAACAGTTCAAGAGTTGAAGAATCAAAAGAAAGTTGCACAGGCAGAAGAAAATGTGAATAGTCAGGTAGGGTGAAATTGGTTACACTACTCAGATGAGTCAACCTTATAATATCTGAGCGTTGGTGTTTCCCAGCTTTGCTGGAAAGAGTTTGGCAAAGTGGCCCCTACCACCACAATAAAGACAAAGGCCAGTATTGCGTCTTCGCAACTTCTCTTCTTCAGAAAGGTGAGCCCTACCGATCTGCATGGGTTCGTCCGAGATGGTTGTAGAAGAGCCAGGAACAGAAGCTTGAAGAGGGGGATTGACAAAACATGAAGCTAAGGGAGGATAAGGTCTCTTACTGCGTTCCTTCTCAGCCAGCCGTTCTCTATGGCGGGTGTCAATTTTGATACGTTCATCCAGGGTACCCTGGATAAGTTCATCCAGGGTAGTTAATAATTCTCTAGAGACCAAATCATCTTTTAATTTATCAAAAAGGCCTTACCAGTAGGCCGCAACATAAGCTTCGTTGTTCCAGGTTAATTCTGACGCTAGGGTTCGGAACTCAATGGCAAATTGTGCCGCAGTGCGGTTATTTTGACGTAGCTGTAGAAAACATGGGGAGGCAGCAGTAGTTCTCCCAGGGGCATCGAAGACAAACTTGAAAGTAGACAAAAATTCAGAAGCATTGTTAATGAGGGTAGAGTCCTTTTCCCATAAAGGGGAGGCCCATTCCAGTGGTTTCCCTTCCAGTAGGGAAATAATGTAACCCACCATAGCTCATTCAAAACAAAGTGGGATGGCTGTAACTCAAACTGAATCAGGTACTGGTTAACAAACCCTCTGCAAGTTTGTGGATCCCCCGTATAACGAGAGGGAGGAGGAATTTGTGGCTCTTTAGAGTTTCCTGCTGGCAAGGGAATTGGTGAAGCCAAAGAAGCTGCACTGGCAGCTGGAGTAGCAGTCGGGGTGCGTGCTAGGAGAGCATCGAGTGTCTGACCAATCCTGTTTTGACGGTCTTCGTAGACATCCATCCATGCTGCCATATGCCGGATTATACTGTTAGGGACCTGTACTGATGTCAGGCGAAGTCGGGACCAACGAGGGTAGGAGCCCACTGAGGAGGTCAGGAGGCACAGCAACTTGAACAGTCTTGGGATGATTGGATAATATGACAGGCAGGATCAGGACACAATGCAAGGCAGAATCAGGATCTAATGTAAGGCAGGATCAGGATACTAAGTATAAACAGGAACAGGCTCAATTGCAATGGCTCAGGATACAAAAAACAGGAACCCAGCCCAAAAGATTCAGGTTTGAAATGCTATAATCGGGCATTGGACAATCTGAGGCTGTCAATTTAAATCTTCGCGCCGCCGGCGCCTTCCAGTGATGTCACGGCTCCCGGGTCCTTGCGGGACGTCACATGATGACATTGGCGCACAAGTTTACTGGACGCCGCAATCTTGGGAGGAGTGGAGTGGCCGGAAAGGTGAGTACCCTTCCTGACATATATATAAAGAGAGAGAAAGTAAGGTGACAAATTACAACCACCAGTAAAACAAGGACAAGGCTAAATGCCTTATATATAGAATATTTATGCACACACTGAATTAATTCAGTTTAGCTTGCCTTAAATGATTAAATATTAACTCCAAATCAAGTACAAATACTCAAGCATTTGATTTTCTTAAGAAAAAGGAAATCTACTATATCAATTATTTCTTTCAATATCAATTTGCTAATCCTCCTAAGGTAACAGTGTAAATATATATTAAAATCTCAAATAAGCAATTATGAAAGAAAAAAAAAATTTCCGTTCCTGCAAAGCAATTCTTTTCATTCATAAGGGCCCCATACACATACTGTAGCAATATTATGCAATGCATGTCAATTAATGAAATAGGCATTTAGATTATATTGCCTGATACTTAATACAATACCATTATTGTCAGGGCTAGATTTATACTTTTCTCTCCCGTGGGCCAGCTCGACTACTATCTAGTTTTATGTGAGCGACATGTTTTCACTCAGTAACATTTTCTTAGTGTTTACCAGATATTTTTAGAGGTCATCACCATTGATAAAACACTTCACATAGAGGTTTTCTGCCGCTAAACATCTGGATCTTCTCAGAAAATGCTACAGTGCCAATCGCCAATCACTGGCATAGGGATCACCATAGTAATCATAGCAGTTGCTATGGGGCTCGAAGCCAAGAGGGGTCCGACCAGGACCCCTGCAGGCAGGGTTAGAAACTATCTGTAAATTTATGGACAGACTGTTAAAATATAATTAAAACACAAGCTGTCCGTAGATAAATGCACGTTCCAGCTGAGAATGACTTTACAGTGCAGGGGAAGTTGGCAGCAGTAATTACAGAACAATCACACACAAAGTAGCAGCTTAACTCCTCCCCTCAGCCCCGCCTCTCCCTTCTCTTCAGCTCTACTAATGGACTGTCACTTGCTCTGGGTATGTGGTTAGCTCCAGTCCTGAGTACAGGCGCCGCCTCTCTCTGCCATTCATACACAGCCCTATGATTGGCTAGCACTACTCGATGCCCCACCCCCACAGACATGAATGGGACTGTATTCACCGAGAGATCTCCGCTAGACCAAGGACCAACATGACCAAGTCCAAGAAATGACTTAACAGAAACATTGGAGGGAGGTGTAAAGGGCCTTTTCCAGGGGTGGGTACATGCAGAGGGACTTGGAGTTTACAGGGACATGATGATGATGGAGGTGCTGTAGGGAGCAAAGGAGCATGAGAAAGCAAAGTAATGGGTTATGGGTAATGTGCTAAGAGGGGCAAAAGTTAGTCT
The DNA here is from genome assembly GCA_019447015.1 of Hymenochirus boettgeri. Taxonomy (NCBI): domain Eukaryota; kingdom Metazoa; phylum Chordata; class Amphibia; order Anura; family Pipidae; genus Hymenochirus; species Hymenochirus boettgeri. The sequence continues at coordinate 157,832,574 of CM033471.1, forward strand.
TATATTAATCTTAAGAGGGAGTGGGGAGCTGTGGAGATTAAAAGTGCAACAAATGGTTAGGGGACTGCAGGGATTGAGAAGGTGAACAGAGAAGCAGGTTAGTGTGGTGGGAATCTTAATTAGAACTGGGAATTGTGTGACACAGACCACACTTCACCTCATAGGTTTATACTTTGTGTCTCCTTAAAACTGCTGAAGCCTCCATATGTTACAATAGACAGTGTCAGCCCTACAGCCATAGCATTTGATCATTTCAGCCCTCCAGTTCACAAATATGTCAGCCCTTCAGTTCACAAATATGTCAGCCCTTCAGTTCAAAAATGTCAGCCCTCCAGTTCACAAATATGTCAGCCCTTCAGTTCACAAATATGTCAGCCCTCCACTTCACAAATGTCAGTCCATCAGTTCACAAATCAGTATGTCAGCCCTCCAGTTCACAGATCAGTACGTCAGCCCTCCAGTTCACAAATCAGTATGTCAGCCCTCTAGTTCACAAATCAGTATATCAGCCCTCCAGTTTACAAATCAGTACGTCAGCCCTCCAGTTCACAAATCAGTATGTCAGCCCTCCAGTTCACAGGTCAGTATGTCAGCCCTCCAGTTCACAAATCAGTATGTCAGCCCTCCAGTTCACAAATCAGTATGTCAGTCCTCCAGTTCACAAATCAGCTTGAAACAGCCGTCGTGGAAGTATGGCTGTGCCAGAGAGGGATCTGGGTTTTGTAAATAGAATATCTAAACCTGGGACTATGAAAGGTCTTTAAAAGGTTTAAGTAAATTGAAAAAGGGTGTTTGTGGGGTTGAACTACGTGAGGTATTTTTTTTAGCAGGGTGGAGATGCCCTTTAAAAAACCTGGCCACAGTTTGGCAGGGTTTGGTTGAACTGCACCAAACTGTTTTTTATGTGGGTTGGGGGGCCCCATCTAAAATCTTGCTATAGGGCCCTGTGATTTCTAGCTACACCCCTGAATCATAGGAAAAAAGCTTAAAGGGTATGTCCATCAAAAAATTTACTTTTTTAACTAACTGTTTTACTGAAGAACAGGAGGTAAATGTACTATTTCTTACCTCCCATTCTTCAGTGAATCTTGCAGGAGAGCAGGAGAACTTACTGGAATCGTTCCAGCGCTGACAGAGCCACAATCGAAATCCCTGACGCCTCCGTCGCTTCCACTCTCCTTAGCACAGTGTGCGCATGTGCTCACAGTGCAAAGGACTGGAGATGTGTTGGAGGCATTGGGGATTTCGGCCGCGGCTCTGTCAGCGCTGGAACGATCCCGGTAAGTTCTAAGGTATAACTAGCAATGGTAACTTCCTGTAAATGGCTCAGGGACCTACAAAATGGTCCAGGGAAACACGTATCAATGCCCAAAATCCTTTAAAAAAATACTTTCCAGTACCGGAAACTTCATGCACTTCTTGTTATGGCATTTTACATAGAATTTTTGAGATTTCAGGACATTTTTAAAATAGTCCTGTGTGACCAAAATACACTGCCCTCTCTGTGCTTTTGTGAGCTTGTATATTCTCCCTGTGCTTAGATTGTAAGCTCTTGGGGGCAGGGACAGTTGTGAATGGATTAAATAAATGTAAAGTGCTGCAAGGCTGCATGTTGCAACAACAGTTTTTTTATCTCATCTCTTTTCCACAAAAACACCTGGAACTGGTTGTATCGCTTCTAACACTGCTTCCTTATTTAAATTATAGTAGGCATTTTTTTAACTTTAAAGGCTATGTCCACCCTAAAATGTAAAAATGTATATGTTTGTTCCCCCTCGTCCCCCAGCCCCAACCGCATAATTTTTAATTTCAGAAAGCCCCCCAAACTCTACTTACCTCCCCTTTTTCCTTCGCTGCGCTCCCGGCCCTCTGCTTGCGAGGAAATGCAAGCAGAGGGGCGGGACCGGCAGCCGCGTCTGTGATTGGCTGAGCGGCAGCCAATCACGGACGCGGCTGCCGGCAGCTCACTTCCGCGTAGGAAAGCGGAGAGGTAAGTAAAACATTGGGGAGCTTTCTAAAAATAAAAAGTATGCGGTTGGGGCTGGGGGACATGGGGGAAGGCTGTGTTAAAGGGGATAAACGCTAGGGGGAGGGATAGCAGAACGGGAGGGAGAGGGAGGGAGAGGGAGGGGGGAGAAGAGCTGCAGTACGCATGGCAGTGATCTCCGGGAGGCCAGGTAGCAGGCAGTGTCCTATATGGACCTGCTAGCCTCCTGGTGGTCAGTTTTTGGGACTTTGGGGGGGGACTACAGGAGAACCCTATGGAGCTGGGATGTGAGGTAAGGATTAAATTACACTACATGGTGGGGCCAGTAGTTGGGGGGATTATAGTTTTGGGGGTGGACATGCCCTTTAAAGGGCATGTCCACCCCCTAAATAAAATTGAATCCCCCTGCCCAACCCTAACCTCTGTGTTATTTCTTTAAAAAAAAGCAATCAGAACTGTACTTACAGACCTCAGTTCCCACTGCAGCCAATCACAGATGCCGCTGTCTGTCCAGCCCCTTGCTTGCAAGTTCTAGCAAGCAGGGAGCCAGAACATAGCAACACGGGAGGGAAGGGCTGTAAATACTGTTCTGACTGTTCTGATTGCTTTTTTACAGCTCATCCTCCTATGCATCTTTGTTTGTATTGTTGCCAGACCCCATAAATACCAATGATAATTCACCTTATGCCAACTGTAGAATCTTTCATTCTTACCTCTCCTCCTGATGCCACCCTTCAGTTCAGAAATGTTCTTTTTTTTCCTTCTTGTTAATAATATGTAAGAGGATTCAATGGCCTACCCTTATCTATCCTAACTCCAAACGTCTTAATCAAGTTAATATTCTTGTCTATAATAATAGAAAAGTGGTTCCAATTACTCTTCTGGGATCCTTAAATATGTGATTATCATTTAAGAAGCTATTCCGGTATTAGTAAAACATTGGATTTGGCTTGTTGCTTTGTTTAAAGATAGTTTTGCTTATTTGTGCCAGATCAGAATGTTCCCCCTTTAAAAGTCTCTTGGGCTTGTTTGCCCTCTATGTCATCCACAAGCTGGGTGTCATCAGAACCCTGCAACACAGAGCCGAGAACATCCCCACTAGCACAGAGGCGAAGGCTAAAGAAATGAAACATCTCAGAGGAGCCCTTAAAACTTGTGGATATCCAGACTGGGCCTTTGTCAAAAGAAGTAGAAGGAAAGAAAAGAACACGAATACTAATAGTGAAGGGGAAAAGCAAGACAGGAGGAAGAACATGGTCATCCCATATGTAGCAGGGGTCTCCGAGAAATTAAGAAGAATTTTCAAAAAACATCGTATCCCTGTCTGCTTTAAACCGAACAACACACTGAGGCAGCAATTGGTACATCCGAAAGACCCAATACCTAAACACAAGAAAAGCGACATCATATATGCAGTGCAGTGCAGTGAAGAATGCTCTGATTTGTATGTGGGGGAGACCAAACAGCAACTGCATCAACGTATGGCCCAGCACAGAAGAGCCAATTCCTCGGGACAGGACTCAGCTGTGTATCTGCATCTTAAGGATAAAGGACATACCTTTGAAGGTTGTAATGTTAACATACTGGCGAAGGAACGTGACTGGTTCAAGAGAGGTGTTAAGGAGGCCATTTATGTGAAAATAAAGAAACCAAGCCTAAATAGAGGTGGGGGGGTTCGACACCAACTGTCTGCCATGTACAATGCTGTTTTAACACCTTACTCTGGGCGTTCCTATAACACCTCTTAGCCACTATCTAATCACACCCTTAACACCTGGCTGTGATATGCTAATTGGGATTTTCCAGGGTACATAATTGCCACAGTTCTTGTACAAGTCATTCTGAATTGAGAAAGCCAGTCGGATGACTAGCAAAACGTCTTCAAGAACTACATTTCAAGTCCAGTTGATCTAATTGAATACAACAGATATGTCATCCTAAAGTTTCCACATTCATTTTAAGGTACTTTTGGGCCAACGTAATTATAAAAAAGTTACTTCTTACCTGACCACAAGACTTCATTGTGGGATCCCAGTCAAGTAAGACAGAACTTTTTTTTTTTACTACATATGATGGAGTAGTAATAATGTAAAGATTAGCACAAAATTGTTACGCTAACCTTAACTAAGCCTTTACTACATAGGCTATGCCCTGCTATTACCAAAAAATTTGGAAATGGCAAGGCCAGAGTGAAAGTGGTTTAAAACACACGCCAACCCGATAGTACATCTGTAGCATGGGTTTTTCCTTAATTTTTAACAAATATGTATGTTTGTATATTGTACTCAATTTTCAGCAAATATGCCACTGCTTTGTTTCCTTTCCATTTTTAACTGAATCTGCTGTTCGATTAGCCAATCAGAATATACAGGCACTGAGAAAGATCACATGTGGTTATGCCATAGTTTACTGACATATATAAGGAAAGCAGGAGAGCGGGAAATAGATGGATAGATGATAAATAGATAAATAAATAGACAAGAGATAGAAATGCCACAATATTAAGTAATTTGCAAATGTTTGAAAATGAAATATATTACAAGATATTTCATATAAGTCAAAGAATCAGAAGCTTACTTTTTAAGCTTACTTTTTATTCTTTATACTAATTGCTTCCAAAGTGTTTTGTAAGCTTTGTATAAAATAGTTGGCCTCTTTCAAATGAATTTCCAGCAGTCAACACTTCTTTGGTCTTTCATAATAGAGTATATCTTTTCCAGCATGTCAAAGAAAAGAAAAGAGTTTTCCTTTTTAGAGCCCTTCAGGCTTTCAGCTAACATCACTGTCTGGGATGTTGTACTTTTTCCCTTTTGTTCTACTCCTGCACGAAATATCCTGCCTTATTTAATGGAAATGTAACCCTAGTACAGAGAATCTTGTGAATTTTTAAGACAACAGAGAAATCCTGCTGTTCTCCTATGGATCGTATTGACATCAGTAATGACTTACAATACATTAAAGTTACATAATAATTTGCTTTGGAAACATATGCTTTCCAGTGGAGCATTTAGTACAATAAAGAAACTCTGTAGCATCATTATTATTTCTATGTAACTGTGTGATTTAATACCACAAGAACAACAATCATCTAGTAATTCCCTATGGACTAACTGCTACCATCTAGATATCTGCAGAAAACAATTAAATATATCTAAAATTTATTTTTTAAAGTTATCTTGTAAAATCAAAATGATATGTAGCAAATGCTGCCTACAATGGAATGGATGAATCAAACACAAGGAAGGGGAAAGACCCCCTATATATTGTGGAGTTTTTCGCCTTTTAATATAGTAAAGAATTATTTTTGGAATATGTAAGTGTGCTCCTACTATTTATCTGATATGTTGGTTCCAGAGTGGCTGTGGTCTGTAGGAAGCACCTTCCCAATAAACCCGAAGTACAAATTATAGAAGTAACAGAAGCTACTTTCACCTACATTGTAATTGTTTAGATACAATTATGGATTTAAAAATAATCATAAAAGAACATATATATTTTATAAACCTTAAGGCCTCATAAACACTTGGTCTATTTCTGTACACAAAGTGCTTTGCTCTACCTTTTTTTAAAAATTATATTGACCCAGTCTGTCACTGCTGCATGAAATCCTGTCTGAAATTCTGTCTGTGCAGCCTGTTGTATTTTATGGAGCGAGGAGGAGGAAAGACTGCAAAACTCCTATGAGGCTCCCCAACGTTGTTTAGCAATTCAGCAGGAAAAAGTTAAAGGGCATGTTCACCCCCAAAATTAACATTTAAAACTCTACTGGCCCCACTGTGTAGTTTAATAAAACCATTTCCTTACATTTCTGCTCCTTATGGTTCTCATGCAGTGACTATCCAAAGTCCAGGAAACTAAAGAGTATTAGGAGTCTTCCTGTGTTTCCACCTCCTCCTTATACTCTCAGAGGACAGTGGCAAGCGCAGGGGAGCCCTTTCCCCCCTCCCTCCCACCATCCAGATCCATCCATGCCCACCCAAAAACCTAAAAAAACATAAAATCCTTTTAATATATGGTAGCTCCCCCCTACCCAACCCCAGTCATCACATTAGTTCTTTAAAAAATGAATTCCAAATACTTACTTACAGCCCTTCTCTCCGATGGTGCTCCTCATTGCCGGCAGCAGCATCTGTGATTGGCTGCCTCTCAGCCAATCACTGATGAGGCTGCTGGTCCATCCCGTTTGCAGTGGACGTGTGTCTTTATTCAACCTCAATTACTATATTACTATGTAGATAACTAGCTGATAACAATAGGAGCCTCCAGTTGTTGACATCTCATTTCCTGAAAGGAACAAATAGGTATCACAACTTACCAGCACTTACTACAATGTATTAACCAACCGATGACGGCTAATACATCACAGGAATAAGAACACTAGATAGATCTATGGGCCCTATTTATAAAAGATCGGTATCGTTATCGTAAAATACAGATCGTTATCATAAAATAACGACAGTGTTTTTACCGATAACGACCGGTATTTACCGATAACGACCGGTATTTACCGATATCGTTAAATACTGGTCGTTATCGGTAAATACCGGTCGTTATTTACCGATATCGTTAAATACCGGTCGTTATCGGTAAATAACGGTCGTTATTGGTAAATAACGGTAGTTATCAGTAAAAACCCGGTCGTTATTTTTCGATAACGATCGGTATTTTACGATAACGATACCGATCTTTTATAAATAGGGCCCTATGCACCTTAACAATTTATACATATTGCAATTCAGATTAACAATACCTTTTTATAAACAGTCCGTGTCCTGATGCTTTATAAATATAACTGTTCATTATATTATACTAAATAAACAATATTTTTATACTTCATATATTTATGCACTGTCACTTAATTCTATGATTGTTACTATTTTTAGTTTATCAGAATTTTAGAAGGTCTTTTACCACTAAAAGTCTTTTATCACTTTTGTATTTCATGTATAGGTTTTACCACTAGTTGATGTTTGTGATCTTTTACCACTAGATGGTGATCATGATGTAATTGTGCGCTACTTAATTGCATTGGCTGTGGCTCAGCAGTACCACCCAGCGTCTATACCTGAAATTGAACGGTGGTGCAGGAGGCTCTTTTGGATTGAATACATAGATCTAGGTACCTGCCCATTTATACACCAAATTTTAATATCAAACACACTAAATTTGACTTGTCCTTTATTGTTACTTGTTTACCTATCACAAAATTTTGCACCAAAAGTTTATAAATAAAATTTATATGCAATTTTTATTTTGTAATGACGTCAAGAACACTGAAAGAATTTAAGAGTACACAAGGACATGTTTATTGAGATCCAATGAGAAGGGCAGTGGCTTACCATATCATGGAAAAACATGGAGGCAGGTTTGACCTTCTTTGGTTTGTCAAAATCACCTTTAGGTCAGAGAAAGGAAAATGTCCAGGAAAGGCTACTGCAAAAGGAATTAGATTGAATTTATAAATTGGGGAATAAATGTCAATATACAATTTGCATGTTTTCTTTGATCCAGCCATAATAGGAGAGTTGAATGTTGAAATAAAAAAAGAAAAATAATTATAGTAATAATAATTGGTGTAAAATATTGTGATACATTTTCAAACACTGGTAGTAAATATACGTACATTGTTAATAATAATTTCTGATCAACAGTGATAAGTTACCCTTTGAACTTTGGAGTCTATATGACCTCTAAAAGAAAGGAGGCCCTGAAGAAGCCTGGGGTTTCCTAGCGAAATGCGTGTAAGCATTCAGTGAGCAAGGGTGAACGATTCAAGGTGAATGAATATAAGTGACTGTTGATGGAGGAAAGAGAAGGAACCAGTTTGTGATCAAGCTGAGGTGTTGGAGCAGAAGTATGGTGATAACTTACCCTTTTTTGGCTGAATGTAGACCCTATAGTCTGCATTTGGTGGAGGTACAGGCTATACTTTGAAACGATGCAGTACTGAAAAATAAAGAAAGATTACAGAGCCGTGTCCTCATGGTGTGGTTCATGAGTATCAGCAGGGACTGATTGTAAGTTCTACGGGGCAGGGAACTCCTTTCCTCTTGAGGCAAGGCTCTAGTACTAATATTTATTTATATAATTTATAATTTATATATTTATGTATTTGCTTCCCTTTTATGACTTTTTTGCTATTGTACAGTGGTGCTTTATACTTTACTATATATACAAACATACATACATACATACATACATACATACATGCATATACACAAAAAGCTTCTAGGTCCAATCATGTTTTAGTTTGACCTGTTATCTGACTAAGGGGTCACTGCACCTCTGTGTCTTGCTATTGGTCATTTCATTTGAACTGGTTTTCATCCATATTGAGATGGGAATTCTCTTTAAATAGCAATTCTTGTGGATTAAGTCCTATTCCCAGGAACTGTTGGGATACACATTGTTTCCCAACACAGCGGATGCAAAACAATATCATTGATACTGTATTTGGGACTCACTTTCCCTCCCATTACAATTGCTTTTTTGATAAGTTTATACAGTATGTCACTTGTGGTATTAAGGGTGTTTAATAATGTATAGTGCTTTAAAGGGGAACTAAAGTCTCCAGACAACATTGTCCCAATAGACAGAGCACATGCACAAACATACAACAACTCAATAGTGACTTCTTTCACCCCCGAGCAAAAGAAACCCGGTAAGTATCCAGAAGACAAAACACAGGCCCTGTACTATAGGCACTATCACCATTTCTATAATAAACGTCTGACAAGGTTCAAAGATAAATACAATGTCCCTTTATTGGCTCCGAAACGTGTCATGCATGTATATATTAGAACCACATCATTCCACAAGGGAACCACCCTGTATGATACAACATATAATATTAATAAGCAAACAAGACAAAACAATAGGCTGGGCGGAAGGGCAACAAAGCATGATGGTATCTGTAGGCTCCTCACTCGCTACTATATGCATTCAGTGCAGAGAGTCAAAAAGTCACACAAAGTTCAAATGCTCTTAACAATTATATTATATATAATTAGATACCCTGACGAAGCGTCCGGAAAGGGCGCGAAACGCGCGTCGGTGTTCTTTGGCTGGGTGGAAGGGCTAACGGAGGAGTGGAGCTCGCTACACGGGACACCGGAGACCATTGTGTTCATGATATTCAGCATAAAGGTCGTGAGTATGAGAGGATTATACCATATACTTCACACGAAGAGATCACAGTACACGGGCTAGATAATTTGCTTATGGAGGTGGGACGGGTGAAGATTGTTGTTTGTGTCAAGTTTGGACTGCAGTGAAAGCTCATATGGGAGCTAACTAAGACCTGACACCAGCACCGAGTTTTGGTGTTTGGGACAGGCGAAGCAGCTGCCGTATACCTAGTGCTAAAGGTGGCGTATAGACTGTATCTGCTAAAAAGCAACAGGAAATTTCTATTCGAGGTGTAAGTCCCGATACCCCTCCAGGCTGGATGTCCGTTGTATGAGAATCAAGCCTTATGGTGTTCATATAATTGTTAAGAGCATTTGAACTTTGTGTGACTTTTGGACTCTCTGCACTGAATGCATATAGTAGCGAGTGAGGAGCCTACAGATACCATCATGCTGTGTTGCCCTTCGGCCCAGCTATTGTTTTGCCTTGTTTGCTTATTAATATTATATGTTGTATCATACAGGGTGGTTCCCTTGTGGAATGATGTGGTTCGAATATATACATGCATGACACGTTTCGGAGCCAATAAAGGGACATTGTATTTATCTTTGAACCTTGTCAGACGTTTATTATAGATATGGTGATAGTGCCTATAGTACAGGGCCTGTGTTTTGTCTTCTGGATACTTACCGGGTTTCTTTTGCTCGGGGGTGAAAGAAGTCACTATTGAGCTTATGCTAAGTTTGCCCTGGAGGCACCTTTATACCAAAAGGAATCACCTATAACAGTATTTATTAGGGAGGAGCACTATACCGCAATTGCTTTATACAAACATACAACAAGCTGTGTCTCATCTCATCCTTTGCTGTGGCCATTGGGTGATTTATGAAAATAACCTGTGAGTTCTAGGGGTCAGTTCCCACAATCCACCATAGCTGGGAACCCCCAGCTAAGTGTCTGCGTACAGGCACATACTCCATAGAGCTCAACAGATCAAAACAAGGAAGTTGCAGCCTTGCTTCCTAGAAGCTGACAACCAATCACATTATAGCACAGAGATCCTCCCTCTCTATGACACAGAACAGGGATTTCAGTTTTAATTTTCAAACACATTCAAGGATCCTGTCCTAACAATGATATAATCCTTTACTTTTCATACAAAAAGAAAGTAATCTTTGCAGTGTATTTTATAGATAGTAGTGATTCACGAACGGTGGATTTTTCGGTTTTCCGCCTTCCGAACTTTTCCGAACCGCGTTTTCGGAAATTTTCGAAATTACAAGGATTTCCCGTATTTTCGAAAATGCGTGAAAATACGTATTTTCGAAAATTTTAGAAATTACGAGGATTTCTCGTATTCTCGAAAATGCGTGAAAATGCGTATTTTCGAAATTTTTGAACATTTTCTAAATTACGAGGATTTCTCGTATTTTCGGGGATTTTTTCATTTTAATGCGTTTTATTAGGTCCACTCGCGGATCGTTGAGCGGACCGGATTTTGTGAAGTTCGGACATCTCTAATAGATAGCATGGATGTAAGAAACAGAATACTTACATTTCAGCAAAAATAAAAGTGTGGGAAATAGAACCTGCAACTTGTACATTTACTCTGTAAATAATGGAATATGGAAATAAAAAATAAAGATATTTTGGGGGAATCAAACTCATGACATTCTGAACTGTATGTGTCTAAACCTGGCATCTTACAAGGTGAGCCACCACTGAATAAGCTGAATGTTTGGGTACAATTAGAAACTTTATCTTTCGCATGGAATATAATAGAAACCAAAAAAGGTATATCTGGGGTATTGAACTTGTGACCTTCTGAATATAATAGAAACAAAAAAAAGTTATAGCTGGGGTATTGAACTTGTGATCTTCTGAACTGTATGCGTCTAAACCTTTCGTCTTACAAGGTGAGCCACTACTGAACAAGTTGAATGCCTGGGTACAATTTATCTTTCGCATGGAATATAATAGAAACAAAAAAAGGTATATCTGGGGTATTGAACTTGTGACCTTCTGAACTGTGTATTTTTTAAACCCTGGTGCCTTACCTGGTGCACCAACACAGAATAAGCAGAGAATTCAGCTACATTTGGAAGCTTTATCTTTTGCTAGGAAAAGAATAATAAAAAAATGGAATATGGAATCCCTGATAAATTTGAAAGCTGCTTGTTACCCTGCAGTTTATTTTCCAGCAACTCACACTGACTGGTAAATAAACTGCAGGGTAACAAGCACCTTTCAATGTCTTATCAGGGATTCCATATTGGTGTGGAGACATCTGTATAGAAAACACTTTGTGCATAGAGACAGTGAATACTGGGCTCAGGGGGCGTGGTTCTTAGATGACTTCATGGGCTGTGGGTTGTACCTGGCAACAACATGGAAGCCTTCTTATTTACAGAATCTATTTCTCACATATACTAAATGCAATGTAATACAGAAGAATCTTACAATGTATAGGTGTTCTGGGGAGAAAACGTTCACATTAAGTTTTTGAAAATTTAAGTGTAGTTCTTCTTTAAAGTATTAAATGTAAAAATATATAAGACCAGGTAACAATAAAAAAAAAAGTTAAAGCAAAGGCAAATTTATTGTGGTTGACATTAATAGCCAATATACATGTCATGTACTTAGATCAGTCTAGGGGTTGGTAGGTTTAATAAATAGTGAATCTGTAAACACTGTAACATGATTGCTACAAGACACACCAATCTATCAATTTAAAAATTAAAGGCGAGGTTGTGTGGGACCTTTATATTTCGGAAGATGCAATATTTTGCAGAGTTTTGGCATTCAGAAATGTAAAATGACAAATTATTCCATTTCCCTTTTAAAAATTTTTAGCATTTGAAAATTACTCTTTGGCTCTACAGTATATAACCAAATGACATATTTGTAGTGAGATTTGCACACCAGCTATAATTACATCCTTGGGCTTTTCTATGCTTTTAGGACTCTGTAAATGGAAGTTTAACACTGCATGCATTATCCTGTCCCCCTAAGTGATGTACAATGAAAACATATGCAAGTTTTTAGAATAACAGGATAAAAGGATAAGGCAAACAGAAATGCAATTATTTAAAGGAAATAGCTAAACCCACATGTCTGTTCACATTGAAATATTCTGCTTGCAAGTTCTTCAGGTGAACTAGCTTTATGTCATCTACCCTCCAGCATCTCTAATCCATAAAGTGATTGTGGAAACTGAACTTTGGAGTTGCGTGATCTCCCCTGTGGTTGCTAGGCAATAATTGTGTTCTCAAAAGTGACTGATTCAGACCCTTGGCTGCTTCATTTTAGCACTTCATTTGCAATTCAAATTTCCTGACAGGCAGAAGCAACCAAGCTGTTCACCTAAGATTGCAAAAGTTATATTGAAATACAAGCAATACCCACTGCCTGGAGCCGTTAATAAATTCCCTTTTGATGGTTGCATGAGAAGAGAAAAAAAAGAGAAAGTCTACAATCTGCATCGAATGTCTCTCTTATTTTCTAATTTACTGGTCATTCGGTTCATTAAATCATAAAATGGCACTATAGCCTTTTACGGTGACTTCCACCATAACCAGAAATAATAAGTACAATAATGAAATGTTTAAGACATCTACACACAAGAAATATAAATATACAAGATTATGGGATAAGTGAGATGCTATTGAACTTTGTTTACTTTACAAAATGTGAATAAAAAAAATGTATTGTGTTTCTGTGTATTTATAAATCTTAATGGCGTTTGCTTGCATTTTGTGGTGCGTTTGCATGCAGTAGTTTATATTGAATTTTGGTTCAAAATGGCAAAACACATCCGCACAACTGCAAACCATTTACTTTTATACAGTTTTATTTTTCCCTCCTCCTAGACTGAAAAGGAAAATCCTCCCATACAATGAAAATTTACATATAACTGCAGCACCATCTCCAAAACCCACTTTTGTTTCGTTTCCCTAAAGATGTCCCTGGAAATTCTTACAAGACACGGTCCCTTGCTGCCTTGGTGTCGCCTCCTGCTGCTGTGGCAAGCTGGTTTTGAGCAAGCATAACAGCAGTGAGGCACTTTCTGGTCGCAGCAGTCAGCTATAGGACGTGACGTCACCAGCGCGCCTTAGACTGACAGCCGTGACCAGGAAGCAGAGAGATTTCTTTCACACATACAACCTACCAGTATGTCTTTATAATTGTGGTGGACACCAGAGTACCAGGAAGCAACCAACACAAGCACAGGGAGAACATACAATCTCCCTGCGTATGTGTCTAAGGGAGGGTTTGAACCCAGGACTTCAGCAAGGTATCAATGCAAGCCAATGATTCTTACAGCCTTGTCATTTTACTAATATCTGCCTTGGAAAGCCCTGTTCTCAGTAGGTGAGATAGAATCCCTTCATGTTTTTTTTTACCGTGAATGTAAGATGTACTGTGTATCAAGATGTGTGTTAAGATAGCATTACCTTAACTTTTATTTCTGTTCACACAATTTTAGTTAAAAACAAAGAAAAGAAGAATAGAAAGGCATACTCATACTTATGATATTATATGTTAATGGAAACATTATACAAATGAGTCTTCAACCACTAGGGGGATCCATTGACTTTTTAGCAGATAAAGAAATATTAAAGCACTTATCATTTTAATGATTAACATATGCAAGACTACAGTTTGACTAGCACAGTAAGTGGGGAAACTCTGTGTGCAGGGATTTTCTAAAATCTACACATTAAAGGTGTTTGTGTCTTGGAGGGGGAAAAATGTTCAAATTACTAATGTAAAAATATGTTTGTAGCGTCAATGGAAAATTGTTGTAATAGGAAACTTGATAAAACAAAACATTGAAAAGTTGCCTTTTGCAAGAGAAATAACAGTACAAATGATGATCAATACGATGTTTTCTGTAGCACTGCTAAATGTAACTTTTTGATAGGCAGGCCCTTAAGAGAGCAGCAAACTGTTTTCCCTAATTGTCAATATGGTTAGTGTGGGTAACAGTGTTCCTACTGTATATACTGGAAATTAAAATAAAACCACTGTATACCACTGTATATCAACCTACAGTATTGGGGTGGTACAATCAATTTTATTGTCCCTGTACTGCTGTTCTGAATCTTAAAGGGGTAATATGGTCTTCATACAAGTGCACTCTATAATAAAGAGCACACTACTCTCTTTAAAATGACCCCAGGATCATGCTTCTAGCTACAATCTATCTAACTTTACAGCAGTTTAACAGGGGTGCTTCCTGCTTACACTGTCAGCTTCTACTTCACCAGCATCATTGCACTTCACTGGCTTAAAGCATGCCCACTTATATTATACTGCTAGGACAAAGCATCATTAGCTGTATTATAAGCTCTGCCTCCAAACATCACATTGTTTTTAAAGCTAGCCACATGCTGGAAAATGGAATTTTTTCACTCCCTGTAGGGGGGATTATGATACAGCTCATCATATGCATGTTACAGTGACTCAAAAACACAGTGCAGACCAGGTAATTTTATTAGCCTTAAACTCAAGATTCATAGCAGCTAGGGGCATAAATGGACCTGGCTTGTTTGAATAGCATGGGAGAGCATGGGTTCTCATGTTAAGGGCACTTATGGAGACCACAGTTCCCCTATAAGGTGATTTTCATTGGGAAATAAAAAAGCAAGGTCCCAAATTACATTTTATTTAAAGGGCATGTCCACCCCCCAAAATATAATCCCCCAACTACTGGCCCCACCATGTAGTGTAGTTTAATCCTTACCTCACATCCCAGCTCCATATGGTTCCTGTAGGCCCCCCCCAAGTCCCAAAAACTGCCCACCAGGAGGCTAGCAGGTCCTATAGGACACTGCCTGCTACCTGGCCTCCGGAGATCTTTGCCATGGTATTGCATCCCTTCTCCCCCCTCCCCCCCCCCTCCCTCTCCCTCTTCTCCCTCCCGTTCTGCTATCCCTCCCCCTAGCATTAAACCCCTTTTATACAGTATTCCCCATAGTCTCCCAGCCCAACCGCATATTTTTTATTTTTAGAAAGCTCCCCAATCTTTTACTTACCTCTCCGCTTTCCTACGCGGAAATGAGCTGCCGGTCCCGCCCCTCTGCTTGCATTTCCTCGCAAGCAGAGGGCCGGGAGCGCGGCGCAGGAAAGAGGGGAGGTAAGTAGAGTTTGGGGGGGCTTTCTAAAAAAAAAAATAATGCGGTTGGGGGGATCTTATATAAAAAAATCGATTTTAGGGTGGACATACCCTTTAAATGCCAAACTATAAATCTCTGTTTCTTATAACATATATTATTGTTAACCAAATGCAGAATCATTTCCCCTCCCCCCCACACACAGAACGGTCATACTTACTACACTTTACTTTGCCCTAAGCAGAATGGCAACATTTTTGGAGAAAAGAGAATTGTTTGGTGCAGTACAATATCCCTTCTAAATTTAAATCAGCTGTGTGCAAACATTTATATTTTCTGTGTGCTTACCGGTATATTTGAAAAGATTTTTGTGGGCACCCCTCCTTATCCTGTGTGTTCAGCCATGCAGAGTTGCTGGCGAGAGTACAGCTAAGTGGGAACACCGCAGGGAACTAATATTATTTTGGAAACATATGGGGCTACTGTATGAAGTAGAACATTTGGTGAATTTTACCAATGTGGGCGGACATGCCATTTTAAATATCAATTTTGATGGAAATCTGGAGATTCGGATAAAACGTATTGGGGGGAAAGTGTAAACAACAATTTTGACATCCATGTTAAGCCTCTTACAGATAACACACATCATATATTTCTTGATCATACTGTATGCAGTTTTTTTATTGGAATCTGGTAACATTATGATATTTTACCTTCCACTAGAACATTCTAATTTCACTGACCAATGAACCTCTCTTAGCTGACAGAGGCATTTAAAATGCCCATAAAATGTCTATTCACACAAATGTATTGTACAAGAAGAGAGGAAAAGAATGTAATGGAATTTTTCTGATAAGTTTGGCCAATAAAGTATGAATTTGGGTGTATTCCCAAGGTATTTTTCTATTTATAAATAATAAATTGTAACTGCTTAACTTAAGTCTGTAATTGCTCCTTTCACTACAGTTTTAATGTGCTTTAATGTAAACAAAATATAAGTAGAATTTAATAATTCTAAATAATAATTTATATTAATAAAGCTCCTGGACCAGATAAAATATATCCTTGGGGCCTTAAGGAGCTAACAGGGTTATTCAATAAAAGTTCTTATCGTTTAAAATGGTGCTAATTTTGCCCCAACCAATCAGATGTAAGCTTTCAAACGTTAAATAAGATCTGATTGGTTGGGGCAAAATTAGCCCCATTTTAAACGATAAGAACTTTGATTGAATCTCCCTGTAAGTTTAGTTTTATCTAGACCATTGTTTTCTTATTTTTGCAGATTCCTTCATGTCTGGAAGTTTGCCTCTGGATTGGAAAAAAGCTGATGTAATTGAAACGTCACAAATAAACACATTGTTATGATGTAAGACTGGTGTGCCTAGCTTATTTATCCTATTATTACCTTGCATATTTTTGGTTGCTGAAAATGGCTGACCAGCATAAGCCATTACTTTTTTAAATACTTATAAATCTAGAGTTTGTAATCCATGAAATAAAAATATGTAATTTCCCCTTTAATAATTCCAGTATGTATTTGTGTCACTGTTTACAACTTGAAATATATTTATTTATAAAATGTAAAAGAGGCAATCCTCCTACTGTTTTTTGGGCAGAAATATTGTACATTAAAAAGCACTAACCAACTTCGCATCAATATGATAAAAAGGATTTTAGTTCTAAGTATTTAGTATGTTGTACCCTGTCATTAACCCAGGTAATATGGCTGCTTTAACTTGTTTCATATACACAGAATATTTGATATACACAATAAGCTGGCAAAGTTAGTTTAGAGTGAAAAATAGTAACGTTGTTTTAGTTTCCACTAGTCAGCTCTGTTATAGTTACAGGTGGGGGCACTATATCGCAAACATAGTCATAGTGGGAAGCAGGGAAAGTGACAAAAGGGTTTGAAATATTCTGAGGCTCATTTCCCAGGCAAAACATGGAAAAGTCAGAACAAGGCTGATGCTGCTATGAATGAACTGGATTTTTTGACATTTCTGCTGATGCCCAAAATTTTACAGTAGCAGCTATTCAATTAAAGAAAAAAAAAGTAAATCCACCTGTAATAAGGAGCTATCAGGGTTATTCAATAAAAGTTCTTATCGTTTAAAATGGTGCTAATTTTGCCCCAACCAATCAGATGTAAGCTTTCAAATGTTAAATAAGATCTGATTGGTTGGGGCAAAATTAGCCCCATTTTAAACGATAAGAACTTTGATTGAATCTCCCTGTAAGTTTAGTTTTATCTAGACCATTGTTTTCTTATTTTTGCAGATTCCTTCATGTCTGGAAGTTTGCCTCTGGATTGGAAAAAAGCTGATGTAATTCCAATATTCTATCCATGGATAGAAAACTGGTTGATGGGTAGGATGCAGAAAGTAGTAATTAATGGGGCTTCAATAATATGGACTAAAGTGGGGTGCCACAGGGTTCTGTGTTGGGGCCACTTCTATTTAATCTGTTAATTAATAATTTGGAAGTGAGTATTGTCAGCAAGGTCTCAGTGTTTGCTGACATGAAGACACAAAATTTAAAGCTACAGTTGATGTGCAATCGTTGCAGATGAATCTAGATAGATTGTCACATTGGCCTGCTAAATGGCAGATGAGATTAGATGTTGATAAATAAATGTAAAGTGATGCATTTTAAATTTAAAAATCCATGTGCTGCCTTTACTATAAATGGCTCTGTGTTAAGTAAATCCCTGTTGGAAAGGCATCTTGGAATTTTGATGGATAACAAACTAGCAAGCAGTGCCAGGCAATAGAACATCCAACAATCAAGAAAACAGGACGCACATCCAAAAGGCACTCCGGGATGGACAGTAGAAATTAATATAAAATACTAGGTCTTCAGTAGTAGATAAGTTTCAGACAGTAATTGAATATGAATTGTTGATATTGAGTATTTCATGTGTACCCCCCTCTAAAAATAATCTTAAAGGATATCTATACTACTAAAAATTAACTGTTTAAAATGGAAAGTACCTGGGTCAGGGAAGTAGGATTTATTGTTCCTACCTTACAATATTGTTTTGTTAAGGAGCTGTAGCACCAACAATTTTCATATACCAGATAAGTCCTGGACTATTATTAAAGATAGTGCTGAAGCCAAGAGGAAGACTGGCAGAATCAGTTTTCTTTGAGCTGTTGCTCCTCACAGAAATAATATTGGAAGGTAGGAATTACCAGTCCTATAACCCATGTCCTAAGTACTTTTCAGTTTAACTGTTTTTATAAATAAACTTTGTACACACAATAGTTATCCTTTAATAAGGCAAAGTTGACTTTAAAAGCCCTTCATAATGACAATTCCATTGTCATTAGGAATTCAGATAGTACAGTAGTTGTTATACTCAATAGTAGTGATTACCATAAAGAGATTTTATGCCAATTAGGTGGTCCCCATACATATAGGATCCTTTCCACATCCCCTTTATGGGTTTTTGCAGTAATTTGGAAAAGTTGGTTACTGAGGGAATACACTTGGGAGTTATTACAAGTGTTATTAATTATTATCACAATTTCTGTTACCTGGTCAGTGTTTTACGCCCATTTTCCACTGTTTGCCCAAGACGCATAAGCCGGAACATCGGCCTTTAGGTTGCAATATAGTGGCGGGTATGGGGTCTTTGTGTGCGAATCTTGCACAGTTCATTGATGCATTATTGCAATCTTTAGTCCTTGGGCTTAATACTTTCATCAAGGACACTAAACATGTTCTACAGATTTTTGAGAATTTTGAGTGGAAGGAAGGATTCTTTTTGATTACTATCGATGTATCCTTCCTTTACGCTTGTATCCCCCATACATTGGGCCTGGAAGCCATTAGTGAGGGAATATAGCTCTTATGATCAAGATATGTGCCATTTCATCATGGAATCTATATATTTTCTAATCCACCATAATTACTTCATGTTTGATGGAACCTACTATTTACAGCTCTGCAAAGCAGCTATGGGTGCAAAATTTTTGCCCACATACACCAACTTGTATATGGGGTGGTGGGAGGAGCACCATGTTCTGGGTAACCTTGCTCTCCTCTCCACCTACACATATATCAGGTTGTTTAAGCATTATATAGACGATATCATCATTGTATGGAGTGGTTCACAGGTGGAATTGTGGAATTAAGAAAAGACCTTTCAGCCAAGAGTATTCTGATGGCCTCATATTCACATCCCCCTACAGATCTTAAGGGTATTCCTTATGGCCAATTTCTTCGGATTCGAAAAAATTGTTCTTTAAATTCAGAATATGTTACTAAAGCGTGTGATCTTAAAAATCGACTTTTGCAGAAAGGATATCCTTTTAAGTCTCTTCATGAAGTGTTCCTCAGGGCATTTTCTCAGAATAGGAAGGTTTTGATTTTTAAAGAGAAGATCCGTAAGGTGGAAGATTGTAAACTAATAATTTTTTCCACCACGTTCAGTATGATAAGATTGTTAAGATTGTGAAACAGTCCTTACCAACACTTTATGGACAAGATAATCTCTATGAAACCTTACAGTCTGGGGTTAGGTTTGTGGCCTAAACCACACAAACCTTACTTACCTCCCCAGCGTACTTGGGTTGAGTACTGGGATACTCACCCTACAATGTGGCATCCTCATGCTGAGTTGTTTCCACCTGAGCTGTTTAAGTTTGTAACAAGATTACACATGCATAGAGGAACTTTAGTTATTCAATAATGATTATACAGCTTCTGTTGGGTTCGCTTTTGAATTTTCAAAACATTTGGAAAAACTTTTGGAAAAACTCACCAGATTCAAACATCTCTACTAGAAAGACAGAGATAGACAGAGCTAGATGAAAAGACAGACAGACAGATAGTGAGAGAGATTAGTAATATATTGAATTACATTAGTACAGTATTTGGCATTTGGCAGTAACTGGAATCTGAATGGCAGTGTGCAGTAACTGGCATATTAATAACACTGGGTAGTTTGATTGACACTGGTCAGTAACTGGCATATGAATGGTGCTAGGCAATAACTGGCATATAAATGTTGATGTGGAATTACTGACATCCCAACCAACAAAACCACTCAAAACTGTGTTCTGCTCCATGAATAAGCCAAATGAACCCTGGTCGGTTTGTGCATCTTTGGTCTAAAGGTGTTGTGATATGTGTACATGTCGTACTATTTGAACATATTTATTTTCACATTTGCTTTTTATATGAAAGTATAATTTTCTGCAATGTCCCTAATACTTTTTTTCCCTTAAAAAAACGCATTGTTGCACATGTGCTGGGGAAAGAGCTGCAACTATCTGCCACTCAAGCAGCAATTGTAAATGGGAGCACAGGGTCAGCACTGAACCTGGTGTGATTGCGCATGGGTGCAACTCAAAAAAGTCAAACAAACTGGAGGGATGAATGCTTAGTATAGATACCCTTTAACAAAATTATCCACTATAAGTCTCACATAGAATGGGCAGCACACGATAAGAAGTTATGAGGAAGTGACTGATGTCATGAATCACTTAAAACTACTTTCCTTCTGCTCCTCTATCTGATGAGACTACATTTTGATCTGCTAATAATTGATTTTATTGAAGAAATAAAAACGAATTATACAAATTTGTATGATGTGCTGCCCGTTCTATTGAAAAATTTATTGTGGATGATTATGGCCTAAGACTGAAAGGCCACAAAAGCCGAGCACCATTGCTACATGTGGTAATGGTGACCCT
Source organism: Hymenochirus boettgeri (assembly GCA_019447015.1). Lineage (NCBI taxonomy): Eukaryota > Metazoa > Chordata > Amphibia > Anura > Pipidae > Hymenochirus > Hymenochirus boettgeri. The sequence continues at coordinate 157,853,507 of CM033471.1, forward strand.
CCCAGTTTACATATCTCTGGTACCCTTGTTATATACTTTAACAAAAGCACTTTAAGCAACATTTGCTTTCTTCCATTTCTCTCTTTAATGTTTAATAAAGTGTAAAGTTTAATGTTATCTACTTGTAGTTGACCATGATTTGTGGGTTTCTGCTTGTCCACCTCTTTCTTAGCAGTGACCACAGGTTTCAAATGGCATAAAGATCTGGGGAGTTTGCTGGCTAAAGGTCTAAAATGTTAGTTTTGTGATCACTGGGCCCCTTAATTGTCACATTTGCCTTGTGACATGATGTGACAAGTTGCTCTTTGATAGCATTTTAATACCATTTTTTATTAATGGCAGTTTTGTTCTTGATGAATAATATAACAATATAATAGTACTTACCCAATTCAAAAACTTGTTTCTCCCAAGTGCTTCCAGGAACACAGGATCACTCCTGTAACTTGTATAGAACATCCAAAAAATCCCAGGCACACCTCTTGAAATCACCAATTTTATTTCAACACTTAGACCCGGATCCAACACAGAACCCTTCACTTCCGAAATCCATTTTCGGATTATCAGAACTTTTGGATTTTTCCAAGATCCGAAACCCGGCAGTTTCGGCCATTTTTAATCATGACATAAGCAATTGTTCTTGAGCAGAATTGTGAGTCAGCCAACTCAGGACCAGGTTCAGAAGAAGACAGTCCTAGTACTTGTTGGACACTCTTGTCCAATAAGAGTGTCCATTATTTTTAGAAGCAATTTTTCAAGTGCATTATTTTTAGAAGCAATTTTCTTGCATGTGAAGTTTTTGTGATGGAATGGGATAAAGTTTGCACACATTTCATTGCATGTAACCACTGCAAACACAAGAAGACAATGGAATTAACTACACCCCCCATTTTTATAGCATCCATTATTACCATCAACCAGAACTATACAGTGATTTCAACTGTACTTGTTCACACCTGATGACCTGATAATATATATAATGAAAATATATTTAGGAATCAATCAAGTGCAATGCCATAACTAGGTAACATGCCTTAAAAAAATTAACAATGAAAATCTAAAGGTTCCCCTTTCATAGTGCTTTAATTTTAAAGGGCTCAATTTTGAAAGTTTGCATTTAAGATTGCACAGTGACATTGTCTGCAACATGCAACTGTACTGTGCCCACTCTTCTTGCACACAACATGCAAATGAAGCCTGGGTGCCCTCACCTGAGCTCATTCAGGCTCTGATAAGCAAGCATCTGAGTAAGTCAAGTGAGTCATTTGTGTCATTTGTGGATGTTCCTGAATACTTTCTAAGAATAAAGCGAAGACACCTTGGATATAAAATAATACCTTTTATTGGCTAACTAAAATGATTGAAAACGCAAGCTTTCCAAGCACTTAGGCATCTTCTTTGGGCATGATACAGAGGAAAAAGCCTAAGTGCTTGGAAAGCTTGAATATTCAATCATTTTAGTTAGCCATTAAAGGGTATTATTTTATATCCAAGATGTCTTCACTTTCATCAATGGCTAACATGGTACAATTCTCTACTACTAAAGAATAAAGGGGAAATTTCAATATAGTTAGTCCTTTAATGTCTAATATTTAGATTCCATATGTGGGTTGCAATTTTTTCAGTAATTTGTTCAGGAAATATTCTTGGTTTATCTAAAATGCATTTTATATTTAATTTGGATAAGAATTTATTATCTGGAAGGGTAAGTGAGTTGGAAGTTCAGAATTATACCATGACTATAAAAAATCTGCACTGTCAGAAGAGAGAGGTCATACTGTAATTAAAGTTTGTATTCAGTTTAAACAGGTGGCTACTCTCAAAGGACTAAGTGTTTAATTTACTTTTTGATTTTAATTGCCTACAGCATGCACAGGATTCTAAAGCACAGGGTTTCTAACAGAATAGAATTTGATTAATTTTGATGTTTTTGATTGGTGGCTGGATACCATAGACTAGAATGTTCCTTGCACTAAAGCAAACTGTTTATAATAGTTGTTTGGTTATAAATAGTTGATTCTTGTGGAATTTTTTTTCTCAACAATTTTCATATTTCATATATGAATTTTCATATTTCATATTTCATATTTCCAAAAATGTTGTAGATATGTTTCACATGTCAGTGGTGTTTGCGTCCTACAGTTTTATTTTCTGTATATATTCTTTTGCTATTACTATGCAGATACAAAATGTCTATGAATATACAGTAATCACACATTCTATTTAAAAAAAATTGCTGGCTCTTCTACATATAATCCACAATTGATTAAGCAGATATTGCAATGGGAAGGTTTGTAGCTTTATGTAGTGTGGGATTTATGTAGTGAGGCTGGCAGGCTGTGTTTAGACCATTGCTTAAAGGACAATTAAAGCATCAGAACAACACTGAATCAGAAAGCAAAGCACCTTGATATACAAGCAGTAATCTGTGTCTCGCCTCTTATTTGGATGTGGGTGCTGGGAAATGTACCTTTCTAATATGAGATTTGTGTTTTACTTCCCAGCATTCCCTTATTGTAGTGGTTACTGACCATTGCGTTCTTTTACATGCCCAGTCTTAAGTTGTTATACCATATCATGCCCACTAGCAATCTTTAGCCAATCGTGTTACAGTCCATATTAGGCAGTGCACCATTTGACTTAAAGGGGAAGTTCAGTGCAAATACATATGCTTTTCATAAAAAAGAGCAGTCTTTTTTCACCCCAATGACCTTAATCTGCCAATTCAGCATTGTCTGTATATAAATAAATGCAACCGAAATACTGACTTCCTGTTTGCAGGACCACTATTAGAGACTGTTATGGTTTTTCCCTTGACCCAGCGCATAGGTTCATTCAGTAGAGATCTGAGCATCTTTGACACATCCTGATGTGGTGCATCCTGGGAAGAAGAAGGACCATTAGAACCTGAAATGGCATCTCACTAATGTCAACAGCAGGGAACAGCAAAGGGTATGAAATCAACTGATTTTTCAAAACGGGAGAGAAAATGTAGAACTACTAAGAATGCATAACACAAACCATCAATTTAACAAATATTGATAATTTCCACTGAAATGTCCCTTAAAGTTAGGAGGTGTGGTCAGGCAGTGCACATTTATCTTATCCTGTTCTTCAGGGGATTACATTTACTTGAATGCCATTTTTACTGGAGTGAAAATGTACAGTTTATTGGTGTGCTTGGCTGGGTGCTAAATTTTCATATATCTTTTAAAATGGGGGGTAGATGATGTAGCAGCAAAAAATAATTTCTTCTGTTATACTAGGAAGACCACTAAGTGCACTAAGTGCACCACTATTACTATTTCACTGTGAGCATCTAGACAGAAATCTGTCTAGTGTCTCTGGCCATGCCAACATGTAACACAATGGTTTGTGGGTATGTGAATCTTACACAGCTTGTAGAAGTACATTTATACTCTAAAGGCAAGAGAGATATGAATTACATTTAAAGTACCTTGTACATTTATATTCAGTATACATTACCCAGTGGAAGATCAGGAAAGAAATGGAAAAAGACAAATGTTCAGCTGATCTTATCAGAATGAATGTTCTCAAATGTTTTTTCTATTCGCATTTCATTTGCACTTATCAGGTTTCATTTATAAAGGTGCAGTCAAAAGGCTCTGTAAGATCATTTCTCATGCAATAGTATTTGTACTGCAATTTTTCAGGTAGTTAACCCTTATACAAGATTCATTACAAAAAATGTCTCCCTCACAATTATCACTCCCTAAACTGCATTTTCAGTCTATTGTCTGTTTGAATATGCATCAGAGGTAGAAAAAAGGCAAAATCCCTTCATAGAAACGGTGTAAAGGAAACAGTTCAGTGCAAATACATACTGTGTGTTTCAAGAAAAAGAAGAATTGAGAAAGCCAGTCGGATGACTAGCGAAACGTCTTCAAGAGCTAAACTTTCAGCTCTTTCAGTTGATTTAACTGAATACAACAGATAAGAAAAAGAAGTGTTTTATCATTTAAGTATGTGTATAAATAAATGCTTCCAAATTACTGACTTCCTGTATGTAGGACCCCTAATAATCTCTATTATGGTCTTGGCGAAACTCCAGTACATCCTTACTGCTTAGTACAGGTCTGAGCATATGTGACCCATCAACATTCAACAGCCAATGAGATAAAAATTACTGTTTGGAAAATACCAAGGAAACGAGCATCCCAGAAAGAAGGAATGTTGTAGAGCCTAAAATAGCAGATCAGTGGTGATTAAAACAAGACTTGACAAATGATATGAAATAAATCTTAAAAACTAATATTTTTTCCACTGGTCTTCTCCTTTGAACAAATAACCAAGAATCACTCTAATATTTCTAGGTACATCTTCATTTACGGGACAAGAGACAGTATTTATAAACCCATGGTATTGAAAAGGTCCGATACCACAGGTTTATACTGGCCGGTAACAACATGGCCATAAAGTACTGATGGATATTAGTACTTTACAGCTGGTCATTCTTTTATGGACCGCAGTGGTATTGTATAAGTGATATCGTGTGATTGCAACATACCGTGCAATACTGGTATATTGCACATGGGACATACATGTATGACCATGGTGCAAAGGGAGGACACCAATATGAACAAACAACCGTTATAGTTTACAATGCCAGTAAAGCCCCGATATTGTAAATCTGTGATACTATGCCATTTTAAATACTTATATTTTAGGTACCAACCCTATTCTTATACTAATATGAGTTCTTTTTGGGTTGCCACCTGGTTGATATTCTAAAACAATATTTCACAGGCTTAGCCAGTTAAGTTTTTCCAGTGAAAAAAAAAATTATCGACATGTTTTTTATGCTTCAAATTCTGTAAGGTCAAGCCTCCAGTGCTCCTCCTAAGACAGATATTTTTTTCCATAGGGATATAAATCAACCCTAGTTATAATAGACCAACCCAAAGGTTTGTGCTGTTAGAAGGTAAATGAAAACTTCACTTGTGTGATCACTATTGGACAGATAAACAGGTCTGATAGGGAAGAAATTCATACAAAAAACTGTCCAATGATCATACAATATCAATATCCTGATATTGTACGACCAGTGAGTAGCTAACACCAATGCACGAAGCTTGGAAAAACACAGTCGCGGCTTTATGTCATCGCCCATATTCGGAAAAGGCGTTCGGCCGTGCTCAGAAAAATTAAATTGAAGCTTTGTGTTTTCATGGAAAATGAGGCCTCTGGTAACTTAGCAGTCTGTGTTTAGAAAAATTATATTGATTTACAAGTTCTTGGGGGAAATTAGATTTATTTACCAGTCTGTGAGCACAAAGATATTTAAATTTACCAGTCTGTAGGGGCAATTAGATTTTTTTTTACCAGTCTGTGGGGCACTTATATTTATTTACCAGCCTGTGGAGGCAATTACATTTATTTACCAGTCTGTATGGGCAATTGTATTTAATTTCAAGTCTGTGTGGGCTCTGTCTGTCTATCTATCTATCTATCTACAGTATCTATCGATCTATCTGTCTATGTTTTTGTCTCTGTCTATCTCTCTCTCGCTCAATTTATCTGACTGTCTGCATCTCTTTGTATCTGTCTATCCATCTTGGGGGTGGCTTAATTGGGAAGGAGTAAGGGGTGTGGACTAAAATTTTAATGCATCAGGCAAATTTGGTGCCCCGGAGTTCCCCAAATGTTATCAAATCCCAGCTACACCGCTGTTTAAGACAGGAATTGGGGACTGTATATGCCCCTTAGCCTGGGTACACACAGGGAAATTATTGTAGAAAATGCTTGGTCGGCTCCCATCGGGAACCGCACAATCGTCCGTGAATTACCAATGGGCTACCCCCCACATACTGTAACATACACTGCTCTAATCGGCCGTTCACTGAAAATATCTTACTGTGTGTACCCAGCCTTCATTTTAGCTCCTAATTTAGATAAAATTAAGTTATAATTTATCATCCAGAAAACTCCCAGCTTTATTGTAGACGGATCTGTCACAGACTTGTTAGCAATCAATAAAACATGTAATATTATCCTTGTAAAGAAATATGTTCCCCATGTAATGTGTGCAAATCATTTAAGAATATGCTGAAATAAACTGGAAAATGTATATAACTATTGTTAGAAGCAGAAGATTCTTGTTAACTAGAAATGTCGCAGGTTTGGCATTTTTGAAACAAGGAACAGTGATACGCACTCTACTAATTAGAGTTGGTTACACTTTTCAGACATAAAAAACACCATTGGCAGTAATACTGTACTGGAGATGTTATTTCTGTAGTTTGTACTGATTAATAGTTGGTAGAGCAAATGTGGAGCTTTTCTGCTTTATGGAAAATATCAACACAACCTGTAATTTCCTAGCAATATCTATAAAAAATATTTTTTTCATGTAGCACAGAGATACAAAAGAAGAGAGACACCCAAGCGAGAGACTTGTCTGTCACCCATGACTTCTGGAACTTAATGTCAGAGTTTCTAAGAAATTAGTGGTGGTGGTGGGGTTGGGGGGAATATATAAGGCATAATGTGCCCATAACAATGTAATATAAGGATATTATGTCAGCGAGGAGTTGGCATAATATACAGTTGGTGTAATATCCATATATTACACTGTTAAGGGGCGCATTTTTTCTTATAATATATAAGCTGTGTACAGCTTTAAATAATAGTTCAGCTCCCCACTGAACATTGTCTGTCAACATTCACAATAAAGGAATTTAATAATTTCCACGGAAACACCAAAACACGGCATAGTCCTGAGCCGTATAAATCCTCTCAAGCAGCACCAGCATTAAATTTCCTTCAAATAAGTTTCACTGCAGTGTCTCTGATGACTCATCCACAGTGCAGTCAGGAGACTCGGAAGTGCTTCCTATGAGTTATAGGATGGGTTTGGCCTCCAGGGCTGTACAGTGAAAGTCATCACAGACAACCGGCAGTTTAACTTACTTGAAGGAAAATTAATGCTGGTGCTGCTTGAGAGGATTTCTATGGTTCAGGTCTGTGCCCTTGTATAGGTTTTTCTGCGGAAATTATTGGAATCCTTTATTGTTAAGGTGACAGGCTTTCAATGGGGAGGTGCAGGGATATATATTCTTATAAAAAAACTCTGAGCTATGTAGCCAGGAGGTTTTTATAAGCATATATTCCACAGCAACTCCCCACTGAAAGTCCATAGCCTTATGTATTATATGTATGTCCCGTCGTTCGCAAATCTATATATCAAATATTTCAAGAAAGATTTATTTATCCCAGGCTGGGTAAGAGATTACTACAGTATCAGAGATTTATTGACAATCTCTTTATGATTTGGAATGGGGGGAAGAGTGAGATTCATGAACATATTATATCTATACATGAGCTTGATACCCTATTAAACTTTCTTTCTTGAGCAGCATCGATAGTATTGAGTTTTGAGCTTTAAGGTTTTTTTTAAATGAATGAAAAGTTGGGTACAACTGATCGAAATACGATCCTACATGCCTCTAGCTTCCACCCTCCTGGATTGTTAAGAACCATTCCCTATACACAATATTTGAGAGTGATCAGGACCAATTTTAGATGTAAAAAAAGAGTACTGTGATACTTTTTCTATGGACTAACAGTTTTTTTAGTTGACAAGCTTTCAAGGGCTAAACCCTCTTAATCAGGTCAGAGCAGTACTGATTTTAACAAAGGTTTAACAAAGTAAAAAGCCAGTTCCAAAAGATAATAAGATAAGCAAAACAACAAGACAGGAGACAGGAAAAAAAAAGGTAAAAGTAAAGAGCAAAAGGTGCCAAGGGAAGTGTAGAGGGCAATAAAATGAGAGGAGAGATAACAGAATAGTGAAGTGGTCAAGAAATGGGGAAGAGAAGGCAGGGAGGACCAAAAAAACAAAAACAGTAAGAAGCAAAATAAGACAAAGAAAATGTAGAGGTAATAAAACAGGAGAGATAACAGAATAGTGAAGTGGTAATGAGAATAGGATGCAATATATATTGGAGAAACTGGCCAAAAACTGCAAAAGAGGATGAATTCCCACAAAAGTAGCATCACCCACCATGACCAGGATAGGAACTGTTTCCCTGTAGGACACCATTTTTCACAGCCTGGAGACACCATGAAAAACTTCCAGGTCCAAATCTTAAAGGGACATTTAAGACTAATACGGGACTACAATATTTTTCAAGGACCAATTTTAGAAATAGTATATGGAAGGTCGCACACCAAGGTATAAATTGTGAACTCTTTATTGAACCATAACACACAACGTTTGGGAGGGTTCGAAACGTTGTGTGTTATGGTTCAATAAAGAGTAAACAATTTATACCTTGGTGTGCGACCTTCCATACACTATTTCTAAAATTGGATTCCATTTACTCCAAGGGGTAAGGGTTGGAAGGGTCTGCACCCTGGCTGGTGAATGTGCATAGGAATTCTTCTGCTTGAGATTGATCAGGACCAATACTGATGCGAACCGGAGTGATGACTGATGAGAAAGACTTGTTGGTGTTTTCCTATGGAGTACTCTGCTTTTAATAAGGACATTAAAATTGTGATACAGGAAAATTGGGCATTGATACAAAAGGACTCTACATTACCTTTTGAGAAATGTAAAGTGAGACTGGGACATAAACGGGGGCATAACCTGAGGAATCTTCTGGTAAAGACCGATTTAAGGTTGGAGCCACAGAAGAGTAGTGCTTTTTTTTCAGTATACCCAAAAAGGGGTGTTATAGATGCCCCAATTGTGCCACTTTATGGTTTATGGTTTTTAGGTTTATGATGTATGGAAAGGATTTTCCGCACCCACACAATGGTGAACAGATTGCGATCAGACATAGACTTACCTGCACAAGTACTTTACTTGTCCGTGGGGACTTTACTACATAGGTAAAACAATTACTTTGTTTCATCTCTTACCTGTATGACCAAGTAGAGAAATTAATACATTTGGGGACTTGTCAGTGGCTCGACATTTTAAACTGGTTGGACAGAATTTATCTGCATTAAAGTGTATGATTATTGATCATGTGCCTGCTGGTGGATCTCCTGAGGAACGGGAAAGGAATTAATGAAAATGTGAATTGAGATGGATCCTGAGACTCTTGTCTCAGGATCCATCTCAAAGGATGTGCCCAAAGGATTAAATGAAATAATGGCAATTAATTGTTTTTTGTAAAGGTGCTATGTACTTTGACCTTGGGGATCTTTGGCATATATCATTAGGCTGTGTGGTGGGATGGACTAGCTTATGATAGTGGATAGATATTATTTGGAGAATCTGTTAAGTGTAGCGATGTGTATTCTTTTTGCATTTTTTATGTTTTTTTATTGCTGCACTCCTGTTGTAGGTCATGCTGTCCCTCACTCCTGTGCTGGTCTTTTTATGAATAAGACTCTGGCAGTGGCTTCACTGTATGGGTTAAATGATGATGTGATGTAGGATTCGCGATATGCGGTAAGGTCACATGGTTCGGGTTTGACCAGATGGAGGATCTGTAGTGGTATAAAGGTACCGTGGTGAGAGCCGAAAAGATACTGTTTGTTTTGGATCTGATTACCCTTTTGGAGCATTGGTACATGCCTCTTGGATGAGGTGTCTGTGGGCAATAGGTGCCCCTCATGTTCTATGGACTTCAGCATGGGAGGGGAGGTGACGGACCGACTTCATATGGGAGTGAGTATATGTTTTTATCTACACAGGTGTGGGGTTTCATATTGGGGCAGTGATACCGACTGCTACTTAAAGGTGTGGAGTGTGTGCATTATTTATCCTGATGACAAAACGCTTTGATTACAATAAAAGTGGTGCCAGTTTTGAAATAAGTTCCGTGTGGAGTGCAATCAGGTCGTATCATTTCATTTTATATATATATTTTAGCATGGCTGAATTAAGCATCATGTTCTGAAATGTAATAATGGTTAATTAGAAATTTAGTTTGCTTTAGGATTGATTACGTCTTTAATAACCTGAGGGTTTAAAAGGATACACTGTAAAGATGTATATCCATTCTCTTATAAAATCCCATATAGATTATTACTCTATAGATTCTAAAAAGTATTTTGATATATAGTTAGCAAACACATATATGCCAAAAGCTTACAACAATGGCATTATTAAACCAGGATATTTAGAATGGAAGTATAGAAAAAACATATAAGGTTCAAATAGGTTCATGCACAGAGAAAATCAATAACACTATCCAGATACCCATGGATGACACAACAAATCTATAGTGGCTGTCATCACATTCCTATCTTAACCCTTCTGGGACTTTAAAGACAGCAATTTGCATATCTGTGCATATACATAAAATACTTTCTCAATTTTTTGTGTATCATGAGAACAACCCTGATTGTATCTTATTTTACAGTAGATAACCTATCTTATTAAAGTAAAAACCTTACCAATGGTAAACACAAACTCAGCATCTTTAAATGGTATGAGAAGTCACAATACATTCTTACAAATCTTTTCTTCCTAACAAATATGACAGCACACATTTATGTCTATTAAAAATGCATGCAAACCAGCTGCATATGCATTTGTAATGATGAAGGTTTCTCTTTTGCTTGTTAATTCTGCATTAAAAGACATATTGCCTAAACACTGACAATGGGAGCACAAAAAGGTTAACGTCTCCATCCGGATGCAGGTAAGAAGTTGTAATAAACGTTTCATGGTAATATTTCCACACTAGGGCTATCAATCTTGGTAGTTTCACCATCTGTTAATAGGTGCACTTGTCATTTAGCTCAAGCCCTGCAGATAAACATTAATCTAATCTATCTCTTGGGAAACAAATAGCATTGAACATTAGGCACATCTTCAAAAGGGAACTTGACTTCAGGCTTGTTTAATGGTGCTTGCTAATACTTAAACCTAGTCTTCTTTCGTGTCCTGTGTCGGAAAAATCACTAAGCAAGTTTCCTACAGTTAAAATCTTTGGAGACAATCTGAGCACAAGACTTTTAGAATATATTACGTGCTTCCTAATTATGTGTATAAATAGTTTACAGTGAATTAAGTAGTTTCAATGCTCTACAGATAAAATCCATTTTGAGGTAAAGATAGTATAATTAATACTTAACTGATATCTATACAAGAACTGATATTGATATATAGAAGTCAATCCACAAAACAGGAATTGATATTAATAGCCAGGACCCCCCAAATCTAGGTTTTGTTATACTTACCTATACGCTCATTACAGAGCTCAAACTCTTGCGTCTGCTTCGTAGTAGTGGCTAGTAGTGGTTGCCATTCAAAGCCAATAGAGTGATGTCACAGACAATAGCTGAAGGCCATTGCCAAAGCAGCCTTTCCTGTTGCTTTGCAAGCTTGTAGCCAGCTCACAACAGCAGCAATGGAGGCTGAACCTGCCAGTAAAGGGTTGGCTTTGCAAGTAGGCTTTGTTAAGGAGTGTCTGAAGAAAAGGTGAGTAAAACAAAACCTAGGTTTGTGGGGTCCTGGTTATTAATATCAATTCTTGTTTTGTGGATTGACTTCTACAAAATGGCAACAATTAAGTCTTTGCATAGGTCTCAACTCAAGTCACTAAAAAATGTTTTTAAACTCACTTAGGCACATTTACCCAGAGTCGCTGGGCAAATATATGGAGTTAAAGTTGCGCTAACCGGTTCGCTAGCGCTTGGCGCAACTTTAAATCTATATTAGCGTTGGATGTGTAAAAATCACCCGCGCATCCAACGCTCGTGATTCAATATTGCGTTTGCGCTAGATATAGTGCAAGATTTTAACACCAGCGTAAAACAGCTGGTGTAAAAATCACACAGTGGGTAAATCCCGGTAAGGGATTTGCAAACGCAATATTGAATAGCGAAAGGAGCATTTACCCAGATCGATAGCGTCTCTGGGTAAATGAGCCTGAATAAGTGATCCTCTACCAGAAATAGAAGGTAAAACTAGGAGCAATAATTAACAAATCCTGCCAGTTCTGGAGCAATTGGGAACTACCAGCCAGATGTACAGTATAGTGTGAAAATGTCCAAAGCAATATGGTTTCACACCAGCACACCAGATGCAGCAACTTGCCGAAAGTTGCTAGGAGCATCCTCCAAAGCTCCCTACCCAAAGGTATAACACTAAAGAATAGCAAAGATGAGAAAAGCACACCACTTAGCTGAATCAAATGTATTGTGCAAAAAACATTTCAGTGAGCTATCTGTTGTAAAAATGACAAGTCCTCTGGTTAACCATTGGATGTTATTAATGATAATTGTGATATTACAGTATATATTCACATTAATGGAATCTGTCATGTAATATGTGGCAAGTCTTGTCTATCTACCCAGCTTAAAAGGGAATGAAAGTCAGTTTCTCCCTTTCTTACTTACTGGAGCACACATCCATGAGTACATAAATGCTGATTTTACCAGAGGTGCCCTTTAAATGCCGGTCACCTCCTCCATGTAAGTGCTGACTGTTACCTTGCTCATTTGGCTTTTAGTCTTTGCCTATGTTTGGTTCCTGTGCCTGTAAGTGGTATCCTTTTGTTTTTGCTTTGTTGCCTTGTGTCCCTTCAGTTGCTCCTGCACTGTTGCAGAACTACTACCATACCCAACCTCAGTTGCTCCTGGTCTCCTGTTGCAGCACTACCCCCTCCTCCCCTTCAGTTGCTCCTGGTCTCCTGCTACAGTACTTCTATTCCTAACCTCAGTTGATCCTGGTTTCCTGTTGCAGAACTACTACCATCCTTACCATTGGTTGCTCCTGGTCTACTGCTTAGGTACTTTTACCATTTCCAACCTCAGTTGCTCCTGGTCTCCTGTTGAAGTATTACCCTTCATCTCTCCCTCAGTCGCTCCTGGTCTCCTGTTGCTGTATCTCTGACTCCCAGCATCTTTGAGCATCACATCCTACCTGCTCTTCTCTTCCCTACCTGGGACATTCATGAGTGCCTCCATCACCCTACTGGCACTCTTGCCCTACCGAACCCCAGGACACCTATCACCCATTGCAGGATATACTCAAGCTTGGAAAAGTAAGCAAAGCCACTTTCGGCACTGAGATTCAGACCCCACTGTTCCTGACTGGGGGTGTTTCGAAGGTGAGGAACTGAGGAGCCAACATGATCACTTTCTTTAGCTAGAAATTTCTACTAATGTATGTACGCAGATAGATGGCAGCATATGGAACTATCTCCCTAACAATTATACCTTAATTTTTGTTTAGATTAGTAACCCTTTAATCTAATATATAGTACAGAATGAAAAGCTACAACAGAGCAGAGATGTTTTAATTGCAAAGTCCTGCACTCATTAACAAGTAAGGATAAGTCAAAATGTATCTGCAGTCTTTCCTGTAAACTAATAATTTTATGTTATTCACATAACATTGAATATTTCATAATGATATTTTTAGAATGATTTAAAGAAACAATACACTTTTAGAATTAAGAAAATAAAATATATATATTCCCCTGGAATAGAGAGTATAGTTTATTCTCCTGCTTCTATACATATCCCTTCAGATACATTTTGTGAACTTTATGATGTGCTGAGGTGTTAGACTGTGAAAGGTATTGGAGCTTGTCTGGCATTTCCTTGCATTCTTGTTTTGGAAGATCAAAGTGAATGTCACAAATAAACATAATCCATTCTTAGGAGGTCTCCTGTCTTTCTGTAACAGAGTGGACACAGTCTGTATTTCAATTTCAAAAGGCCCTGGAGCATGCAAAACTGACATTATATAAAGAATATATTTAACTCCCTAAATTCCAAAGAACCCTTTAATATTCTATAATATCCATTTTAATATAATTCATATATGAAAGAAATATATACAGTATATATTTTGCTGCAATTCAGCCCCACGGGAAGTTTAGAATGTTCGAAATATCAGTGATATCGCTTTTCCATGCCACTTCTCTCATTTTTAAGGTAAACAAGTGTTTCTGCAAATTGAATTAAACTTTGCTGTATTAAGTTGATAACCTAAGGCTCACATTAGGAAATAAACGCCAAATAGAAAACAATTCAGTCTGTTTTTTCCCCTAGAATGAAGAAGCCCTGAAGCATTCTAATTATCCCTTTCTTCAAGCTAGGAAGCATAGCTCCCTCTGAGATGTGCAAATGTGCTTACAAACTCAACTCAGGAAACCCATGCACACAGATTAAAATGCACAAAAAAATCCAATGAAATATAGGCATTGTTGTATGTAAACAACACTGATAGGTAATATTGCTATTTAACCACCCCCCCTACTTATTTGTCTTGAGGAGCCAAATTACTGTTCTTTCTATTACTTCCATTTATTTGGACTATATCTCCTCCTACAGTTTCGAACTAGAGATATGAAATTTGTCAGGAACACCAACCAACCCTAACACCAAAGAATCCCCAGCCCATTTCTGTAAAGTAAGAAGCTTTAAGCCCCCCTCCCCCCCAAAAAACCCAAACCTTATATTTTTTAAGATTATGAGAGACAAAATACCCATATTATAATAGTTTTATAGAAACCCACTTCCACCAACAATTCCACCCCAAAATTTCTTCATAAACACTATACACATTATAACTCCACTACGGGACCCTCTAAGCAACGCAAAGTAACAACTTTATTCCATAACTTCCTAGTTGTAACCGTTCAAAATACAATAACTGGCCCAGAAGGGAGATATCTGTTTCTGGGACCACTTATAAACTGTTGAATACCTATGTACCCAATACAAATTTACACCAATTTTTGATGACCAACCTTTAATTACCCTGATGCCTAATTCATAGTAGCAAGAGATTTCAACATGCTTCTAGACCTCACCTGGGACCACTCCATCCATCATAGTATATAACACAATAAATGTAAGACTAAAAACACCAAACACTTTTGCAAGACCTAGAGTTATCTGACCTTTGGAGATAATTAATTCTGAATAAACAGGCCTATTCTTAATATTCTATTCTACACAACTGCTATGCCAGACTTGACTATATTCTACATTCCACTACTGAGCAATTCTGAGCTCAGTAACCAAAGCCACAATGGAACATAGCTCTTTGTCCAATCACAAACTAGTTAAGATTACCTTACACACCGGAATCCCCCAAGTATCTCCCGAGTCCCATTTGTCTCAACGAGTCCCTTCTTACAGACCCAAAAGTTATAAATAATATCTCCAAACATCTGGTCGAATTTTCTTTTAAATAAATTGTAAAGAACACCCCTGATCTGGGAAGCCAACAAATCATATATTAGAGGTTTCCTGATCCAAATCGCCAAATCTAGACAGAAAAAAACAATACCTCAACACAATTAAAGGACTAGAACACCAACCTGTGAAACCAATCTTATACAAACAGATGATAATTCTATAAAAGCAGAAATTAAATATATCGAAGAAGAATTTCACACAAGAAGTGGAGGAAAAAAAAATAGATGGGCCAAACAATTAGCCCATTGCAAATAATATAAATCAGATTGACTCCTATACAATCTCCAAAGACATAAAGCAAGCAGTACAAAATAGGAGCTATTTGACTACCAAATGGAGTAATCACTACCAATCCTGATCTCATTTTAGACTTTTTATGATTTAGCATTGTATAAATGTAAAAATAATGCTTCTTTTAAACAGCAATGCTATTGTATATAATCACACCTCCCACCAACAACCCTTACACCAGAAATGTAATCAACAATAGCCGAGTACATTACAGTGCAGGAAATTGCCCAAGCTACTTGCTACCATTTTCAACTCCTTTATGAGAGAAGACACAATGCCCCCAGAGATTAACCTAGCCTAGATCTCCATCATCCCTAAACCAGAAAGATCCAATTCAGACCAATACCGCTCATCAACCAAGACCTAAAGATACTAGTGAAAATATTGACAAATAGTCTAACCCTCCATCCCAGAAAGGCAAGCTTCAGACAACAACAGACAATTATGTAATATAATTTTAAATCCACACAAGAGCCTTTAATTTCCCACAATCTTTATTACATATGCTACAAGTATACTATGCATCACTGCAAGTAATATTAAGATATTATTAACTCATATCCCAGCTATAAACTAATCCATTTAAAATGAGGCACTCGCCAAGGTTGCCCTTTATTGACACTTCTATTTACACTAGCAATAGAACCAGTGGCTCAAGCCATTTAGACACTAAAATAGGGACAACTTCATAGCAGGTAGAGAATACAAGCTTAGTCTCTTCACTGACGATATTGCCCTAACCTTGGAAACCCCACTAATTTCCCTCCCCAACCTATTTTTAACAATATCCGTTGCTACAATCTGTTGCTACACTAAGAGGCCTCCATCTGAACAAATTAGAGATAATGGTAATAAATATCTCAGAACTTCATAAAAAAACTGATTTCCCTTAAATTCCAAATAAACAATAGACAATCTTTATTCAAGTAACTATATCCCAATAATTAAAACCATTCATTCAGACTTGGACAAATAGGACAAATTGCAAATTTCCTGGATAGGGCAAATAAACACATTTAATGCAATACTTCCTTGCATACAGTGTTGGGCTGGCCCACAAGGTTTCAGGGGAATCCCTCGGTGAACAAAAAGTCCGTTCACCCAAGAAAACAAAGAAAACTGATAAAATTTAAATACAGAGCCAAAGGTAAGAAATGCATTTTAATAAAAAAAATAGGAGTCAGTAGAAGTAAGATATATGAATGAGTGATAATGAGTGATGGATCCAAACCCGAACCGAGTTTGAGCCGAACTTTATGAGTTCGGATGAACTCGAACTATCCAAACTTATTTACTCACGGACTTATTTTCAATAATTATCGAATGTAATGTTCGAATTCGGTAACCCTCGAATGTAGCTTTCAATATCAGTAATCCTCAAATGTAATGTTTGGTAACCCTTGAATGTAATGATCAATTTTCGATAACCCTCGAATGTAGCCGCCGATTTCGGTAACACTCCAATGTATAATTTGGTAACCCTTGAATGTAATGTTCGATTTTTGATAACTCTTGAATGTAGCCTTCAATTTCGGTAACCCTCGAATGTATCGTTCGATAACCCTCTAATGTAATGTTCGATTTCGATAACTCTCAAAGGTAGCCTTCAATTTTGGTAGCCTTTGAATGTAGCCGCCGATTTCGATAACGTTTGAATGTTTTGTTCGGTAATCCTCAAATGTAATGTTTGATTTTCGATAACCCTTGAATGTAGCTTTCGAATTCGCTAACCCTCGAATGTAATGTTTGATTTTTGATTACCTTCAAATTCGATAACCCTCGAATGGGTTCTTTTCGGAACTTCCAAACTTTTACTGAAGTTCGTAAGTTCGTAAACGAACTGAACTTCAGTAAGTTCAGCCAACTCTAGTGATAATAAAGATATGAAATGCTAGAAGGGCCCCTAAACTCATCCTAGTTGGTCCCTGGTCTTAGATTTACTGGTGGGCCATAACAGTCCAGTCTGACACTGCTTGCATATATGTACCTTTCCTTTTAGTAATTGGGTACAGCGTACTACCCAATTGAAGGTAATAGGCAGGGACACCTTGATTTTACTTTTTACTATTTATTTAGGCAAGGCACATATGGCAGGAGACCGGTAATACAATAGGGAAACACACTGCCAATATTTGCAAGGTCCAAATTTCAGCCAACCTCCAGATACTAATGATTTTAACATAACAAGAACAGTAATCATATAGTGAATTTAACATCAAACATTAATTAAAAGAACAGAGAGATAAATAAACATACCTGTAATATAATAGGGAATACACATATACACATATATACACTTATATAGCCATATATATATATATATATATATATATATATATATATATATATATATATATATATATATATATATATACACATATATACATATAAAGTTGAAAGATTCCATTATAACTGGTTATTATAAAACATTTCTGAGTTATCTCTGAGATATAGCAAAGGATTTTGCATAGAGTGTTAAATTAATTTGCAACCCACTTATTGGGGTAAATAGGTATTTTATAATATATATTATAGTATTTTGAGGTTGAATAAAGACATACGTCCACCCAGTTCAACTTTTCAGCGAAACCCACATTTCCTGCCTAACTGTTGATCAAGAGGAAAGAAAAAAAAAACATTAGAATTATAAAGGGGGAAAAAATTCCTTCCTGACTCCAAGTGGCAATCGGAAATATCCCTGGATCTACTCTACTTTATGTATCAATATTAGAGATGGCCGAACTTAGTGAAGTTCAGTTCGTTCCCGAACTACCGAACTTCAGAAAAAGTTTGGTAGTTCAGAAACTAACCCATTATAGTGTAAGGGAGACTTATAGTTTGGAAAGTTCAGGTGAATAACAGTAAAAGTAAAAAAAAAATGGTAACTTACTGTAAATGGCTGTAGTACCTGGGAAAAGGGTCTGGGGAAAACACACCTTCCTTTCCCACAATAGGTCAATTGTCGGGTTTTCCAAATGCTACATTCAAGGGTTAAGGCCAAATTGACGATTACTGAACATTACATTCGAGGGTTACCGAAATCAGCAACTACATTCGAGGGGTTACCGAAAAAAAGGCTAGATTCGAGGGTTATCAAAATCAGGAGCTACATTCGAGGGTTACCGAAAGATACATTCAAGGATTGACGAAAATCGACTGTTATATTCTAAGGTTAGCGAACAGCTCGTAATTTCAATAATTATCGAAAATACAGCTGTTAGTTCAGAAAACAAATTATTTCAAGCCCAAGTTAAGCCCAAACTCGGGTTCGGGTTTGAGCCATCCACAATCGATACCAGTAACCCGCAACATTCCTTGTTTTCAGAAACTCTTCCAGCTTTCTTTTGAAACTATCAGATGAACCGGCCATCACACTGTCCAATGGAATACAGTTCCATAGATTTACCGTTCTCACAGTGAAAAACCCTTTCCGAACTTGAAGCCTAAATTTCTTTTCTTCAAGTCTTAAGGGATGTCAGCGTGTCCTCTGACATGTTCTTTTGGTGAACAATGCCCCAAATAATATATTGTATGGCCTGTTAATGTATTTATACACAGTAATCATATCCCCACTCAAGCACCTTTCCTCAAAAGTACTTAATTGTAACTTATCCAATCTGTCTTCATATTAAAGCTCCTCCATTTCCTTAATTATTTTAGTTGCAAATACTAATTATACTTCTATACCAATTGTTTTAACTCTTTGCAACCCAGGAATATTTGGTGAACATTCATGTAATAAATCTCACTGCGTTACACACACTTTACATTATTAGATGCTTACCTATAGCAGTCATTAAATTCTGATTAGAACCATTACACCAATCTAGCTGGGTAAAAGATCCAAAACTCACAAAAACTTACAGGGTTATTCAATACAAGTTCTTATCGTTAAAAATGGTGCTAATTTTCCCCCTACCAATCAGATGTTAGCTTTCAAATGTTAAATAATATTGGATTGGTTGGGGCAAAATTAGCACCATTTTTAACGATAAGAACTTTTATTGAATCTCCCTGTTAATGCCTAAACTGAAAGGACAAGGAGGTCTTAGGGGCATATTTATAAAAGAGCGAAAAGTCACGAAAACTTTTCGCATTCCCTTTTCGCATTTTCGTCAAAAAGCCAGTTAACGAGATTTGTAAAGGTGGCGTTAACGAATGGCGAAAACGTTTCCGTGACCTATCGCTAAAACCCTTTCCGCCTTACTTCTTCATGCATCGCAATGGTAATTTTAGCGAAAAGGGAGCGAAAAGGCATAACGTGATTTATAAAAAGCGAAAAGTGTGTTTTCGCTTTAAATGGAGCGGAATATTAGCGTGACCCTGAAGGTGGTGAAAAGGCATGTTTTTAGGAATGCGCGTTCGCCTTTTGAATACGCGTTTGCCTTTTGAATACGCGTTTGCTTTTGGAATGTGCTTTCATCTTGCTAATCGCCGATCGCCTTTGGAATGCGCGTCGCCTTTTGATACACGTTCACCTTTGAATACATGTTTGCCTTTTGAATGCGCTTTCATCTGCTAATCGCCTGGAATGCGCGTTTGCTTTTGAATATGCGTTTGCTTTTAAATGCGCTTTGTCTGTAATCGGCGATTGCCTTTGGAATGCACGTTCGTCTTTTGAATACGCGTTTGCTTTTTGAATGCGTGTTTACGTTGTTAATAGGCGTGTCAACTTTCTTATTTTTTCTTCTGTCTTCTCCCAATTTTAGAAAAATTTAAATATAGTGCAAGAACGTTGAACAGCTGGCTAGCCGGTAACAATGATTGGATGTGGTTTTCACTTCTTTTGCTCAAATTTCACATTATGAAAAAAACAGGAACAATAAATTTGTTTGCTACAAACACTATTTAAACAAGCAGTTAAGCTGATCATTGTGGCTAGAGAAAATGAGTGTGGAGGAGTTACTTTTGTTTGGCTAGTCCAAACTGTTTCAGCATCAGCAGCTGCTGTTTACGTTGCAGGCTGAACATGAGCAGCGTGGAGAGCAGGAGAGGGAAAAGTGTCAATTAAGATCAGGCAGCCTCATTTTTTTCTAAGGAGATTTTGTCTTCTGGATGAGCTGTCTGATGAGGAGGTTTTGCTGCACTTTCGCCTAAATCACCCCAGCCATGCAGGAGTTGTACGGCAAACTGGCGCTTTGTTGGAGCCATCAACAAGGCGAATGTGTCATTGACTGGGATGACAACATTTTTGTCTGTCCTTTATTTTTTGGGCAATGCCACATTCCAGACGTGACGTCACAACTCCTTGGCATGAGCCAGCCTTCTTTTTCCAGGATCCTGCCCAAGGTGCTAAATGCTATTTTCCCCGGTCTACTATTACATCCGGTTTCCATCCAGTGAGTCAGAGTGGCAAAACATCAAAACAGATTTTATCTGCAAGGGGGTTTTCCTAAGTGCCGAGAGCCATTGATTGTACGCAATTGCCTCGCACCACCTAACAGAGAAGGAAGTGTATCTTAATAGAAAACCCTTCCATTCTCTTAATGTTCGGTGGTGTGTGATTCCCACCTGCGCATTATGAGTATAACAGTACGTTTCCTGGAAGTTGCCACGACTCCCATATTTTGCACCAGTAGCTCTCTACTGCAAGTTTACCAGTGGACGAATGCCAGAGGGCTGCGTTGTGGGTAAGTGGTTTTTACAATGTGTATAAAAATGACAGATTTGTTTGTGTTTCAGATAGGAGACGCAGGGTATGGGATTCATTCAAATAAACCGGAAACCAAAAAGCAACAAAATAATGTGAAATACGAAATTAGGAAAGCGAATAAAAGACCCCAGCTGTGAAAATATTTGTGCACAATATTGTCTCAATGTGTAAAGGAATTATTTACATTGTTCGGAACAATACAGGATTGCTATCTATTTAATGACACTCCTATTTCCGTATCTTCAACGTCAGATAGTCCTATTTTCGCATTCACTTTTCGCCTTTGTGGACGCCAGTTTGGCACCAAAAGAAGGGGGCGTGCCGTTTTGGCAACCACAAGAAGGTGGCATTTTCGCGCTTTTATTTTCACACGCAAAACAGCTCCTGCATTGTATTGTGGCCTTAGGAGGTGGACAACTAGGTGGTCCTTGTGTTTTTCGGATCCATAAACTGAAGATCTGCTCATCTGGGCTCAAACAAATCGCCTATTTGCTATAAAGCTCCAGTATGGCTGGGCAATTTAGTGTAAAGGGACGCACAACCTCGTCATCAGACAGTCGTACAGATGACTAAATCTCCTTTTAAAAAATGAGGCTGTCTGATCCTGACACATGTTCCCTGTCCTGTCCTCCATGTACCCTTTCTGCAGCCTCCCAATAGAGCACTGCAGCTGGCAGCTTTGGAAAGTGCCCCTAAAGTAACACCTCCTCCTCAGACATGTTCTCTACTCAATGATAAGTGGTTTAAATAGTGTTCCATTCAATTCTAGTTCATTGTTCATGATTTTTAATTCAGTCCAATTTGGAGCACAAGAAGTGAAAAAAAGACACACAATCATAGTTACTGGCTAGTAGCTATTAATGTAATTAATACTATATTTGAAATAAACCACATTGGATTGGGGAGAATGAAGAGAAAAAAAAAATTGGTAAGAAAACTCTTGCCTATGAGCTGATGAAAGCGTGTTAATACGAACGCATATTACGAAGGCAAATGCACATTAGAAAGTTGAAATGCATTAGAAAGCAAACACGCATTAGAAAGGCGACTGTGCATTAGAAAAGTGAATGTGGCATTAGAAAGGCGAAGCGAATTGAAAGGAGAACGCGCATTATAAGGCGATTGCGCATTATAATGGTGAATATGCCTTGGAAAAGCGATCGCGATTAGAAAGGCGAAGCGCATTAAAAGGCGATTGCGCATATAATGGTGAATATGTCTTGGAAAAGCGATCGGCATTAGAAAGGCGACCACGAATTAGAAAGGCGAACGCACATATAGAAAGGCGATTGTGCATTATAATGGTGAATATGTCTTGGAAAACGCGCATTCAGGCATTAGAAAGGTGAACGCGCATTAAAAGGCGATTGCGCTTATAATGGGAATATGCCTTGGAAAAGCGATACGGCATTAGAAAGGCGAAACCGCATTAGAAAAGCGGACGTGCATGAGGAAGGCGAATGTGGGCGGGATTTGGAAAATTGAATTGTATTCCAAATTAGAATTATAAATGGATTGGATAAATAAGACAGGGTTACTTATTTGTAAATGTGAGGTGGACATTTTTGGGTTTTAGAGGTTGTGGCCTTTTCGATTTGAATGGTTTTCGCAATGCAGTCATCTTAGATGCGTTAAGTTTGTCTCTGCAATAATTTTTGCTCTTATCGCGCCCGTTGCCTTTTTCAGCGCAAAGGGGCATATTTATAAAATATCGAAATTAGCGCAAAAAAATTACGCCGCACATCGCGGCCCGCGAAAATAGCGCTATCCCCTAGTTTTATAACGGCGAGCGCCATGCGCGCGATATGCTAAGCGGCCCGCGATGTGTTGCGGTAATTTAAGTCCCTTCGCGGCGATACTGTATTGCTGCGAAGGGACCTAAAAATCCCTTCCCCGACGCCTCTGCTAAGGTGTCAGGTGGTCGACGGACCAACCCCGCCGCAACCCCCCACCCCAATCCCCACAGCAAAACCACGAATGTGCTTTCATCTTGCTAATCGCCGATCGCCTTTGGAATGCGCGTTCGCCTTTTGAATACACGTTCACCTTTTGAATACGTGTTTGCCTTTTGAATGCGCTTTCATCTTGCTAATCGCCTTTGGAATGCGCGTTTGCTTTTTGAATATGCGTTTGCCTTTTAAATGCGCTTTGGTCTTGCTAATCGGCGATCGCCTTTGGAATGCACGTTCGTCTTTTGAATACGCGTTTGCTTTTTGAATGCGTGTTTACGTTGTTAATAGGCGTTGTCAACTTTCTTATTTTTCTTTCTGTCTTCTCCCAATTTTAGAAAAATTTAAATATAGTGCCAAGAACGTTGAACAGCTGGCTAGCCGGTAACAATGATTGGATGTGGTTTTTCACTTCTTTTGCTACAAATTTCACATTATGAAAAAAACAGGAACAATAAATTTTGTTTGCTACCAAACACTATTTAAACAAGCAGTTTAAGCTGATCATTGTGGCTAGAGAAAATGAGTGTGGAGGAGTTACTTTTGTTGGCTAGTCCAAACTGTTTCAGCATCAGCAGCTGCTGTTTACTTTTGCAGGCTGAACATGAGCAGCGTGGAGAGCAGGAGAGGGAAAAGTGTCAGTTAAGATCAGGCAGCCTCATTTTTTTCTAAGGAGATTTTGTCTTCTGGATGAGCTGTCTGATGAGGAGGTTTTGCGTCACTTTCGCCTAAATCACCCAGCCATGCAGGAGTTGTACGGCAAACTGGGCGATTTGTTGGAGCCTCAACAAGGCAGAATGTGTCATTGACTGGGATGACAACATTTTTGTCTGTCCTTTATTTTTTGGGCAATGCCGCATTCCAGACTGTGACGTCACAACTCCTTGGCATGAGCCGCCTTCTTTTTCCAGTATCCTGCCCAAGTGCTAAATGTATTTTCCCCGTGTCTACTTGATTACATCCGGTTTCATCCAGTGAGTCAGAGTGGCAAAACATCAAAACAGATTTTATCTGCAGGGGGTTTTCCTAAGTGCCGAGGAGCCATTGTAGTTGGTACGCCATATTGCACTCGCACCACCTGAACAGAGAATGGAAGTGTATCTTAATAGAAAACCCTTCCATTCTCTTAATGTTCAGGTGGTGTGTGATTCCCACCTGCGCATTATGAGTATAAACAGTACGTTTCCTGGAAGTTGCCACGACTCCCATATTTTGCACCAGTCAGCTCTCTACTGCAAGTTTACCAGTGGACGAATGCCAGAGGGCTGGCTTGTGGGTAAGTGGTTCTTTACAATGTGTATAAAAATGACAGATTTGTTTGTGTTTCAGAATAGGAGACGCAGGGTATGGGATTCATTCAAATAAACCGGAAACCAAAAAGCAACAAAATAATGTGAAATACGAAATTAGGAAAGCGAATAAAAGACCCCATGCTGTGAATTAATATTTGATGCACAATATTGTCTCAATGTGTATAAAGGAATATTTTCACATTGTTCGGAACAATACAGCATTGCTATCTATTTAATGACACTCCTATTTTCCGTATCTTCAACGTCAGATAGTCCTATTTTCGCATTTCACTTTTCGCCTTTGTGGACGCCAGTTTGGCACCAAAAGAAGGGGGCGTGCCGTTTTGGCAACCACAAGAAGGTGGCATTTTCGCGCTTTTATTTTCACACGCAACACATGCTCCTGCATTTGTATTTGTGCCTTAGGAGGTGGACAACTAGGTGGTCCTTGTTTTTTTCTGGATCCATTAAACTGTAAGATCTGCCTCATCCTGGGCTCAAACAAATCGCCTATTTTGCTATAAAGCTCCAGTATGGCTGGGCAATTTAGTGTAAAGTGACGCACAACCTCGTCATCAGACAGCTCGTACAGATGACTAAATCTCCTTTTAAAAAATGAGGCTGTCTGATCCTGACACATGTTCCCTGTCCTGTCCTCCATGTACCCTTTCTGCAGCCTCCACATAGAGCACTGCAGCTGCTGCAAGCTTTGGAAAGTGCCCCTAAAGTAACACCTCCTCCTCAGACATGTTCTCTACAAATGATAAGCTGGTTTAAATAGTGTTCCATTCAATTCTAGTTTCATTGTTCATGATTTTTAATTCAGTCCAATTTGGAGCACAAGAAGTGAAAAAAAGACACACAATCATAGTTACTGGCTAGTAAGCTATTAATGTAATTAATACTATATTTGAAATAAAACCACATTGGATTGGGAGAATGAAGAGAAAAAAAAAATTGGTAAGAAAACTCTTTTGCCTAATGAGCTGATGAAAGCGTGTTAATACGAACGCATATTACGAAGGCAAATGCACATTAGAAAGTTGAATATGCATTAGAAAGCAAACACGCATTAGAAAGGCGACTGTGCATTAGAAAAGTGAATGTGCATTAGAAAGGCGAACGCGAATTAGAAAGGCGAACGCGCATTATAAAGGCGATTGCGCATTATAATGGTGAATATGCCTTGGAAAAGCGATCGCGCATTAGAAAGGCGAACGCGCATTATAAAGGCGATTGCGCATTATAATGGTGAATATGTCTTGGAAAAGCGATCGCGCATTAGAAAGGCCGCGAATTAGAAAGGCGACGCCATTTAGAAAGGCATCTTGCACTTATAATGGTGAATATGTCTTGGAAAAGCGATCATGCATTAGAAAGGCAACGCATTAGAAAGGTGAACGCGCATTAGAGGCGATTGCGCATTATAATGGTGAAATGCCTTGGAAAAGCATCGCCATTAGAAAGCGATACGCGAATTAGAAGTGAACGCGCATTAGTAAAGGCGAACGTGCATTATAATGGGGAATAGCCTTGGAAAAGCGGACGCGCATTAGAAAGGCGAACACGCATTAGAAAAGCGACGTGCATGAGGAAGGCGAATGTTGCGGTGGAAAATTGATTGTATTCCAAATTAGAATTATAAATGGATTGGATAAATAAGCACATGGTTACTTATTTGTAAATGTGAGGTGGACATTTTTGGGTTTAGAATGGTTTTCGCAATGCAGTCATCTTAGATGCGTTAAGTTTTCGCTGCAATACTTTTCGCTCTTTATCGCGCCCGTTCGCCTTTTTCAGACGCAAAGGGGCATATTTATAAAATATCGAAATTAGCGCAAAAAAATTACCGCCGCACATCGCGGCCGCGAAAATAGCGCTATCGCCGTATTTATAATGCCCCCGCGGCGGCAGAGACCACCCTCCGCCGCTCCCCAGCAGCCCCTCCCAACCCCTTCCCCGCTTGCGGCAATCTCGGAACGGGAGGCCAGGAGGGCTGCCGGAAGGGGCCGCAGCAGGTGGTCGCACCACCTGCCGCTCACCCCCTCCCCAGCAACCCTCCAAGCCCCCCGCCCCGGCGACCCCAGCTCTGCCGAGGCCGAAATCTGATGTTTAATGTAAAGCTGCAAACCAAGCATTAAAAATTGACCATCAGAAATGGGTGTTTTCTGCAAACCTATATAAAGAGGCGCACTCCGCTGCGGAACTCAGATGCCATCGCAGTATGGGCTGAAGAAGAAGCAGTTGCCAACATCGGCTCCGCTGAGGCCGCGGTGCCAGCGGTGCACTGTCGGCCGCAGTGAGTCTGCCTGGCATCGGCGACCTGAGTGGTGTTGGTGGTCACCAGCCCGAAGACGTCGCGTCGGATCAAGACACACGGCAACATCGGCATCGTTGAGGTCGCCAGCGCCACACCGGGGTACCCCTGGCGGCCGCAGGGGTACCTCTCGTGTTGCGGCCTCGGCGAGCTGTTGTCGCCGGGACGTGAAGAAAAGACGCCGCCCAAGGCTCTTTTAGAGACGCACACTGGGTGGGTGACCCCGCCAAAGGCACTTGTAGTGCCGCCAAAGGCCCTGATAGGGCCGGGGAGGGGGGTCCCGGTTCGCGCTGCGGGACCCTTAAGCCCCAAAAGGCCTCTCAGGCCCTGCTGAGGTGCCTCCACCCTCCCAGCGGCTCCCTCCCTTCCCCTCCCCGGAAGTGGCCGGGGTGGGCTGTGGAGTGGTTGCTGGGGAGGGGGCGCGCGGCAGGTGTCACGACCACCTGCTGCGGCCCCTTCCGGCAGCCCCTCCTAGTCCTCCCTTCCGAGATTGCCGCGAGCGGGGAAGGGTTTGGAGGGCTGCTGGGAAACGGCGGCGTGTGGTCTCGCTGCCGCGGGGGGTTGTGGGCGGTGGTGGGCGCCTCCAGGGCGGGTGCGACCACCCGCCGCGGGTTGCTGCCCATCCCCACCGCGGGAGCTAGTATCGGCTGTTTTTCGCCCCTTCAAGGTGGCGAAGTAAAACAGCCGATACTAGCACTGCGATACACATACCCCGCTTTATAAATAGAAGCGCGGTAACAGGTATAAGTATCGATGCAAAGGGTTAACGCTTCGTTAACTTTTCGGCGGCCATTTTCGGACATTTTAAATCGCGTTAAACGTGATTTATGCGTTAATGTCAGTGAAACGGCCGGGAAAACTTAACGAAGCTTTATAAATATGCCCCAAAGTGTGTTTTTTCCTCTTTTTTATAAATAGGCGAAACGAAGCCCCAACGGCGCTCTTCGCTGTGATGTTCGGCGTTAATTATTTGGCGAAAAAGTCAGATTTTTATAAATATGCCCCTTAGTGTTTCACATCTTTATAAATGTTGTCTGAAACCTGAATATCCACAAGCAGACCCATTGAAGTCAATGTGAGTTAAAAAAAAATCTTTAAGTTCGACCTAAAATTAAGGTATAAATAGCAATGGTAAAAAACTGTAAATGGTTTAGGGAAATGGGAAATAGTGTGGGGAAAACGTATCAATGGGCAAAAATAAATAAAAAAAAAAAAGTCTAGTACCAGAAACCTAATGCAATTCCCACAAAAAACAGATGTAAGATTCAATTTCTAACCCTTTTCCATGTTAACCCTGAGGCTTTGGGACAGAGTAAAGGATTCTTACTCACACACTCAACTATCGTTAATGCTTACACTCACTCATACCCCAGGGTATTTAATTAAGCATGTTTTTGGTGGATAGACAGAAAAATCTTGCTTCCACAAATACCCACGGATCATAGGAAAATACCCAGCCCCACTTAGAGGGCAATTCCAGTTTCTCCTAATCTCCATCTACCAATTTGCAACTCTGAAAGCACACCCTGATGTTCCACTAACTGACTAAAAAAAAGTGGCAAGGATCACTTGTCACATATTCATGAACAATTGCATTACGGGAAACATCTCTGAAAGTGTTGTAAAAACATACCCTCTTATCAGCCCCTTATGTTTTAGAGATTGTACTCAAGAAGAGGACTGCTAACATATTTGGTAGACATGTCCAATAGCCCAAACATTTTGGTCAAATATATTTTCCATTATCTCTGAAATCTACGAATTGTCTGCTTAGGACAGAATACTGATACTCTCAGTAAACGCAGTAATTTATTCATACAATATACAATGCTTGCAGCCAAAATCCATATTGGTGCTCAATGGATCCCTGCGTTTCAGGCATGCACCCATCCTGATAGGCATATGTCTATCAGGAAGGGCGCATGCCCGAAACACGTCAGGCAACTTTAGCCTGATATGTCTATTTTGTTTTTCGAGTTGAAGGTGCAGAATTTACTCTTTAAAAGGATAAGTACACAGTAAAATAAAGTTGTTCTCAATTGGAAGCTATAGCTTTCAAAAATACATTTGGCATATTTTTTTTCCCTAAGCCCCTCCAGAGCCTACCTTTGTAGGTTAAAAGTTGCTGACATCTTGCTTGTGGTTAGCTGTAGAGTTAGCTCCGCCCCTTTTTTTTCTCTGCTGCCTCCTGATTGGTAAGCTGCATTTGCTGTTTCCCGGTCGCGCCATGCACTCCGTACGCATGACATCACGGTGCAAGTAACGTCACGTCACGTGCACCATGACATCATGGACGCGTGCACATGGCGCGACCAGAAAACAGCAAATGCAGCTAACTACAAGCAAGATGTCATGTGACTTTATTTTATTGTGTACTTATCCTTTAATGTCTGTTATGAGGAGACTCATTGTATTGAAAACATCTCTGGTTGGATTGAAAGTATACTAAAACCTCTGGTACATATAGTTATATTCCGGATACTGCACACCACCTAAATAAAATAGCAGACATTGGTCATATAAATGACAGAACCATTTTAGCCAAAATATATGTAGAAGCTTTCTCTCTATACTAACATTCCCCATCATGATGGTGTTTCAAATTGTCTGGGGTATCTACAGAAACTGGAAACACCTGTGCTACCAATCATCACATTAATGGAATGTACACTTACCGTATATACTCGAGTATAAGCCGAGGTTTTAGTTTAAAAATTAACCTAAAACCTTGACTCGGCTTATACTCGAGTCACAAGGAACTACCTTCAATCCAGATTCTAATCTGATTGTAACCAATTCTGATTGGTTACAATCAGATTCTTCCTAAGTATACCAATCAGATTCTTTCTGAAAGACTCTGATTGTAACCAATTCTGATTGGATCCAATCAGATTCTTTCAGAAAAATCTGATTGGCATACTAACTATGGACCGATTGTGGACCCGAACCCGGTTCCATGGCGGATCTCCAAGATCTGCGAATCCGCGGAAATCGCAGATTTTCCGGAATTCGGCTTCCCGGGTTTTCTTAACCCACATTTTTGAAGATGTATCAAATTCACCAATGGCAGCTATTTTTGCAAACCCCCTTGGTATAAAAGGCAGCTGGACAGGTGTCCACTTTGTCCGTGTGTTAAAGTGGTTTTTTCTGCTTTTTGAGCTTTCTGTGTTTGAATTTTAGTGTGGTGGATTAGCACTTGTTGTTAACCACACCTGTATTCACTTTTGGGACCCAAAAGTCCTTTGAGAACAACCCCCCCCCTCTATAAGTTTTTTGGACAATTTAGTGTTTAAGCCTTATAGAGTCTAGGGCCCTATTTAAAAACACATGTATTGCATTTAACGATAAAGTGCATCATCAATAATGTATGGCTGCAGCCGTAAATTAACACTGAACATTCATTAATTAACAAACCAATTCTGGAGGACCAAGACAGTGGTATGGATGGCAAAATGATGCACCAGACAGTGCTATGTTGCCCCTCCATTATAGTGCACTTCTGGCACTGTACGTGCAGGGTGCCCATTGGAATGCTTCAAATCCAGGGGCAAGCACAGGATTCTTAAGGCGGGAGGGGCTATTTCTGAACAAGCACAGTTGGAAGTTCATGACTAGAGATGGACTAGACCCGAGCTTGAACACTAGCTTTAACAGTTTGGACCCGATTAGTCCTGATTTTGAACTTCCGAACTTTTTATGATTATTGAATTTTCGATAATTATTGAACTTTCGAATTGATGTCCTCTACTTAGCGTTCTATAACCCATACGGAAAATAGGGAGCATTCATCTACCCCCTCTGTTAGCAGAGCTCCACGTCAGCCGCTTTAAGCATGGCGCTGCGCCCTTAAAAACATATTCAGCAACAGCGGTAAGTTCTGGATATGTCTGTTCTCCAGATTCCCCAGGTCCCAGAGCCATGTACGTAAGTTACCATTGCTATTTTACCTTATATTTAGGTGGATATGTGCATTTTTTTCTCCCATGATTAATGGGTTTTTATTGGATGTTCGATTTTTATAATTTTTTTCGAAATCTGCGAATCCGCAGGCAGACGGATTTTAACGTTTCGACCATTTCTAGAGGGAATTAACTTATGCAATTTTTCTTTTGGGGGTAGAGTTGCCAATTAAACTCTTAGAAAAAGAGACAGCATATGACTGATATACATTATCTTCTTCTATTTAATTAACATGACTCAGATACAGTTTACAATTTCTGTGGAGAAAGCAAATAACCATGATTGTAGGCTTTTCATCTCATAACTGAAAGATCAGCGTAAAGTGCACAGATACCTGTAATCCATTTTCTTTGAAATTCTAAGAGCGGCAACGAGAAAATAAAAATGTATTCCATTTTATGGATTAAGTATAAGCTTTAATCAAAAATCTAGAGATTTATCTAGTATTTATTGGAATGGTTTTTTCACATTTGCTGTTGTAAATAGTTTATTAAAATAGAAATAACCCTATTATATACTCTTACTTATTGGGAATGCATTTAAGCTAAATATTATCAGATCAGTTTTGTTTGAAAACAAATGTTTTCCATTAGGTAGCATGACTTTAAAACCATTTGATTGCCTAGTGGCTGGTGGCATATCTCCCTGTTATTACAATTAGTTTATTACATTTGTTCACATAAGACACATGTATTAGAATGAAATATGTAATGGATTTTTTTAGCAGTTGAGTTTAAAGACATCTGTCCATCTAGTTCAACCATTTGTATGTGTTCATAAATACATTTGGATTAGGTATGAAAATCAGCTAAGCAACTGTATAAATATTTAGATATTTGTATGTTTCATTGAATGTATTAAAGGAAAGTAGTTGAGGTGACCTCAAAGTCGAAAAAAATATGCAATTTGTAAAGCATAATTATTATTTACATACTGGTTTTAATAGACTGAACTGAATAAAAAGGCAGTTTTGCATATGAAAAAAAATGTAACTCATTATTTATAACTCAAGATAATTTTAATTATCTTTAATTAAAAACAAGGATGTCAATTTAAAGCATTTTCTGCTTTGTGAAAGAGAATTACACTAATTATTACCTTAATATAACAGGTAGGAGTCCAAGAGTTTGACAGTAGACAGAACAGCATTGACAGTGTGAAATGTATAAAGGTCAGAGGATGTTCTTATTCTTGTTAGTCCATCAAATATTGGGTTAAGAAAACATTCAGTTTTAAGGCTTCATTTTTTTAGAAAAATATCAACAGTGAGAAAATTACCTAAGCATTTGCCGATCCGGTCCACATGGATCTAGTGTGTGTGGGGAGTGTTGGGCACTTTAATAATAAACCAACCACCAACTATAAGACGAAACTGGACAGGTAAGCTTATTAAACAATACTGGATGAGGGTACAAGGATAAGACTTGCTTTGCACTAGTTCACTTGTGTGGGAGTATTCCTTCAGCCCAGATACCCCGATCTACAACCACTTGACTTATATCTACCAATATCCTAGCCCTGCTTTCCGAGGTTAAACACTGGAGTTGATAGATTTATGATACGTCCTTATTCAGCTTCTGCATACTAAATTTCTTTTTACTACAGATTATTTCAGACCTACCCATCAGGAACATATTTAATTTACCCCCATTAAAGGTTACAGTATCATGCACATTTTAAGTCCCAAATGAAAAAATTGCATTAATCTAAACTTAATCTACCACTTAAATAAAAAACACTTCAAAGATCTTGCATATATTAAACACAGTTATCTACTTCTAAATTATTAAAAATAAAAAACAATTTAAACAAATGTAATCCCAGTACACCTGTGGATGTATTTACTTTTTAACTCTAATTAGATTATTCTCCTGAAGCTACTTTTACAACTACACTATTTATCAGATATCCTTTCAGTAATAAACTAATTTGTTTTTCTCTCTCTACACACAATAATGAACCCTACAAGCCTTTTACACATAATGATAATTGGAGATGTCCTACTTCCAAAATCCAGTCCGTTTCAGATTTACGAGCTTCTGGAAAAGTTTGAAATTTCAAAAAAATCCGAATCGTACCCATTAATGTCAATGGGAAGCATATAGTTTGAAACCAATAGAATTGCAACTTAGTGTATATGACTATAGGACCTGGGAATGGTCTGGGGAACATGTACAGATATCCAGAATTGAAATAAAGTAACTTCCTTCACACCCAGCTACTTCAACTGTCCGCATCAATATTCGATATATTCTAATTACGTTCCCGAAAGTTCTATATTTTCTAAAGTAGCCTTGAATATTCTATATTCTCAAATCTGTCTCTGAATCTCTAAGAAAGGGTTGTTCATTTTTATACGGGAATCATGCCCAGCATGGAGTTGAAAACACTTCCTTGTTGCATAACTCAACAAAGGAAGTAAAATTAAAAAAAAAAACTCCAGTGGAAAATGTATTTTTAGAAGTCTTGTTTAATTATACCAATTATAGTCTACTACTGTGGGGAGCTGCACCGCAGTGAGAAGCCTGCCATGGCATTCACTCCATACCTAGATGCTGGTCCGACTGATCCGGGAATAATATATAATTGAGAGAGTATATGGGCAGGAGGACATCCAGAGGCAAGCTACACGAGAATCCAGTTAGTAATAAAACTTCACATTTATTAGAACGTTAAAACAGCATGGAGCTGAACATGATCTTGTAAGGGAGGGAGACGCCGAGGGAGGGGGCGTGGCCTGACGCGTTTCGCGTAACTTCCGCTTCCACAGAGACGTCTCTACCTCTGGATGTCCTCCTGCCCATATACTCTCCCATTAGTTTAGATATGCATACTTAGTTTTTCCACACTTCTCTCCATTTTGAAAACCCAGTTCAATTTATATGCTTTGCTATTCCTGCTGAGCTAATATTTTGGTTCTGTAAAGTAATTGGAATGTTTCCAAACAGTAAACTCTACGGATTGGCTGTTGATGGGTTAAGATCTCAGATCTCTACTGAGCAATAGAGAACCCGAACCCGACTCTGTCTTTTTAAACTTTTCAAACTCAATTTTATATGAATTTTTACTTAAAATGATTCCTAATAATACCCCTTATGAGAGATTCAGAGACAGATTCAGAGACCAATTCTAGAAATATAAAATTTTAGAATTTTCAAAAATTCTAATATTCTTGATTTTCGGGATAGTTATCGAATAACGAATGCGGAAGCTCGAAAGTAGCACGTGTATAAAGGAAGTTACTTTATTTCCATTTCTGATTATGTGTTCCCCAAGGCCATTTCCTAGGTCCCTTAACCATGTACAGTAAATTACCATTGCTATTTTAACCTTCTTTCAGAAGTTCAAAAATCTGAAATTGGACCGGATTTTTGAAAGTTTGTCCATCGCAACTGAATCAACCCAGGCACTGGGTCAGGGCAAGACCGTAACAGTCTCTATAGGGGTCCTGCAACAGGAAGTCATATTTCGGAAGCATATATTTATACACAGACAAAATGCTGAATGACAGTTTAAGGTCATTAGGATGAAAAATACTTGTTGTATTCCTCTTTATCCTAATTTGCAATTGGCATCATAACTGTAGGTTAAGCGGGCAAAGGGTAACACCTCACAGCATCAGCGCCATTGATTAGAGTAGCCCCACTGCAGTTTGTCAGCGTTGTTGAGGAGTCAGGCAGGCTTGACTCCCTGGAATACTCCACAGCACATTGGCTTCTCTCCCTCAAGTATGCTCATGCAAGGTAACTCACACACACAACAGCAGAACCATTAAGTTAGAGTTGGCTCACTACAGTTTGCCAGCATTGTAGGCAAGTAAGTGTTGGCACTGCTATAAATATCTATCATTAGTGATTTTGGACATATGGCAGAACCTTTCCGCAATTCAATAATTCCGAAATCCTAGAACATTCAAAATTTTTCGGAAAGTCCAAAAAGTTCGAAGTACGAAAAGTCTGAGTTTTTCTTTCTAGCCCATCTCTAATGAAAATCAGATGTAGTAGGGGAGTAGTCCTCAAACTTCCCTTTTAAGCCAACAAATTCAGGGTGATTCAATAAAAGTTTTTATCATTAAAAATGTGTCTAATTGTGGCCAACTAGTCAGATGTTAGCTTTCAAATGTTAATAATTGATTGGCTGGGCAATTAGCACCATTTTTAAGGAGAAGAACTTTTATTGAATCTCTATGATAATTTTTTTACATTTTTATTAGACATACTCATTTACATATTCTCTTTATTTTTGATTTCTTAAAAAACAGAAAAATATACACTTTGAGCATCCCTGCAGTTATAATATTTTCTACCAGAGAAATCACTTGATCAGCAAAAAAGGTTTGTAAAATCAGAAAATACAATTTTTGTCTTGATAGCATTAGTATTTAGACAAAATTTAAGGGCATGTCCACCCGCTTTTATGAATTTTTTCTGTAGTGTAGGGCTTCCTCCCCCAACCCTAACCGCTATAGTTATTTGCAGCAAAACTCTTACAATCACTACTACATTGCCTGTTTCCCCCGACATTCAGTCCTGGCCCTCTGCTTGCATGAAACGGCAAGCAGGGGGCTGGACCAGCAGCTGTGGCCGTGATTGGCTGAGAGCAGTCAATCACAGAAGTGACTTTCGGCTGTACTGAACATTGGGGGAAACAGAATGTAAGTAGGATCGGGAGAGTTATTCTGGAAGTAACTATAGTGGTTGGGGTTGGGGGAGGGAGCCCTACACTGCAGAAAAGGGGTTGGAGCGAGAGAGGAAGGGGGGGAGGGCTGCAGGCTTATGGCAGAATCTCCCAGAGAAGACAGGAGGCAGGGTAATATATAGAAACCATAGAGCTGCTGGAGAATAATAAAGAATAATAAAGCACAGCTCAGTGCAATGTATTCTCAATAGTGTGTGTGTACATATGTGAAGTTGAATGAAACCATCACTATACGAAGGTGACACAAACTTTCAGAGCAGATCAATCCGGCTCTACATTTATGAAACATCCCAACCCAGCACAAGAACTGGGGACACTCTTGAAATGATATCCCAGAATCCATGGTGTGAGACTCCTACTCCTTTATGCGAAGTACATGATTTTGAAAAATATGAAAATATTTGCAAATTTGGTCAGCATGAAATGCAAACCTAATGGGATACCAACAGCCCATAATCAGTGCTAATCTGTGTGTACATTTTCTCTCTCATACCATCCCATACCATCTCATTCTCATTCTCTCTCATACCATCTCTTCAGCTCATGTAACCTTTTCGCCACCTGTCTACTCTCATTTGTGTATCCCTTTTGCTTGTCTGCTTCAGTTCCTTTAGGCCGTTCTCCACCCCTCATGCCCTGGTTCCTGTATCTAATCTTCACCTTTTATGCTTTCAATTACTCTCTATGGTCACAATTCTCTATCTCAGATTTACCAGTATTTGACCATTTGCAAGGACCTTGACCGTGATTTTCTTCACCGACCTTGATCTTTTCCTGTTTCTTTTGGCTTTGTTCTGCTTGCCCATTAAAAAATGCAAACTGCCTGTCTCCTCTGCTTTTGGTTCAATTGTCTAGGCCTCCTGCCCTGACAGTATATGTTATATTATGCATCAGGGCGATGAATTCCCATGCTGTGGGATAAAATAGATTAAACCAAGATTCAATTATTCCAACAGCACAGGCACCTAGTAAAAAACTATTCTGTTTTTGGCTACACTGTACACGTAACTAATGCATTTTAAATCGAGGCGCTACCATCCATGCTCCTTACCTGCTGGTTTGTGCGATGTAGTAACTCACACCTAAGTGAACTGCATTGTGGAACCCAGAAGGAAGAGAAGCGTGTAAGTGGTAAGTTTATTTCTACAAGTGTAAGTGGTAAGTTTAATATCTCAGTAGCTTTAAAGTCCATTATTTAATTAACATCAACATCAATAGGCTTCAATTATTTCCTTCATTGCACCTTAATTTAGGTTCTTATTTCTATACATTCATGAAGAATGTATCCTTTAGGTGTCTATTTATATTTTTATGTTCTTACAATACATAAAATACAGGCATTGGTGGTAATAAACATGTAAGTATTGTCACAGTAAGTTACATAGATGTAATGCACCAACAACTTTCCAGTACTACATTATGAAATCTTCAGTATGGTAGGTTAGCTTAACAATATTCTTCTTTTTCCAACACCTTGAGGATCATCGAGTTCATGTTAAGATGGTTAAAGTAATCTTAGAGTCCATGGACATTTTTGCCTGAGAAGTGTGAGTTTGAAAACAAAGTTCTTATTATTTCTTCACGAATAATGCCATGAATCTCAGAAGGTTTCTTTTTTTTTGACTAGCCTTCCCCTACGCTAGAAGGGATTCAATACATGATTTGTCTGTTTTGTGCCAATTTCACTTATCTTACCAAGCAACATTTATGCTTTCTAAAGCTAAAGAGGCTCTGTCTGTAGTAAATTCTATTAAAGAAATCACAGGTATAAGATATTGACATTTCTCGATAACAAAACTGTGTTGCCTTTTTGCATATTACTTCCGTGCACTTTTCACAATAGGAACCAAGAAACATTAACATACAAAAAACAGAACCTGGGAACTTTTACAACAATTTTTATTCTATATTTCTTCTTCATCTTGTTGGCTTCCTTTCATGGAACTTTCCCTCTTCAGAAAGAGTTTTGACACCATGATCATAAGCTCTTGGCCATTAGTTGTTCTTAAGAATGGCAAATGTCTTTGAAGGTGCTAGCTATCCTATTGCAATTTTTACTGATCATAAATATTTAAATTCTGCTAAAAAGACTGAGACCTAGACAAGACATGATGGTTATTATTCTTCTCTCCTTTTGATTTCCTTGTTAATGTTTTTACCTGGCTTCAAGGCTGATGCACTGTCAAGAATTTTTATTGATCACCAGAAGACAAGCCTTCTTGTAAAACTATTTTATTCTTCAATGCATTTCCTTATGATCCAGTCTGATTGTTTAGGATCAAATATTTTTTTATGGTGATAACATATTCTTGAACAGTAAGATAATTCATTTAAAAAAAATATCATGGCCATCATTTAGCTGGCAACTTTGGTGTTTCCAGACTTTGGTGGGAGATTACCCCAGAGCTACAAACGCTCCGGGTAAATCTTTCGTCCTGACTACATATTGGGCTTGGGACTGTGGGTAAGCCTGAAAGGGATTTACTCAAGCACAACAGGAAAGGATTGTTTTTGCTTCTAGATTAAATCAAATTTAATCCTGATAACTCCAGCCTCCAGTGGCATTCAGATGCTGCATTTAAGGTGAGGGTAATGACCTGTGCTTTGTTATTAACCATCTAAAATTGCAGTCTGCACCTGACCTGTTCTTGTTCCAACCTCCAGATTATCATCAACCATGACCTGTGCTTTGTCACCTACCATCAGAGATATGTTAGCTGCCTATTCAGACCAGTTCCTTGTTATTAACCATTCTCTGTTCTCGATTTGATAGCTGTCTTTGAATTGTGACCTGACATCCTGTGCAGTGCAACATTCCCACATTCATGAGCTCTGGAGTTTGCTTCGTCCTCTGCCCCCCACCCCCAACTAATTACTTCAGTCACATTAATTATACTTTTGCTGATGTTGTGCATATGGGGGGCAAAGTGGCTTCTTGTCTGTTCAGACACCTCCCCCAAACCACCCGACTGCCTTTATAATAAATGGATCATAAACATGGTCAGCTCATCCAGTTTAGCAGAACACATTTCTCTGAATGGTAGTTCTGCATTTGATAACGAAAAATACAAGCCAATTTTAACCCTTTATAGTTCACAAGCCTGGTCTTTCATTGTAATTGTACATGTTGCTCACATATTATATGTATAGTTTCTAACTACAAGTGCATCTCAGGATACAAAAAAAAAAGTCTACAGCCGATCGGTTGTGCAAAAATGCAGATTGATTGTGATCCAATTAGGGATCGCAGCGTGCGCAACACACCTACTGTAGCCATAATTGGACAAAATCTGTGTGGTGCTTTTTAATGTGCGATCAGATTCATCATGTCGGATGCATGTTAAAACGTGGCAGTGTGGCCAGCCCTTAATGTTTATATTAACTTCTTGTTACATTATAAATTCATTTTGAAACCACTTGACATTTATTTTATCTTAACCTAAGAGAATTGTTATATACGGTAGCTTCTTACACTGGCATGATTCCCAAGTAATCCCGATGGCAACAAAGATGAGAAACGCCGATGACTCCAAAATGTTTTTGGCTGAGCAATGCTTTGTACTTTAAATAAAACTTATAGTAATTTAAAGTAGAATATAAAGTCTGGCACACTGCACAGTAATTGTTTAGACGGAACATTTTCTAGCATGAGTCCTAGACAGAGCAGAAAAAAAACAGTAGAGATCCATTTGGACTTTTTTTTTTAAAATAATGACCAAGCTTTTTTGTTCTTTTCATCAGACATGGAATGAAGTGTTTCCTTTCGTGTTCAGTAAATCATTTTGTCTCTCCAATATAGACTTAGTTTCAGTTTCACCTCTTTAGGGAATTTCTTTTTATAAGGAACACTCTAACCTGCTCCCATTCACGTCACCACAGCATCTGCCCCACAACACTAAACTTTTCCAGTTGTTTATTTAAATGGAACAAATTAAAGAAACTGACCCACTTAAGTGCATTACACAAACAACCCATTCATGTAGAGCCCACACAGGAGACAGGGGTTAAGTCACATTAACCATTCATTGCAGGTTAGCGCAACTTTAACCCCTTGCTGGCGTTAAATAGTCATGTAGGGTTAAATCCATTCTGTATTTACCCAAGAGCCCCACAGCCTGTGGGAAATCTTGTAAGTGAGATATACCTTGAGCATTGCGATTTTGGGTAAATTTCCATAAATTCTCCTGCTTTTGTGTGACTCATAGGTAGAGATGGCCGAACTTTGGAGATTTCGTCTGTTTTCGAACTTTCGAACTATATGGAAGTTCGAAATGGACCATTAAAGTCATGGGAGTCAATAGTTTGAAACGTTTGAATGAAATACATTAAAATATCAAGGTACTTAATGTAAATAGCTGTGGACCTGGAAAGGGTCTGGGGAACAACGTTCGAATATCCAGGACTTTCGAAAAATCAATTTCCACTCTCACGGTATTAATAGACATTTACTCGCGGATTCCATATTTCCTCGCAAATAGGTATATAGACATTTTACTCGCGGATTTGATATTTACTCACGAATAGGTAAAATAGACATTTTACTCGTGGATTCCGATACTCGCGTATAGGTATTATAGACATTTTACCGCGGATTCGATATTTACCTCACGAATGGTATAATAACATTTTACTACTCGCAAGATTTGATACTCACGTATAGATATAAAGACATTTTAATGCGGATTCATACTCGTTATAGGTATAATAGACATTTTACTTGCGGATTTCATATTACTCGTGAATAGGTATAATAGATATTTTAACTCGCAGATCCGATACTTGCGTATAGGTATAAATGACATTTTACACGCGGATTTGATATTTACTCACAATAGGTATAATAGACATTTTACTCGCGGATTCGATACTCGCGTATAGGTATAATAGACATTTAATTGCGGATTTGATATTTACCGCAAATAGGAAATAGACATATTCGCGGATTTGATATTCGATATTTACTCGCGTATAGGTCTAATAGACATTTTACTCGCGGATTCCATATTTACTTGTGAATAGGTATATATAGACATTTTACTCGCGGATTTTGATATTATTTACTCGCGAATAGGTATAATAGACATTTTCTCGTGGATTTGATACTCGCGTATAGGGTATAATAGACATTTTACACCGCGGATTCGATATTTACTCACAAATAGGTATAATAACATTTTACTCGCGGATTCGATACTCGCGTATAGGTATAATAGACATTTTTACTCACGGATTCCATATTTACTCATAATAGTATATAGACATTTTACTCGCGGTTCGTCTCTCAATAGGCATAATAGACTTTTACTCACGGATTCCATATTTACTCTTGATAGGTATAATAGACATTTTACTCGCGGATTCGATACTCACGTATATGTATCAGACATTTTATTGCGGATTCGATATTTACCGCAAATAGTATGATAGATATTTTACCCTCGCGGATTTGATATATCGTGTATAGGTATAATAGACATTTTACTCACGGATTCGATATTTACTCGTGTATCAAACATTCGATAATTAGCGAAAGTCCGAAAATATCGAAGTCCGAGAAATCCGGGTCTGGTATAGTTCGAGAAGTCCGAGTTCCATTCGAACTCGAATAGATTCGGCTGGAACTCGGGTTCGAGTTCGAGTTCTATCCATCTCTACTCATAGGGAAGCCATGCGCTGTTCTCACGCATTGGGTGGCTATTGTCAGTTTGAGTTACGGATAGGTACAGTTCGGTTTAGTGTAATGCCACAGGTTTTTTTTTTTTTTCGCTTCCCATTAAATCCATGCTTTATTTAAATAAAGGGAACAAAGGCAACTTTTTAAAAAAGGCATAAAGGCATGCAAAAAAAATGAAATACAGAACTTAATGTATAGTACAAGAAATAACAATAAGCATCTGGATTTCCCTGACAGTATAAAAGCCTCGGCCTTTTGTATGAGAAATAGAAATATAAAATGAATGTTTGTGGATTTATTCTTGTACTGTACAAGTTAGATTGTTTTGTCTATACAAGGACAATTATATTTGTGACCTAGAAGTGGCATCAGTTTTTGACACACGTTGCTGAAATGTTCCTTTTCCTGACAGACGTGTTTTTAAACTAACATGGGTTCTGTTCATCCAATAATTGTTTGGGGATTGAAATGCATCAAGCTGAATCAGAGGATAATTATCATTAAACAGAGCGGAATAAAAGGAGCATATTTTATTAGTTTCAAATTGTTTGCTAGGATGTTGCCAGTTTGAATCACAAATTATAGGCATTAAATGCAAATAAAGAAAAAAAGCATTCTCAATTGTTAGAAAGGTAAATGCACACTAATGTTTTCACATACAGGTCGGCCTTTTAAAATGCTCAGCTACTTGCTTTGGGTACTCCAAGAGCTCTCATTCATGTAAATTCGAATATAAGCCCCTTTGCAACGTAAGCTCTTGGGATTAAACATTTTATTGTGGAAGCGTTATAATACGAACATGTTAGGGTCCTCTGCCTCTCTTCACAGAAATACCCCCTGAACTGTTGATTGCATTTAATCTTCCACAATAATAGTTTATCCCAAAGTTAGTGCTGCTAATATTCTGAATTGACACCGAGTAGTGCTATGTTCCAAGTGTTTTTGTAAGCTGAAATACGCAAGGAAATTCACCCCTCGAAAATTTGC
The DNA here is from genome assembly GCA_019447015.1 of Hymenochirus boettgeri. Lineage (NCBI taxonomy): Eukaryota > Metazoa > Chordata > Amphibia > Anura > Pipidae > Hymenochirus > Hymenochirus boettgeri. The sequence continues at coordinate 157,895,466 of CM033471.1, forward strand.
ACACCTTCTAGAAATCTGTGATGCAATCAGTTCCACATAATTTTTTTTGTAGCATGTCATACTTGACCATTGTAAAAGAATGCATCAGCTCACAGTTTGATGTTGCCCTTGCATCATTGCTTCTACACGTTCTAGGGCATTTGTCTAGTGGTGGGCATGGCTTGAGTGTTCCAGGTCAAGACAAGTAATGGGGGATGGTTGGGTTGGTCATGCATCACACAACTTATGTCCAGCCACCAATGTTGGGAGATACGAGATTCGTCTCATTGTCTATTATGTGTTCAGGATCCTGTTATAAAACTGACAATCTTTTCAGTCCTTTTTAAAGCACACAAGAACATATTGCCTTTATTTTCCTCTCCCTTCCTCAGATTGCCCAATAATTATTATTATTGTGGCTTTATATGCGCCAATATCTCCATAATCACTTTAATAAGTAACAGAGAAGAGAAGGAATCCATCGAACTCCGTACCACTTTAAATGCCCGGTGTGCTACCGTGTACTTTCCGATATCACAACCATTGAACGGAGCTACTCCTCTTGACTTGAACAAAATTTTTTATTTTCACAAAGTAGGTCTGTGTACTGTAGTAAGGGGTGATTTGAGCTCAGGACTTTAGCATTGCAAGCTCAACCACGGAGCCACCATGTCTACCCAATTGCCTTAGTATGATAATGGATTTTAACAGCAAAAAATCTACAGGGAACTATTTCCTTTGTGGAAAAGATCTCTGTATGCAGTAACCACATATTCACTGGTACATGATTTTCGCATGCCATAAATCAAAACGTGATTGGTTAGAGTGGGAAATCACGCAGGTGTGGCCTAGCCTACAATAATTTTACAGATAAAATAAATTAGCAATGTAAAAAATGGTTACTAGTTTACTGAATGTGAATAATTTCTAAACAAGTTATATTACCATTGACTTTAATACTACTTTGCAATTAAATGTTTTCATGACTACAACGAATGACAATTTAGTTGTTTTACAAAATGCAATTACAAATGGCTGAACTTCTTTGTATGACTGACTTTACTGATTTACTTTATTATTTTTGATTTATTGGCCCTTTTCCAACCATCAAAATAAAAATATATTCTCTTACTCTACAGCAAAAAAGAAACAATCATATTTAGGATTTAGAATAAACTACCTTGTGGCAAAATATTCATGTCTTAAGATATACAACCCTTTCATCTATATCTTACCATATGGCATACAGTATCGATTTAATAAATGGCTCTTTGAAAACATTATTCAGTTTTCTAATGTGCATGTCCATCATTATATAGCAGTGCTGCAGTTAGCAGAAATCATTCTAGTTAAAGGACATGTACATCCTTTTTTTTTTTTCATTTACCTATATTGTCCTCTCTTAACCTTCAATGCTTTATATTCCCTTGTTTGTTTTTTTCCGTTGTTTGTAAATAGTTGATCTAATCACTTTTACTCTTACTTCCTGATATATATAAGGGATAATACGCTACCTACATGTCTATAAGGAGATTACGCCACCGAGTTTCCCTGACCATATAAAAACACACAGGCCGTAGGCTGAGTGCTTTTATACAGGCCAGGGAACTTCACGGGGAGTATGTCCGATTTATTCGTAGGTAGCGTATTAATTCATATACTACTAAGGGCACAAAAAAACCAACAGGCAGCACACACAACCAACGTCACACATACTTATCTACCCCCCTCCTGTTGATACCCTCTTGTATCTACCCCCCTGTCACCCCCTTCCTGTATCAACCCCCGTCACCCCCCCCCTTCCTGTATCTACCCCGTCACCCCCCTCGTCACCCCCTCCTGTATCTACCCCCCTGTCACCACCCCCTTCCTGTATCTACCACCCCCCCTCCCTGTATCTACCCCCCATCACCCCTTCCTGTATCTAACCCCCCACCCTCCCTCCCCTCCTGCCCTCCCCCGCTGTATCTACCCACCACCCCCCTGTCCCTCTCTCCCTGTATCTACTCCCCCTTCCATCACAAGGAGATATCAAGGGTTAAGGGCCCTATTTATAAAAGATCGTATCGTATCGTAAAATACCGATCGTTTTTAACGTAAATAACGACGACAGGGTTTTACGATAACGACCGTTATTTACCGATACGACCGTTATTACCATATCGTAAATACGTCGTATCGGTAATAACGGTCGTTATCGGTAAATAACGGTCGTTATCGGTAAATAACGGTCGTATCGGTAAAAACCGGTCATTATTTTACGATAACGATCGGTATTTTACGATACGATCGATCTTTTAATAGGGCCCTAAGATTCCATTTTGTATTAATGTACTGACCAGGTTAACCTCGGTTCTCTCCTGTCAGGTTCCTGTCACTGATTGAACTGCACAGAATAAGCACAGTGTCCAGCGACAGCAGAGTCATTATGACTCATGGAATGCACACTGCTTGTTTATCTTCCTGCAGTTCAATCAGTGACAGGAACCGGACGGGAGAGAACTTAGTGTAACTGGTCAGTACATTTAATACAAAACGGAATCTTAACCCTTATAAATCCGTGAAATCAAATTCTCTTGTATGGAGTTGGATGGGGGAGGTGCAGTGGCAAGAATTCTTATTACAGTCCCTCAGTGATGCACCTGAGTGACTGTAATATAATTCTCGCCACTTGCACCTCCCATTGAAAGTATAGACCTTATGTATTTATCTTACTTCCTAATATAGAAGGTGTCTCACCACCTGGATTTTAGTCCAGATCTCATTCCTATTTCTTTTAAAAAGTCATAAAAGTATCTATCTGATTAATAGGAGTCATTAGTTAGGTATTCCTACCCCCCCCATTCCGCGCTCTCTAGAAAGCCTTATCCAGGAAAAAATGGGCGGGACAGTTGGGTCTGTCTGCCCAATGTGTTTTTTTTTTTCACTTTAATGCACACGTATGTATAATTTATTGGATTATTAGAGAATACGTCCAGCCTATCTCAGCTATCACATACATACAGTTATAAGTGTCATTTACTGGGAATTATATTATTCTAACCATTCATCTACTAGATTTATATTGTAAAGTTAAAATTAAGAAATCCCATAATCTCTTGCAAAATAACTGAGACACAATGTTAGCACAAAAACTTGACAATTTTTACATATTCATATATTTTTTACATTGTACATTATACATAAACATATAATTTTAGATGACAAATGTAGTTCGAGACATTCTCAATAAAAAAAAAAGTAAATTTTTTTGATAACTGGTCTAGCCCATGGACTAAAGCTAGAAAGTACATTTTCAAATGCCCCCAAAAGGAGGACGGTTTATAAAAAATATACATTTGTAATTAACATGACACTGGGCTTATACACATGAAACAACCAGAAGTTTAATATAATCAATGTAAAAAAATTGCAGCTCTGGAATTCAAACCCACCCCCTCTCTGACTAAAGCCCCTCCTTCTGACCTTTACTATACCTAGTATCTATACTAGGGTTGGTGTATAAATGCAGTAAGAATTACCATTCAATCTAAAGAGTGTGCCAAAAAATATTATGCAAGTAAAGTCCCACGTGTCTGACAGACCAAAAATATTTTCTCATCCCATGTAATTGTCGAGAAATTCTATTATATTATTATCGTGCTTGATAGGTTCTCATTCACCCAGGTCATGGTTTATCTGTTGTATTCCGTTGATCACTGGACGTCTGTTAGTCATCTGACAGCTTTATCACTTCTGATCTGTTGGCAAAGAGGTCAAGACTTACTACAACACGTTTCAAAAGAAAAGCCATTGATCGATTGATGCATCAGTTGCCTTTGCCCTGGTGAGGCACATCCATGTATATATGGACTTCCAAGATACACAGGAAGGGGCCCCACGAATAGCTACAGTCACACATCAACTCTGTAACATACAAGGTAAGAGAAATTCCTAGCCGATATTTAGCACCTTTGGTTGGAAGTTCTAACTCCACATCAATAACTCTCCCAGGATGCACTAACAAGATTCAAGATGTATTCAAGCTAGGACTAGACATAACCCTTACTGGAACTATGCCTGTCCCAATTTCAATATAAGGAAAGTTTTAAAGCAAAACATGGATGTTCTATGGGTATCTTTGAGTTTCAGCCATTGTAGCAAACCTTATATGGCGAAGTGGAAATCCAGGCTCTTAATACCTTCAAGGCATTGCACCCAGCCACTGGTTTCAGATACATGGATGGCAACTGTGTTTAATATCCACAAGAAGGAAGTACAACCTTCACAGAACACATCAAGTTTACAAGGTAAGAGTACAAACACCACCTTTGCTTTCTTGGACTCCTTGGTAGATGTCAGGGAGAATGGTAAACTGGAGTCAAGGTTTACAGCAAACTAAACCACACAGAACAGTACTTGATGTTGACTCCCACCAACCTTTAGATCTCAAACTGTGTGTTTCAGAACCTCTGCAACACAGAGTAGAGAACATCCCCACTAGCACAGAGTGAAGGCTAAAGAAATAATCCTCAGAGGAGCCCTTCAACTTCTTAAAACTAGCTGGACTGGCCTTTGGTCAAAAGGGGTAGAAGGAAAAAAAGAACACGAAATTAACAGTGAAGGAGGAAAGCAAGACGGAGAAAGAACATGGTCATTCCATATGTGCAGATCTCCGAGAAATCAAAAAGAATTTTCAATAAATCCCTGCCTGCATTAACCAAACAACACACTGAGCAGCACTGGTGCATTCGAAAAGACCCAAAACAAACTAAAAAAGCAAAGAAATATACACAGAGGCAGTGCAATGAAGAGTGCTCTTGATTTGATATGGGGGGGGACCAAAACAGCAGCGCCCCAACTATGGCCAGCACAGAATGAGGCAATTCCTCAGGTCGGACCCAATGTGTACCTGCATCTTAGGAAAAGAACATAACTGTACCTTTTGAAGATTGTGATGCGCATCTTGGCAAGAAGTAACAGATTGGTTTCACGGTTAAGGTGTCAAGTAAGAGGGGCCCAAACCCGAACCCAGTTCAACCCAAAATACTAATAGTTTGTGAACTCACACGTTCCAACAATCCGAACTAAAATAAGTGTTTTTCAAACTGCGAATTTATTTGTAGTATTGAAAATTAAATAATTATTGAATTCTTAAATCGGTAATCCTTGATTTTAATTGGCTATAAACTCCTCAATGTTAGCACGGCGGAAAACCCCACAATTGCCTATTGTGGGGGGAAGATAGTATTTAAAGTTGTGATATGGACCTGTTCCCCAGACGCATTTCCCTGTGCACACGACATTTACATTAAGGTTACCTCATTATTGTAATTTGTATTTAAAATCCGAGAGCGTGGGGCGTTTCGACATAACTGTCTGCCATTACCCTGGGCAGTTTCAACCACTCTTAGCTACACATGCAATCAATACCTCAGTAGGCCCTAACAACCTGGCTGGCCATATGCTCATTGGGACCTGCCAGAGGTGTCTACTTATTGCTAACAGAAGTCTTGTACAGTATTCTGATTGAGGAAAGCCCAGTCGGATGACTGAGCAAACATCTTCAATAACTAAGATTAAGTCCATTTGATCTACGAAATATAACATGTATTATGTGTTACTTCAGAATTTGTACAATCGCATGGCAATGCTTAAGTTTATTTTTCCATTAGACTAAACACTTATAGTTAACGTTACACTACAAGATTCAATATTGTTTAGTGTGACTTAAAGAATAGTTCACGAATCGTCAGGGAGGTACGGAGCTATCCCTTACTTCCCGTCTCAATCCATATTTAATAGGCAGGAACGACATCAAAAATCTTTACCTTTCATTTTGCGATCCAGCTGGGCTGCTCTGGACAGTTCCCAATGCTTCGCTTCTGTTACAGCTTAATGCCGCATGCCGATAATGCGCGTTATAGATGTTACAGAAGCAGGAACAGTCAGGAATTTCAGAGTGGCCCACTAGGATGTATACACGCAGGACATACTACAGCACGCATCGTACATGTGCTCCCCACATTTAGCAGGGTACAAGTAATTTGATTTTAACATTAAACCAATAACTGAAATAGAGCAAGGCAGTGTCTGTTTTTTTGCAGTCAAGAGAGGGAATATCAGGGTTGAATGAACAAAAGTGGTCCTATGGAGCTGTCTATAAAAGCACGTGAGTCCATCCTCCATAGTTATATACTCTTTGCTGGACAGTTTCCGACGGGAATTATACTAATTTAAGATAAGTTGTAGATTACAAGCTTTAAAGCCTGAATGAGAACAGGGGTGGACATTATTGTAATCTTTGTAGTTTCATACATAAAAACGGGAGCCTAAGAAAAAGATTTTACCCGCCTGTCACACATGTGAATGAATGTATATGTTTTTATATGTGGTGATCAGTGTATGTGATAACTGATATTTGTACATAATTCTCCAATTGTTATGTTTTTACGGTATAATTGTATGGTGATTTTTCCATTTCCCCGTCTCTAAAGTTGATCTATTTTCTGTCTGCACAAGGTTTTGTGTCATTTGGTATTGGATACAACCAGGTAACTTCATTATGTAAGGTTATGCCAGGATGAAAGTGACACCCTGTTGAAGCAGTCGTCTTTACCATGTGCTAAACAGACACATAGGACTCTGTATCAGCCGGGGTAATTACAAGCAGTCTCAGGTACGTTTATCCTGGTTCATTCAATATTAGTAAGCAAAACAACTATATCAGTGACTTCAATCTTTTCAGTGACCTATTTTATGTGACTCTGTTTAAAAGTGACTCAGGGGTAAAAGCTCTTCAAGGGAACTCAAACACCCATGGTCCTACTTTGTGGGTGGAACACGACAGACAACTTTGGTATGTTTTGGATCAATACGCAATAACCATATTGAATTTGGTATCTAACGAATTCCTCCTCGCGCCCTGAACACGGATTTGTTACGTTGCACGTTATGGCACATTACTCTTACTCCGTCGGCAAACGGGGTATTTCATGGGATTCCAAAACCTTGTGGTGTGTGTCAGTGAGCTACCACCGGGTATGTTACCCTCCTAGCTCAGCCCCACCTTGCTATGATGTGTGGTAATTGTTCACCTTTTCAGGGGTATACAAATTGGACTCTGAGGAACTCCAAAAGCTAGTCGCCATTACCATCAAATTGGACAAATAAGAGTTAGTTTTGAGGGGCCCGTACTCTGGACTCCATCTTGACACAAATCCTTCGTCCTTTAATCCTGGTAAACATTAAGGCTGATCTAAGTATTCTTTAACTTTTTTCATTCGGGCATTTGTTATACTTTATACTGTGTTGTTTTTTTGTCTGTTATATGTTTTCCGTAGTTTTTTTGCACTGTTTTTTGTTTACTAGTTAAACACACTATTTCAAAATCGTTCAGCTGATCTCTGATGCTCTCGTAGAACTAAGGAAACCCCTGCTGTCCTCTGAGGGTGCTACGTTTTTTACCAGTATATATATTCTATTGTCTCTGTTATATTCCTAACGTGGTACGATTACTGAATTAACGTCATTATATTAGTTTTATTGTACAGATGAGCATGCTGGGTCAGGTTTGGTGTACCTTTATACAACATCTGGTGGCAGAGTCCATGTTAGTTTTTGGTTAATATATATGTGCATTGGGGCACTCTCAGGTCGGGTTTGGGGTTTTCCAGTGAACAAGCCTGCTCTTTAGAGCCCCTGGGTGAGGAATGTAGTGTGTCCCCATCAAATGCCCCATCTGAAAATCTTGGGTGATCATGAGCGCAGCTCCATAAACATATGTATAAAGTCCTGGGGGTGTAAGCAGTTTGTGGGGGAGTAGTGTTTATTTTTTTTTTTTTGCAGCATTGGGTATGCCTGATGGCATTGTTAAATAGTTCAAGGGATTTTAGGGGTATTTTCAGCAGGGAAACTGCAGTGTGAGAGCACCTACTCATCCCACGTACATTTATTCGGATAATGGACAGATATTTCCCATTTAGCTTAATGGTTTGGCATCAAGGTAGGTCTGTGGGCCGTAACATAGTACTTGAGTTGAATAAAATAGCCATCACGCCAACTTTTCATCCTCCTTTTAACAAAATCCTAACAGTTTGATCCAGAAGGAGCAAAAAAAAAAGCTGAAAAGGAGGGGGGGGGTGTTCCTACCAAGCGGCCACTGGAAAGTCTCCCGTGATCAACCAACAACTACAGTATATGTATATTTACCAGTAATTCTCAATGTTGGTTTAGTTTTGAAATGATCTAGGCCACATCTAAGCTTATTCAATGAACTGGCCATACCAACATACTGAAGAAAAGAAGACAGTCCCAATTTCTCATGTAAACATAAACCTAACCTGAAAAAGAAATGTTTTTCTTCCAACTTAAAGGATTCTACAAGCCTCAGATACCTTGTATATAGGATTCCCTATGAACTCGCATATACCAATGAGGCAATACCATCTTTTGTAAAGAGGGAGAATAATATTCTCCTTCTTAATCTATTCCCCTCTTTATACAAGACAATATCTTGCTATCGCCTCTAGCTGTTGCTGTCCTGGAATTGTACTACAATCTGTTAGTCTAAACAAACCACCCCAAACTTTTACCATTGAGATTTTTTTTTTTTCATAAAGATATAGCTACCCACATACATCAAGTTGGGTAGATGTGACTAGCTCTTAACAAAAAAATAGGTTATTGCGCAAAACTGTACTTTAAAACTTAAATTGGCTACAAACCATTTTTTTCTTCCCCACCGAGCCTACTTTATTGCTTCAACGTGTGACTTCGGGACTTTCATTCTCATGGGATATGGCTCTGCAATCTCCCGCCAGACGAGATCCTCCTGGCCACATCTGCTTCCTTGGCTCTCAAAGGTTAAGTTAACCAGTTGACACTACGTCACGTGCATCTCCTCTGCAAGATGCACATTACTGCAGAGTGTGAGCGTTGTCAGTAAAGAGACAACCCTGGAATATGTGGAGTGGCTGCTGTGGACAGGCCATCCCCAACCAGGGCCAACCAAGGATTTTCCATTAAGAAAAATTTCACCCTTTGATTAAATTAAAAAAAAAATTTCCGACACACAAAAAGTTCCAAAAATGCATTTACTCCATCTCATAGCATATATAAAATGAAAATAACAATCCATAGAACTTTAACAAACCAAAAAGTGTGAAGTTGAAATGATTTAACAAAACAAACTGACCCCATGTTACATTTGATTAAATGCCATTGTCCATCTATATGATTAAAGGGTAGTCAGTGAAAAATACGTACCTAATGACTTTAACTTACCCATTCACAGCATTTTGTCTGTGATAAATAACTGCATCCGAAATACGACTTCCTGATGCAGGACTCCTATTAGAGGCCGTTATTGGCTGCCTTGAACCATTCTGGTTGATTCCGTTGCTCGTAAAGACTGAGCATCATTTGACCACTCCAAACAGTCAGTCAGTAGAATAACTGTAACTAAGTTACCACAGATCCAACAGTAGTGGGGCTTTAACTGGCACTGTTTGGAGACTTTTCACCGTACAACTGCGCGGCCGCTAGACTTTTCGGGGTCGGCCGAACACGGTCCATTCGGGAAAGGCCGTAAATTTTCCTGCGGTGGCTCCTCTATAGGATGAGTCTGCTGCAGTGTTGAGGAAACACACAGTCCCATGAACATCCTCCCTAGCTGTTTTAGGGAGAACACTCAGGATGTCTGTATCCCTGATCTTTGAAAGAATGCAACAGGATCTTGCAGGTCCTGTCGGTCATTTTTCAATAATCTTTCATGTGTGTACTCAGTCTTTAGAAACAATTTCCACATATGTATTCTGGGCAGAAGAAAGGACCGTTACAGAACTGAAATGTTAGCTCACTAGCAAGAGCAGTGTTAATAGCAAGGGGTATAATTCAACAGATTTTTTCAAAATGAAAGGAATATTTGTTTAGAGATAGATTTAAACTAGGTATGGCATAATATAAAGCTAAGAATTTAAAACTAATGATTTGTGCCTACTGACTTGTCCCTTTAAATCTACTGTGAAAATTTAGGGAAATACAGGAGTTCTTGCTTGACTAGGAAATAAAGTAATATATAGACATGCACTGGCCTCATGGGCATGAGTGTCTTTACAAAGCTTGATTCTGTGCGTTGAACACAGAGGAAAATGAACAGCAGCTCTAGAAATACTCAAAAGTATTGCAAAGTCTCATTATTCAAATGACATTTATTTACTACCGTAATAAAAATTCAGAACTTTATTTAAAACAAATGGGGGGTAAGGGAGGAGGGACTTTAGGAGAATTAAATTAAAGCTAAAATAGTACAGGGGGGTTATTCAAATAAAAGTTCTTATCGTTTAAATGGTGCTAATTTTGCCCCAACCAATCAGATGTTGGCTTTCACAATATTACAGAAGTTAGTGATTTGTTGGGCAAAATTAGCACACATTTAACGATAAAACTTTTATTGATCTCCCTGAACAGGAATAAGCCAGCATGATATTTTTTCTAAATCTTCTGCATCCCTCCTTCCTAATAAGTTGTTAAATGATTTTATGACTGCCAATGCATTGATTACAATAGACGTTTACAGTGAAAGCCAAACAGTATTTTATAGTTTTGAAAGGGCAACAGAGGAAGGGGACTAGAGATACTCACCAAGAAGTTGCACAAAAGTTCCACTAATTATAGAAGGTTCATTAGTCCTCTTTATATTCTAACTTTATTATCCTCAAATATGCTTCTTACAGTTTTCATTAATACTAAAATAAAAAAATCCAGATTTTGCTTTGAAAAGTTAGTAATAAATTAAATTTTGTTAGTTTAATTGACTACATTTCAGCATTAATGAGATATCACATTATGCCAAAAAAAATTACTCTAAAACACAAGGGGCAATTTAATAAGGATTGTCTTTTTCGCCAATAATTGCGCAGCATATTCATCATGCGAAAATAGGCATTTGGGGCTTCATTTCCGCCTTATTATAAAAAATCGAAAAACAACACACACTTCGCAGCTGAAAAAGGCAATAAAGCGAACAAGTCGAAAAGAGCGGAAAAGTATCGCATCGAAAACTTAACGCTCTAGAAGAACTGCATTGCGAAAAAACACATTCGAACCCAGAAACCCCACTAGAAAGATGTTCAGGTTCAAAATGGCCACCTCCCCATTTTACCAAATAAAGTCGCCATGTTTATCTTATCAATCTTCTCTTAGAATTTTCATGGATACAATTCTCTTTTGCATCTGCACATTCGCCTTTCTAATGTCGCATTGCTTTTCCAAGGCATCATTCCATTATTACTGCGCCGGTTCGTCTTTCTAATGTCGCTTTTCAAGTGCAGTATTATCATCTATGCGCGATCGCCTTCTAATGTCGCTTTTCCAAGCACATATTACCATGCGTATATGCGTCTTAACTCTCGTTTTTCAAGACATATTTACCCCATTAGAATGCCTTTTCGCTGCAAACATACTTTTCACCACTCCGGGTCGCGCTAAATCTTCTTTTTTTAACTGCAAAAACCACCTTTTCGCTCTTTATACATCGCTTAGCCTTTTCGCTCCCTTTTCGCTAAAATTACCATTGCGAAGTAGAGGTTGCGGAAAAGGGGCGTTTGATAGCTCGCGGAAACGGTTTCAACCATTCGTTAACGCACTCTTAAACTAGCGTAACTGTTTTTTTGGGCGAAAAACCATGCGAAAAGCGATGCAATGTCGAAAAACTTTTCGCTACTTTTCTCTTCTTTTATAATATGCCCCAAGTTTTCTAATTTTCTAAAGGTCCTCGCTGTATACCAATATCAATATCCTGAGACGCTCGGAACATGAGCTGAAAACATGTAGAGACTAAATAAAACTGTTTGTTGTGACAGCACCTATAGTGTCCAACCAACATGCTGTTGCACTTTTTTTTAAAATATGATTGTGTACGCACCTGGGGGGGGCTTTATTCGCATTGTCCAAGCAATGATGGCAAGCTCCCCATTGTTTCACGTCAGGAATAGTCAAATGTTAACAAAACCTCGCCTGACACATTGGGGTAGAAGACTTTCTTTCCAGAGTAGCTCCTTTTGTTACTGTAATAATGTTAGACACTTCAACAGGCTGTGAGCACCAGACAGCAATGAGTCTTCTGGTTTAGAACCTGAGCTAAAAACCATGTTGGCCGTTTCAAAGGCCATTCACTATTTCTTAATCATATCAGGGTATAGAATTATTTTCTATTTATCAAATAGTGCTCATGTATAACTAAATATAATCTGCACTTACCAAGATAACCTGAGGATCAGCTAGTCCAGAGCTAAACCCGAGCAAACTACTGTCTTATCTTCTATCGGCCCATACAAAACTCCAATATATGGTCTGTTTGGTAGAATTTATGTTTAAAATTAGGAGAAGACAACAATGTAATATTGTGAATGTGACAGATACGATACTGGGAGTATGTACTAGAGGGGAAATTGGAGTTAATAAAGTGCCTTCCAAAAAAAGGCACGCATACTCAGCATTTCCAAGCCCACCCTCTAGAGATCAGACCACTCCCAATTTATAATTTATTAAATGGGATATGGACTCACCCACGGAGTTTGTCTAACATTTAAGGAACATCTACCATGTGGCGGACCATATACTTGGTTCCATCAGGGAATACAATTGGGGACTCACTCTTTCCAATATTCTTGGGATTATAACAAGTTTCCTGGACTGCTACATGGGACCTTGTTCAGAGTCATTATTCTTCTTTCTATCCCATTCACTCTCCCGTGTGTTCCCTTTTATGGTTCAGTAAGTTCAGTTATGTTTTCTGTATTTTTTTTTATGCAATACGTTCTTGTTATGTTTTAATAAACTATATAAACTCATTAAAGGAAGCTTATTCTCCTCTTCTGAGTATATCCCAACAAATAAATGTGTCTTCGGTAGTTTACGACTACTATAGAAGAGTCTCATTTAAATAATATCCATATTTAAACTGTTTTGGTTTCAGAATAATACAAAGAAATAGAGGCCTCCCACACTGACTGGTAACGATAGATATGTAGGTGCCTGGTGGCACTACCAGGTCACACCAGTGGACAATATATCCATAGTTCAAAAAGCCGTAGCGAACGATACTGCCATTGATGAAAGGTGTCATGGTGACAACCGAAACGTTACAATGTGTGTTAAATAAACACCTTGGATTTGTCCAAGAAAGACAGGTGTTGCACTACTGGGTTTTGAACTAGTGTTTCAATATAGTGTGGATATAACCTTTTTCTACAGGGATTGTATACTTAGGGGGTTGTGGAGTAAACCATACATATATTTAGTAGGTCTTCCACTTATCTCGGAATGTGGTGGCAGCCATTCATATAGATCATTGAAACTATTAAGTGTGTGTTATAACCAGTTTGTTCAACTACCCCCTTCTTGGCCGTTCTGTTTTATCGCCGATACCAATAGGTGATAAGCGACTGGACTGGAGATTCGTGACACACGCCACCTCTTTTATTTTAGAATTTAAAAAAACCTGCGCCCCTCCCCTCTTGGGTTGGGGGATGCAACCGCATTACAACTTAGACAGATGATCAAAGTGCACATTCTTAAGCCCCATACAATATCATCATTATCTGCACGCTGCATACATTATAACAAAGGGGTTTTAGCTATACATTTAGTTTAAACCAGGTTAAGGTTAGGAGCTTGTAACAGGAAATTACTGAGGTAGCACTCCCTATCTCCGTGCCACAAAACGTGTAAGGTTAATCAATAAATACCTGGGAGGCACCACTCCAAAAATGCTTTACAGCATAGATATTTTATTAAAGCTTCTGAAAAATCCAACAATACACACATGTTTGGGGATTTTCCCCTCCTCGGGTGTGGAAGGAGGAAAATCCCGAAAGTTGTATGTATTTTGGATTTTTCAACACTTAAAAATACTAGGCTGAAAAGCTATTTTGGATGTGCCTCCTTCACAGTATTTATTGTAGTATAACATATGTGATCAAATGAATGAAAAGGCCTTCCAACCCCATCTGGAAGGTCCCAACTTCTAACCTTTTTAACTTCAATTACGATAGCAAATTTGCATTTACACTACTTGCACATGACTGGTCCAATATAGCAGGCTCTTCTCACTCCTCACTCCCCCTATAGCCCTTGTGGTTTTTTTAAATTAGGGAACGAGGCCGTCATCCCATTGATCATATTAACGCGCATGACGGACCCATTACATTAAAGGTGTGGTGTTTGGGTGGTGGCTATTACCACATGGAAGCTTGACCATTACTTCCAATAGAATACATCACAATTAGACAGGATTGGGAAGCATTCCTTAGGCTAAATGTACAAACCATTCATTTTATGGATTTTGCAAAAAAAGGTTAAAGTTAGGACACTTCAGACACTGGGGTTACCTTCAGTAGTGGAAGGGCTTTTGCTTTGTTATCACAGGTAATTGTGTGACTAAAACCCCTTGTGTTTAAAGTATGACCGTGTGTAGAAATGATATGTGTATGGGCCTAGAAGTGTGCATTGCATTACTTTCTATGTTTGGTATAAATGCATTGACCGAAATCATAGGCACTTCCACAAAATGTAAAGTTTTTAATTTAGCCTATGGAGTGCTTCCAACAATCTACAATTAACTGCCTCCCGGTGACCCATACATTTATAGTCATTCTCATTGTGTTCTCTTTCAATAAAATGCCTAATGGACAGGTAATTACCATCTCTCAAATTAACTGAACTATGTTTAGAACCCCACTACCACCGAGTGGCATTATACTGCTAAATTTGATATCACAGAGAAATCCTCCTTTAAGGCAAATCTTTTTTCTGTACCTGGATGTTTGGAACAGGTTTCTTTGTTATAAATTTACACTGTAACAATCTTTGTTCTGATGTGTACACTGTCTCTATGCGTACTAATGCACGATACCGTTATAAGATACAGTATATATTCCATTGCCACATATGCCAAGGGCATTATTAGGTAGGTGGAACATTCGAGGAATATAGGTGGGTACTACACTGGGCCTAAACCAGTCATCAAACAATTTTGAGTATATGCCATTAGCAACAGGTTTAAATCTATAGAATGTCCTCTTACACAGGGCTGGGAATTAAAAACCAAGTTTACTTACTCCAGCCTTTTTATTTTTGGGGACACAAAGCAATGAGATGTTAACCTTCTCTTTGTGTGCCCAGTTAGTTAATGTGATTGATCATGTTACTCGGAATTGATGGGTCGTAGCAATCTCCATCAGGGGAGACCACACTGCCAACAGTTAATATGTTGGTATACCCGTGTTGTGCTCCTGTAATTTTTTTTATGTGGGACCTAGTGTAGCCGAGCAAGGGGAGAATTTTTTCAACATTGTCTGATATAGATTAAGTAATTTGTAAATTGAAACAACAGAGTGGACCTACATTATATGTGGGATAATAGGAAGTAATGTAGGAAAAAGGAGAAAATATGATACGTTGCTGTCAGCTGGAAGGAGAAAATGTATAATATCTGCAGATTAGTGGCATGCTATATAATAGATGAGGCGGTGTCTAGAGAAGGCTCAATTTTATTTTTACCTCTGGGGGAATTTTGCGATTTTAACCCCACCTCACCTCACTTAACCGAATATCCAGTATACCTGAGATTCCAAGTTGAACCCCATAGCAACTGTAAAATCTGGAACGTCTGTGGGATACTAATAAGTATGACCTAGCATGTTGTAATTTGGATCCTGTATAGGGTCTCAGGTTTAATATTGCTGTTAAGTTTGAACACACACATGTCAGATTTCCTGGTTCTATTCTCAGACCTGCAGGATTATCCTCATTTGGTTCCTTCTAGATGAGATGACAGTAGACTGAACCAGATAACATTTCCCTGGTAAAAGTTATTATATCACACAATAACAAAAACATACACATCTCATATTTTCACTGTGCACTAACGCACACAACCTTTGGCTGATATATGCTTGCACATGAACTGCTCACAAAAAAGGCTATAAGGTGTGCCAAATTTTGTATATGTCAATCTCCTAAGTCAACATGTTAATGAGTCTGTTGTAGGAACAAAGATAGTCATTTTTTGCAACATGTTAAAGTGTGGGGTGCCTCCATTAACATATGGGGATTAGATTAAGAATAAAGAATTAATCGTTTTTAACTGTCTTACTGTCTCATGCCCCCCCCCCCCCGGAAGGGTCTTATTCTTGGTTTCTTACTGTGATTTGCCGGGTAACGCCGATTTCACTATCTAAAAAATCTCTGCATTATTCCTCTCGTGCATTTTCCAATGTAGGCGCCCCAGTTTCCTGTGGATCCCTGTAGTTATCCTCTCCCGTCCGATAAGGCTCACCGCGTTCATCCGTGTTAATTGTTACGAGATCCTGACTGACATCAATTACTGTTTAGTACGGGTGGGGGCCACGCCATTTAACACCTTTGCAACGCATTCCTTCGGCCACTCTGCTAATTCGCTCATGCTACAAAATTTGTCCACCTAATAACCTTCATGAGGCATGTTCAGTTCAATTGATCCCACATTAATAACCTACCTGCCTGAGGATAAATCAACAAATTGGTCACATCGGTCCTCCAACAGGAGAGGTAATAAAAACCTTAAACCTCTCTATTGATGACGAAAAGGTGCTGTTGCTTCCTTACAAAGTGCAATAACATTGTAATTCGACCTGCAGATAAAGTAGGCTAGCGGGGGATTTTTATTTTGAACTATAGGATGATAGGTCGTGACATTTTAAATCAATTGGTTTATAGATGTGTACATGGCGCTTACCGGATAACAACCATGAGAGTTTTATATTAAAATACGTGGTTGTGGTGGAAACTGCAGTGGCATGTGATATTACTCCGTATATACTCAGGTATAAGCCATGTTTGTAGGTTTAAAAATATAACTACAAACATGACTCGGTTATACTCGAGTCGCAAGGAAACTTACATGCAATCCAGAGCAGCCGCTAGTCCGGCCGGCAGTTTCCCAGTAGTGTCTTGCGGCTTTGCGCGAGACGTCCATCACGCCCGACGGGCGGGATGACGTCTCGCGCACCGCGAAGCACTTAATGGGGGAACTGCCGGCGGACTCGCGCCTGCTTGATTTGCAGGGGTCTAAGATTCACGTATTGACGTACGGGCGACTACGGAGGTGGGAATATGCCTGCAGAACCTTCCTACAAGGTGTGAAACAAACTAGCACCAGATGCTGGGGGAGTTGTGAGTTTCCAAACATCTACAGTGGAAGGTATAGGTGGGGGACAGTATGCCATACAGAACCCCAATACGTTTTTACTATAGGGGTGTGGAAACGTCACAACTTCCCGCAACCAAGCTGGCTGGAGTTGTAGTTTCCAACATTACTAGTTGGAAATGTATTAGGGTACTGTATACCCTAGGCGTTAATCGGGTCAATCATATTTTCTAATTTTTGAGGCAAAAATGGTGTGCCTTTGTTCACTACTAGAGGTTTCGGCTTTACTCGAGTATTACGTTAACAGTAATTCTAGCGGGGACCTTGCCAACCAGTGTAATCCCCCCCCCATAGTCTATAGTTTTATGCCCTATAATAACATGCAACAACCCCACATATAGTATCCGGAAGGTCCAGAGCCTTGTGGACCTACTTGGGAAATATTTATTACAACTATCCAAGCCATTATTAAGAATTTACCTACTTATTTAAGGACAGGCTACTTTTCTATCACATATCACAGACTAATTTGCCCAATGAGGAGTGCGATTGGCTTTGACTCCATGGCTGGTCACCAGACTTGGATACAAAGATACCCCACGGTAAAGGGGTGTGCGGCTGTTGAACAACTCTGGAGAGTTCAGAACTTCCTCTGCTGCCAACATGAACATTCACTATGGAATTATTGGACATCTTGCTTTACATTTAATTTTTTGTTTTGAGCAAAACTTATATATTATGGTATCCGTGATTGCCATGGGCTGGCCATGGCGTCCGCATATGTAACATCTCCACTGCATTGTTGTACAACAATCATATTATATCCACGTTTGCACGTGATTCCTAGCTATATTGGGAGATTATTAATGTGTGCCTTTCTTATAAGGCATGACTCCTCAAACAACTCTCTGGGGTAGGAAATCTGCCAGTACCGTGAATACCTTGAACTCAACTAAATCAGTATGCCATATGATCATGTGAAAAGAAAGCTTGGATTCTCCGGAGTGTCCGAATTATGGTAATTGAAAATAATAAATGTGGAATATTGTCCTATACCACTATATATTCTATAGGACAGCAGTATGTCATTCCCCAGCCCTTAAAAATCCCCTCCTCCTGTTAAACTCTGCAAGTTAATGTACTCCAGGGAAAACCAGCCAGGAATCAGCAGATGAGGGCATGGGAGCGATAGAGCACTCACCATGGCTATTGACACGAATACCTTTGAATGCAAAAGTACAAGGAAAGAGGTAACCCATGGAAAAATTCATAGTTCCACCAATACACCACACTGTGTCAGGAGTACAAGCGTATTGCACACAACTGGGGCATCCTACTACGTACATGAAATCTAGAACTTAACCAATGCTTCCAAAAACCAACAGTGTGGTTTTATAGAGTATAATAGACACGCCGGGGACCAATGGTCAATACCGTCTTGTTAATTGTGTACCCACTACTAACAAGCACTTGTTTCCAGATGAATGGAGGAGGTTAGTTTTAGGATATTCTAAATGCACACCTCATGTAGTAACATGACGGCCAGGCTCATCATTTAAAACACCCACATCTGGCAAGAAATACTGATCAAGGTCAGCCATTTATATGTTTAACCACACATGTACATGGTGATGTGTCCATTTTGCATATGTTGGTAACTGACTTAGCCTTACGCTTAAATATTGATGGCCAAAGATGCCATAACTAAGCCGATAGGGACCAACAACCCGTAGCCAAACCTTTTTCCTAGAACCTGGACATAATGTTTTTACCTTCCAAGACTATTGACCATGTACGCTTTACCTGGTGTGTGTGTGTCCTGGGGGGGGGTTGGGGGGCGACAGATTCCAAATTAACTGGTCAGAAGGGAGGCATATTAGATTTATATCTGGACACTATGTACCCGAAGGTAATATAAACGACCAATGTACACTACGCTGTATTCCTTGACTAAGATCAGATGTTCTGTTGCAATGTAACAAAATGCCAATCTTTAGGTTTCTGTTTTAATATTTATTCTGCTTCTTTAAGTTCCCATGTAACAGAGTATACTTATATGTAATCTGAATTAGTAAGAATATCGTATCCATGCCACCTTTTTCACTCTTCCTTTTGAGTATATATGGAGTTAAATGAGGTATAGCACAATTATGGGACTTTTAATATTGTTGCTTCTTCTGCATTTGTAATTTGCTAATACTAGGATTATTCCTCATTCTTACTTATAACCATAGCTTACTATAGCTAGATAGTTGTACCCAACAGTACCGTTAAGTAGCGCGCTACTATGTGCGCAATTTCCAAACATTTGTAATGGCCGCTGTGCTCTATCTAAAATCCATCTAAAACCCACGTTTAACCCTAAATTCTAGAGTTAACGTGGGTTTTTAGACTGAAAAGCCTATATTGAATCTCCCACATTATCTGCTTCCTTTTTAATATTTTTTATTTATTTATCTATTCGTCAACGTTATTGTAACTTATATTATTACATTTAGGATATTTAAATGAGTGGCATATATTTCCCAATAAACAAGTATGTATCTTGCACTTTAATACACATTATGGGGTCTCCTCTATTATTTATAGCACTGCTTTTTGATTACATTATATATCATATTATATGGTAGGAGCACATACGCACTTTAATTGTTCCTATAAATAATGTATCCGTATGTTCTATCATTTATACAATACTAGCAGATCGTGGATTTTGGATCACGTTTTTTATTAGATTGTAACAAAATTGGGTGGTGGCTCATTGGGCTATAATTCACGTATGATTTGTTTGCTTAACTTTATGAGTTTGGACGAACTCGAACTATTTAAACTCGCGGCTGTATTTTCGAATGTAGCTTACACAAACCCGACAATATCTCGATCATAAAGTAAGAAGTGTTTAAACAGGTTTTGGTTATAGTGACATGACAGGATCAGGATCTGCAAGATCCTGTCATCTTTCAGAAATCAGGCTACACACAGTCCCGAGTGTTCTCCCTATACACATCATAGGGAGAATGCTCGAGACTGTGTGTTCCTTCGGCCGCGGGAAATTTTCCATGTTTTGCAAACGAACGCTCGGCTGACCCGGACGTTTGGCGAGTGCGTGTTCATAAGGAAAAGCAAGGTACACACAGTACCAATAAAGCCTGATAGCATCAGATCGGTATCGGGGCTTTACCGACGGTATAAGGGCTTTATTGGTACTGTGTGTACCTAGCTTTAAGGTGGAGTGTGTGTGACAATTTGTTTAATCTTTGCTAATTCTTTTATTACTTTTAAAAGCGCCAAAGTGCTTTGAAAGCATGCATTTCAGACAGTCATTATTAATACCAATAAAAGGTATTATTTTATATCCAAGATGTCTTAACTTTCATCAATAGATAGCATGATACAATATACTACTAAAGCTGATATATATAAGACTAACCTAAAATTCTGGTAATGTCCTGTAACCCAGTTTCTGCTTCCTGTTTTTTTAAGTTAGCAACTATAAGTTTTGAATAGGAAGGTTACTCCTCCAATATTGAATGCTATCCGTTAGCTGACTCTCTGAGATTATACAAGTCAGGAACTAGGAGAGTAGGAGAAAAACTTTTGAGAGAGAAGGTGGAGAACAACATTTCATGGAGGTTGTTCAACATCTTTCGCTTTCTAACTATTGCATTTGGGGTTGAGAGGGAGGGGGCTAGAGATGGCTGGCAGATTTCCGAGATCCGCGAATGTGCATCTTGCAGATTTTCTGCACATTCCGCTTTCTGTTTTTTTTCCAACTGCGCTAGAAAATTCTACATAATTCGAATTTTCAAGGAATTTTAAAAATTTGACAAAAATGATCCGTAATGGCCTGGCACCTGGGAAATGGTATGAGGAACAGACAATCAGATTCTTTCTGAAAGAATCTGATTGTAACCAATTCTGATTATATACAACCAGAATTTTCAGAAAGAATCACATTCTTTTCCTGTCAGAATTGGTTACAATCAGATTCTAATCTGATTGTAACCAATTCTGATTGGTTACAATCAGATTCTTCCATAAAGTATACCAATCAGATTATTTCTGAAAGAATCTGATTGTAACCAATTCTGTATTACAATCAGATTTTCAGAAGGAATCACATTCTTTTCCTGTCAGAATTGGTTACAATCAGATTCTAATATGATTGTAACCAATTCTGATGTGGTTACAATCAGATTTTCCATAAAGTATACCAATCAGATTCTTTCTGAAAGACTTGATTGTAACCAATTCTGATTGGATCCAATCAGATTCTTTCAGAAACAATCTGATTGGCATACTAACTATGGACCGGATTGTGGACCCGAACCCGGTTCCATGGCGGATCTCCAAGATCTGCGAATCCGCGGAAATCGCAGATTTTCCGGAATTCGGCTTCCCGGGTTTTCTTAACCCACATTTTTGAAGATGTATCAAATTCACCAATGGCAGCTATTTTTGCAAACCCCCTTGGTATAAAAGGCAGCTGGACAGGTGTCACTTTGTCCGTGTGTTAAAGTGAGTTTTTTCTGCTTTTTGAGCTTTCTGTGTTTGAATTTTAGTGTGGTGGATTAGCACTTGTTGTTAACCACACCTGTATTCACATTTTGGGACCCAAAAGTCCTTTTGAGAACAACCCCCCCCCTCTATAAGTTTTTTGGACAAATTTAGTGTTAAGCCTTATAGAGGTCTAGGGGCCCTATTTAAAAACACATGGTATTGCAATTTAGCGATAAAGTGCATCATCAATAATGTATGGCTGCAGCCGTAAATTAACACTGAACATTCGTTAATTAACAAACCAATTCTGGAGGACCAAGACAGTGGTATGGATGGCAAAATGATGCACCAGACAGTGCTATGTTGCCCCTCCATTATAGTGCACTTCTGGCACTGTACGGGCAGGGTGCCCATTGGAATGCTTCAAATCCAGGGGCAAGCACAGGATTCTTAAGGCGGGAGGGGCTATTTCTGAACAAGCACAGTTGGAAGTTCATGACTAGAGATGGACTAGACCCGAGCTTGAACACTAGCTTTAACAGTTTGGACCCGAATTAGTCCTGATTTTGAACTTCCGAACTTTTTATGATTATTGAATTTTCGATAATTATTGAACTTTCGAATTGATGTTCCTCTACTTTAGCGTTCTATAACCCATACGGAAAATAGGGAGCATTCATCTACCCCCTCTGTTAGCAGAGCTTCACGTCAGCAGCCTTTAAGCATGGCGCTGCAGCCCTTAAAAACATATTCAGCAAACAGCGGTAAGTTCTGGATATGTACGTGTTCTCCAGACCATTTCCCAGGTCCCAGAGCCATGTACAGTAAGTTACCATTGCTATTTTACCTTATATTTAGGTGGATATGTGCAGATTTTTTTCTCCCATTGACTTTAATGGGTTTTTATGTGGATGTTCGAATTTTATAATTTTTTTCGAAAATCTGCGAATCCGCAGGCAGAACGGATTTTAACAGTTTCGACCATTTCTAGAGGGAATTAACTTTATGCAAATTTTCGTTTGGGGGGTAGAGTTGCCAATTAAACTCTTAGAAAAGAGACAGCATATGACTGATAATACATTATCTTCTTCTATTTAATTAACATAGACTCAGATTACAGTTTACAATTTCTGTGGAGAAAGCAAATAACCATGAATTGTAGGCTTTTCATCTCATAACTGAAAGATCAGCGTGAAGTGCACAGATACCTGTAAATCCATTTTCTTTGAAATTCATAAGAGCGGCAACGAGAAAATTAAAAATGTATTCCATTTTATGGATTAAGTAATAAGCTTTAATCAAAAATCTAGAGATTGTATCTAAGTATTTATTGGCAATGTTTTTTTTCAGCATTTGCTGTTGTAAATAGTTTATTAAAATAGAAATACACCTATTATATACTCTTACTTATTGGGAATGCATTTAAGCTTAAATATTATCAGATCAGTTTGTGTTGAAAACAAATGTTTTCCATTAGGTAGCATGACTTTAAAACCATTTGATTGCCTAGTGGCTGGTGGCATATCTCCCTGTTAATTACAATTAGTTTATTCATTTGTTCACATAAGACACAGTATTAGAATAGAAATAATGTAATGGATTTTTTTAGCAGTTGAGTTTAAAGACATCTGTCCATCTAGTTCAACCAGTTGTATGTGTTCATAAATACATTTGGATTTAGGTATGAAAATCAGCTAAGCAACTGTGTATAAATATTTAGATATCTGCTAAACCTGTATGTTTCAGTGAATGTATTAAAGGAAAGTAGTTGAGGTGACCTCTAAAAGTCGAAAAAAATTATGCAATTTGTAAAGCATAATTATTATTTACATACTGGTTTTAATAGACTGAACTGAATAAAAAGGCAGTTTTGCATATGAAAAAAAATGTAACATCATTATTTATAACTCAAGATAATTTTAATTATCTTTAATTAAAAACAAGGATGTCAATTTAAAGCATATTTCTGCTTTGTGAAAGAGAATTACACTAATTATTACCTTAATATACAGGTAGGAGTCCAAGAGTTTTGACAGTAGACAGAACAGCATTGACAGTGTGAAATGTATAAAGGTCAGAGGATGTTCTTATTCTTGTTAGTCCATCAAATAATTGGGTTAAGAAAACATTCAGTTTAAAGGCATTCATTTTTTTAGAAAAATATCAACAGTGAGAAAATTACCTAAGCATTTGCCGATCAACTGGTCCACATGGATCTAGTGTGTGTGGGGAGTGTTGGGCACTTTAATAATAAACCAACCACCAGACTATAAAGACGAAACTGGACAGGTAAGCTTAAGTTAAACAATACTGGATGAGGGTACAAGAGATAAGACTTTGCTTTGCACCAGTTCACTTGTGGTGGGGAGTATTCCTTCAGCCCAGATACCCCGATCTACAACCACTGACTTATATCTACCAATATCCTAGCCTCTGCTTTCCGAGGTTAACAACTGGAGTTGATAGATTTTATGATACGTGCCTTATTCAGCTTCTGCATACTAAATTTCTTTTTACTACAGATTATTTCAGATCCTAACCCATCAGGGAACATATTAATTTACCCCCATTAAGGTTACAAGTATCATGCACATTTTTAAGTCCCAAATGAATAAAATTGCATTAATCTAAACATTAATCTACCACTTAGAATAAAAAACACTTCAAAGATCTTGCATATATTAAAAACACAGTTATCTACTTCTAAATTATTAAAAATAAAAAACAATTTAAACAAATGTAATCCCAGTACAACCTGTGGATGCATTTACGTTTTAACTCTAATTAGATTATTCCTCCTGATAGCTACTTTTACATACTACAGCTATTTATCAGATATCCTTTCAGTAATACATCATTTGTTTTTCTTCTCATACAACAAATAATGAACCCTACAAGCCTTTTACACATAATGATAATTGGAGATGTCCGAACTTCCAAAAATCCAGTCCGATTTCAGATTTACGAGCTTCTGGAAAAGTTTGAAATTTCAAAAAAATCCGAATCGTACCCATTAATGTCAATGGGAAGCATAATAGTTTGAAACCAATAGAATTGCAACTTAGTGTATATGACTATAGGACCTGGGAAATGGTCTGGGGAACATGTACAGATATCCAGAAATTGAAATAAAGTAACTTCCTTCACACCCAAGCTACTTTCAAACTTCCGCATCAATATTCGATTATATTCTAATTACAGTATCCCGAAAGTTCTATATTTTTCTAAAGTAGCCTTGAATATTCTATATTTCTCAAATCTGTCTCTGAATCTCTAAGAAAGGGTTGTTCATTTTTATACAAGTGGAATCATGCCCAGCATGGAGTTGAAACACTTCCTTGTTGCATAACTCAACAAAAGGAAGTAAAAATTAAAAAAAAAAACTCCAGTGGAAAATGTTATTTTTAGAAGTCTTAGTTTATATTATAGCAATTATAGTCTACTTACTGTGGGGAGCTGCACCGCAGGTGAGAAGCTGCCATGGCATTCACTCCATACCTAGATGCTGGTCCGACTGATCCGGGAATAATATATAATTGAGAGAGTATATGGGCAGGAGGACATCCAGAGGCAAGCTACACGAGAATCCAGATAAAACTTCACATTTATTAGAATGTTAAAACAGCATGGAGCTGAACATGATACTTGTAAGGGAGAGGGAGACGCCGAGGGAGGGGACGTGGCCTGACGCGTTTCGCGGTAACTTCCGCTTCCACAGAGACGTCTCTGCCTCTGGATGTCCTCCTTCCTGCCCATATACTCTCCCAATTAGTTTAGATTATGCATACTTAGTTTTTCCACACATTCTCTTCCATTTTGAAAACCCAGTTCAATTTATATGCTTTGCTATTTCCTGCTGAGCTAATATTTTAGGTTCTGTAAAGGTAATTGGAATGTTCCAAACAGTAAACTCTACGGATTGGCTGTTGATGGGTTGAAGATGCTCAGATCTCTACTGAGCAATAGAGAACTCGAACCCGACTCTGTCTTTTTAAACTTTTCAAACTCAATTTTATGAATTTTTACTTAAAAAATGATTCCTAATAAATACCCCTTATTGAGAGATTCAGAGACAGATTCAGAGACCAATTCTAGAAATATAAAATTTTAGAATTTTCAAAAATTCTAATATTCTTGAATTTTCGGGATAGTTATCGAATAACAAATGCGGAAGCTCGAAAGTAGCACGTGTATAAAGGAAGTTACTTTATTTCCATTTCTGATTATGTGTTCCCCAAGGCCATTTCCTAGGTCCCTTAACCATGTACAGTAAATTACCATTGCTATTTTAACCTTCTTTCAGAAGTTCAAAAATCTGAAATTGGACCGGATTTTTGAAAGTTTGTCCATCGCAACTGAATCAACCCAGGCACTGGGTCAAGGGCAAGACCGTAACAGTCTCTATTAGGGGTCCTGCAAACAGGAAGTCAGTATTTCGGAAGCATATATTTATACACAGACAAAATGCTGAATGGACAGTTTAAGGTCATTAGGATGAAAAAATACGTGTTGTATTCCTCTTTAATCCTAATTTTGCAATTTGCATCATACACTGTAGGTTAAAGCGGGCAAAGGGTAACACTTCACAGCATCAGCGCCATTGAGTTAGAGTAAGCCCACTGCAGTTTGTCAGCGTTGTTGAGGAGTCAGGCAGGCTTGACTCCCTGGACATACTCCACAGCACATTGGCTTCTCTCCCTCAGAGTATGCATCATGCAAGGTAACACTTCACAACAGCAGAACCATTAAGTTAGAGTTGGCTCACTACAGTTTGCCAGCATTGTAGGCAAGTAAGTGTTGGCACTGCTATAAATATCTATCATTAGTGAATTTGGGACATATGGCAGAATCCTTTCCGCAAATTCAATAAATTCCGAAAATCCTAGAACATTCAATAATTTTTCGGAAAGTCCAAAAAGTTCGAAGTACGAAAAGTCTGAGTTTTTCTATTCTAGCCCATCTCTAATGAAAATCAGATGTAGTAGGGGAGTAGTCCTCTAAACTTCCCTTTTAAAGACACAACATTCAGGGTGATTCAATAAAAGTTTTTATCATTAAAAATGGTGCTAATTGTGGCCAAACTAGTCAGATGTTAGCTTTCAAATGTTAAATAATATTTGATTGGCTGGGGCAAAATTAGCACCATTTTTAAGGAGAAGAACTTTTATTGAATCTCTATGATAATTTTTTACATTTTTATTAGACATACTCATTTACATATTCTCTTTATTTTTGATTTCTTAAAAAACAGAAAAATATACACTTTGAGCTATGCCCTGCAGTTATAATATTTTTCTACACAGAGAAATCACTTGATCAGCAAAAAAGGTTTGTAAAATCAGAAAATACAAATTTTTGTCTTGATAGCATTAGTATTTAGACAAAATTTAAAGGGCATGTCCACCCGCTTTTATGAAATTTTTCTGTAGTGTAGGGCTTCCTCCCCCAACCCTAACCGCTATAGTTATTTGCAGCAAAACTCTTACAATCACTACTTACATTGCCTGTTTCCCCCGACATTCAGTCCTGGCCCTCTGCTTGCATGAAACTGCAAGCAGGGGGCTGGACCAGCAGCTGTGGCCGTGATTGGCTGAGAGGCAGTCAATCACAGAAGTGACTTTCGGCTGTACTGAACATTGGGGGAAACAGGCAATGTAAGTAGAGATCGGGAGAGTTATTCTGGAAGTAACTATAGTGGTTGGGGTTGGGGGAGGGAGCCCTACACTGCAGAAAAGGGGGTTGGAGCGAGAGAGGAAGGGGGGAGGGCTGCAGTGCTTATGGCAGAATTCTCCCAGAGGAGAGACAGGAGGCAGGGTAATATATAGAAACAACATAGAGCTGCTGGAGAATAATAAAGAATAATAAAGCACAGCTCAGTGCAATGTATTCTCAATAGTGTACATATGTGAAGTTGAATGAAACCATCACTATACGAAGGTGAACAAAACTTTCAGAGCAGATCAATCCGGCTCTACATTTATGAAACATCCCAACCCAGCACAAGAACTGGGGACACTCTTGAAATGATAATCCCAGAATCCAGTGGTGTGAGACTCCTACCTTTATGCGGAAGTACAGTGATATTTGAAAAATATTGAAAATATTTGCAAATTTGGTCAGCATGAAATGCAAACCTTAATGGGATACCAACAGCCCATAATCAGTGCTAATCCTGTGTGTACATTTTCTCTCTCATACCATCCCATACCATCTCATTCTCATTCTCTCTCATACCATCTCTTCAGCTCATGTAACCTTTTCGCCAGCCTGTCTACTCTAATTTGTGTATTCCTTTTGCTTGTCTGCTTCAGTTCCTTTAGCCGGTCTCCAGCCCTCATGCCCTGGTTCCTGTATCTAATCTTCAGCCTTCTATGCTTTCATTACTCTGTCTATGGTCACAATTCTCTATCATCAGATTTACCAGTATTTGACCATTTGCAAGGACCTTGACCGTGATTTTCTTCACCGACCTTGATCTTTTCCTGTTTCTTTTGGCTTTGTTCTGCTTGCCCATTTAAAAAATGCAAACTGCCTGTCTCCTCTGCTTTTGGTTCAATATGTCTAGGCCTCCTGCCCTGACAGTATATGTATATTATGCAGTCAGGGCGATGAAATTCCCCATGCTGTGGGATAAAATAGAATTAAACCAAGATTCAATTATTCCAACAGCACAGGCACCTGAAGTAAAAAACTTCTGTTTTTGGGCTACACTGTAGCACGTAAATTAATGCATTTAAATAGAGGCGCTACCATCCATGCTCCTTACCTGCCTGGTTTGTGCGATGTAGTAACTCACACTAAGTGATAACTGCATTGTGGGAACCCAGAAGGAAGAGAAGCGTGTAAGTGGTAAGTTTAATTTCTTACAAGTGTAAGTGGTAAGTTTAATATCTCATGTAGCTTTAAAGTCCATTATTTTAATTAACATCAACATCAATAAGGCTTCAATTATTTCCTTCATTGCACCTTACATTTAGGTTCTATATTCTATACATTCATGGAAGAATGTATCCTTTAGGTGTCTATTTATATTTTTATGTTCTTACAATACATAAAATACAGGCATTGGTGGTAATAAAACATGTAAGTATTGTCAGCAGTAGTTACATAGATGTAATGCACCAACAACTTTCCAGTACTACATTATTGAAATCTTCAGTATGGTAGGTTAGCTTAACAATATTCTTCTTTTTCCAACACCTTGGAGGATCATCGAGTTCATGTTAAGATGGTTAAAGTAATCTTAGAGTCCATGGACATTTTTGCCTGAGAAGTGTGAGTTTGAAAAACAAAGTTCTTATTATTTCTTCCAAAGATAATGCCATGAATGCTCAGAAGGTTTCTTTTTTTTTTGACTAGCCTTCCCCTACTGCTAGGAAGGGAGTTCAATACAATGATTTGTCTGTTTTGCCAATTTCACTTATCTTACCAAGCAACATTTATGCTTTCTAAGGCTGAAAGAGGCTCTGTCTGTAGTAAATTCTATTAAAGAAATCACAGGTATAAGATAATTGACATTTCTCGATAACAAAACTGTGTTGCCTTATTTGCATATTACTTCCTGTGCACTTTTCACAATAGGAACCAAGAAACATTAACATAACAGAAGAAACAGAACCTGGGAGACCTTTTACAACAATTTTATTCTATATTTCTTCTTCATCTTGTTGGCTTCCTTTCATGGAAACTTTCCCCTTCAGAAAAGAGTTTTGACACCAGTGATCATAAGCTCTTGGCCATTAAGGTTGTTCTGTAAGAATGGCAAATGTCTTTGAAGGTGCTAGCTATCCTATTGCAATTTTTACTGATCATAAAAATATTTAAATTCTGCTAAAAAGACTGAGACCTAGACAGACATGATGGTTATTATTCTTCTCTCCTTTTGATTTCCTTGTTAATGTTTTTACCTGGCTTCAAGGCTGATGCACTGTCAAGAATTTTTATTGATTCCCAAGAAGACAAGCCTTCTTGTAAAACTATTTTATTCTTCAATGCATTTCCTTATGATCCAGTCTGATTGTTTAGGATCAAATTATTTTTTCATGGTGATAACATAATTCTTGAACAGTAATGATAATTCATTTAAAAAAAATATCATGGCCATCATTTAAGCTGGCAACTTTGGTGTTTCCAAGACTTTGGTGGAGATTACCCCAGAGCTACAAACGCTCCGGGTAAATCTTTCGTCCTGAATACAATATTGGGCTTGGGACTGTGGGTAAGCCCTGAAAGGGATTTACTCATAGCACAACAGGAAAGTGATGTTTTTGCTTCTAGATTAAATCAAATTTAATCCTGATAATCCAGCCTCCAGTGGCATTCAGATGCTGCATTTAAGGTGAGGGTAATGACCTGTGCTTTGTTATTAACCATCTAAAATTGCAGTCTGCACTGACCTGTTCTTGTTCCAACCATCCAAGATTATCATCAACCATGACCTGTGCTTTGTCACCTACCATCAGAGATTATAGTTAGCTGCCTATTCAGACCAGTTCCTTGTTATTAACCATTCTCTGTTCATCGATTTGATAGCTGTCTTTGAATTGTGACCTGACATCCTTGTGCAGTGCAACATTCCCACATTCATGAGCTCTGGAGAGTTTGCTTCGTCTCTGCCCCCCACCCCAACTAATTACTTCAGTCACATTAATTATACTGTTGCTGATGTTGTGCATATGGGGGGAAAAGTGGCTTCTTGTCTGTTCAGACACCTCCCCCTAAACACACCCACGACTGCCTTTATAATAAATGGATCATAAACATGGTCAGCTCATCCAGTTTAGCAGAACACATTTCTCTGAATGGTAGTTCTGCATTTGATAACGAAAAATACAAGCCAATTTTAACCCTTTTATAGTTCACAAGCCTGGTCTTCATTGTAATGTGTACATGTTGCTCACATATTATATGTATAGTTTTCTAACTACAGTGCATCTCAGGATACAAAAAAAAATAGTCTACAGCCGATCGGTTGTGCAAAAATGCAGATTGATTGTGATCCAATTAGCGGATCGCAGCGTGCGGCAACACACCTACTGTAGCCATAATTGGACAAAATCTGTGTGTGCTTTTTAATGTGCGATCAGATTGCAATCATGATCGGATTGCATGTTAAAACGTGGCAGTGTGGCCTAGCCCTTAATGTTTATATTAAACTTCTTGTTACATTATAAATTCATTTTAGAAACCACTTGACATTTATTTTATCTTAAACCTAAGAGAATTGTTATATACGGTAGCTTCTTAGCACTGGCAGATGATTCCAAGTTAAATCCCGATGGCAACAAAGATGAGAAACGCTGATGACTCCAAAATGTTTTTGCTGAGCAGATGCTTTTACTTTAAATAAAACTTACAGTAATTTAAAGTAGAATATAAAGTCTGGCACACTGCACAGTATTGTTACGGAACATTTTCTAGCATGAGTCCCTAGACAGAGCAGAAAAAAAAACATGTAGAGATCCATTTGGACTTTTTTTTTTAAAATAATGAAACAAGCTTTTTGTTCTTTTCATCAGACAGGGAATGAAGTGTTTCCTTTCGTGTTCAGTAAATCATTTTGTCTCTCCAATATAGACTTAGTTCAGTTTCACCTCTTTAGGGAATTTCTTTTTATAAGGAAACACTCTACCATTGCTCCCATTCACGTCACACAGCATCTGCCCACACTAACACTAAAACTTTTCCAGTTGTTTATTTTAATGGAAAGCAATTAAAGAAACTGACCCACTTAATGTGCATTACACAAACAACCCATTCATGTAGAGCCCACACAGGAGACAGGGGTTAAAGTCACATTAACCTATTCATTGCAGGTTAGCGCAACTTTAACCCCTTGCTTTGGCGGCTGGCGTTAAATAGTCATGTAAGGTTAAATCCATTCTGGTATTTACCCAGAGCCCCACAGCCTGTGGGAAATCTTGTAAGTGAGATATACCTTGAGCAGTTGCGATTTTGGGTAAATTTCCAATAAATTCTCCTGCTTTTGTGTGACTCATAGGTAGAGATGGCCGAACTTTGGAGATTTCGGTCTGTTTTCGAACTTTCGAACTATATGGAAAGTTCGAAAATGGACCCATTAAAGTCAATGGGAGTCAAATAGTTTGAAACGTTTGAATGAAATACAATTAAAATATCAATGGTAACTTAATGTAAATGGCTCTGGGACCTGGAAAGGGTCCTGGGACCACGTTCGAATATCCAGGACTTCGAAAAATCAATTTCCTAGCTCTCACGGTATATAATAGACATTTAACTCGCGGATTCCATATTTCCTCGCAAATAGGTATATAGACATTTTACTCGCGGATTTGATATTTACCACGAATAGGTAAAATAGACTTTTACTCGTGGATTCGTACTCGCGTATAGGTATTATAACATTTTACACGCGGATTCGATATTTACTCACGATAGGTATAATAAACATTTACACTCGCAGATTTGATACTCACGTATAGATATAATAGACTTTTAATTGCGGATTCAATCCTCGTGTATAGGTATAATAGACATTTAACTTGCGGATTTCATATTTACTCGTGAATAGGTATAAATATTTTACTCGCAATCGATACTTGCGTATAGGTTAATAGACATTTTACACGCGATTTGATATTACTCACAAATAGGTATAATAGACATTTTACTCGCGGATTCGATACTCGCGTATAGGTATAATAGACATTTTAATTGCGGATTTGATATTTACTCGCAAATAGGTTAATAGACATATTCGCGGATTTGATATTCGATATTTACTCGCGTATAGGTATAATAGACATTTTACTCGCGGATTCCATATTTACTTGTGAATAGGTATATAGACATTTACTCGCGGATTTGATATTAACTCGCGAATAGGTATAATAGACATTTTACTCGTGATTGATACTCGCGTATAGTATAATAGACATTTTACACGCGGATTCGATATTTACTCACAAATAGGTATAATAGACATTTTACTCGCGGATTCGATACTCGCGTATAGGTATAATAGACATTTTACTCACGGATTCCATATTTACTCATGAATAGGTATAATAGACATTTTACTCGCGGGTTCGATACTCGCATATAGGCATAATAGACATTTTACTCACGGATTCCATATTTACTCGTGAATAGGTATAATAGACATTTTACTCGCGGATTCGATACTCACATATATGTATAAGACATTTTACTTGCGGATCGATATTTACTCGCAAATAGGTAATAGATATTTAACTCGCGGATTTGATACTCGTGATAGGTATAATAGACATTTTACTCACGATTCGATATTTACTCGTGTATCAAACATTTCGTAATTAGCGAAAGTCACGAAAATCTGAAAGTCCGAGAAATCCGGGTCTGGTATAGTTCGAGAAGTCCGAGTCCATTCGAACTCGAATAGTTCGGCTGGAACTCGGGTTCGAGTTCGAGTTCTAGTCCATCTCTACTCATAGGGAATGCATGCGCTGTTCTCACGCATTGGGTGGCTAAATTGTCATTTTTGAGTTACGGATGAGGTACAGTTCGGTTTAGTGTAATGCACAGGTTGTTTTTTTTCGCTTCCCATTAATCCATGCTTTATTTAATAAAGGGAAAAAGGCACTTTTTAAAAAGGCATATAAAGGCATGCAAAAAATAATGAAAATACAGAACTTAATGAATGTAGTACAAAAATAAAATAATGCATCAGGATTTCCCTGACATGTATAAAAGCACTCGGCCTTTTGTATGAGGAAAGTAGAAATATAAAATGTTATGTGGATTATTCTTGTACTGTACAAGTTGATTGTTTTGTCTATACGGACCAATTATATTTGACCTAGGAAGTGCATCAAGTTTTTGACACACGTTGCTGAAAGTTCCTTTTCCTGACAGACGTGTTTTAAAAAAATAAATGGGTTCTGTTCATCCAAATGTGGGGGATGAAATGCATCAAGGCTGAATCAGAGGTATAATTATCATAGAACAGAGCGGAATAAAAGGACAATTTTATTAGTTCAAATTGTTTGCTAAGGAGTTTGCCAGTTGAATCACAAAATATAGAGCATTAAATGCAAATAAAGAAAAAAAAGCATTCTATTGTTAGAAAGTAAATGCACAACTAATGTTTTCACATACAGGCTAGGCCTTTAAAATGCTCAGCTACTTGCTTTGGGTACTCCAAGAGCTCTCATTCATAGTAAATTCAGAATATAAGCAGCCCTTGCAACGTAAGCTTTGGATTAAACTTTTTATTGTGGAAGCTTATAATACGAACATGTTAGGGGCCTCTGCCTCTCTTCATCAGAAATACCCCTGAATGTTGATTGCATTTTAATCTTCCACAATATATAGGTTAATCCCAAAGTTAGTGCTGCTATATTCTGATTGACACCGATTAGTGCTATGTTGCCAAGTGTTTTTGTAAGCTGAAATACGCAAGGAAATTCACCCCTCGAAAATTTGCACACACTATAGAGAAAATCTGTGATGCAAATCAGTTCCACATAATTTTTTTTTGTAGGCATGTAATACTTGACCATTGTAAAAGGAATGCATCAGCTCACATGTTGATGTGCCCTTGCATCATTGCTCTAGCACGTTCTAGGGCATTTGTCTAGTGGTGGGCATGGCTTGAGTGTTCCAGTCAAGACAAGTAAAATGGGGATGGTTGGGTTGGTCATGCATTGTCACAACTTATGTCCCAGTCACACAAATGTTGGGAGATACGGATTTCTTCAATTGTCTTATGTTTCTAGGATCCTGTTATAAAACTGACAATCTTTTCATGTCCTTTTAAAGCACACAAGAACATAATTGCCTTTATTTTCCTCTCCTTCCTCAGAATTGCCCAATTATTATTATTATTGTGGCTTTATATAGCGCCAATATCTTCCATATCACTTTATAAGTAACAGAGAAGAGAAGGAATCCATCGAACTCCGTACCACTGTTAAATGCCCGGTGCTACCGTGTACTTCCGATATCCAGCAAACCATTGAAACGGAGCACTCCTTGGACTTGAACAAAATTTTTTATTTTGCACAAAGTAGGTCTGTGTTACTGGTAAGTAAGGGTGGATTTGGCTCAGGACTTTAGCATTGCAAGGCTAACCACGGAGCCACCATGCTACCCAATATGCCTTAGTATGATAATGGATTATTAAGCAAAAAATCTACAGGGAAGCTATTTCCTTTGTGGAAAAGATCTCTGTATGCAGAAACCACATATTCACTGGTACTGATTTTCGCATGCCATAAGATCACAAAACGTGATTGTGTTAGAAGTGGGAATCACGCAGGTGTGGCCTAGCCCTAAAATAATTTTACAGGATAAAATAATTAGCATGTAAAAAATGAGTTACTAGTTACTGAATGTAATAATTCTCTAAACAATTTATTATTACATTGACTTTAATACTACTTTGCATTAAAATTGTTTCTATGACTACAACGAATGACAATTTAGTTGTTTTTACAAAATGCAAATTACAAATGGCTGAACTTCTTTGTATGACTGACTTTACTGATTTACTTTAATTATTTTTGATTTATTGGCCCATTTCTCAACCATCAAAATAAAAAATATATTCTCTAGCTCTACAGCAAAAAAGAAACAATCATATTTAGGATTTAGAAGATAAACTACCTTGTGAGCAAAATATTCATGGACTTAAGATATACAACCCTGTTCATCTATATCTTAACATATGGCTACAGTATCTGATTTAATAATGGCTCTTTGAAAAACATTATTCAGTTTCTAGTGGCATGTCCATCATTATATAGCAGTGCTGCATTTAGCAGAATCATTCTAGTTAAAGGACATGTACATCCTTTTTTTTTCATTTACCTATATTTGTCTCTCTCTTAACTTCAATGCTTTATATTCCCTTGTTTGTTTTTTTCCTGTTGTTTGTAAATAGTTGATCTAATCACTTTTTACAGTCTTACTTCCTGATATAATAAGGGATAATACGCTACCTACAGTGTAATATAAGGAGATTACGCCACCGAGGAGTTCCCTGCCCATATAAAAACACAAGGCCGTAGGCTGAGTGCTTTTATACAGGCCAGGGAACTTCAAGGGGAAGTAATGTCCGTATATTATCTGTAGGTAGCGTATTAATTCATATACTACATAAGGCACAAAAAACAGCACAGGCAGCACACAAACAACCAACGTCACACATACTTATCTACCCCCTCCTGTTGATACTCTCTGTATCTACCCCCTGTCACCCCCATCCTGTATCAACCCCGTCACCCCCTTCCTGTATCTACCCCCGTCACCCCCTCGTCACCCCCTTCCTGTATCTACCCCCCTGTCACCCCCTTCCTGTATCTTACTCCCCCCACCTCCCTGTATCTACCCCCATCACCCC
This sequence comes from Hymenochirus boettgeri, assembly GCA_019447015.1. Lineage (NCBI taxonomy): Eukaryota > Metazoa > Chordata > Amphibia > Anura > Pipidae > Hymenochirus > Hymenochirus boettgeri. The sequence goes on from CM033471.1 coordinate 157,931,477, forward strand.
CTTCCTGTATCTACCCCACCTCCCTCCACCTCCCTGCCCTCCCCCCTGTATCTACCCCCCTGTCCCTCTCTCCCTGTATCTACTCCCCTCTTCCATACAAGAGAATATAAAGGGTTAAGGGCCCTATTTATAAAAGATCGGTATCGTTATCGTAAAATACCGATCGTTATCGTAAAATAACGACCGGGTTTTTACCGATAACGACCGTTATTTACCGATAACGACCGTTATTTACCGATATCGGTAATAACGGTCGTACGGTAATAACGGTCGTTATCGGTAATAACGGTCGTTATCGGTAAATAACGGTCGTTATCGGTAAAAACACGTCATTTTTTACGATAACGATCGGTATTTTACGATACGTACCGATCTTTTATAATTAGGCCCTAAGATTCCTTTTGTATTTAATGTACTGACCAGGTTACACTCGGTTCTCTCCTGTCAGGTTCCTGTCACTGATTGAACTGCACAGAAGATAAGCAGCAGTGTCCAGCCGACAGCAGAGTCAATTTATGACTCATTGGAATGCGACACTGCTGCTTATCTTCCATGCAGTTCAATCAGTGACAGGAACCGGACGGGAGAGAACTTAGTGTAACCTGGTCAGTACATTTAAATACAAAACGAATCTTAACCCTTTATATCCGTGAAATCAAATTCTCTTGTATGGAGTATGGAGGGGGGAGGTGCAGTGGCAAGATTCTTATTACAGTCACTCAGTGATGCACCTGATGACTGTAATATAGTTTCTCGCCACTGCACCTCCCATTGAAATGTATAGGACTTATGTATTAATCTTACTCCTAATATAGTAGGTGTCTCACCACACTGGATTTTAGTCAATCTCATTCCTATTTCTTTTGAAAAAAAAGTCATAAAAGTATCTATCTGATTATATAGGAGTCATTATTTTAGGTATTCTACCTCCCATTCCTCGCTCTTTCTTTAGAAATCTTCTTATCCCAGGAAATAATGCGGTGACAGTTGTGTCTGTCTGCCCAATGTGTTTTTTTTTTTCACTTTATGCACACGTATGTATAATTTATTGGATTATTAGGAGAATACATCCAAGCCTATCTCAGCTATCACATACATACAGTATAGTGTCATTTACGGGGAATTATATTATTCTACATTCATCTATCTAGATTATATTTGTAAAGTTAAAATTAAAGAAATCCCCATAATCTCTTGCAAAATAACTTGACACAATGTTAGCACAAAAAACTTGACAAATTTTACATATTCATATATTTTTACATTGACATTATACATAAACATATAATTTTAGATGACAAATGTAGTTCGAGAACATGCTAAATAAAAAAAAAAGTAAATTTTTTTTGATTAACTTGGTCTAGCCATGGACTAATAGCTAGAAAGTACATATTTCAAATGCCCCCAAAAGGAGGACGGTTTATAAAAAATATACATTTGTAATTAACATGACACTGGGGCTTATCACATGAAACAACCAGAAGTTGTAATATAATCAAATGTAAAAAAATTGCAGCTCTGGAATCAAACCCCACCCCCTCTTCTGACTAAGCCCCTCCTTCTGACCTTTACTATACCTAGTATATTACTAGGGTTGGTGTATATAATGCGAAGAATTACCATTCAATCTAAAGAGTGTGCCAAAAATATATATTGCAATGTAAATTTCCCACGTGTCTGACAGACCAAAAATATTTTCTCAGTCCCATTGTATTGTCGAGAAATTCTAATTATATTATTATGCGTGCTTGTATGGGTTCTCATTCAACCAGGTCATGGTTTCTGTTGTATCAGTTAGATCAACTGGACGTTCTGTTATTCATCTGACTAGCTTATTCACTTCTGATCTGTTGGCAAAGAGGTCATAGACTTACTAAACACAGTTTCAAAAGGATAAAGCCATTGATCGATTGATGCATCATTGCCTTTGCCCTGGTGAGGCACATCCATGTATATATGGACTTCCAAAGATACACAGAAGGGCCCCACGAAGAGCTACATTCAGCAGCATCAACTCTGTAACATACAAGGTAGAGAAATTCCTAGCCGATATTTTAGCACCTTTGGTTGGAAGTTCTAAACATCACATCAATAACTCCCAGGATTGCACTAACAAGATTCAAGAGGTATTCAACTATGACTACAATACCCTTACTGGAACTATGCCTGTCCACAATTTCAAATATAAGGATAGTTTTAAAAGCAAAAACATGATGTTCTATGGGATCTTGAGTTTCAGCCATTGTAGCAAACCTTTATATGGCAGAAGTGGAAATACAGGCTCTTAATACCTTCAAGGCATTGCACCCAGCCACTGGTTCAATACATGGATGGCAACTGGTTTAATATCCACGAAGGAAGTACAAGCCTTCACAGAACACATCAATTTTACAAGGTAAGAGGTACAACAACACACTGCTTTCTTGGACTCCTTGGTAGATGTCAGGGAAATGGTAAACTGGAAGTCAAGGTACAGAAAACTAAACCACAACAGACAGTACTTGAGTTTTGACTCCCACCAACCTTAATCTCAAACTGGTTTTTATCAAACCCTGCAACACAGAGTAGAGACACTCCCCACTAGCACAGAGTGAAGAAAGAAATAATCCTCAGAGGAGCCCTTCAAACTTCTTAAAACTATCTGGACTGGCCTTTGTCAAAAGGGGTAGAAGGAAAGAAAAGAACACGAAAATTAACAGTGAAGGAGGAAAGCAAGACAGGAGAAAGAACATGGTCATTCATATGTAGCAGATTCTCCGAGAAATCAAAAAGAATTTTCAATAAATCCCTGCCTGCATTAACCAACACACACACTGAGGCAGCAACTGGTGCATTCGAAAAGACCCAAAACGAAAACATAAAAAAGCAAAAGAAATATACACAGTGCAGTGCAATGAAGAGCTCTGATTTGTATGTGGGGGAGACCAAACAGCAGCTGCACCACATATGGCCCAGCACAAAGAGCCAATTCCTCAGGTCCGGACCCGATGTGTACCTGCATCTTAAGGAAAAAGAACATACTGTACCTTTGAAGATTGTGATGTCAGCACTTGGCAAAGTAACAGGATTGGTTCAAGTAGTGTCAAGTAGAGATGGACCAAACCCGAACCCGAGTTCAACCCCAAACTCTAATAGTTTGATGAACTCAAACTGTTCCGAACAATCCGAACTAAAAATTAGTGTTTTTCAACTGCAGACTTATTTTAGATAATTATTGAAAATTAATAATTATTGAATCTTAATTCGGTAATCCTTGAATTTTAATTGGCTATAACTCTCAAATGTAGCACGCGGAAACCCACCAATTGCCTGATTGTGGGGGAAGATAGTATTTAAAGTTTGTGATATGACATGTTCCCCAGACCATTTCCAGGTGCCACAGACATTTACATTAAGTTACCATCATTATTTTAATTGTATTTAATCCGAGAGGTGGGGAGTTTCGACACTAACTGTCTGCCATTACCCTGGGCATTTTCAACACCTCTTAGCTACAATGCAATCAATACTCAGTAGGCCCTTAACACCTGGCTGCCATATGCTAATTGGGACCTGCCAGGGTACTTATTGCTAACAGAGATTCTTGTACAAGTCATTCTGAATTGAGAAAGCCAGTCGGATGACTAGCAAAACATCTTCAAGAACAACTTTAAGTCCAGTTGATCTAACTGAATATAACATGTTATTATGTGTTATTATGAATTTGTACAATCGCATTGCAATGCTTAGTTATTTATTTCCATTAGACATACACTTATAGTTAAAGTTACACTAAAGATTCAAGATTGGTTAGTGTGACTTTAAAGGAATAGTTCACTGCAATAGTCAGGGAGGTTAAGGAGCTATCCCTTACTTCCCTGCTTCAATCAATATTTAGATAGTCAGGAACGAACTTCAAAAGATCTTACCTTTCTGCGATCCGTGGGCTGCTCTGACAGTTCCCAACTGCTTCCTGCTTCTGTTACGCTATAATGCCATGCCCGATAATGCGCGTTATAGTGTTACAGAAGCAGGAAGCAGTCGGAATTTCAGAGTGGCCCCACTGGATGTATACACGAAATACATACAGCAGTATCTTACATGTGCTCCACATTTAGCAGGTACAAGTAATTTATTTTTAACATTAAACCAATAACGGAAATAAGCAGCCAAGTCAGTGTCTTGTTTTGCAGTCCAGATAGGGATATCAGGGTTGAATGAACTATAAAGTGCAGTCCTATGGACTGTCTATAAAAAGCAGTGAGTCCATCCTCCATAGTTAATTACAATTTGCTGGACAGTTCCGAGGGATATATACTAATTTAAGATAGGTAGATTAAAGCTTTCAAAGCCTTAAGTGACGCAGGGTGGGACATTCATTGTAATATTTGTAGTTTTCATAGCATAAAACAGGGAGCCTAAGAAAAAATTGATTTACCCCTGTCACAATCATGTGAATAATGTATGTTTATATGGGAAATGTATGTGATACCCGTATATTTGTACTAATTCTCCAATTTGTTATGTTTTTAACGGTTAAATTGTATTGATTTTTCATTTCCCCGTCTCTTAAATGTATTATTTTCTGTCTGACAAGGTATTTTGTGATTTGGTTAATGTGGATACACCAGGTACACTTCATTATGTATAGTTAGCCAGATGAAAGACACCCTGTGAAGCCAGTCTGTATTTACCAGGTGCTAAACACACTAGCTCTGTATCAGCAGGGTAATTACAAGACATCTCAGGCTTTATCCTAGTTCATATCAATATTAGTAAGCAAAACATATATCAGGATTCATATCTCTTTCAGTGACCATATTTATGTGAACTCTGTTTAAAAGTAGACTCAGGTAAAAGCTCTTTCAAGGGAATCCAAACACCCATGGTCACTTGGTGTGGAACACGACAGACACTTTTGGTTGTTTATGGTCAATACCAATAACCATATTGAATTTGGTATCTACGAATTCATTCGTCGCCCGAACACGGATTTGTTAGTTGGCACGTTATGGCACATTACTCCGTCAACGGGAGTTTGCAGGGATATCCACCTTGTGGTTTGTCAGGGAGACCACCTGGAGTATGTTACACTCCTAGCTCAGCCCACCCCTTTCTGATGTGTGGGTAATTGGTTCCACCCTTTTCAGGGGTATAAAATTGACTCTGAAACCCAAAGAGCTAGCTCTCCATTACCATCAAATATTGGACTAATAAGAGTTATTTTGGAGGCCCGTAACCTGGACTCCATCTTACACAAATCTACTTCGTTCACTTTATCCTGGAACATTAAGGACTGATCTAAGTATTCTTTAATTTTTTTATCCCATTTTGTTATACTGTTACTTGTGTTGTGTTTTGTCGGTATATTTTTCCGTAGTTTTTGCACTGGTTTTTGTTTATATTAAACAATATTTAAATCGTTAGCTGAATCTCTGATTGCTCTAATTAGAACTAAGAAACTCTGCCTCTGAGGTGCTACGTTTTTCCAGTATATTATATTCTTTGTATCCTGTTTATTCCTACCTGTACGTGGTAGCGAATTAACGGTCATTATTATTAGTTTTTGTACAGATGTGCATGCTGGGTAGGTTGGTGTACCTTTTAACACATCTGGTGGCAAATACCAATGTCTTTGGTTAATATTATGTGATTGGCACTCTCAGTCGGGTTTTGGGGTTTTCGCAGTGAACTAAGCCTGCTCAGAGCACCCCTGGGCTGAGGGATGTAGTGTCCCCATCCATGCCCCATCTGAAATTGGGTGATCATGAGGCAGCTCCATAACATATGTTAAAGTCTGGGTTGTAAGCAGTTTGTGGGGAGTAGTTTTTTTATTTTTTTGCGCATTGGTATGCCTGATGTGATATGTTAATGTATCAAGGGAGTTTTTTCAGCAGGGAAAACTGCAGTGTGAGAGCACTAATCATCCCACTGTACATTATTAGGATAATGGCAGAGTGATTTCCATTTAGCTTTAATGGTTTGCATCAAGGTAGGTCTCGTGGTGCCAAGTAACATAGTAATTGAGGTTGAATAAAGACATACGTCCATCAAGTCCAATCTTTTCATCCTCCTTTTTAACAATACCTAACAGTTGATCCAGAGGTAGGCAAAAAAAACAGCTAAAAAGGAGGGGGGGGGGGGTTCCAAACGGCAACTGGAAAGTCTCCCTGGATCAACCAAAACTACAGTATATGTATTATTACCAGTAATTCTCAATATGTTTTAGTTTTAGAAATGATCTAGGCCACTTCTAAAGCTATTCAATGAACTTGCCATTACCACATCATACTGGAAGACAGTTCCACAGTTCTCACTGTAAGAAACCTAACCTGAAAAAATGTATTTTCTTCCAATCTTAAGGATGTCTACATGTCCTCAGATACCTTTGTATATAGGATTCCATACTGCACCGCATATACCATGAGGCATACCAGTGCTTTGTAAGAGGAGAATAATATTTTCCTCTCTTACATCTATCCTCTTTATACAAGACAATATCTTGCTACTCTAGCTGTTGCTGCCTGGCATTGTTTACTACAGTCTGTTATCTAACAGAACCCCCAAATCTTTTACCATTAGAGATTTTTTCATAAAGATATAGCTACCCATAACATCAAGTTGGTAGATGGTGTACTTATCCTTAACAAAAAATTAGGTTATTGGCAAACTGTTACTTTAAAACTTAAAGGCTACAACATTTTCTCTTCTATCCACCCAGAGCCTACCTTTTGCTTCAAACTTGCTGACTTCGGCTTTCTTCTCATGGTAATGGCATCTGCATCTCCAGTCCAGACGAGATCTCCTGGCTCATCCTGCTTCCTTGGCCTCCAAGGTAAGTTCCAGTTGCACTACGCACGTGCAATCTCGCTGCAGATGCACATTACTGCAGAGTGTTGAGCGTGTCAGTAAGAGACAACCCTGGAATATGTGGAGTGGCTGCTGTGGAAGGACCTCCCACCCAGGGCCAACCAAGGATTTTTCATTAAGAAATTACCCTTTGATTAATTAAAAAAAAAAAATTTCCAGACCACAAAAGTTCCCAAAAATGCATTTACTCCATCTCAATAGCATAATAATAAAATGAAAATACAATACAATAGAAACTTTAAAAACAAAAAGTGTGAAGTTGAATGATTTAACAAAACAAACTGACCCATGTTACATTTGAATTACAATGCCATTGTCACTATACTGATTTAAAGGGGAAGTTCAGTGCAAATACGTACTAATGACTTACTTACCCATCCAGCATTTTGTCTGTGTATAAATAAATGCATCCAAATACTGACTTCCTGTTGCAGGACTCCTATTAGAGGCTATGTCTGTCTGCCCTTGACCCAGTGCCTGGTTGATTCAGTTGCTCAGTAGAGATCTGAGCATCTTTGACCCATCCAACAGTCAGTCAGTAGAAATAACTGTTAAGCTAAGTACACACAGATCCAACAGTAGTGGGGCTTTACTGGCACTGTGTGTGCAGCTTTCCCCGTACAACTGCGCGGCGCTGAACTTTCGGGTCGGCCGAACGGTCATTCGGAAAGGCCGTAAATTTCCTGCGGTAGGCTCCCTATAAGAGAGTCTGCTGCAGTTGAAGGAAACACACAGTCCTGAACATCCTCCCTATGCTGTTTTAGGGAGAACACTCAGGACTGTCTTGTATCCTGATCTTTGAAAAATGACAGACAGGATCTTGCAGGTCCTGCGGTCATTTTTCAAAAATCTGTCATGTGTGTACTCAGCTTTAGAAACATTCCACATTATGTATTCTGGGAAGAAGAAAGGACCGTTACAGAACCTGAAATGTTAGCTCACTACAAGAGCAGTAATAGCAAGGGGTATAAATTCAACAGATTTTTCAAAATGAAAGGGAATATGTAGAATATCTAGGTATGCATAATATAAACTAAGAATTTAAAACATAATGATATTGTCCACTGAACTTTCCCTTAAATCTACTGTGAAATTTAGAGGAAATACAAGGAGTTTCTTGCTTACTAGGAAAATTAAGTAATATATAGACCTGCACTTGGCATCATGCAGAGTGTTCTGTTACAACAGCTTATTCTTGCGTTGGACACAGAGGGAAAATGTAACAGCAGCTCTCAAAATACTCAAAGTATTGCAAAGTCTCATTATTCAAATAGACATTTATTTCTACCGTAATAAAATTCAGAACTTTTCTTATAAACAATTGGGGGGTAAGGGAGGAGGGACTTTAGGAGAATTAAGCAAAATATACAGGGGGTTATTCAATAAAGTTCTTATCGTTTAAAATGGTGCTAATTTTGCCCCAACCAATCAGATGTTGGCTTTCAAATATTACATAAGTTTGATTGGTTGGGGCAAAATTAGCACCATTTTAAACGATAAGAACTTTTATTGAATCTCCCTGACAGTGAATAAGCCAGCATGATTTTTTTCTAATTTCTGCATCCCTCCTTCCTAATAAGTTGTAAATGATTTTATGACTGCCAACATTGATTACATAGACTTTACGGAAAGCCAAACAGTAGTTTATAGTTTGAAAGGGCAAAGAGGAAGGGGACTAGAGTACTCACCAAGCATGTGCAAAAAGTTTCCACTAATTATAGAATTCATTTAGTCCTCTTTATATTCTAACTTTAATATCCTCAAATAATGATTCATTACAGTTTTATTTAATCCTAAAATTAAAAAATCCAAGATTTTGCTTTGAAAAGTATATAAATAATTGTTAGTTTAATTGACTAAGCATTTCAGCATTAATGAGATAATCACATTATGCCAAAATGAAATTACTCTAAAACACAAAGGGGCATATTTAAAGGATTGTCTTTTTCGCCAAATAATTAGCGCGAGCATATCGCAGCGAAAATAGCGCCATTTGGGGCTTCATTTCGCCTTATTTATAAAAAAGCGAAAAAAACACACTTCGCAGCTGAAAAAGGCAATAAAGAGCGAAAAGGCGATAAAGAGCGAAAAGTATCGCAGCGAAAACTTAACGCATCTAAGAAGACTGCATTGCGAAAACCATTCGAAACCAGAAAACCCCACTAGAAAATGATGTCAAGTCAAAATGGCCACCTCCCATTTACCAAAAAGTCAGCCATGTCTTATTTAGTCAATCTTCTAGAATTTCTCAATTGGAATACAATTCTCTTTTGCACTGCACATTCGCCTTTCTAATGCGCGATTGCTTTTCCAAGGCATATTCCATTATAATGCGCGGTCGCCTTTCTAATGTCGCTTTTCCAAGGCATATTACATTCTAATGCGCGATCGCCTTTCTAATGTCGCTTTTCCAAGGCATATTCCATTCTAATGCGTGATCGCTTTTTCAAGACATATTACCCATTAGAATGCCTTTTCGCTCAAACAATGACTTTTCACCACCTTCAGGGTCGCGCTAATCTTTCGCTCTTTTTAACGCAAAAACCACCTTTCGCTCTTTTATAAATCGCGTTATGCCTTTTCGCTCCCTTTTCGCTAAAATTACCATTGCGAAGTAAGGCGAAAAGGGTTTTAGCTCGCGGAAACGGTTTCACCATTCGTTAACGCTACCTTTATAAATAGCGTTAACTGTTTTTTGGGGAAAAACCATGCGAAAAGCGAATGCGAAAACTTTTCGCTACTTTTCGCTCTTTTATAAATACCCCAATTTTCTATTTTCTAAAGAGTCCTAGCTGTATACCAATATCAATATCCTGACGACGCTCGGAACATGAGCTGAAACATGTAGAGACAAATAAAATTTTGTTGTGAAGACCTATGAGTGTCCCAAACATGCTTTGAACTTTTAAACATATGTACTTGGGTCTGCACCTGGGCTTTATTAGCATTGTCAAGCAATATGGCAGCTCCACATTGTTTCACTGTCAGAAAATAGTCAAATGGTTAACTAAAACCTCTGCCTGACAATTTGTAGAAGACTTTCTTTCCCATAGCTAGCTCCTTTTGTTACTGTAATAATGTTACACTTCAACAGGCTGGTAGGCACCAGAACAGCATGAGATCTTCTGGTTTAGAACTGACTAAAACCAGTGGGCAGTTCAAAGGCCATTCATATTTCTTAATATTCAGGGTATAGATTATTTCCTATTTTCATAAATAGTTGCTCAGTTTATACTAGAATATAATCTGCATTTAAGAATACCTTGCAGGATATGCTATCCAGAGCTAAACCCGAGATACTGTATTATCCTTCTTAGGCCTACAAACTCCAATATATGTCATGTTTGTATGAATTTATTTTTTAAAATTAGGGAATGACAACAATGAATATTGTGAATGTGACATGTACGATACTGGGATTATGGACTAGAGGGAAATTGGAGTTTAAAAGTGCCTTCCAAAAACTGGAAACGCATCTCAGGCAGTTTCCAAGCCCACCTCTCGAGATCAGACCACTCCAATTTATAATTATATAAATTGGGACTATGGACTCAGCCCGGAGTTTGTCATACATCTTAAGGAACATCTAGCCAATTGGACGGACCATATATGGCTTCCATCAGGGAATATCAATTGGGACTCACTCTTTCAATATTGGATTAACAAGTTTCCTGGACTGCTCATGGACTTTTCAATGTCATTTATTTCTTTTCTTTTATCCCATTCTACTCTCACCTGTGTGTTACCTTTTATGTTCAGTAAGTTAAATTAGTTTTTCTGTATTTTTTTATGCACCTCGTTTGTTATGTTTTAATAAATATATAAAATCATTTAAAGGCTTATTCTCCTATCTGGAGTATATCCCAAAATAAACCTTGTCTTCGGAGTTACGCTACTATAGAAGAAGTATCATTAAAATATATATATATTTAAAACTGTGTTTAGAATAATACAAAAGAAATAGAGCCTCCCACACTGCTGTAAATATAGATGTAGGTGCTGGGTGCTACTACCAGGTCACAGCCGTGACAAATATCCAAAGTTCAAAAACAGTAGCGCACATACTGCCATGATGAAGGTGTCATGTGACAACCGAAACGTTACATGTGTGTTAAATAAACACTCTTTGGATTTTCCAAGAAAGACGTGTGCACTACTGTTTTTGAACTAGTGTATAGAATAATAGGTGTGGATAACCTTGTTCTTACAGGATTGTATAATTTAGGGGGTGTGGATAACCCATACATATATTTAGTAGGTCATTCCACTACTCGGAATGTGTGGCAGCCATCATATAGATATTGAGAAATATTAAGTGGTGTTTATATCAGTTTGTTCACTACCCCCTTCTTGGCCGTTCTGTTTTATCGCCGATAACCAATAGGTGGATAAGCTGACTGGACTGGAGGATTCGTGACACACTGCCCCTCTTTTTATTTTAGAATTTAAAACCTGCCCCCTCCCCTCTTGGGTGTGGGGACTGCACCCAGTATACAAAACTTAGAAAGATGATCAATGCACATTCTTAGGCCCCATACAATATCATATTATCTGCACGCTGGCATACATTATAACAAAGGGGTTTTAGTATACATTAGTTTAAACCAGGTATGTGGAGCTTGTAACAGGAAAATTCTGAGGTGCACTCCCCTATCTCCGTGCCACAAAACGGTAAGGGTTATAATCATAAATACTGGGAGGCACACTCCAAAAATGCTTTACAGCATAGATTATTTATTAAGTTCTGAAAAATCCAAAATACACACAATGTTTTGGGATTTTCCCCTCCTCGGGTGTGGAAGGGGAAAATCCCCAAACGTTGTATGTATTTTGGATTTTTCAACACTTAATATAATCTATGCTGAAAAGCATTTTTGGAGTGTGCCTCCCTTCCAGTATTTATTGTAGTATACATTAATGTGATCAAATGAATGAAAAGCCTTCCAAACCCCAGTCTGGAAGGTCCCAACTTCTAACCTTTTTTACTTCATTACGATTAGCAAACTTTTGCATTTTACATACTTGCACAATGGGTCAATAAAGCAGGCTCTCTCACTTCCCCCTAGCCCTTTGGTTTTTTAAATTAGGGAAGAGGCCGTCCATCCAGTGATCATATTAAAGGCATAGGACCTCCCATTACAAAGGGTGGTTTTGGGGGTGCTATTACCACATGGAAGCTTGACCATACTTCCTAATAGATACATCATAGAAGGATTGTGGAAGCATTCCTTAGGCTAAATTACAACTTCATTTTATGGATTTTGCAAAAAAAAGGTTAGAAGTTAGGAACCTTCCAGACTGGGTGTACCTTCATGTGGTTGGAAGGCTTTTCATTCATGTTATCACAGTAATTGTACTAAAACCCCTTTGTTTATAAAGTATGCCAGTGTGTAGATAATTGATATTGTATGGGGCCTAGGAATGTGCATTGATTATCTTTTCTATGTTTGTATAAATGCTTGACCAAATCAGTAGCACTTCCACAAAATGTAGTTTTAATTTAGCCTATGGAGTGCTTCCACAATCCTACAATTAACTGCTCCCTGTACCATACATGTTATATCATTCTCATTGTGTCTCTGTTTCAATAAAATGCCTAATGGACAGGTAATTTACCATCTCTCAATCTGATACTGAATCTAGTTATATCCCCCACATACACCATAGTGCATATACTGCAAATTTATATCACATGAGAAACATCCCTTTAAGGCATAACTTTTTTTTGTACCTGGATGTTGGAACAGGTTTTCTTTTTGTACAATTTACACTGTAACATCTTTGTTCTGATGTGCATCTCCGTCTATAAGATACCAGTATATACTATTTGTCATGCAATATGCCAAGGGCATTGATTAGGTGATGAACATTCTGAGGAAATATAGGGGGGTACTAACACTGGCCTAACCAGTCATCAAAAATTTTGAGAGTATGCCATTAGCAACAGGTGTAAATCTATAGGAAGTCTCTTCACCAGGGCTGGAATTAACAAACCAAGATTACTCCAGCTTTATTTTTGGGGACACAAGCATAGGATGTTACCCTTTCTTTTGTGCCCAGTGTAGTAATTGATTGATCATGTTATCTGGAACTTGATGGGTCGTAGCCTCTCCATCAGGGGAGACCACACATGCAAAGTTAATTGTGTATACCCGATTTTGTCTCCTGTATTTTTTTATGTTGGGGACACTATGTAGCCGATCAAGGGGTGAATTTTTCAGCATTAGTCTGATATAAATTAAGGAATTTGTAAATTGAAACATACAGAGTGGGACCTCATTATTGTGGTACATACAGGAAGTAATGTAGGAAAAGGGATATAAAGATGATACTTTGCATGTAGCTGGGAAGGAGAAATATGTGTATATATGTCAGATTATTAGGGCAATGCTATTATAATAATAGAGCTGTGATCTAGAGAAGGCTCAATTTATTTTACTCTGTGGGGAATTTTTGCTATTTTAACCCCACCTCACCTTAACCATAATCAGTATCCTGAGCTTCCAAGTTGTAACCCCATAGCAACTGTAAATCTGGAACTTGCTGTGGTGAATACTAATAAGTATGAACCTAGCATGTTAATTTGGATCCTGATAGGGTCTCAGGTTCCTAATATTGCTGTTAAGTTTGAACCACACATGGCAGATTTCCTGGTTCTATTCTCAGACCTGCAGGATCCTTTTGGTTCCCCTAGATGTAGATGACAGTATGACTAACAGATAATTTATCCCTGTGTAAAGTTATATATCCACACATAACAAAACAACACCATTCATCATTTTCACTGTGCACTAACGCACACACTTTTGCTAGTATATATGCTTCCACTGACTGCTCACAAAAAGGCTATAATGTGTCAAATTTTGTATATGTCAATCTCCTAGTCAAACATGTTAACAGTCTGTTGTAGGAACAAAAGATAGTCATTTTTGCAACAATGTAAGTTGTGCCTCCATTACATATGGGTGGATAGATTAAATATAAGATAAATCGTTCTTACTGGTCTTACTGTCTCTGCCCCCCCCCCCCGATAGGGTATCTCTCTGGTTTTCTACTGTGATTTGCCTCGGGTAAGCCGTTCACTATCTAAAAAATATCTGCATTATTCCTCTCGCAGTTTTTCAATGTCAGGCCCCCGTTTCCTGTTGGATCCCTGATGTATCCTCTCCGCGCTCCATAAGGCTCACCGCGTCATCCGTGTAAGCGATCCTGAGCTGACATCAATAGACTGGGGGCCACGCAAATTTAACCTTTCAACGCATTCCTTCTCGCACTCTGCCATACGCCATGCCTACAAAATTTGTCACCTAATAACCTTCATGAGCAGTTCAGTTCAATTGATCCACCTATTAATAACCCTGCCCTGAGGATAATCCAACAAATGGTCACATCGACCTCAAACAGGAAAGAGGTAATAAAAAGCCTTTAAACCTCTCTATTGATGAGAAAAGGGCTGTTGCTTCCTTACAAAGTGACAATAACATTGTAATCCGACCTGCAGATAAAGGTAGGGGATTTTTATTTTGAACTATATGGATTATAGGTCTGACATTTTAAATCAATTGGTTGATATGAGTGTGTACAGGGCCTTACCGGATACCCCACTGAGAGCTTTTATTTAAAATACGTGGTGTGGTGGAAACTGCAGTGGCTGTAATATTATTACCGTATACTCAGTATAAGCCAAGGTTTTTAGGTTTAAAAATTAACCTAAAAACCTTGACTCGGCTTACTCGAGTCGCAAGGAACTTACCTGCAATCCAGAGGCAGCCGCGAGTCCGGCCGGCAGTTCCCAGTAGTTTCTTCGCGTTGCGCGATGACGTCATCACGCACGCTGGCGGGATGACGTCATCGCGCAGCCGCGAAGCAGTAATGGGAACTGCCGGCCGGACTCGCGGCTGCTTCTGGATTGCAGAGAGAGGAAGACTGAAGACCAGTACGGGTAAGTGAGCTGGGGGGACTGGGGGGAGGGGCGGGGGTACTGGGGGAGGGTGGGGGACAGTATGCCATGCAGACACCCACATTACCTTTTTACTATAGGTGGTTGGAAACTACACTCCCAGCAACCAAGCATGCTGGGAGTTGTAGTTTCCAAACATTACAGTGGAAAGGTATTAGGGTGGGGGACAGTATGCCATACAGTAACCCCCAATACCTTTTCACTATAGGTGGTTGGAAACTACAACTCCCGCAACCAAGCATGGTGGGAGTTGTAGTTCCAAACATCTACAGTGGAAATGTATTAGGGTTACTGTATACCCTCGGCTTATACTCGGGTCAATCATATTTTCTAATTTTTGAGGCAAAAATGGGTGCCTTGGCTTATACTCGAGTCGGCTTATACTCGAGTATATACGGCAGGAATCTAGGGGACTACTTGCAACAGGTATATCCCATATGTCCTATAGTTTATGCCCTATAATAAACACTGGAACAACCCCACATAGATTTATAGTATCAGGGGTCGGAAGCCTTGTGGAACCACTTGGGAAATATTTGGACACTATCCTACAGCCTTTTATTAAGAATTTACCTACTTATTTTAAGGACATGGCTCACTTTCTATCCATCATATCACAGACTAATTTGCCCATGAGAGTGAGTATTGGCTTGTGACCATGGATGTCACCAGACTTTATACAAAGATACCCCACGGTAAGGGGTTGTCGGCTGTGAACAAACTCCTGGAGAGTCAAACTTCTCTGCCAAGCATTGAACATTCACTATGGAATTATTTGATCTTGCTTTACATTTAAATTTTTTTGTTTTGAGAAAACTTATTATTATAGTATCCGTGATTGCAATGGGCATGGCCATGCGCCTCATATGCTACATCTACATGCATTGTTGTAAACAATCATTTTATTACCGTTTGCACAGTATATCATACTATATTGGAGATTTATTAATGTTGCCTTTCTTATATGGCAGGAATCTAAAAACTCTGGTGGAAATGCTGCAGTACCTGAATACCTTGGACTCAATAATCATACTGACATATGATTGGAAAAAGAAAGCATTGATTTCCTGGATGTGCGAATTATGTTAAATGAAAATAAATATAAGCTGGAATATTGTCTATACCACTATATATATTCTAATAGGAATGCATTATTGTATTCCCAGCCTTAAAAATCCCTCCTCTGTATAAACTCTGACAAGTTATTACTCCAGGAAAAACACCAGGAATCAGCAGTTGAGGAGATGTGGCAGCGATAGAGCACTCACATTGGCATTTGAAAGAATACAGTGAAAGTACAAGAAAAGTTAACAATGAAAATCTATATGTTCCACACAATACACAACACTGTGTCAGGGAATGTACAAAGAGTATTGCAAAACAACTGGGGCATCCTACATACATGGAACAGTAAACTTAACAAATTGCTTCCAAAAAAGCCAACAGTGGGTTTAGTAGAAGTAAGACCCTCCAGGACCATTGGTCAATACAGATCTTGTTAATTGTACACTCTAACAAGCACTTGGTTCCCAGAAATGAGAGGAGGTAGTTTTAGGTATTCTAAATGCACCTCATGTAAGTACATGACGGCAGCTCATCATTTAAAACACCCACATTCTGGCAAAGAATACTGATCAATCAGCCATTATATGTTTAACCACACATGTACATGGTGAGGTGTCCATGTGGCATATGTTGGGAAAACTGACTTAGCCTTACGCTTAAATTTGATGGCCAAAGATCGGCCATAACTAAGCCGATAGGACCAACAACCAGTAGCCAACATTTTCTAGAACCTGGACTAATGTTTTTACTTCAAGACTATTGACCATGTAACCTTACCCTGGTGTGTGTGTGTCTGGGGGGGGGGGGGGGGGGGGGGCGACAGATCCAATTACTGGTCAGAAGGGAGGCATATTAGATTTAATATCTGGACACTATGTACCCGAAGGTAATAAAACGAACAATGTACACTACGCTGTTTCCTTGACTAAAGATAAGATGTTCTGTTGCAGAACAAAATGCAATTTAGGTTTCTGTTTATATTTATTCTGCCTTCTTTAATGTTCCCATTGTAACAGAGTATACTTTAATATGATAATCTGAATTAGTAAGGATATTATCGGATCCATGCCCCTTTACTTCAATTTGAGTATATATGGAGTTAAATGATGTATAGCACATTAGGGATCTTAATATTGTTTCTTCTGCATTTTAACATTTGCTAATACTAGGTATATTCTCATTTCTTACTTATAACAATAGCTTACTATAGCAGATAAGTGTACCCACACGTACCGTTAAGTAGCGCGCTACTATGTAGCGCAATTTCCAAAAACAATTTGTAATGGCGCTGTGCTCCTAAAATCCATCTAAAACCCACGTTAACCCGAAATTTCTTCGCGTTAACGTGGGTTTTAGACGGAAAAGCCCTATATGAATCTCCCACATTATCTGCTTCTTTTTATATTTTATTATTTATTTATCTATTCGTACGTTTTGTACTTATAATTATTTACATTTAGGATATTTAAATGAGTGGCCATATATTTTTCCCAATACAATAGGGATGCTATCTTGCACTTTAATACACATTGGTCTCCTCTATTTATTAGCACTGCCTTTGATTACATTATATATCATATTATATGGTAGGAGCACTACGCACTTTATTGTTCTATAATAATGTATCACTATGTTCTATCATGTATACAATACTAGAGATCGTGGATTGATCACGTTTTTATTAGATTGTAACAAAATTGGGGGTGTGGCTCATTGGGCCTATAAATTCACGTATGGATTTGTTTGCTTGTCTACAACTGCTTGATAAAGGCTCTAGACAGAGGACCAACATGTTGCCTGTATAAATTGAATAAAAACTTTATTTTTCTTTGAACAAAATCCCTGTTGGCACTTGGACTTTTGTATTTTCTAATTTACCCAGTAGAGCCAGGTCTAACTCCCTTTCACCTATTTGTAGTGGTGGCTACCATTATATTATATATAATATATTATATATATATATTCCATTATCTCAGGTATAAAGTAGGCTTAAAACAAACGTTAGATTTAAATTCAAAGCAAATAAGATATAATCACTTTTCCATTGTAAGTACCATATGGTAATGGAATTCTCCGTACATAAACTATGTTCTGTTAAAACTTCAGATGACATTTAAAAGCACTTATTTCAGATGTCTAAGGGTTCATGCATTAAAGATAGATCTTACACTTATTACATCCAAGTATCCCATTATCATAAGAACAGTAATCATTATGCAAAGATTGTAAGTATGAACGAACCTGAATCCAAGCTTTCGAAGGCACTAAGGACGATGACAAACAGTTTACCATGTTTAACCACATAAAAAATGTGAACTGGAAAGTGCTACTCACCATTTCTTTTGTCAATGGGAAATAGTAATTGTATTACACCATATAAGCCACTACTACATCAAAGTCTGACTTCCAAGTTTTGTGTAAAAATGCTTTAAACAACAGGAGATTCAATAAAAGTTCTTATCGTTAAAATGGTGCTAATTTTGCCCCACCAATCAGATCTTTTTTAACATTTGAAAGCTAACATCTGATTGGTTGGGGCAAAATTAGCACATTTTAAACGATAAGAACTTTTATTGAATAACCCTGTAAGATCGCTTCCACAAGTGTTAATAACAACATAGAAATCTAAACAAAATCAATAGTTAAAGAGTAACTGTGGTCTTGAATTCTTCCAAACTAGTAAGATTATATAAAAAGCCTTCCATCATACCTTCAAAATGAAACCTAAATCATATCTCAGATAATAAATTTGTGAGATTATGCTGAAGGTTCAGTAATATGACTTCCTGCTTGTACACTCCTGTTTTTAGCCTGTGATCAGCTTGTACAGTGCCAGCCTCGGCCTGCATTAATAGGCTCCCCTTCTCAACTGTCATTTCCCCCCCCCCCCCCTTCCAGCGTATTCCGCTATTCCTATTCCCAGAATTAAATCTTAACTGAGCATGCTTCTCCCCCGGGGCAGACGGGCAGGGCAGAGGTCAGGTGATCTCACTCAACCTACTTGAACAGGAAGTTTGAACATTCACCCCAATGTAATGTCTCACAGGCTCCAGCCAGAGATGTGATTGTCAGCTAATTTTAAAGGAATACTGCAGGCTTTTCATTTAACCCTAACTTGTTTTGAGACCACAGTTGCCCTTTATGTGACCACTCCTTGCCTTCAAGGCACACTTGCATGCAGTTTTTTAGGAACTCAGAAGGTAAGTTGTTCCAAACATCTCGGAGAACACCTCGGTGAAGTGTCATGACTGACACAAACGCGTCGGGTCCGGTCAATGTGTGATGCCTGTCTTGTCTGCTTTTTAATATGTAGAATAAAGCTTTGAACTTTTAATTACCTGTTATACTTCTAAATATTGCCGAGGGGTTGTAAGTCTTCCTCTTCTAATATGAGTATGCACTGGCTTTGGGATATGTCCAATAATCCACGGAATACCCTCCCCATGGGCAGATTTTGCGGTCTTGTAAGCCCCGGATACACGTGGTTTGTGTGTTTGATCTCTGAGAACTAACCATGAATCTTCTGTCTCTTTATTTAATCACTAACACACACATGAAGTAAAATCAGGGCTTTGTGCCATAACATAACATATTAATTCCAGGGATTTTTGTTCTTCTTTACGCTAAGATAGTTGTAAATTCCATTGGCTGTATGTTTGCATATTACCCATTAGAATGCCTTTTCGCTCAAACAATGACTTTTCACCACCTTCAGGGTCGCGCTAATCTTTCGCTCTTTTTAACGCAAAAACCACCTTTCGCTCTTTTATAAATCGCGTTATGCCTTTTCGCTCCCTTTTCGCTAAAATTACCATTGCGAAGTAAGGCGAAAAGGGTTTTAGCGATAGCTCGCGGAAACGGTTTCACCATTCGTTAACGCTACCTTTATAAATAGCGTTAACTGTTTTTTTGGCGAAAAACCATGCGAAAAGCGAATGCGAAAACTTTTCGCTACTTTTCGCTCTTTTATAAATATGCCCCAAAGTTTTCTATTTTCTAAAGAGTCCTAGCTGTATACCAATATCAATATCCTGACGACAGCTCGGAACATGAGCTGAAACATGTAGAGACTAAATAAAATTTTGTTGTGAAGACCTATGAGTGTCCCAAAACATGCTTTGAACTTTTAAACATATGTACTTGGGTCTGCACCTGGGCTTTATTAGCATTGTCAAGCAATATGGCAGCTCCCACATTGTTTCACTGTCAGGAAATAGTCAAATGGTTAACTAAAACCTCTGCCTGACAATTTGTAGAAGACTTTCTTTCCCATAGCTAGCTCCTTTTGTTACTGTAATAATGTATACACTTCAACAGGCTGGTAGGCACCAGAACAGCATGAGATCTTCTGGTTTAGAACTGAGCTAAAACCAGTGGGCAGTTCAAAGGCCATTCATATTTCTTAATAATTCAGGGTATAGAATTATTTCCTATTTTCATAAATAGTGCTCAGTTTATACTAGAATATAATCTGCATTTAAAGATACCTTGCAGGATATGCTATCCAGAGCTAAACCCGAGATACTGTATTATCCTTCTTAGGCCTACAAACTCCAATATATGTCATGTTTGGTATGAATTTATTGTTTAAAATTAGGGAATGACAACAATGTTAATATTGTGAATGTGACATGTACGATACTGGGAGTATGGACTAGAGGGAAATTGGAGTTTAAAAGTGCCTTCCAAAAACTAGGAAACGCATCTCAGGCAGTTTCCAAGCCCACCCTCTAGAGATCAGACCACTCCCAATTTATAATTTATATAAATTGGGACTATGGACTCAGCCCAGGAGTTTGTCATAACATCTTAAGGAACATCTAGCCAATTGGACGGACCATATATTGGCTTCCATCAGGGAATATCAATTGGGACTCACTCTTTCCAATATTGGATTAACAAGTTTCCTGGACTGCTCATGGACTTTTCAGATGTCATTTATTCTTTCTTTTATCCCATTCTACTCTCACCTGTGTGTTACCTTTTATGTTCAGTAAGTTAAATTAGTTTTTCTGTATATTTTTTATGCACTCGTTTGTTATGTTTTAATAAAATATATAAAATCATTTAAAGGCTTATTCTCCTATTCTGAGTATATCCCAAAATAAACCTGTGTCTTCGGAGTTACGCTACTATAGAAGAAGTATCATTTAAAATATATATATATTTAAAACTGTGTTTAGAATAATACAAAAGAAATAGAGCCTCCCACACTGCTGTAAATATAGATGTAGGTGCTGGGTGCTACTACCAGGTCACAGCCAGTGACAAATATCCAATAGTTCAAAAAGCAGTAGCGCACATACTGCCATGATGAAGGTGTCATGTGACAACCGAAACGTTACATGTGTGTTGAATAAACACTCTTTGGATTTTCCAAGAAAGACAGGTGTGCACTACTGGTTTTTGAACTAGTGTATAGAATAATAGGTGTGGATAACCTTGTTCTTACAGGATTGTATAATTTAGGGGGTGTGGATAAACCCATACATATATTTAGTAGGTCATTCCACTATCTCGGAATGTGGTGGCAGCCATCATATAGATATTGAGAAATATTAAGTGTGTGTTATATCAGTTTTGTTCACTACCCCCTTCTTGGCCGTTCTGTTTTATCGCCGATAACCAATAGGTGGATAAGCTGACTGGACTGGAGGATTCGTGACACACTGCCCCTCTTTTTTTTTTTAGACTTTCAAACCTGCCCCCTCCCCTCTTGGGTGTGGGGACTGCACCCAGTATACAAACTTAGAAAAGATGATCAATGCACATTCTTAGGCCCCATACAATATCATATTATCTGCACGCTGGCATACATTATAAACAAAGGGGTTTTAGTATACATTAGTTTAAACCAGGTATGTGGAGCTTGTAACAGGAAAATTCTGAGGTGCACTCCCCTATCTCCGTGCCACAAAACGGTAAGGGTTATAATCATAAATACTGGGAGGCACACTCCAAAAATGCTTTACAGCATAGATTATTTATTAAGTTCTGAAAAATCCAAAATACACACAATGTTTTGGGGATTTTCCCCTCCTCGGGTGTGGAAGGGGAAAATCCCCGAAACGTTGTATGTATTTTGGATTTTTCAACACTTAATAAATAATCTATGCTGAAAAGCATTTTTGGAGTGTGCCTCCCTTCCAGTATTTATTGTAGTATACATTAATGTGATCAAATGAATGAAAAGCCTTCCAAACCCCAGTCTGGAAGGTCCCAACTTCTAACCTTTTTTACTTCAATTACGATTAGCAAACTTTTGCATTTTACATACTTGCACAATGGGTCAATATAGCAGGCTCTCTCACTTCCCCCTAGCCCTTTGGTTTTTTTAAATTAGGGAAGAGGCCGTCCATCCAGTGATCATATTAAAGGCATAGGACCTCCCATTACATTAAAGGGTGGTTTTGGGGGTGCTATTACCACATGGAAGCTTGACCATACTTCCTAATAGATACATACAATAGAAGGATTGTGGAAGCATTCCTTAGGCTAAATTACAACTTCATTTTATGGATTTTGCAAAAAAAAGGTTAGAAGTTAGGACCTTCCAGACTGGGGTTACCTTCATGTGGTTGGAAGGCTTTTCATTCATGTTATCACAGTAATGTGTACTAAAACCCCTTTGTTTATAAAGTATGCCAGTGTGTAGATAATATGATATTGTATGGGGCCTAGGAATGTGCATTGATTATCTTTTCTATGTTTGTATAAATGCTTGACCAAATCAGTAGCACTTCCACAAAATGTAGTTTTAATTTAGCCTATGGAGTGCTTCCACAATCCTACAATTAACTGCTCCCTGTACCATACATTTTATAGCATTCTCATTGTGTCTCTGTTCAATAAAATGCCTAATGGACAGGTAATTTACCATCTCTCAATCTGATACTGAATCTATGTTATATCCCCCACATACACCATAGTGCATATACTGCAAATTTGATATCACATGAGAAACATCCCTTTAAGGCATCATCTTTTTTTGTACCTGGATGTTGGAACAGGTTTTCTTTGTGTACAAATTTACACTGTACAATCTTTGTTCTGATGTGTACACTGATCTGACTAGTGAATTATGTAATGTGCATCTCCGTCTATAAGATACCAGTATATACCATTTGTCATGCAATATGCCAAGGGCATTGATTAGGTGGTGAACATTCTGAGGAAATATAGGGGGGTACTAACACTGGCCTAACCAGTCATCAAAAATTTTTGAGAGTATGCCATTAGCAACAGGTGTAAATCTATAGGAAGTCTCTTCACCAGGGCTGGAATTAACAAACCAAGTATTACTCCAGCTTTATTTTTGGGGACACAAAGCAATAGGATGTTACCCTTTCTTTTGTGTGCCCAGTGTAGTAATGTTGATTGATCATGTTATCTGGAACTTGATGGGTCGTAGCCTCTCCATCAGGGGAGACCACACATGCAACAGTTAATATGTTGTATACCCGATTTTGTGCTCCTGTAATTTTTTTTATGTTGGGGACACTATGTAGCCGATCAAGGGGTGAATTTTTCAGCATTAGTCTGATATAAGATTAAGGAATTTGTAAATTGAAACATACAGAGTGGGACCTCATTATTGTGGTACATACAGGAAGTAATGTAGGAAAAGGGATATAAAGATGATACTTTGCATGTAGCTGGGAAGGAGAAATATGTGTATATATGTCAGATTATTAGGGCAATGCTATTATAATAATATGAGGCTGTGATCTAGAGAAGGCTCAATTTTATTTTATACTCTGTGGGGAATTTTTTGCTATTTTAACCCCACCTCACCTTAACCAATAATCAGTATCCTGAGCTTCCAAGTTGTAACCCCATAGCAACTGTAAATCTGGAACTTGCTGTGGTGAATACTAATAAGTATGAACCTAGCATGTTAATTTGGATCCTGTATAGGGTCTCAGGTTGCCTAATATTGCTGTTAAGTTTGAACCACACATGGCAGGATTTCCTGGTTCTATTCTCAGACCTGCAGGATTATCCTATTTGGTTCCCCTAGATGTAGATGACAGTATGACTAACAGATAAATTTATCCCTGTGTAAAGGTTATATATCCACACATAACAAAACATACACATTCATCATTTTCACTGTGCACTAACGCACACACTTTTGCTAGTATATATGCTTCCACTGAACTGCTCACAAAAAGGCTATAATGTGTCAAATTTTGTATATGTCAATCTCCTAGTCAAACATGTTAAAGTCTGTTGTAGGAACAAAAGATAGTCATTTTTGCAACAATGTAAGTTGTGCCTCCATTAACATATGGGTGGATAGATTAAATATAAGAATTAAATCGTTCTTACTGGTCTTACTGTCTCTGCCCCCCCCCCCCGGATAGGGTATCTCTTGGTTTTCTTACTGTGATTTGCCTCGGGTAAGCCGTTCACTATCTAAAAAATAATCTGCATTATTCCTCTCGCAGTTTTCAATGTCAGGCGCCCCAGGTTTCCTGTTGGATCCCTGATGTAATCCTCTCCGCGCTCCAGTAAGGCTCACCGCGTCATCCGTGTAAGACGATCCTGAGCTGACATCAATAGACTGGGGGCCACGCAAATTTAACCCTTTGCAACGCATTCCTTCTCGGCACTCTGCTCATACGCTCATGCCTACAAAATTTGTCACCTAATAACCCTTCATGAGCAGTTCAGTTCAATTGATCCACCTATTAATAACCCTGCCCTGAGGATAATCCAACAAATGGTCACATCGTACCTCAAACAGGAAAGAGGTAATAAAAAGCCTTTAAACCTCTCTATTGATGAGAAAAGGGCTGTTGCTTCCTTACAAAGTGACAATAACATTGTAATCCGACCTGCAGATAAAGGTAGGGGGATTTTTATTTTGAACTATATGGATTATAGGTCTGACATTTTAAATCAATTGGTTGATATGAGTGTGTACAGGGCCTTACCGGATAACCCCACTGAGAGCTTTTATATTAAAATACGTGGTGTGGTGGAAACTGCAGTGGCATGTAATATTATTACCGTATATACTCGAGTATAAGCCGAGGTTTTAGGTTAAAAATTAACCTAAAAAACATGACTCAGCTTATACTCGAGTCGCAAGGAACTTACCTGCAATCCAGAGGCAGCCGCGAGTCCGGCCGGCAGTTCCCAGTAGTTCTTCGCGGTTGCGCGATGACGTCATCACGCACGCTGGCGGGATGACGTCATCGCGCAGCCGCGAAGCAGAATGGGAACTGCCGGCCGGACTCGCGGCTGCCTCTGGATTGCAGGTAAGTTCCTTGCGACTCGAGGATAGCCGAGTCATTGCTGGGAGTTGGGAGTTGTATGTCAAACATCTACAGTGGAAAGGTATTAGGGTGGGGGACAGTATGCCATACAGTAACCCCCAATACCTTTTACTATAGGTGGTTGGAAACTACAACTCCCAGCAACCAAGCATTGCTGGGAGGTTGTAGTTTCCAAACATCTACAGTGGAAATGTATTAGGGTTACTGTATACCCTCGGCTTATACTCGGGTCAATCATATTTTCTAATTTTTGAGGCAAAAATGGGTGCCTTGGCTTATACTCGAGTCGGCTTATACTCGAGTATATACGGTAACAGGAATCTAGGGGACTACTTGCAACAGGTATATCCCATATGTCCTATAGTTTATGCCCTATAATAAACACTGGAACAACCCCACATAGATTTATAGTATCAGGGGTCGGAAGCCTTGTGGAACCACTTGGGAAATATTTGGACACTATCCTACAGCCATTTATTAAGAATTTACCTACTTATTTTAAGGACATGGCTCACTTTCTATCCATCATATCACAGACTAATTTGCCCAATGAGAGTGAGTATTGGCTTGTGACCATGGATGTCACCAGACTTTATACAAAGATACCCCACGGTAAAGGGGTTGTCGGCTGTGAACAAACTCCTGGAGAGTCAGAACTTCTCTGCCAAGCATTGAACATTCACTATGGAATTATTTGATCTTGCTTTACATTTAAATTTTTTTTGTTTTGAGAAAACTTATTATTTATAGGTATCCGTGATTGCAATGGGCATGGCCATGGCGCCGTCATATGCTAACATCTACATGCATTGTTGTAAACAATCATTATTATTATCCAAGTTTGCACAGTATATCATACTATATTGGAGATTTATTAATGTTGCCTTTCTTATATGGCAGGAATCTAAAAACTCTGGTGGAAATGCTGCAGTACCTGAATACCTTGGACTCAATAATCATACTGACATATGATATGGAAAAAGAAAGCATTGATTTCCTGGATGTGCGAATTATGTTAAATGAAAATAATAATAAGCTGGAATATTGTCTATACCACTATATTATATTCTAATAGGAATGCATTATTGTATTCCCAGCCCTTAAAAAATCCCTCCCTCTGTATAAACTCTGACAAGTTATTACTCCAGGGAAAACACCAGGAATCAGCAGATTGAGGAGATGTGGCAGCGATAGAGCACTCACATTGGCATTTGAAAGAATACAGTGAAAGTACAAGGAAAGAGTTAACAATGAAAATCTATATGTTCCACCAAATACACAACACTGTGTCAGGGAATGTACAAAGAGTATTGCAAAACAACTGGGGCATCCTACAGTACATGGAAACAGTAAACTTAACAAATTGCTTCCAAAAAAGCCAACAGTGGGGTTTAGTAGAAGTAAGACCCTCCAGGACCAATTGGTCAATACAGATCTTGTTAATTGTTACACTCTAACAAGCACTTGGTTCCCAGAAATGAGAGGAGGTAGTTTTAGGTATTCTAAATGCACCTCATGTAAGTACATGATGGCAGGCTCATCATTTAAAACACCCACATTCTGGCAAAGAAATACTGATCAAGTCAGCCATTATATGTTTAACCACACATGTACATGGTGATGTGTCCATGTGGCATATGTTGGGAAAACTGACTTAGCCTTACGCTTAAATATTGATGGCCAAAGATCGGCCATAACTAAGCCTGATAGGACCAACAAACCAGTAGCCAAACATTTCTAGAACCTGGACATAATGTTTTTACCTTCAAGACTATTGACCATGTACCTTACCTGGGTGTGTGGTTGGTCTGGGGGGGGGGGGGGGGGGCGACAGATCCAAATTACTGGTCAGAAGGGAGGCATATTAGATTTAATATCTGGACACTATGTACCCGAAGGTACTAAACGAACAATGTACACTACGCTGTTCCTTGACAAAAGATAAGATGTTCTGTTGCAGAACAAAATGCAATTTAGGTTTCGTTTATATTTATTCTGCCTTCTTAATGTTCCATTGTAACAGAGTATACTTTAATAGATAATCTGAATTAGTAAGGAGATTATCGGATCCATGCCCCTTTTTATCAATTTGAGATATATGGAGTAACATGATGTATAGCACAATTAGGAGCTAGCTTTAATATTGTTTCTGCATTTTAACATTGCTAATACTAGGATTATCTCATTTCTTACTTATAACAATAGCTTACTAAGCTAGATAAGTGTACCCACACAGTACGTTAAGTGCGCGCTACTATGTAGCGCCATTTCCAAAAACATTTGTAATGGCGCTGTGCTCTAAAATCCATCTAAAACCCATGTAACCCGAAATTTCTTCACGTTAACGTGGGTTTTAGACGGAAAAGCCCTATATTGAATCTCCCACATTATCTGCTCTTTTTAATATTTTATTATTATTTATCTATTCGTACGTTATTGACTTATAATTATTTACACTTTAGGATATTTAATGAGTGGCCATATAGTTTTCCCAATAACAATAGGGATGCTATCTGCACTTAATACACATATGGTCTCTCTATTTATTAGCACTGCCTTTTTATTACATTATATATCATATTATATGGTAGGAGCACATACGACTTTATTGTTCTATTAATAATGTATACGTATGTTTATCATGTATACAATATCTAGAGATCGTGGATTTGATCACGTTTTTATTAGATTGTAACAATAATTGGGGTGCTGTGGCTCATTGGGCCTATAAATTCACGTATGGATTTGTTTGCTTGTCTACACTGGCTTGATAAAGGCTCTAGACAGAGGACCAACATGTTGCCTGTATAAATTGAATAAAAACTTTATTTTTCTTTGAACAAAATCCCTGTGTGCACTTGGACTTTTTGTATTTTACCTAATTTACCCAGTAGAGCCAGGTTCTAACTCCCATTTCACCTATTTGTAGGTGTGTGGCTACCATTTATATATATATATATATATATATATATATATTCCATTATCTCAGGTATAAAGTAGGCTTAAACAAACGTTAGATTTAAATTCAAAGCAAATAAGATAATAATCACTTTTCCATTGTAAGTACCATATGGTAATGGAATTCTCCGTACATAAACTAATGTTCTGTTAAAACTTCAGATGACATTTAAAAGCACTTTATTTTCAGATGTGTAATGGGTTCATGCATTAAAGATAGATCTTACACTTATTACTATCCAAGTATCCCATTATCATAAGAACAGTAATCATTATGCAAAGATTGTAAGTATGAAAAGAACCTGAATCCAAGCTTTCGAAGGCACTAAGGACGATGACAGAACAGTTTACCATGTTTAACCACATAAAAAAATGTGAACTGGAAAGTGCTACTCACCATTTCTTTTTGTCAATGGGAAATAGTAATTGTATTACACATATAAGCCACTACTACATCAAAGTCTGACTTCCAAGTTTTGTGTAAAAATGCTTTAAACAAGCAGGGAGATTCAATAAAAGTTCTTATCGTTTAAAATGGTGCTAATTTTGCACCAACCAATCAGATCTTTTTTAACATTTGAAAGCTAACATCTGATTGGTTGGGGCAAAATTAGCACCATTTTAAACGATAAGAACTTTTATTGAATAACCCTGTAAGATCGCTTCCACAAGTGTTAATAACAACATAGAAATCTAAACAAAATCAATAGTTAAAGAGTAACTGTGGTCTTGAATTCTTCCAAACTAATAAGAATTATATAAAAAGCCTTCCATCATACCTTCAAAATGAAACCTAAATCATATCTCTAGATAAAATTTGTGAGAAGTTATTGCTGGAAAGGTTCAGTAATATGACTTCCTGCTTGTACACTTCCTGTTTTTAGCCATGTGATCAGCTTGTAGTCATGTGACCAGCCTCTGCCTGCATTAATAGGCTCCCCTTCTCAACTGTCATTTCCCCCCCCCCCCGGTACTTCCTGATTTCCCCAGAATTAAATCTTAACTGAGCATGCTTCTCCCCCGGGGCAGACGGGCAGGGCAGAGGTCAGGTGATCTCACTCAACCTACTTGAAGCAGGAAGTTTGAACATTCACCCCAATGTAATGTCTCACAGGCTCCAGCCAGAGATGTGATTGTCAGCTAATTTTAAAGGAAATACTGCAGGCTTTCATTTAACCCTAACTTGTTTTGAGACCACAGTTGCCCTTTAATGTGACCACTCTTGCCTTCAAGGCACACTTGCATGCAGTTTTTTAGGAACTCAGAAGGTAAGTTGTTCCAAACATCTCGGAGAACACCTCTGGTGAAGTGTCATGACTGACACGAAACGCGTCAGGTCCGGTCAATGTGTGATGCCTGTCTTGTCTGCTTTTAATATGTAGAATAAAGCTTTGAACTTTTAATTACCTGTTATACTTCTAAATATTGCCGAGGGGTTGTAGAGTCTTCCTCTTCTAATAATGAGTATGCACTGGCTTTGGGATATGTCCGAATAATCCCACGGAATACACTCCCCCATGGGCAGATTTTGCGGTCTTGGTAAGCCCCGGGATACTACGTGGTTTGTGTGTTTGATCTCTGAGAACTAACCATAGATCTTCTGTCTCTTTATTTAATCACTAACACACACAATGAAGTAAAAATCAGGGCTTTGTGCCATAACATAACATAATTAATTCCAGGGATTTTTGTTCTTCTTTACGCTAAAGATAGTTGTAAATTACATTGGCTGTATGTTTGGGATTAATATCCCTCTGATGGTACTACATGACAGAAACTGCGTTTCACAGCATTAAGGACACCAATAATTCTGACCAAATATTCAACTCCATTGTCAGAAATGTAGCCCCAAACTTGCATTAAACCTTCACCGTGAATCACTGTAGTCTGTAGACATTTATTATTGTACAACTGCTGTCTATAAACCCCTTTATTTTGTTGTTGTGTATAACCTACTAAAATTACAATATAAATGTATGGGGGGCTCTTAAATCAACTTTCAAGATGTGAGCTTTATATTATTTAATTCTGACAATAAGCCATTTTCCTTTAATTTATGACTCAATTTATTTGTATGTTATGACTAGAGAAGGCCGAAACTCTTAAGTTTAGTTCCGTTTTCGTATTTACGATTCTTGGGAAAAACCCGAAGAACTTAATATCCATAAACAGAACATACTTTGAGGGTTCGGACTGCATTTTCAAGGGTTACCAAATGTACAAGGTTATTTTCAGTAACCCTCGAAAATAATCTAGAAATTTTCATAACCCTCGGAAATACGATTGGAAACTACTTTTGAGTTTCCAACCATATTTTCAAGGGTTATCTAACGTTCAAGGTTATTTTTGAGGGTTACGGACAGAACGTTAGGATTTAGGAACTGAGTGGTTCCGTGTGGGATTCGGGTCTGAGTCCCATCTCTAGTTATGACCTGTCTATCAGTGATTAAACTGGTTAACAGCAAAAAATCTTTTTAGAGAAACAAGCATTTAAAAATGAAAGAATTCCAACAAATAAATCTCATTCACAAAATTTCCACAATCTGTTTTTCCAGCAGGTGTGAAATCGGGACAGTATCTTCTTTTATATTCCATCTGTATTTTTTTTAATGCATGCGGGCCATTTTAAACAACAGACCAATATGTTTGCCATTCTGTTGAACTTTAAGAGGGCTCCAGAGATAATGCAGGAAAGCACTGAAATGGAAACTGATGCAATGCATCAGAAAAAGGCTTTGGGAAATTTACATACTGTTATTAATATTCACAATGTACACTTAGCAGAGTAATAAAGGGCAATGTTTTCCTAATTAGAATAATTCATAGGATTTTGATTTGCTCTAGTGTTTGTGCACTCACTACCATCTATGTATTAAAGGAATGTATTTGTATTGGAGCACATGAAGCAGATTTTTTGTTTTTGTCTGTGGAACGTAGAGAAAAGGGAAAGTTGAGGTAAATGTCAAACATACATTTTCTTTGGAACTTTATTAATAAGAAAATGATTCCCTTTTAAAATAAACCTTATTCTAGTCACTTATGTTATAGAGTTTAGTTATTGATTCTGTGCACACAATCCCTCTATTGTAAAATCTAAGTAAGACAGTTTCTCCATTTGTTTTATTAATCCCATACTGTTTAACTATGAGATATTTGTCCTGGAATAAACTAATATACCCAGATATTGTGTACATATGATTCTTATTGATTGTAATGATCCAACTTGTCTTCCTGCAGAGTTTTAAATAATATTGAAATTATGTAAATTGTATTCCTGCTTATAGCCATGACTGAACTCCTTCAGGGTGTTCTGGAAATAGAAATTTCAGTCACAAGAATAGAAAATATACAGTAGGTCTCCTTAACACTTCCACAATGTAATGTGAATAGTGACAGCTTCATGGAAATGAGCATGCTAACATTTGTGAATTAAATAACATTTATGAATTAAATCACAGTTAAAATGATTGTTTAATTTAATCTCGGAAAAAGTAATTTCCGCCTAGCACCTGTTATTTTAAATAACTAACATGCAGTATGTTTACTGTAATCTATATTTAGTAAAAAGAATGCATGAATATGCATGGCAGCATTTGAATATGGCAAACGATTTAAATAAAATAAGTAGGCATGTAACCTCTAACTACATTAAAAATGGGCAGTATAATATTATAGCAATTTAAAGATTAATACAATTTTTTTTATTTCTTTCTGTGGCTTTATATTTAAAAATTTGAGGTGGAATTTGGTTTAATGGTTTAATTTTTTTTAAATCCCATACCATCAAGATCTTAAAGGAATCTACTGCCAGGACTTTGATCTAATGTGGGAAATTGGAAGAAGTTTGATTTTTTAAAGTAGCCTAAGTAGCCTAAAATAGCCTAAGATTATGAAGCAGTGGGCATCATTCAAAGTGATATATGTATTGAGTCCCTCCTAAATAACTTTGATTTGTAGCAGGGATAGCACGTTATTGCTTTTATTTAGAATCCCTGTAATTTAACATAAAACCTTTTCCTTCTTTGTAGCTTTTTCCTATCCAGCATGTAGACTAGTGATAAACTAAATAAGATGCAGTGCACAGTCAAATGATTTTGCCACACTAATGCCATGACGTTTTAAGAGGTGTTAGCCAATCCGCTGTGCATGTTTAGCATTGGATACATATTTATTCTTTTTGGCGTTAAGGCAATATAAGTGACAGAATTTCATGTAGTGGTGTAAAAAGTAAGATATTTTATAACTTTGAAATATAGTGGATGTATATAAAAAGACTGCCCAGGTGTCTTAAAGAGCATGTTCATCCATAAAACAAAAAACTGGTCAATTACCTATCCACAACCCTGGAAATGATCAACTGGTGTTTCAACTGCTGTCTCCTCTGCACATGCTAAAGTTTATAGAAAGCTTAATGAGCAAAGGGAGAAGGCAGAAAGGAATAGAACTTAAATATCTAGTTACAAATGCATGTAATAAAGTGTTAAAAAAAATAGTAGTTGGGGTCGCGGGCAAATAACTGACAAGTCACCAGTGGAGATGGCCGAAACGGACGGATTTGGTTCCGTTTTCAGATCTTGTGAAAATCCCAAAGATCCGAAAACCGGAACTTAAATTCCAGACTTCGGAACGCATTTTCGATTTTTATCAAATGTTCGAGCTATTTTCGAAAATTCTCAAAAATAGCCATGAACTTTCGATAATACTAAAAAATACAATCAGAAACTATTTTTGAGTTTACAATCATATTTTCGAGTATTATCGAACGTTCAAGGCTATTTTTGAGAATTTTTGAAAATAGCTCGAACGTTCGATAAAAATGGAAAACCATGGGGTTCTGTTTCGGATCCGGGTCCGAGTCGGACCTGGATCCCATCCCATCACCAGTTATTTACTTTAAGGTTGGACATGCCCTTTAAGTAGAGCTCTACTTAAGTAAAGTAACAAATGATGTTCATTGTACAGTATACAACTTTTATCAATCAAATAAACAAATAGCAAGGCAAATGTGTTTCCCCACCGTTCACTCTGCTGGTATTGTCCCATGCTGTGAATTCTGTTTAATGAACAGTTAAAAAACAGAACAAAATACAAAATAAAAACACTAAAATTAATGTGTTTTAATTTAACAGGCAGCAATTTTCTTTTGGAGATTTTTTCCCCTAGTCAATGGGGGATAAACTGAAAGTAAATTACTATATATTGAGACATCCTTACTACATTAGGCTGTGCCCATAATGTATTTTAAACATGACAGCCAACCCTGTTTAAAAAAAATACAACTACTGGTAAAATTGTAGAAATCAACATATTAAGTAAAAGTTCATTTAATACAAAATGCTAAAAAAACATCTAGTGCTAGTTATGGGTTATGTTGTAATGATATTTTACCTACAGCAGACATGTCACATGGATAAACTGGCAGTCTTTTCTATTAACAATTAAGGTTGAAGTAAATAAACTTGTAGTTGAAAAACAACGTTTCCCTAATTTAAAAAGCTCTCTGTATTAAAAACCCCACTAATCATTTATTTTTATTTTGTGCATGTTTATTGTACATTATGCATCCTACACTAGAGAAAACAAAAGATTAAGCAAATTCCACCTAAAAGAAACCATCACTAAGGAATAACTTATGAGAAATTCTATATTTACAAATCCCATTCTAAGTTTAGTTTTTTGTGCTTCCTCCATTTTTGAAAAGTTTTCTTTTTTTTAAGTTCCTCTGTCTCTAATCCCCCCACCTGTTATAGTGTTTGACCTCTCTGCTTGCGGTGCGCTTTCTAGTTTCTTGCTTTCTTGTTGCAGATGACTTTGTTGACGCTCATAATTTTTAAAGCTAATAAATGAATCATCACAGGTTTTATCCTTGTAACTATATTGCATAAGACCAGTGTACATAGGAATGAAGTAAATAAGTTAAGCAACTGGCAATTAGTGTGAATTGAAAAGTCATCCTCCTTTTTCCCACATCTAAATACATACCTAACATTTTTTTCATAGGTCAATTATCGCATATGTAATTTAAGGTGGTTACACATAATCAGATCCCTTGCAAAAAAAGAATTCCTCCTGGCTGACGGAAATTAGGAATATCATGACCTAAGAGTGCATCAATATTTCACCCTAAAAATGGTTTGGAACATATACAAAAAGTATGCTCAATTGACTGCAATGGACTAATGATGGGAAATATTGTTTGTTAAGTCCTTCAAAATTCTAGCAATCCAGCTAGATTATCAGATTGGAGATTGCAGTATAATAAAATATTTGTGTGTGTCCTCAACCTGATGGCACACATGGTTCTTGGTTTTTGTACCATTAAACTTCAATAAGCAGTTATCCTATTATTGTAAGATACAGTAGCATTAGCAAATGGCCCATATGAGCCACTGATCAGCTTTAGAGTGTGAAACAAAGAATTGTTTATACTGGAAAAACACTGAACAAATATTAGCTCTATTACTTTTACTTATCTGCACTGTGTAGTTAGATTTTACATTTGCATGCAAATATTTCTCTTTATACAGTATTTGTTTACTGGAAAGTACAACAATTAAAAAAATAAACAGTAAATTCCATGTAGCATATTGGAATAGGGCTATCATGGTTCCAAAACAAAATAAGAACTGTCACTGCACCTGTAATAAAAACAGATACATAAAAGTGATGTGTACTTTTGACATTCCAAATTAAAAATGACTCTTCTTGGCATTTGCTTTCCACGTGGGTATAAATTAGTGTTGTAAGAAAGCACTCCAAGGAACAAAACATTGTATTCTATGCAATTTCATTATCACATATCATTAAAATGGCCTAGTAAAAATGTTATGACTCTAACATTGTGCATATATACAAGGAAAAAAAGGAAATTTATTGAGTAATTAAAATGAGAAAGTGATAGCCTTTCATCTCCCCACTAAATATCTGTTCTTATTTCAGAATGCTGACACGTCTTGTACATAAAATAAAAAACATACCCTTTTAGCAATTCACATCTGGCTAAATTTACAGTAGATTTGAATAACTTATTTTGTATTATTGATGTCTAAAAATAAAAAGATATAGTTTCTGGGGATAAAATAGTTAAGAATGTCCCTCTATTTGATTATAATGCACATTCATAGACAAATTAAAGGTTTTTGTTTAGAAATGTTGTATAAACATTTTAAACTTTCTAACGTGTTATATAATATTTAAAGATAAGCATAAGGTCACCTACAGGTTGGATATGATATATGGGGCCACTACACATGCAAAACAAAGTTTGTGGTTTATGTGTTGTGGTGCCCCTGTAAGTTATTATATGTGGGTGAAACCACCCAGGCGGTTAAAACCTGCATATCCCAAAACCCCTCCAGTATTAGATTGAAAGATAAGAAGTTTCCGGTCTCCAAGCATTTTGTGGAGACAGGCCATAGTGTTAACGATTTACACTTTATGATACTGGAGATGGTGCCACCCCTAACACGGGGAGGTGATAGGGAGCTCAAATTAGATTGAACAGGGATTATGATTTATATTTATTTTTATGAGATCCAGATGTGTTTTTTCTAAGTGATGACAGAGAGGTGTTCCTGCTGTTTCACTGTATAGCCAGAACTTCTATGGTTAGCTTTCGCCCACAGATGGAGGTACTGAATATGTATATATTAGACAGTGAAATAGGTTGTATGTGTATTTATGATAGATACATGGGACGGGTACAATGTTATGATTGTGTCATTTCCTGTTTTACAAGTTCATTAATATGTCACAACACCCAGAGCAACAGAAATAAGTTAAAATATAACTGTATTAGATATGCATTAAAAGTGTAAGAGAAACACATGTTAGATTAAAATCATTGTAGAACCAATCAATATTAATGGCAAAGGGGTTAGGAAAATTGGTATGAGGGGTAACGGTATAAAACAATCTACAGTATATTATTCCTACATGTGGATGGGAGAGGCCTTTCCACCCAAAAGCTAGCCCTATGATAGGTGGGGTAGCCCTAAGCACTCGGTGCTCTCTTAGTTTAAATGGGTACAAAAACTAGTCTAAAACCCTAGCCCTAGTGATGACTGGCACAGATGTATATATAAAAGAGTAGGAACCAGCTTAATAAGTATCTCTAATCACAGAACCAGCATGCAGACAACTCACCGCTGAGGCAAGACAGACACCTGTATTACACCCGCAAACTCACAATAGGGTCAGCTCACTGTCCAAAAATGGGTGCTCGCTCCTCCAGGTATCAAACCCTTAAATGGATATATAATACAGAAACAGCAAAAAGTGAGGGTAGGACTTAAATAAAAATTAATTATTGTAGACCACACAACATATGTGATATGTTGTGTGGTCTTCAATAATTAAAGTTTTATTGGAGTACTAGCCTCGCTTTGCTGTTACCTGTATTACACCCCCTCATTATCTCGTCATGAGGGGGATCAGGTCTCTCTGCTACTCGCATGATTTTAGCTAGTTAAGTTAAAAATTTATCACAAACATACACCCCCTGATGCATTTCGTCCCCCACAGAGGACTTAATCATAGCTGAGGTGCCACTGGATGTCAGCCATATTTATACGTGAGCTAGGTGTCATGCCGCTAACTGATTGGTAAAGCCAGAACAGCCAGCCGATTGGAGGAGACTTAACATGCCTCCGGCCCGCCCCCTCCTAAGTCGAACCCACAGGTAAAAATATTCAGGGAGATTCAATAAAAGTTCTTATCGTTTAAAATGGTGCTAATTTCCCAAACAATACATCTATTTAACATTTGAAAGCTAACATCTGATTGGTTGGGGCAAAATAGCAACATTTTAAACGATAAGAACTTGTATGAATAACCCTGTGTTTACTATTGTGGTGGCGGCTACCTCAGATGGACTTAGGGAGCTATGGCACAAAAGAGGAATGTAGCCATCATCTGAGTGATACATTATTTACACAAGGGACAACGAGCGCCAGTGCATTTACTTGTTCAGCTGTTCGTCACTTGCCGAAAGTTTGAACGGGGAACCTATCATTCCCTTGGTTATCACCAATGCAGCCATGTTCCTCAGTGGGACAGGGCAGTACATTACCATCGGTATTGCTCCAAATCGTCTCCTTAGGGGCGCGGAGTTCAAAGATGAAACGCTATACTTTACAAATTGATGTTACATCACTTCCAGAAACCTTATGTACTGAGAAGGCATTGTCATTATACGCCCTTCCAAACATCTCCCTATGGGCCAGGGATATTAATATTAAATATACACATCCCTACATCCCGACTCTATGAGAGCATTACTAATATAAAGATAACTGTTCATAAGAGACATCATGTGTATAATGTCATATGGGAGATAGAGGGTTAATGATGATAATCAATGTCAAGTGCTCTATAATATTAAAGAGATTCATACTCAAAAGACCTTCACCAAAGGTATAATTCATATTTATTCCTAATACAACAATATCCCATATTGGGTCCTATATATGATTTGTATGATATTTGTTTGTACATTAACCATGGGAACAGTGGATATTAAATTAGGAAAGTATTCCTATAAACTTTGTCATGCGTATACTACCAGCATTCCATTTGGGACATATTAAAAGTATGATTTCACCATAGGCACAGATATTTTCTTCATGATGATCAATTTTAGAAAGAATGGGAAGCTGCTCTAACAGAGTGCTCAATTAAGTTAATGGGCATCTTAGTTAAACATAAATAAACTAGATTAAACCTGGTGGAAATGGAAATAAAAACAGTACAAGGAACACTAAGTACTCAACAGCAAAATGAAAACCCGACAATCAAACTAGCTACCGTATATACTCGAGTATAAACCGTCCCGAGTATAAACCGAGGGGGTAGTATTTGCCACTAAAGATGTTTTGAACTACAACTCCCGCATGCTTTATTGCTGGGAGTTGTAGTTTTCAAACTTGTTAAGTTGCAAATACTTACAAATAAGAGTAAAACCTTCTTTATTGGTGCATACGTATCACAATATGGAGGATTTACCCCTATTTGCAAGTATTTGCCACTTAAGATGTTTAAAAACTACAACTCCCAGCAATAAAAGCATGCTGGGAGTTGTAGTTTTCAAACATCTAAGTGGCAAATACTTGCAAATAGGGGTAATCCTCCTATATTTGTGCATACAATATGCACAATAAAGGTTTTACTCCTATTTGTATGTATTTGCCACTTAGTAAGTAATGTTTCTCCTACCTTGTCCGGCGGCCGCGCGATCCGCATCCTCGTTCCACAGCCTCTGCGCATCCGGATGATGTCACTACCTGGCGCCTCTCACTTTGCGGCGCCGGGTAGTGACATCATCCGGATGCGCAGAGGCTGTGGGAGCGAGGATGCGGATCGCGCGGCCGCTGGACAAGGTAGGGGAAACATTGACTCGAGTATAAACCGAGGTAAGATTTTCAGGCTTTTTTAAAGCCTGAAACCTCGGTTTATACTCGAGTATATACGGTAAATTAAAAGAGGAACTAGAACAGTTTGAAAAAAAGGAGAAAACATAAATGTAATTAGAGATAAGAGTGATTTCGAACAAGGGAGTGCTTACTTTTGGACACATTTAAAAACTAAATCATCAAGACAAATGATGAATAAACCAAGGGAAGCCTCCAAAACTTGATATCTCCACAATACTTACCACTGATTCAGAATAAAATGGTGATTTTTTAGACTGTCCAACCCCCGCCACACAAGAAAGGGAGAAAAGAAGGAATCGCAACACGTGGGGATACATGGGGAGGAAAACAGGATAAGGAATTAGGAGACCAACTACAAATTATTAATCTATCCAAACACACACTTCACCAAGATCTTATAGAAGTGTGGAAATTGGGTTTATCCTTCTCTCCATCCTATAAACCCGATATGTTCAAACCCATCAAGGATTTAGCACTCTTTTGTCGAAAGCTTGTTTGTAAAATTAAGTTTGGCACTATTACTGAATGTCAGCCATTAACACCAACTGACAATTTACCATTATGAACCCTAATGGAGCTATATGAGGCATCACATAATGAAAATACCATTATCAGTGAAACTGACCTTGAGAGAAAGGTCATAAAATTAAAGTATAAATATATTAGACTTATCTAATTTCCCAACCATACATACATTTTCAATACTGTCTGTGATTCAATTATTACATCTCCCCAAAATATACAGGCACCAAACTTGACAAAAGTCTCAAAGGACTGCTCTGAAGGAAATATAACCATGAGGAGATGTAGTAATCAAACCCTCTGATAAAAGGTGGGAATGTGGTATTATGGCCCACGGACATGTATAGATTGAAATTAGACATTGGTTATCAGACAAACAACTTATCGGAAATTGTTAAAAACCAACATTGTCATTTTTGAGGGAATACCAGTAGTTGATCATTGAAGCCAGAGAACACATAACAGAAAAGGAATTTCAGTTCCTTTCAGTGAAGACGCCATGTACGTCTACACTGTACCTATTGCCAAAGATTCACAAAAATTAAGCCATCCCTCCTAGTAGACCCATCGTCTCTGGCAGCGGGAATTTAACTGAGAAAGCAAGTAAATTTATAGACTGTAAACTACAACATTATGTCACGAATCTAAACTCCATACCATGGACATACTTTTGAAAAAAGAATTCTTACCAATAAATGAGAATACTATTTTGGTAACCGCAGATGTTGAGTCTTTATATATATTTATTCAATACGCAATTTTGGTAACCGCAGATGTTGAGTCTTTATATACATCTATTCAACACAATTTTGGTATAGAAACTGTTGAGTACTTTCTAGACAAAGACGCAGTTAATACCACGAAGAAAAGGTTCTATTTAAATTTACTTGAATTTATACTGTCATACAATTATTTCCTATTTAACAAGCAATATTAAATACAGACAAAGGGGATGGCATAGGTACAGCCTGTGCTCCAACATATGCTAACTTCTTCTTAGGATGGAGGGAGGAGGTGACAGTGGTCAGAAACGAGCTGTCAGAATATCATGATTTTATATCATTTTGGGCAAGGTACATTGATGATGTACTAATCCTATGGGATGGACCTGAAAGCAAATTACAGGAATTTTTGATGATACTGAATAACAACCATCTTAATTTTAAACTCACCACACAGTATGATATGGGTGAAGTTAATTTTCTAGCTATAACTATCAGGAAGATGGATGGGGTATTGGAGTTTGACTTATATCGCAAGGACACAGCTACTAACAGCACTTCTACCATTATGTAGAAACTGTTCTGACTGCAACATTTTCAAGAAACGGGCGTGTGTTCTGAAAAATCTCTTCGTAGAAAGAGGATATTCTACCAACCTGGTTGAAAAAGCCTGTAAAATGCAAACATTACTTAAACCAAAAGTAAGGTAAAACAATGATGATAATAATGACAATCAATTTAGATTTATCACCCAGTTTAACCTGAATTATAAGTACATGGAGAAGGCAATAGTGAACAGTTGGAGTATTTTAACAAGCGATCGGTCTATCTCTAATAAAATTCCATTGAAACAGACATTTATTTACAAACGAGCAGAGGCTGGTTCATAGCCACTTCATGGAAAAAAGACAGGATACTTTCCTCTCCACTAGAGGTTTTCATAAATGTGGGCATTGTTGTGTATGCAATATGGCCCAACAAACAGATTTTGTCATCAATCTTTTAGGTAAAAAAATTCTTAAAATGTAGTTAAAATTGCTCTATTGAATCAGGTAATGCCTTAACATGTCCATGCCAGAAAATGTATATCGGCATGAAAACGAGAAAGGCCAAGGAACGAATAATTGAACACATTTCGAACATCACAACAACCACTCTCGAGAAGCTGCGGATGGATAAATTGACCACTGTAGCTAATCATTTTTTAACCCATCATCATTCATCCACTAATGGGATCAAATGGTTTGTATTGGAGAAGGTGTCTCTAGGAATGAGAGGCGGAGATAGGGAGAATAATCTGTTAAGAGAGAACAGATGGATATTCCTGATGAATACACAGGCTCCACCAGGTCTTAATGGGAAGATACAATACAATGCTTCCTTATAATGGCCGCAGATGTATTGAAACAATACTCTGTGTGGCATGGATGTTAACACACATCATCCAGACATTGCTTCTCACATAAGAAGCTGTTCTTCATACTCACCTTGTCATCAGCCTTCTACATATACTCACCACCCAATATGCATCCATTATCTCATATATACTTACCTTCTATTCATGAAGAAATATCTGTGCCTATAGTGAAATCATACTTCAATATGTCCCAAATAGAATGCTAGTAGTATACGCATGACAAAGTTTATAGAAATACTTACCTAATTTAATATCCACTTATCCCATGATTAATGTATAAACCAATATGGTCATATATAGACCCAATATGGGATATTGTTGTATTAGGAATAAATATGAATTATATCTTTGGTGAAGGTCTTTTGAGTACGAATCTCTTAATATTATAGAGCACTTGACATTGATTATCATCATTAACCCTCTATCTCCCATATGACATTGATTATACACATGATGTCCTCTTATGAATAGCTATCTTTATATTAGTAATGCATACATAGAGTAGGAACGAGTATATTTAATATGAATATCCCTGGCCCATAGGGAGATGTTTGGAAGGGCGTATAATGACAATGCCTTCTCAGTACATAAGGTTTCTGGAAGTGATGTAACATCAATTTGTAAAGTATAGCGTTTCATCTTTGAACTCCGCGCCCCTAAGGAGACGATTTGGAGCAATACCGATGGTAGAATGTAATAGCCATGTCCCCTAAGGTGACATGGCTGCATTGGTGATAACCAAGGGAACGATTGGATTCCCCGTTCAAACTTTCGGCAAGTGACGGACAGCTGAACAAGTAAATGCACTGGCGCTCGTTGTCCCTTGTGTAAATAATGTATCGCTCAGATGATGGCTACATTCCTCTTTTGTGCCATAGCTCCCTAAGTCCGTCGGAGGTAACAACAATATTACTATACATTTACCTGTGGGTTCGGCTTAGGAGGGGCAGGAGGGAGGCGTGTTCAGTCTCCTCCAATCGGCTGGCTGTTCTGGTTTCACCAATCAGTTAGCGGCATGACACCTAGCTCACGTATAAATATGACTGACATCCAGTGGCACCTCAGCTGTTATCAAGTTCTCTGTGGGGGACAAGATCATACGACACCTGATCACTCTCATGACGAGACAATGAGGGGGGTGTAATACAGGTGTCTGTCTCGCCTCAGCGGTGATTTGTCTGCATGCTGGTTCAGTGAAAAGAGATACTTGTGCTGGTTCCTATTCGTTTATATACGTCTGTACCAATCATCAGTAGGGCTAGGATTTTAGACTAGTTTTTGTACCCATTTAAACTAGGAGAGCACTGAGTGCTTAGGGATACCCCACCTACCATAGGGCTAGCTTTTGGGTGGAGAGGCCTCTCCCATCCACATGTAGGAGTAACAGATTTTTTTATAACGTTACACCTCATAAGAATTTCCCTTACCCGTTGCTATTAATATTGATTGGTTCTACGATGATTTTAATCTAATATGTGTCTTTTCTCTACTTTATATACAATGTGTATCTATTGGGGAAGAATACAGCCATATTCCCT
This sequence comes from Hymenochirus boettgeri, assembly GCA_019447015.1. Taxonomy (NCBI): domain Eukaryota; kingdom Metazoa; phylum Chordata; class Amphibia; order Anura; family Pipidae; genus Hymenochirus; species Hymenochirus boettgeri. Next base: position 157,974,222 of record CM033471.1, read on the forward strand.
TTGAGCATTGCACCAGAGTACACTTTATTGGAGGAGTGCTGTAAATATATATATATACATACATACATACATGCATACATACATACATATTGTCCTTAGTGCAGCACCCCAAATTTATCAAAAGTTACAATGACAAAGTGTTGGGATGTTCCTATTCCTTTATCATGACTTCATAAAGGGATAGAAACATCCTGAAACATCACTTGCAGCCGTTACTGCTGCAAGTGATGTTTTAACTTTAATAAATTTGGAGTGTTGCACCTTGGACTTTTCTTCTTGTATGTAGAGATGAACTCTAACTCAATCCTGAGTTTGAGCCAAACTATTCGAGTTCGGACTGACTTCTTGACCTATCCCGGACCCGGATTTCTCGGACTTTCGTTATTTTCCGGACTTTTGATAATTATCGAATGTTTGAACGTTTGAGGCGTGTGAATATGCGAGTAAAATATCTATTATGCCTATATGCCATTATCGAATCCGTGAGTAAAATGTCTATTTTACCTATTTGTGAGTAAATCTTGAATCCACAAGAAAAATGTCTATTATACCTATACACGACTAAATATCGAATTATCGAATCCACGAGTCATTTATGGGATAATTATCGAATGTTCGAATGCAAGAGCTGTAAAGTAGCGCGCGTGAGAGTAAAAACGATTTTTTGAAAGTCCTGGATATTTGAACATGTTCCCCAGACCATTTCCCAGGTCCCACAGCCATTTACATTAAGTTACCATTGATATTTTAATTGTATTTCATTCAAACTTTTCAAACTATTTGACTCCCATTGACTTTAATGGGTCCATTTTCAAACTTTCGAACTTTCCATATAGTTCGAAAACAGACCGAACTTTCAAAAGTTCGGCCATCTCTACTTGTATGTGAGGTTGACAGTTTACCCTTGTGTGTGCACCCATACTTATATTCCAAAATAGAGTGCTTATTGACCAGTAGTAGCGCTTCACTTAAAGTTGTGTACTGAACCCCAGGTGGAGGGCCATCCAAACCCTCCTAAATACAGAAGAAAGGGAAATAAAGAAATGCACAACATTTATTTGCAGATTCTAGGTTATTTATTAAAATGCATATTGCCGCCACACAGGGTGACATTTTGGGAGACTGGCCCCTTTGTCAAGTTGTGGACATCATTTATACACACTTTATAACTGAAGGTTTCATCATAATTCACATGACTTGGTATGGTATAGGTTTGCCCAAAACATACTGGCAAACCATTTGTTCAGGATTTGTGGAAGAAATATATATATATATATATATAATATATATATATATATAAAAAACCAGGGGGGTGGCACTCAAACCTGTGGATAAATCACCTGGGTGCTTCCTGTTGATTGAAAACAGACATATAAACAAAAGTATAGGAGCACTCCTAGGAATTTCAATGAAGTTTATTCAACACAAACGTGGCAAGTTTCGGCCCTGTGTCTGGGGCCTTTCTCAAGCCTGTGGTACAACATACCATGTGCAAGTTTAAATAGGGGTGTCCTCCTCCCATTTTTCGTGACATCATCCATTATCTACACACACAACACAGCTACAAGAAAGTGATCTATACTTTCATTTGAGTATTCTTAAAACATATCCATATTTAAAGTGCTTATAGTACCTAAAGTGCTTATATAATCTTAAAGTGCTTTTCTCTATTTAAAGTGCTGCCATATCCGTTTATTAAAATATGCTAGTTGCATTAAAATAGTGTTACCTTTAAATTAGTGTTAATCTTAAAAATAAGTGTCATTCTTAAAATCTAATTATCATAATATAGAGAGAAAATTTCAACATGATTTATATAAAGAATCTAGTGACTACTACTGCTATTATCCAAAATATTACATAAAATCCTATAACTACCATTATTTATATCTCCTATTTTTTAACAATACTATTTAGGCTATTAATTTAACGTTCATTCAAAAAACATCTATATGAGATATTCTCATTCAGTCCATGGGGATTGATTGTATTTAATGTTTTAATCCAATATCCCTCTCTTTGTAGCAATATTTTGGATCGATCTCCCCCTCGTCGAAGTGATGGTACATGGTCTATGGCCATATATTTAAATTGTGTAACATCATGCTTATGTTCCAAAAAATGCTTAGCCATGGGTTTGTTAGTTCTCCCATCTCTATGTGCCGTTTTAATAGCAGATCTGTGCCCATCAATCCTTAGACGTAATGTCAGATCCGTTTTCCCCACATAGAACAATTTACAAGGACAGGAGGCCAGATAGATCACATGGGTTGTGGTACAAGTTATTGTATGTTTTATCCTTATAGATTCACCGGTATGAGGATGAAAAAAATGTGTGCCAATGTTCATATGTTTACAAGACTTGCATCGTTGACAACTGTAACTTCCCCCAGGTCTCTTAGTTAACCATGTTGATTCTGTTCTGTAACTCTCAATAGGGTCTCGTTTTACCAATATGTCCCCCAAATTACTGCCTCTTTTGTATCCAATTTTAGGCCTATCCGGTATGCAATTCTGTAATTTTGGATCTGCTTTCAATATTCTCCAACTCCTCAGTAGGATATTATGAATTTCTGGTGATAAGTCCGTAAACTTAGTGACACATATCATAGGATTTATTTCTTGTGTAAATGAATCCAATTGTGTTTCTTTCACTTTTTTTCTAGCTCTTTGTAAAGACTTGGCTAGCACACTGTCTTTATAACCCCTACTTCTGAATCTTCCCCACATATCAGTTATCTGTTTTTCCATTGTTGTAATATTCGAATTATTCCTTAGAACCCGACAGAACTGTGATACTGGAAGAGAATTTTTTAATTTTATTGGATGGAAGCTAGTGTTATGTAGCAAGGTGTTACGATCAGTAGTTTTACGATATAAACAATATTCAATCACATTTCCTCTTAATATTATTTCTACATCCAAAAAATGAATCATTTCTCTGCTTACCTCGGCTGTGAGTCTAATAGGACTATCCAAAGTGTTTAAGTTATCCACCATTTCTTGTAGTGAGTCTCTGGAACCCTGCCATATAAGAAAAATGTCATCTATAAATCTTCTGTACATTAATATATGTTGAGAAAACCTAGATATGATATTACTTTCTTCATATTTATACATAAACGCATTGGCGTAAGCTGGCGCCATGGCCACGCCCATTGCAGTCCCAAATATTTGTAAGTAAAAGGTATTCTCAAAGCGAAAGTAATTAGAACTAAGAGTTAGATCCAATAATTCCAATAGGAAGTTTCTTGATCTATTTGTGCCATATCCATTCTTTTCCAATAGTTGTTTAACTGCCTCCATTCCTTCTTTCTTGGGAATATTTGTATACAGGCTAGTAATGTCAATGGCTGCTAGCCATAACTCCTCGCCCTCAGGCAATTTCATACTATTCAACAAAGACAAAAAATGTGAAGTATCTTTAATATATGTTGGTTGCAGTTGTATCAGTGGTTGTAACACAAAATCGATATATTTTCCTATAGGCTCCAAGAGACTCCCCCTACTGGACACTATTGGTCTTCCTGGTGGATAAATTGGATTTTTATGTATCTTTGGCAGAGTATATATAATGGGGTGTATTGGATGTTTTTGAATCAAATAATCCCCCAGTTGTTTATCTATATTCCCTGCTATCATTGCTTCTCCAATGATTTTATCAATTTTACTTTTAAACTTATTCGTGGGATTTTCCAGTAAAACTTGGTACACCTCTTTATTAGTAAGCTGAGACAATAGTTCTTTTTTATACATAATATAGTCCATTAACACTATACCCCCACCTTTATCTGCTGGGCGTATCACAATCTTATTGTCCGAACTTAATGTTTTCAATGCTTCTCTTTCATTTCTACAAAGGTTAGAACGACATTTCTTACCTTGTAACCTGGCCTCCAGTACTTCCGAGTTAACAGTCTGTTGGAATATTTTAATCGTTTGGTTCATCATTGGTGGATCAAATACACTCTTCAATCTAGGTACTTGCATAATAGGTTGGTGCACACTACTGCCAAACGTATCCTTCAAAGACAAAGTTCTGCAAATCCTATATAATTCAATGTCCCAATTGAAATCATTAAATGTTGTGATCGGTACAAATGATAAGCCTTTCTTTAACACACTAGTTTCTGCCTCTGAAAGTGTATGATTAGATAAATTGAAAATTGGTATCATATCCTCCTGGCTCCATTTACCTTTGCCCCCCTTCCCCCGCCTGATCGGGTGGCGTACCTTGTGTTTGTGTGTATGGAGGGGGGGTCGTTGTTGTGGTCCATTCCTCTGGCTAAAAAAGACCGTGGTGGGTAAGTAGCTGTTCGATGATTCTCCTTAGCTGTTCCTACGTCAATGCCCTCATGCCTTGCATCCCGGTGCGGTCTTATGGGCGTGTCTGTCGCTCCGGTGACATCATCAGACTCCGACCAATATTGGTTTACATCAGCCTCTGAGTTCCGGGGAAATCTCACCCGTCTGCCTTGGCGTCCTCCAAACTGCCCACGTGCTCTCCGTGGACCCTCCTGTGTCCCCAGTAACCAGCGATATACCCATCTCTGTGTGTAATCCTCGTTTACTCTACGAAGTTTAGATCTTTTATATTTCAATAAATCATTTCTATGTTTTTCAACCAATGTGTTAGTCTTATTTATGAGTTCTTGGTTTGTATCATTCTCTAGTGCCGTGTGGTGTAATTGCTGCCATTCAGTAATTTCTCCCCTCACCTTTTTCAACTCCATTGCCACTTCCTCCAGCACCAGCACCATCAAATCGAAGGAACAACTATTCAGCAGGCCTATCCACCGGCTACAAAACTCCGGATTGTTGCGGCCTATGGTAGGTATATTCGATATACGAAATCCTCGTGGGATTCTCAAGCCTTGTGATACAACATACCATGTGCAAGTTTAAATAGGGTGTGAGCAGTTGCGATTTTGGGTAAATTTCCAATAAATTCTCCTGCTTTTGTGTGACTCATAGGTAGAGATGGCCGAACTTTGGAGATTTCGGTCTGTTTTCGAACTTTCGAACTATATGGAAAGTTCGAAAATGGACCCATTAAAGTCAATGGGAGTCAAATAGTTTGAAACGTTTGAATGAAATACAATTAAAATATCAATGGTAACTTAATGTAAATGGCTCTGGGACCTGGGAAAGGGTCTGGGGAACACGTTCGAATATCCAGGACTTTCGAAAAATCGATTTCTGCTCTCACGGTATAATAGACATTTTACTCGCGGATTCCATATTTCCTCGCAAATAGGTATAGTAGACATTTTACTCGCGGATTTGATATTTACTCACGAATAGGTAAAATTATACCTATTTGCGAGGAAATATGGAATCCGCGAGTAAATGTCTATTATATACCGTGAGAGCTGGAAATTGATTTTTCGAAAGTCCTGGATATTCGAACGTGTTCCCCAGACCCTTTCCCAGGTCCCACAGCTATTTACATTAAGTTACCATTGATATTTTAATTGTATTTCATTCAAACGTTTCAAACTATTTGACTCCCATTGACTTTAATGGTCCATTTTCGAACTTTCCATATAGTTCGAAAGTTCGAAAACAGACCGAAATCTCCAAAGTTCGGCCATCTCTACCTATGAGTCACACAAAAGCAGGAGAATTTATTGGAAATTTACCCAAAATCGCAACTGCTCAAGGTATATCTCACTTACAAGATTTCCCACAGGCTGTGGGGCTCTGGGTAAATACCAGAATGGATTTAACCTAACATGACTATTAACGCCAGCAAGGGGTTAAAGTTCGCTAACCTGCAATGAATGGTTAATGTGACTTTAACCCCTGTCTCCTGTGTGGGCTCTACATGAATGGGTTGTTTGTGTAATGCACATTAATGGGTCAGTTTCTTAATTGCTTTCCATTAAATAAACACATGGAAAAGTTTTAGTGTTAGTGTGGGCAGATGCTGTGTGACGTGAATGGGAGCAATGGTAGAGTGTTTCCTTATAAAAAGAATTCCCTAAAGAGGTGAAACTGAACTAAGTCTATATTGGAGAGACAAAATGATTTACTGAACACGAAAGGAACACTTCATTCCCTGTCTGATGAAAAGAACAAAAAGCTTGTTTCATTTTTTAAAAAAAAAAGTCCAAATGGATCTCTACATGTTTTTTTTTCTGCTCTGTCTAGGGACTCTGCTAGAAAATGTTCCGTAACAATACTGTGCAGTGTGCCAGACTTTATATTCTACTTTAAATACTATAAGTTTTATTTAAAGTAAAAGCATCTGCTCAGCAAAAACATTTTGGAGTCATCAGCGTTTCTCATCTTTGTTGCCATCGGGATTTACTTGGAATCATCTGCCAGTGCTAGAAGCTACCGTAATAACAATTCTCTTATAGACATTTTACTCGCGGATTTGATATTTACTCACGAATAGGTAAAATAGACATTTTACTCGTGGATTCGATACTCGCGTATAGGTATTATAGACATTTTACACGCGGATTCGATATTTACTCACGAATAGGTATAATAGACATTTTACTCGCAGATTTGATACTCACGTATAGATATAATAGACATTTTAATTGCGGATTCAATACTCGTGTATAGGTATAATAGACATTTTACTTGCGGATTTCATATTTACTCGTGAATAGGTATAATAGATATTTTACTCGCAGATTCGATACTTGCGTATAGGTATAATAGACATTTTACACGCGGATTTGATATTTACTCACAAATAGGTATAATAGACATTTTACTCGCGGATTCGATACTCACGTATAGGTATAATAGACATTTTAATTGCGGATTTGATATTTACTCGCAAATAGGTATAATAGACATATTCGCGGATTTGATATTCGATATTTACTCGCGTATAGGTATAATAGACATTTTACTCGCGGATTCCATATTTACTTGTGAATAGGTATAATAGACATTTTACTCGCGGATTTGATATTTACTCGCGAATAGGTATAATAGACATTTTACTCGTGGATTTGATACAGCGTATAGGTAAAATAGACATTTTACACGCGGATTCGATATTTACTCCAAATAGGTATAATAGACATTAATCGCGGATTCGATACTCGCGTATAGGTATAATAGACATTTTACTCACGGATTCCATATTTACTCGTGTATAGGTATAATAGACATTTTACTCGCGGATTCAATACTCGCGTATAGGTATAATAGACATTTTACTCGCGGATTCGATACTCACGTATATGTATAAGACATTTTACTTGCGGATTCGATATTTACTCGCAAATAGGTATGATAGATATTTTACTCGCGGATTTGATACTCGTGTATAGGTATAATAGACATTTTACTCACGGATTCGATATTTACTCGTGTATCAAACATTTCGATAATTAGCGAAAGTCACGAAAATATCGAAAGTCCGAGAAATCCGGGTCTGGTATAGTTCGAGAAGTCCGAGTCCATTCGAACTCGAATAGTTCGGCTGGAACTCGGGTTCGAGTTCGAGTTCTAGTCCATCTCTACTCATAGGGAATGCATGCGCTGTTCTCACGCATTGGGTGGCTAAATTGTCAGTTTGAGTTACGGATGAGGTACAGTTCGGTTTAGTGTAATGCACAGGTTGTTTTTTTTCGCTTCCCATTAAATCCATGCTTTATTTAAATAAAGGGAAAAAGGCAACTTTTTAAAAAAGGCATATAAAGGCATGCAAAAATAAATGAAAATACAGAACTTAATGTATGTAGTACAAGAAATAAAATAATGCATCTAGGATTTCCCTGACATGTATAAAAGCACTCGGCCTTTTGTATGAGGAAAGTAGAAATATAAAATGAATGTTATGTGGATTATTCTTGTACTGTACAAGTTAGATTGTTTTGTCTATACAAGGACAATTATATTTTGACCTAGGAAGTGGCATCAAGTTTTTGACACACGTTGCTGAAATGTTCCTTTTCCTGACAGACGTGTTTTTAAAATAAATGGGTTCTGTTCATCCAATAATTGTTTGGGGATTTGATATGCATCAAGGCTGAATTCAGAGGTATAATTATCATTAGAACAGAGCGGAATAAAAAGGAGCAATTTTATTAGTTCAAATTGTTTGCTAAGGATGTTGCCAGTTGAATCACAAAATATAGAGCATTAAATGCAAATAAAGAAAAAAAAGCATTCTATTGTTAGAAAGTAAATGCACAACTAATGTTTTCACATACAGGCTAGGCCTTTAAAATGCTCAGCTACTTGCTTTGGGTACTCCAAGAGCTCTCATTCATAGTAAATTCAGAATATAAGCAGCCCTTGCAACGTAAGCTTTGGGATTAAACATTTTATTGTGGAAGCTTATAATACGAACATGTTAGGGGCCTCTGCCTCTCTTCATCAGAAATACCCCTGAAATGTTGATTGCATTTTAATCTTCCACAATATATAGGTTAATCCCAAAGTTAGTGCTGCTAATATTCTGAATTGACACCGATTAGTGCTATGTTGCCAAGTGTTTTTGTAAGCTGAAATACTGCAAGGAAAATTCACCCCTCGAAAATTTGCACACACTATAGAGAAAATCTGTGATGCAAATCAGTTCCACATAATTTTTTTTGTAGGCATGTAATACTTGACCATTGTAAAAGGAATGCATCAGCTCACATGTTGATGTGCCCTTGCATCATTGCTCTAGCACGTTCTAGGGCATTTGTCTAGTGGTGGGCATGGCTTGAGTGTTCCAGGTCAAGACAAGTAGAATGGGGGATGGTTGGGTTGGTCATGCATAGTCACAACTTATGTCCCAGTCACACAAATGTTGGGAGATACGGATTAGTCTTCAATTGTCTATTATGTTTCTAGGATCCTGTTATAAAACTGACAATCTTTTCATGTCCTTTTTAAAGCACACAAGAACATAATTGCCTTTATTTTCCTCTCCTTCCTCAGAATTGCCCAATTATTATTATTATTGTGGCTTTATATAGCGCCAATATCTTCCATATCACTTTATAAGTAAACAGAGAAGAGAAGGAATCCATCGAACTCCGTACCACTGTTAAATGCCCGGGTGCTACCGTGTACTTCCGATATCCAGCAAACCATTGAAACGGAGCACTCCTTGGACTTGAACAAAATTTTTTATTTTGCACAAAGTAGGTCTGTGTTACTGGTAAGTAAGGGTGGATTTGAGCTCAGGACTTTAGCATTGCAAGGCTAACCACGGAGCCACCATGCTACCCAATATGCCCTAGTATGATAATGGATTATTAACAGCAAAAAATCTACAGGGAAGCTATTTCCTTTGTGGAAAAGATCTCTGTATGCAGTAACCACAATATTCACTGGTACATGATTTTCGCATGCCATAAGATCACAAAACGTGATTGGTTAGAAGTGGGAATCACGCAGGTGTGGCCTAGCCCTAAAATAATTTTACAGGATAAAATAATTAGCAATGTAAAAAATGAGTTACTAGTTACTGAATGTAAATAATTCTCTAAACAAGTTATTATTACATTGACTTTAATACTACTTTGCATTAAAATTGTTTCTATGACTACAACGAATGGCAATTTAGTTGTTTTACAAAATGCAAATTACAAATGGCTGAACTTCTTTGTATGACTGACTTTACTGATTTAATTTAATTATTTTTGATTTATTGGCCCATTTCTCAACCATCAAAATAAAAAAATATATTCTCTAGCTCTACAGCAAAAAAGAAACAATCATATTTAGGATTTAGAAGATAAACTGCATTGTGAGCAAAATATTCATGGACTTAAGATAATACAACCCTGTTCATCTATATCTTAACATATGGCATACAGTATCTGATTTAATAAATGGCTCTTTGAAAAACATTATTCAGTTTCTATGTGGCATGTCCATCATTATATAGCAGTGCTGCAGTTAGCAGAAATCATTCTAGTTAAAGGACATGTACATCCTTTTTTTTTTCATTTACCTATATTGTCTCTCTCTTAACTTCAATGCTTTATATTCCCTTGTTTGTTTTTTTCCTGTTGTTTGTAAATAGTTGATCTAATCACTTTTTACAGTCTTACTTCCTGATATATATAAGGGATAATACGCTACCTACTGTGTAATATAAGGAGATTACGCCACCGAGGAGTTCCCTGACCATATAAAAACACAAGGCCGTAGGCTGAGTGCTTTTATACAGGCCAGGGAACTTCAAGGGGAAGTAATGTCCGTATATTATTCTGTAGGTAGCGTATTAATTCATATACTACATAAGGCACAAAAAAACAGCACAGGCAGCACACAAACAACCAACGTCACACATACTTATCTACCCCCTCCTGTTGATACTCTCTGTATCTACCCCCCTGTCACCCCCCTCCTGTATCAACCCCGTCACCCCCTTCCTGTATCTACCCCCGTCACCCCCTCGTCACCCCCTTCCTGTATCTACCCCCCTGTCACCCCCTTCCTGTATCTACCCCCCACCTCCCTGTATCTACCCCCATCACCCCCTTCCTGTATCTACCCCCCCACCTCCCTCCACCTCCCGCCCTCCCCCCTGTATCTACCCCCCTGTCCCTCTCTCCCTGTATCTACTCCCCTCTTCCATACAAGAGAATATAAAGGGTTAAGGGCCCTATTTTAAAAAGATCGGTATCGTTATCGTAATACCGATCGTTATCGTAAAATAACGACCGGGTTTTTACCGATAACGACCGTTATTTACCGATAACGACCGTTATTTACCGATATCGTAAATAACGGTCGTTATCGGTAAAAACACGGTCGTTATTTTACGATAACGATCGGTATTTTACGATAACGATACCGATCTTTTATAAATAGGGCCCTAAGATTCCATTTTGTATTTAATGTACTGACCAGGTTACACTCGGTTCTCTCCTGTCAGGTTCCTGTCACTGATTGAACTGCACAGAAGATAAGCAGCAGTGTCCAGCCGACAGCAGAGTCAATTTATGACTCATTGGAATGCGACACTGCTGCTTATCTTCCATGCAGTTCAATCAGTGACAGGAACCGGACGGGAGAGAACTTAGTGTAACCTGGTCAGTACATTTAAATACAAAACGGAATCTTAACCCTTTATATCCGTGAAATCAAATTCTCTTGTATGGAGTATGGAGGGGGGGAGGTGCAGTGGCAAGAATTCTTATTACAGTCACTCAGTGATGCACCTGAGTGACTGTAATATAGATTCTCGCCACTGCACCTCCCCATTGAAAGTATAGGAGCCTTATGTATTATATCTTACTTCCTAATATAGTAAGGTGTCTCACCACACTGGATTTTAGTCAGATCTCATTCCTATTTCTTTTGAAAAAAAAGTCATAAAAGTATAAAAGTATCTATCTGATTATATAGGAGTCATTAGTTTAGGTATTCCTACCTCCCATTCCTCGCTCTTTCTTTAGAAATCTTCTTATCCCAGGAAAATAATGGGCGGTGACAGTTGTGTCTGTCTGCCCAATGTGTTTTTTTTTTTCACTTTATGCACACGTATGTATAATTTATTGGATTATTAGGAGAATACATCCAAGCCTATCTCAGCTATCACATACATACAGTATAAGTGTCATTTACTGGGAATTATATTATTCTACCATTCATCTATCTAGATTATATTTGTAAAGTTAAAATTAAAGAAATCCCCATAATCTCTTGCAAAATAACTTGACACAATGTTAGCACAAAAAACTTGACAAATTTTACATATTCATATATTTTTTACATTGTACATTATACATAAACATATAATATTTAGATGACAAATGTAGTTCAAGAGAACATGCTAAATAAAAAAAAAAGTAAATTTTTTTTGATTAAACTTGGTCTAGCCCATGGACTAATAGCTAGAAAGTACATATTTCAAATGCCCCCAAAAGGAGGACGGTTTATAAAAAATATACATTTGTAATTAACATGACACTGGGGCTTATACACATGAAACAACCAGAAGTTGTAATATAATCAAATGTAAAAAAATTGCAGCTCAGGAATTCAAACCCCACCCCCTCTTCTGACTAAAGCCCCTCCTTCTGACCTTTACTATACCTAGTATATTACTAGGGTTGGTGTATATAAATGCAGAAGAATTACCATTCAATCTAAAGAGTGTGCCAAAAATATATATTGCAATGTAAATTTCCCACGTGTCTGACAGACCAAAAATATTTTCTCAGTCCCATTGTATTGTCGAGAAATTCTAATTATATTATTATGCGTGCTTGTATAGGTTCTCATTCAACCAGGTCATGGTTTATCTGTTGTATTCAGTTAGATCAACTGGACGTTTTGTTAGTCATCTGACTAGCTTTATTCACTTCTGATCTGTTGGCAAAGAGGTCATAGACTTACTACAACAGTTTCAAAAGGATAAAGCCATTGATCGATTGATGCATCATTGCCTTTGCCCTGGTGAGGCACATCCATGTATATATGGACTTCCAAAGATACACAAGGAAGGGGCCCCACGAAGAGCTACAGTCAGCAGCATCAACTCTGTAACATACAAGGTAGAGAAATTCCTAGCCGATATTTTAGCACCTTTGGTTGGAAGTTCTAAACATCACATCAATAACTCCCAGGATTGCACTAACAAGATTCAAGATGTATTCAAGCTATGACTAGACAATACCCTTACTGGAACTATGCCTGTCCACAAATTTCAAATATAAGGATAAGTTTTAAAAGCAAAAACATGGATGTTCTATGGGATCTTGAGTTTCAGCCATTGTAGCAAACCTTTATATGGCGGAAGTGGAAATACAGGCTCTTAATACCTTCAAGGGCATTGCACCCAGCCACTGGTTCAGATACATGGATGGCAACTGGTTTAATATCCACAAGAAGGAAGTACAAGCCTTCACAGAACACATCAATTTTACAAGGTAAGAGGTACAAAACAACACACTTGCTTTCTTGGACTCCTTGGTAGATGTCAGGGAGAATGGTAAACTGGAAGTCAAGGTTTACAGAAAACTAAACCACACAGAACAGTACTTGATGTTTGACTCCCACCAACCTTTAGATCTCAAACTGTGTGTTATCAGAACCCTGCAACACAGAGTAGAGAACATCCCCACTAGCACAGAGTGAAGGCTAAAGAAATAATCCTCAGAGGAGCCCTTCAAACTTCTTAAAACTATCTGGACTGGGCCTTTGTCAAAAGGGGTAGAAGGAAAGAAAAGAACACGAAAATTAACAGTGAAGGAGGAAAGCAAGACAGGAGAAAGAACATGGTCATTCCATATGTAGCAGGATTCTCCGAGAAATCAAAAAGAATTTTCAATAAATCCCTGTCTGCATTAAACCAAACAACACACTGAGGCAGCAACTGGTGCATTCGAAAAGACCCAAAACTAAAACATAAAAAAAGCAAAAGAAATATACACAGTGCAGTGCAATGAAGAGGGCTCTGATTTGTATGTGGGGGAGACCAAACAGCAGCTGCACCAACATATGGCCCAGCACAGAAGAGCCAATTCCTCAGGTCCGGACCCAGATGTGTACCTGCATCTTAAGGAAAAAGAACATACTGTACCTTTGAAGATTGTGATGTCAGCATCTTGGCAAAGTAACAGGATTGGTTCAAGGTAGGTGTCAAGTAGAGATGGACCAAACCCGAACCCGAGTTCAACCCAAACTCTAATAGTTTGATGAACTCAAACTGTTCCGAACAATCCGAACTAAAAATTAGTGTTTTTCAAACTTGCAGACTTATTTTAGATAATTATTGAAAATTAAATAATTATTGAATTCTTAATTCGGTAATCCTTGAATTTTAATTGGCTATAACTCTCAAATGTAGCACGCGGAAACCCAACAATTGCCTGATTGTGGGGGAAGATAGTATTTAAAGTTTGTGATATGGACATGTTCCCCAGACCATTTCCCAGGTGCCACAGACATTTACATTAAGTTACCATCATTATTTTAATTGTATTTAATCCGAGAGGTGGGGAGTTTCGACACTAACTGTCTGCCATTACCCTGGGCAGTTTCAACACCTCTTAGCTACAATGCAATCAATACCTCAGTAGGCCCTTAACACCTGGCTGCCATATGCTAATTGGGACCTGCCAGGGTACTTATTGCTAACAGAGATTCTTGTACAAGTCATTCTGAATTGAGAAAGCCAGTCGGATGACTAGCAAAACATCTTCAAGAACTAAACTTTAAGTCCAGTTGATCTAACTGAATATAACATGTTATTATGTGTTATTATGAATTTGTACAATCGCATTGCAATGCTTAAGTTATTTATTTCCATTAGACATACACTTATAGTTAAAGTTACACTAAAAGATTCAAGATTGGTTAGTGTGACTTTAAAGGAATAGTTCACTGCAATAGTCAGGGAGGTTAAGGAGCTATCCCTTACTTCCCGTTCTTCAATCAATATTTAGATAGTCAGGAACGAACTTCAAAAGATCTTACCTTTCATGCGATCCAGCGGGGCTGCTCTGACAGTTCCCAACTGCTTCCTGCTTCTGTTACGCTATAATGCGCATGCCCGATAATGCGCGTTATAGTGTTACAGAAGCAGGAAGCAGTCAGGAATTTCAGAGTGGCCCCACTGGATGTATACACGAAATACATACAGCAGTATCTTACATGTGCTCCACATTTAGCAGGGTACAAGTAATTTATTTTTAACACTAAACCAATAACTGAAATAAGCAGCCAAGTCAGTGTCTTGTTTTGCAGTCCAGATAGGGAATATCAGGGTTGAATGAACTATAAAGTGCAGTCCTATGGACTGTCTATAAAAAGCAGTGAGTCCATCCTCCATAGTTAATTACAATTTGCTGGACAGTTCCGAGGGATATATACTAATTTAAGATAAGGTAGATTAAAGCTTTCAAAGCCTTGAAAGTAGACCAGGGGTGGGACATTCATTGTAATATTTGTAGTTTTCATAGCATAAAACAGGGAGCCTAAGAAAAAATTGATTTACCCCTGTCACAATCATGTGAATAATGTATGTTTATATGGGAAATGTATGTGATAACCTGTATATTTGTACATAATTCTCCAATTTGTTATGTTTTTAACGGTATAATTGTATGTGATTTTTCATTTCCCCGTCTCTTAAATGTATTATTTTCTGTCTGCACAAGGTATTTTGTGTATTTGGTTAATGTGGATACCAACAGGTAACTTCATTATGTATAGTTAGCCAGGATGAAAGGACACCCTGTGAAGCCAGTCTGTATTTACCAGGTGCTAAACAGACACTAGGCTCTGTATCAGCAGGGGTAATTACAAGACATCTCAGGTACTTTATCCTAGTTCATATCAATATTAGTAAGCAAAACATATATCAGGATTCATATCTCTTTCAGTGACCATATTTTATGTGAACTCTGTTTAAAAGTAGACTCAGGGGTAAAAGCTCTTTCAAGGGAATCCAAACACCCATGGTCTACTTGGTGTGGAACACGACAGACACTTTTGGTTGTTTTATGGATCAATACGCAATAACCATATTGAATTTGGTATCTACGAATTCATCTCGTCGCCCTGAACACGGATTTGTTAGTTGGCACGTTATGGCACATTACTCCGTCGGCAAACGGGAGTTTGCAGGGATATCCACCTTGTGGGTGTGTCAGGGAGACCACCTGGAGTATGTTACACTCCTAGCTCAGCCCACCCCTTTCTATGATGTGTGGGTAATTGGTTCCACCCTTTTCAGGGGTATAAAATTGACTCTGAAACCCAAAGAGCTAGCTCTCCATTACCATCAAATATTGGACTAATAAGAGTTATTTTGAGGGCCCGTAACTCTGGACTCCATCTTACACAAATCTACTTCGTTCACTTTATCCTGGAACATTAAGGACTGATCTAAGTATTCTTTAATTTTTTTATCCCATTTTGTTATACTGTTACTTGTGTTGTGTTTTGTCGGTTATATTTTTCCGTAGTTTTTGCACTGTTTTTGTTTATATTAAACAATATTTAAATCGTTAGCTGAATCTCTGATTGCTCTAATTAGAACTAAGGAACTCTGCCTCTGAGGTGCTACGTTTTTACCAGTATATTATATTCTATTGTATCCTGTTATATTCCTACCTGAACGTGGTAGCGAATTAACGGTCATTATTATTAGTTTTATTGTACAGATGTGCATGCTGGGTAGGTTGGTGTACCTTTTAACACATCTGGTGGCAGATACCAATGTTCTTTGGTTAATATATATGTGATTGGCAACTCTCAGTCGGGTTTTGGGGTTTTCGCAGTGAACTAAGCCTGCTCAGAGCACCCCTGGGCTGAGGGATGTAGTGTCCCCATCACATGCCCCATCTGAAATTGGGTGATCATGAGGCAGCTCCATAACATATGTATAAAGTCTGGGGTGTAAGCAGTTTGTGGGGAGTAGTGTTTTATTTTTTTTGCGCATTGGGTATGCCTGATGTGATATGTTAAATAGTATCAAGGGAGTATTTTCAGCAGGGAAAACTGCAGTGTGAGAGCACTAAATCATCCCACTGTACATTATTAGGATAATGGCAGAGTGATTTCCATTTAGCTTTAATGGTTTGCATCAAGGTAGGTCTCGTGGTGCCAAGTAACATAGTAATTGAGGTTGAATAAAGACATACGTCCATCAAGTCCAATCTTTTCATCCTCCTTTTTAACAATACCTAACAGTTGATCCAGAGGTAGGCAAAAAAAACAGCTGAAAAGGAGGGGGGGGGGATTCCTTCCCTACTCCAAACGGCAACTGGAAAGTCTCCCTGGATCAACCAAAACTACAGTATATGTATTATTACCAGTAATTCTCAATATGTTTTAGTTTTAGAAATGATCTAGGCCACTTCTAAAGCTATTCAATGAACTTGCCATTACCACATCTACTGGAAGACAGTTCCACAGTTCTCACTGTAAAGAAACCTAACCTGAAAAGAAATGTCTTTTCTTCCAATCTTAAAGGATGTCTACATGTCCTCAGATACCTTTGTATATAGGATTCCATAACTGCACCGCATATACCAAATGAGGCAATACCAGTGCTTTGTAAAGAGGGAGAATAATATTTTCCTCTCTTACATCTATTCCCCTCTTTATACAAGACAATATCTTGCTAGCTCTAGCTGTTGCTGCCTGGCATTGTTTACTACAGTCTGTTATCTAACAGAACCCCCAAATCTTTTACCATTAGAGATTTTTTCATAAAGATATAGCTACCCAATAACATCAAGTTGGGTAGATGGTGTACTTATCCTTAACAAAAAAATTAGGTTATTGGCAAACTGTTACTTTAAAACTTAAATTGGCTACAACATTTTTCTTCTATCCCCACCAGAGCCTACCTTTATTGCTTCAAACTTGCTGACTTCCGGCTTTCTTCTCATGGATAATGGCATCTGCATCTCCAGTCCAGACGAGATCTCCTGGCTCATCCTGCTTCTTGGCCTCCTAAGGTAAGTTCCAGTTGCACTACGCACGTGCAATCTCGCTGCAGATGCACATTACTGCAGAGTGTTGAGCGTGTCAGTAAAGAGACAACCCTGGAATATGTGGAGTGGCTGCTGTGGAAGGACCATCCCACCCAGGGCCAACCAAGGATTTTTCATTAAGAAATTACCCTTTGATTAATTAAAAAAAAAAATTTCCAGACCACAAAAGTTCCCAAAAATGCATTTACACCATCTCAATAGCATAATAATAAAATGAAAATACAATACAATAGAAACTTTAAAAAACAAAGTGTGAAGTTGAAATGATTTAACAAAACAAACTGACCCATGTTACATTTGAATTACAATGCCATTTGTCACTTATACTGATTTAAAGGGGAAGTTCAGTGCAAATACGTACTAATGACTTTAACTTACCCATTCAGCATTTTGTCTGTGTATAAATAAATGCATCCGAAATACTGACTTCCTGTTGCAGGACTCCTATTAGAGGCCGTTATGGTCTTGCCCTTGACCCAGTGCCTGGGTTGATTCAGTTGCTCAGTAGAGATCTGAGCATCTTTGACCCATCCAACAGTCAGTCAGTAGAAATAACTGTTAAGCTAAGTACACACAGATCCAACAGTAGTGGGGCTTTACTGGCACTGTGTGTAGCAGCTTTCCCCGTACAACTGCGCGGCCGCTGAACTTTCGGGTCGGCCGAACGGTCATTCGGGAAAGGCCGTAAATTTCCTGCGGTAGGCTCCCTATAGAGAGAGTCTGCTGCAGTTGAAGGAAACACACAGTCCTGAACATCCTCCCTATGCTGTTTTAGGGAGAACACTCAGGACTGTCTGTATCCTGATCTTTGAAAAATGACAGACAGGATCTTGCAGGTCCTGTCGGTCATTTTTCAAAAATCTGTCATGTGTGTACTCAGCTTCAGAAACATTCCACATTATGTATTCTGGGAAGAAGAAAGGACCGTTACAGAACCTGAAATGTTAGCTCACTAGCAAGAGCAGGTAATAGCAAGGGGTATAAATTCAACAGATTTTTCAAAATGAAAGGGAATATGTAGAATATCTAGGTATGCATAATATAAACTAAGAATTTAAAACATAATGATATTGTCCACTGAACTTTCCCTTTAAATCTACTGTGAAATTTAGAGGAAATACAAGGAGTTTCTTGCTTGACTAGGAAAATTAAGTAATATATAGACCTGCACTTGGCATCATGGCATGAGTGTCTGTTACAACAGCTTGATTCTTGCGTTGGACACAGAGGGAAAATGTAACAGCAGCTCTCAAAATACTCAAAAGTATTGCAAAGTCTCATTATTCAAATAGACATTTATTTCTACCGTAATAAAAATTCAGAACTTTTCTTATAAGACAAATTGGGGGGTAAGGGAGGAGGGACTTTAGGAGAATTAAAGCTAAAATATACAGGGGGTTATTCAATAAAAGTTCTTATCGTTTAAAATGGTGCTAATTTTGCCCCAACCAATCAGATGTTGGCTTTCAAATATTACATAAGTTCTGATTGGTTGGGGCAAAATTAGCACCATTTTAAACGATAAGAACTTTTATTGAATCTCCCTGACAGTGAATAAGCCAGCATGATTTTTTTTCTAATTTCTGCATCCCTCCTTCCTAATAAGTTGTAAATGATTTTATGACTGCCAAGCATTGATTACATAGACTTTACAGGAAAGCCAAACAGTAGTTTATAGTTTTGAAAGGGCAAAGAGGAAGGGGACTAGAGTACTCACCAAGCATGTGCAAAAAGTTTCCACTAATTATAGAATTCATTTAGTCCTCTTTATATTCTAACTTTAATTATCCTCAAATAATGATTCATTACAGTTTTATTTAATCCTAAAATTAAAAAAATCCAAGATTTTGCTTTGAAAAGTTAGTAATAAATTAATTGTTAGTTTAATTGACTAAGCATTTCAGCATTAATGAGATAATCACATTATGCCTAAAAATCTAAATTACTCTAAAACACTATGGGGCATATTTATAAAGGATTGTCTTTTTCGCCAAATAATTAGCGCAGCATATCGCAGCGAAAATAGCGCCATTTGGGGCTTCATTTCGCCTTATTTATAAAAAGGACAAGCAAGGTACCCAGTCCAATACGCCTATAGCATCAGATCGGTATCGGGGCTTTTTCACCTCGGTATAAGGGCTTTAATTGGTATGTGTGTACCTAGCTTTAGGTGGAGTTTTGTGCAATTTGTTTAATCTTGCTAATTCTTTTATTCGTGTTAAAGCGCCAAGTGCTTTGAAAAGGCCTCCTTTCAGACGTCCTTATTAATACCAATTAAAAGGTCTTATTTTATATCCAAGCATGTCTTATTAATTTTCATTAGATACTATACAATTACTAAAAAAACAAAGCTGATATATATAAGACTAACCATAAAAATTTGGTAATGTCCTGTAACCAGTTTCTTCTGCTTCCTGTTTTTTAGTTAGCACCTATAAGTTTGAATAGGAAGGTTGCCCTCTCGCCTATTGAATGCTATCCTGTAGCTGCTCTCTGAGCCTTATACAAGCTCAGGAACTAGAGAGTAGGAAGAAAAAACTTTTGACAGAGAGAAGGTGTGAGGGACACATTTCACTGGGGTTCGTTTCAACATCTCGTCGCTTTCTAACTATTGCACATTTTGGGGTTGATAGGGGCGGTGGCTAGAATGGCTGGAGATTTCCGAGATCCGCGGAATGTAGCATCTTGCAGATTTTCTGCCAATTCGCTTTCTGTTATTTTTTCCAGACGCGCTAGAAAATTCTACATAATAATTTTCAAGGAATTTTTAAAAATTTGAACAAATGAGTCACGTAACTGGCCGGGCCTCTAACTGGAAATGGTTAGAATGAGGAACAGACATGCAGATTCTTTCGAAAGAATCTGATTTAACCAATTCTGATATATACACCCGAATTTTCAGAAAGAATACACTGTCGTTTTCTGTCAGAATTGGTTACAATCAGTATTCTAATTGATTGTAAAACCAATTCTGAATTGGTTACAATCAGATTCTTCACAAAGTATACCAATCAGATTATTTCTGAAAGAATTGATTGTAAACCAATTCTGCGTTATATACAATCAGAATTTCAGAAGGAATCACATTCTTTCCTGTCAGAATTGGTTTACAATCAGATTCTAATCTGATTGTAACCTTCTGATTGGTTACACATCAATTTTCATAAGTATACCAATCAGATTCTTTCTGAAAGACCGATTGTAACCAATTCTGATTGGATCCAATCAAGATTCTTTCAGAAACAATCTGATTGGCATACTACTATGACCATTGTGGACCCGAACCCGTTCCATGGCGGATCTCCAAGATCTGCGATCCGCGGAAATCGCAGATTTTCCGGAATTCGGCTCCCGGTTTCTTAACCCCACATTTTTGAAGATGTATCAAATCATCACAAATGGCAGCTATTTTTGCAAACCCCCTGGTATAAAGGCAGCTGGACAGGTGTCACTTTGTCGTGTGTTAAAGTGAGTTTTTTCTCTTTTTGCTTTGAGCTTTCTGTGTTTTGAATTTAGTGTGGTGGATAGCACTGGTTACCCACACCTGTATTCACATTTGGGACCCAAAAGTCCTTTGAGACACCCCCCCCCCTCTAAAGTTTTTTGGACAAATTTAGTGTAGGCCTTTAGAGGTCTAGGGCCCCTATTTAAAAACACTGGTATTGCAATTTAGACGATAAGTGCATCATCAATAATGTATGGCTGCACCGTAAATTACACACTGAACATTCGATTAATTAACAAACCAATTCTGGAGGACCAAACAGTGGTATGGATGGCAAATATGCCACCAGACAGTGCTACTGTTGCCCCTCCATTTATAGTGCACTTCTGGCACTGTACGGTGCAGGGTTGCCTTGGAATGCTTCAATCCAGGGGCAAGCACAGGATTCTTAAGGCGGGAGGGGCTATTTCTGAACAAGCACCGTTGGAAGTTCATGACTAGAGATGGACTAGACCGAGCTTGAACACTAGCTTTTAACATTTTGGAGCCCGAATTAGTCCCTGATTTTGAACTCCGAACTTTTTTGATTATTGTGAATTTTCGATAATTATTGAACTTTCGAATTGATGTTCCTCTACTTTAGCGTTCTATAACCCATACGGAAAATAGGACATTCATCTACCCCCTCTGTTAGCAGAGCTCCACGTCAGCAGCCTTTAAGCATGGCGCTGCAGCCCTTAAAACATATTCAGCAAACAGCGTAAGTTCTGGATATGTACTGTTCTCCAGACCATTTCCCCCGAGACCATTTACAGTAAGTTACCATGCTATTTTACCTTATATTTAGGTGGATATGTGCAGATTTTTTTCTCCCATTGACTTTAATGGTTTTTTTAGTGGATGTTCGATTTTTTAATTTTTTTCGAAATCTGCGAATCCGCAGGCAGAACGGATTTTAACAGTTTCGACCATTTCTGAGGGGAATTAACTTTATGCAATTTTCGTTTGGGGGGTAGAGTTGCCAATTACACTCTTGAAAAAGAGACAGCATATGACTGATAATACATTATCTTCTTCTATTTAATTAACATAGACTCAGATTTTTACAATTTCTGTGGAGAAAGCAAATAACCATGAATTGTAGGCTTTTCATCTCATAACTGAAAGATCAGCGGAAGTGCACAGATACCTGTAATCCATTTTCTTTGAATTCATAAGAGCGGCAACGAAAAATTAAAAATGTATTCCATTTTATGGATTAATTATAAGCTTTAATCAAAAATCTAGAGATTGTATCTAAGTATTTATTGGCAATGTTTTTTTTTTTCAGCATTTGCTGTTGTAATAGTTTATTAAAATAAAATACACCTATTATTCCTCTACTTATTGGGAATGCATTTAAGCTTAAATATTATCAGATCAGTTTTGTGTTGAAAACAAATGTTTTCCATTAGGTAGCAATGACTTTAAACCATTTGATTGCCTAGTGGCTGGGTGGCATATCTCCCTGTTATTACAATTAGTTTATTCATTTGTTCACATAAGACACAGTATTAGAATAGAAATATGTAATGGATTTTTTAGCAGTTGAGTTTAAAGACTCTGTCCCATCTAGTTCAACCAGTTGTATGTGTTCATAAATACATTTGGATTGGTATGAAAATCAGCTAAGCAACTGTGGTATAAATATTTAGATATCTGCTAACCTGTATGTTTCAGTGAATGTATTAAAGGAAAGTAGTTGAGGTGACCTCTAAAAGTCGAAAAAAATTATGCAATTTGTAAAGCATAATTATTATTACATACTGGTTTTAATAGACTGAACTGAATAAAAGTGCAGTTTTGCATATGAAAAAAAATGTAACATCATTATTTATAACTCAATAATTTTAATTATCTTTAATTAAAAACAAGGATGTCAATTTAAGCATATTTCTGCTTTGTGAAAGAGAATTACACTAATTATTACCTAATATACGTAGTGATCCAAGAGCTCGTTTGACAGTAGACAGACACATTGACAGTGTGAAATGTATAAAGTCAGAGGATGTTCTTATTCTTGTTAGTCCATCAAATAATTGGGTTAAGAAAACATTCAGTTAAAGGCATTCATTTTTTTAGAATATCAACAGTGAGAAAATTACCTAAGCATTTGCCGATCAACTGGTCCACATGATCTAGTGTGTTGGGGAGTGTTGGCACTTTAATATAAACCAACCACCAGACTATAAGACGAACTGGACAGGTAGCTTAAGTTAAACAATACTGGTGAAGGGTACAAGAGATAAGACTTTGCTTTGCACCAGTTCACTTGTGGTGGGGAGTATTCCTTCAGCCCAGATACCCCCGATCTACAACCACTGACTTATATCTACCAATATCCTAGCCGCTGCTTTCCGAGGTTAACACTGAGTTGATAGATTTTATGATACGTGCCTTATTCAGCTTCTGCATACTAAATTTCTACTTTCTTTACTACAGATTATTTCAGATCCTAACCCATCAGGGAACATATTAATTCCCCCATTAAGGTTACAAGTATCATGCACATTTTTAAATCCCAATGATAAAATTGCATTAATCTAACATTAATCTACCACTTAGAATAAAACACTTCAAAGATCTTGCATATATTAAAAAACACAGTTATCTACTTCTAATTATTAAAAAAAAAACAATTTAAACAATGTAACCAGTACAACCTGTGGATGATTTACGTTTAACTCTATTAGATTATTCTCTGATAGCTACTTTTACATACTACAGCTATTTATCAGATATCCTTTCAGTAATACATATTTGTTTTTCTCTCATACAACAAATAATGAACCCACAAGCCTTTTACCACATAATGATAATGGAGATGTCCGAACTTCCAAAAATCCAGTCCGATTTCAGATTACGAGCTTCTGGAAAAGTTTGAAATTTCAAAAAAATCCGAATCGTACCCATTAATGTCAATGGAAGCATAATAGTTTGAAAACCAATAGAATTGCAACTTAGTGTATATGACTATAGGACCTGAAATGGTCTGGGGAACATGTACGATATCCGAAATTGAAATAAAGTAACTTCCTTCACACCCAAGCTACTTTCAAACTTCCGCATCAATATTCGATTATATTCTAATTACAGTATCCCGAAAGTTCTATATTTTCTAAAGTAGCCTTGAATATTCTATATTTCTCAAATCTGTCTCTGAATCTCTAGAAAGGGTTGTTCATTTTTATACAAGTGGAATCATGCCCAGCATGGAGTTGAAACACTTCCTTGTTGCAAATAACTCAACAAAAGGAAGTAAAAATTAAAAAAAACTCCAGTGGAAAATGTTTTATTTTTAGAAGTCTTAGTTTATATTATAGCAATTATAGTCTACTACTGTGGGGAGCTGCAACGCGCAGTGAGAAGCTGCCATGGGCATTCACTCCATACTAGATGCTGGTCCGACTGATCCGGGATAATATAATTGAGAGAGTATATGGGGCAGGAGGACATCCGAGGCAGCTACACGAGAATCCAGATAAACTTCACATTTATTAGAATTTAAAACAGCATGGAGCTGAACATGATACTTGTAAGGAGGGAGACGCCGAGGAGGGGACGTGGCCTGACGCGTTTCGCGGTAACTTCCGCTTCCACAGAGCCGTCTCTGCCTCTGGATGTCCTCTTCCTGCCCATATACTCTCCCAATTATTTAGATTATGCATACTTAGTTTTTCCACATTCTCTTCCATTTTGAAAACCCATTCAATTTATATGCTTTGCTATTTCCTGCTGAGCTAATATTAGGTTCTGTAAAGGTAATTGGATGTTCCAAACAGTAAACTCTACGGATTGGCTGTTGATGGGTTGAAGATGCTCAGATCTCTACTGAGCAATGAGAACTCGAACCCGACTCTGTCTTTTTAAACTTTTCAAACTCAATTTTATGAATTTTACTTAAAATGATTCCTAATAAATACCCCTTATTGAGAATTCAGAGACAGATTCAGAGACCAATTCTAGAAATATAAAATTTTAGAATTTTCAAAAATTCTAATATTCTTGAATTTTCGGGATAGTTATCGAATAACAAAATGCGGAAGCCGAAAGTAGCACGTGTATAAAGGAAGTTACTTTATTTCCATTTCTGATTATGTGTTCCCCAAGGCCATTTCCTAGGTCCCTTAACCATGTACAGTAAATTACCATTGCTATTTTAACCTTCTTTCAGAAGTTCAAAAATCTGAATTGACCGGATTTTTGAAAGTTTGTCCATCGCAACTGAATCAACCCAGGCACTGGGTCAGGGCAGACCGTAAGTCTCTATTAGGTCCTGCACAGGAAGTCAGTATTCGGAAGCATATTTATACACCAGACAAATGCTGAATGGACAGTTTAAGTCTTAGGATGAAAAATACGTGTTGTATTCCTCTTTCATCCTAATTTTGCAATTTGCATCATACACTGTAGGTTAAAGCGGGCAAAGGGTAACACTTCACAGCATCAGCGCCATTGAGTTAGAGTAAGCCCACTGCATTTTGTCAGCGTTGTTGGGAGTCAGGCAGGCTGACTCCCTGGACATACTCCACAGCACATTGGCTTCTCTCCCTCAGAGTATGCATCATGCAGGTAACACTTCACAACAACAGAACCATTAAGTTAGAGTTGGCTCACTACAGTTTCCCAGCATTGTAGCAGTAAGTGTTGGCACTGCTATAAATATCTATCATTATGAATTTGGACATATGGCAGAATCCTTTCCGCAAATTCAATAAATTCCGAAATCCTAGAACATTCATAATTTTTCGGAAAGTCCAAAAATTTCGAAGTACGAAAAGTCTGAGTTTTTCTATTCTAGCCCATCTCTAATGAAAATCAGATGTAGTAGGGGAGTAGTCCTCTAAAACTTCCCTTTTAAGACACAACATTCAGGGTGATTCATAAAAGTTTTTATCATTAAAATGGTGCTAATTGTGGCCAAACTAGTCGATGTTAGCTTTCAATGTTAAATAATATTTGATTGGCTGGGGCAAAATTAGCCCATTTTTAAGGAGAAGAACTTTTTTGAATCTCTATGATAATTTTTTACATTTTTATTAGACATAACTCATTTACATATTCTCTTTATTTTTGATTTCTTAAAAACAGAAAATATACACTTTGAGCTATCCCTGCAGTTATAATATTTTTCTACACAGAGAAATCACTTGATCACGCAAAAAAGGTTTGTAAATCAGAAAAACAAATTTTGTCTTGATAGCATTATATTTTAGACAAAATTTAAAAGCATGTCCACCCGCTTTTATGAAATTTTTCCTGTAGTGTAGGGCTTCCTCCCCCAACCCTAACCGCTATAGTTTATTTGCAGCAAAACTCTTACAATCACTACTTACATTGCCTGTTTCCCCCGACATTCAGTCCTGGCCCTCTGCTTGCATGAAACTGCAAGCAGGGGGCCTGGACCAGCAGCTGTGGCCGTGATTGGCTAGAGGCAGTCAATCACAGAAGTGACTTTCGCGCTGTACTGACATTGGGGGAAACAGGCAATGTAAGTAGAATCGGGAGAGTTATTCTGGAAGTAACTATTAGTGGTTGGGGTTGGGGGGGGGAGCCCTACACTGCAGAAAAGGGGTTGAGCAGAGAGGAAGGGGGAGGGCTGCATGCTTATGGCAGAATTCTCCCAGAGAGAGACAGGAGCAGGGTAATAATAGAAACAACATAGAGCTCTGGAGAATAATAAAGAATAATAAAGCACAGCTCAGTGCAATGTATTCTCATAGTGTGGACATATGTGAAGTTGAATGAAACCATCCTATAACGAAGTGAACAAAACTTTCAGAGCAGATCAATCCGGCTCTACATTTATAAACATCCAACCCAGCACAAGAACTGGGACACTCTTGAAATGATAATCCCAGAACCAGTGGTGTGAGACTCCTACCTTTATGCGGAAGTACAGTGATATTGAAAATATTGAAAAATTAAAATTTGCAAATTGGTCATGCATGAATGCAACCTTAATGGAATCCAACAGCCCATAATCAGTGCTAATCCTGTGTTGTACATTTTCTCTCTCATACCATCCCATACCATCTCATTCTCATTCTCTCTCATACCATCTCTTCAGCTCATGTAACCTTTTCGCCAGCCTGTCTACTCTAATTTGTGTATTCCTTTGCTTGTCTGCTTCAGTTCCTTTAGCCGGTCTCCAGCCCCTCATGCCCTGGTTCCTGTATCTAATCTTCAGCCTTTATGCTTTCATTACTCTGTCTATGGTCACAATTCTCTATCATCAGATTTACCAGTATTTGACCATTTGCAAGGACCTTGACCGTGATTTTCTTCACCGACCTTGACTTTTCCTGTTTCTTTTGGCTTTGTTCTGCTTGCCCATTTAAAAAATGCAAACTGCCTGTCTCCTTGCTTTTGGTTCAATATGTCTAGGCCTCCTGCCCTGACAGTATATGTTATTATGCAGTCAGGGCGATAAATTCCCATGCTGTGGGATAAAAATAGATTAAACCAAGATTCAATTATTCCAACAGCACAGGCACCTGAAGTAAAACTTCTGTTTTTGGGCTACACTTGTAGCACGTAACTTAATGCATTTAAATAGAGGCGCTACCATCCATGCTCCTTACCTGCCTGGTTTGTGCGATGTAGTAACTCACACTAAGTGATAACTGCATTGTGGGAACCCAGAAGGAAGAGAAGCGTGTAAGTGGTAAGTTTAATTTCTTACAAGTGTAAGTGGTAAGTTTAATATCTCATGTAGCTTTAAGTCCATTATTTAATTAACATCAACATCAATAAGGCTTCAATTATTTCCTTCATTGCACCTTAATTTGGTTCTATATTCTATACATTCATGGAAGAATGTATCCTTTAGGTGTCTATTATATTTTTATTTTCTTACAATACAAAAATACAGGCATTGGTGGTAATAAAACATGTAAGTATTGTCAGCAGTAGTTACATAGATGTAATGCACCAACAACTTTCCAGTACTACATTATGAAATCTTCAGTATGGTAGGTTAGCTTAACATATTCTCTTTTTCCAACACCTTGGAGATCATCGAGTTCATGTTAAGATGGTTAAAGTAATCTTAGAGTCCATGGACATTTTTGCCTGAGAAGGTGAGTTTGAAAAACAAAGTTCTTATTATTTCTTCCAAGATAATGCCATGAATGCTCAGAAGGTTTCTTTTTTTTTGACTAGCCTTCCCCTACTGCTAGGAGGGAGTTCAATACAATGATTTGTCGTTTTGCCAATTCACTTATTCTAACCAAGCAACATTTATGCTTTCTAAGGCTGAAAGAGGCTCTGTCTGTAGTAATTCTATTAAAGAAATCACAGTATAAGATAATTGACATTTCTCGATAACAAAACTGTGTTTGCCTTATTTGCATATTACTTCCTGTGCACTTTTCACAATAGGAACCAAGAAACATTAACATAACGAAAAAACAGAACCTGGGAGACTTTACCTTTTAAAACAATTTTATTCTATATTTCTTCTTCATCTTGTTGGCTTCCTTTCATGGAAACTTTCCCCTTCAGAAAAGGGTTTTGACACCAGTGATCATAACTCTTGGCCATTAGGTTTCTGTAAGAATGGCAAATGTCTTTGAAGGTGCTGCTATCCTATTGCATTTTTACTGATCATAAAATATTTAAATTCTGCTAAAAAGACTGAGACCTAGACAGACATGATGTGTTATTATTCTCTCTCCTTTTGATTTCCGTTAATGTTTTTACCTGGCTTCAAGGCTGATGCACTGTCAAGAATTTTTATTGATTCCCAAGACAAGCCTTCTTGTAAAACTATTTTATTCTTCAATGCATTTCCTTATGATCCAGTCTGATTGTTTAGGATCAAATTATTTTTTCATGGTGATAACATAATTCTTGAACAGTAATGATAATTCATTTAAAAAAATATCATGGCCATCTTTAGCTGGCAACTTTGGTGTTTCCAAGACTTTGGTGGAGATTACCCCAGAGCTACAAACGCTCCGGGTAAATCTTTCGTCCTGAATACAATATTGGGCTTGGGACTGTGGGTAAGCCCTGAAAGGGATTTACTCATAGCACAACAGGAAAGTGATGTTTTTGCTCTAGATTAAATCAAATTTAATCCTGATAATCCAGCCTCCAGTGGCATTCAGATGCTGCATTTAAGGTGGGTAATGACCTGTGCTTTGTTTTAACCATCTAAAATTGCATCTGCACTGACCTGTTCTTGTTCCAACCATCCAAGATTATCATCAACCATGACCTGTGTTTGTCACTACCATCAAGTTATAGTTAGCTGCCTATTCAGACCAGTTCCTTGTTTAACCATTCTCTGTTCATCGATTTGATAGCTGTCTTTGAATTGTGACCTGACATCCTGTGCAGTGCAACATTCCCACATTCATGAGCTCTGGAGAGTTTGCTTCGTCTCTGCCCCCCACCCCAACTATTACTTCAGTCACATAATTATACTGTTGCTGATGTTGTGCATATGGGGGGAAAAGTGGCTTCTTGTCTGTTCAGACACCTCCCCCTAAACCACACCCACGACTGCCTTTATAATAAATGGATCATAACACATGGTCAGCTCATCCAGTTTAAGCAGAACACATTTCTCTAATGGTAGTTCTGCATTTGATAACGAAAAATACAAGCCAATTTTAACCCTTTTATAGTTCACAAGCCTGGTCTTCATTGTAATGTGTACATGTTGCTCACATATTATATGTATAGTTTTCTAACTACAGTGCATCTCAGATACAAAAAAAATAGTCTACAGCCGATCGGTTGTGCAAAAATGCAGATTGATTGTGATCCAATTAGCGGATCGCAGCGTGCGGGCAACACACCTACGGTAGCCATAATTGGACAAAATCTGTGTGCTTTTTAATGTGCGATCAGATTGCAATCATGATCGGATTGCATGTTAAAACTGGCATTGTGGCCTGCCCTTAATGTTTATATTAAACTTCTTGTTACATTATAAATTCATTTTAGAAACCACTTGACATTTATTTTACTCTTAAACCTAAGAGAATTGTTTATACGTTAGCTTCTTAGCACTGGCAGATGATTCCAAGTTAAATCCCGATGGCAACAAAGATGAGAAACGCTGATGACTCCAAAATGTTTTTGCTGAGCAGATGCTTTTACTTTAAATAAAACTTAAGTAATTTAAAGTAGAATTAAAGTCTGGCACACTGCACAGTATTGTTACGGAACATTTTCTAGCATGAGTCCTAGACAGAGCAGAAAAAAAAACATGTAGAGATCCATTTGGACTTTTTTTTTTAAAATAATGAACAAGCTTTTTGTCTTTTCATCAGACAGGGAATGAAGTTTTCCTTTCGTGTTCATAACATTTTGTCTCTCCAATATAGACTTAGTTCAGTTTCCCCTTTAGGGAATTTCTTTTTATAAGGAAACACTCTACCATTGCTCCCATTCACGTCACACGCATCTGCCCACACTAACACTAAAACTTTCCAGTTGTTTATTTAATGGAAAGCATTAAGAAACTGACCCACTTAATGTGATTACAAAACAACCTTCATAGAGCC
This sequence comes from Hymenochirus boettgeri, assembly GCA_019447015.1. Taxonomy (NCBI): domain Eukaryota; kingdom Metazoa; phylum Chordata; class Amphibia; order Anura; family Pipidae; genus Hymenochirus; species Hymenochirus boettgeri. Next base: position 158,004,659 of record CM033471.1, read on the forward strand.
CACACAGGACGGGTTTAAGTACCACATTAACGATAAGCGATACGTTATCGCTTCGCTTATCGTTACTGTACGTTCAACACGGCGACGTAGTCTTCGGAAGCCATTCCATGCGCGCTGACTCTATAGGCTAGCGCGCATAACATCCAGCGTTCTCTATAGGAAACCTCAGCTGTTTTCAGATCTGAAAGATGGCAACAGATCTAGATTGTCTTATCTTTCAGAAACGTTACTGGTGTACCCTATCTTAAAGCACATTAACCTTTCATTGCGGTTAGCGCAACTTTAACCCCTTGCTTGGCTGGCGTAATAGTCATGTAGGTTAAATCCATTCTGGTATTACCAGAGCCCCACAGCCTGTGGGAAATCTTGTAAGTGGATATACCTGAGCAGTTGCGATTTTGGGTAAATTCCAATAAATTCTCCTGCTTTTGTGTGACTCATATGGTAGAGATGGCCAACTTTGGAGATTTCGGTCTGTTTTCGAACTTCGAACTATATGGAAAGTTCGAAAATGGACCCATTAAAGTCAATGGGAGTCAAATAGTTTGAAACGTTTGATGAAATACAATTAAATATCAATGGTAACTTAATGTAAATGGCTTGGGACCTGGGAAAGGGTCTGGGAACACGTTCGAATATCCAGACTTCGAAAATCATTTCCGCTCTCACGGTATAATAGACATTTACTCGCGGATTCCATATTTCCTCGCAAATAGGTATAGTAGACATTTTACTCGCGGATTTGATATTTACTCACGAATAGGTAAAATAGACATTTTACTCGTGGATTCGATACTCGCGTATAGGTATTATAGACTTTACACGCGGATTCGATATTTACTCACGAATAGGTATAATAGACATTTTACTCGCAGATTTGATACTCACGTATAGATATAATAGACATTTTAATTGCGGATTCAATACTCGTGTATAGGTATAATAGACATTTTACTTGCGGATTTCATATTTACTCGTGAATAGGATAATAGATATTTTACTCGCAGATTCGATACTGCGTATAGGTATAATGACATTTTACACGCGGATTTGATATTTACTCAAAAATAGGTATAATAGACATTTTACTCGCGGATTCGATACTCCGTATAGGTATAATAGACATTTTAATTGCGGATTTGATATTTACTGCAAATAGGTATAATAGACATATTCGCGGATTTGATATTCGATTTTACTCGCGTATAGGTATAAGACATTTTACTCGCGGATTCCATATTTACTTGTGAATAGGTTAATAGACATTTTACTCGCGGATTTGATATTTACTCGCGAATAGGTATAATAGACATTTTACTCGTGTGATTTGATACTCGCGTATAGGTATAATAGACATTTTACACGCGGATTCGATATTTACTCACAAATAGGTATATAGACATTTTACTCGCGGATTCGATACTCGCGTATAGGTAATAGACATTTTACTCACGGATTCCATATTTACTCATGAATAGGTATAATAGACATTTTACTCGCGGGTTCGATACTCCATATAGGCATAATAGACATTTACTCACGGATTCCATATTTACTCTGAATAGGTATAATAGACATTTACTCGGCATTCGATACTCACATATGTTAGACATTTACTTGCGGATTCGATATTTACTCGCAATAGGTATGATAGATATTTTACTCGCGGATTGATACTCGTGTATAGGTATAATAGACATTTTACTCACGATTCGATATTTACTCGTGTATCAACATTTCGATAATTAGCGAAAGTCACAAATATCGAAAGTCCGAGAAATCCGGGTCTGGTATAGTTCGAGAAGTCCGAGTCCATCTAACTCGAATAGTTCGGCTGGAACTCGGGTTCGAGTTCGAGTTCTAGTCCATCCTACTCATAGGGAATGCATGCGCTGTTCTCACGCATTGGGTGGCTAAATTGTCAGTTTGAGTTACGGATGAGGTACAGTTCGGTTAGTGTAATGCACAGTTTGGTTTTTTCCGCTTCCCTTAATCCATGCTTTATTTAAATGGGAAAAGCACACTTTAAAAAAGGCATATAAAGGCATGCAAAAATAATGAAAATACAGAACTTATGTATGTAGTACAAGAAATAAAATAATGCATCTAGATTTCCTGACATGTATAAAAGCACTCGGCCTTTTGTATGAGGAAAGTAGAAATAAAAGAATGTTATGTGGATTATTCTTGTACTGTCAAGTTAATGTTTTTGTCTATACAAGGACAATTATATTTTGACCTAGGAAGTGGCATCAAGTTTTGACACACGTTGCTGAAATGTTCCTTTTCCTGACAGACGTGTTTTTAAAATAAATGGGTTCTGTTCACCAATAATTGTTTGGGGATTTGAATGCATCAAGGCTGAATTCAGAGGTATAATTATCATTAGAACAAGCGGAATAAAAAGAGCAATTTTATTAGTTCAAATTGTTTGTAAGGATGTTGCCAGTTGAATCACAAAATATAGAGCATTAAATGCAAATAAAAAAAAAAAGCATTCTATTGTTAGAAAGTAAATGCACAACTAATGTTTTCACATACAGGTAGGCCTTTAAAATGCTCAGCTACTTGCTTTGGGTACTCCAAGACTCTCATTCATAGTAAATTCAGAATATAAGCAGCCCTTGCAACGTAAGCTTTGGGATTAAACATTTTATTGTGGAAGCTTATAATACGAACATGTTAGGGGCCTCTGCCTCCTTCATCAGAAATACCCTAGAAATTGTTGATTGCATTTAATCTTCCACAATATATAGGTTAATCCAAAGTTAGTGCTGCTAATATTCTGAATTGACACGATTAGTGCTATGTTGCCAAGTGTTTTTGTAAGCTGAAATACGCAAGAAAATTCACCCCTCGAAAATTTGCACACCTATAGAGAAAATCTGTGATGCAATCAGTTCCACATAATTTTTTTTGTAGGCATGTAATACTTGACCTTGTAAAGAATGCATCAGCTCAATGTTGATGTGCCCTTGCATCATTGCTCTAGCACGTTCTAGGGCATTTGTCTAGTGGTGGGCATGGCTTGAGTGTTCCATTCAAGACAAGTAGAATGGGGGATGTTGGGTTGGTCATGCATAGTCCAACTTATGTCCCAGTCACACAAATGTTTGGGAGATACGGATTAGTCTTCAATTGTCTATTATGTTTCTAGGATCCTGTTATAAAACTGACAATCTTTTCATGTCCTTTTTAAGCACACAAGAACATAATTGCCTTTATTTTCCTCTCCTTCCTCAGAATTGCCCAATTATTATATTATTGTGGCTTTATATAGCGCCAATATCTTCCATATCACTTATAAGTAAACAGAGAAGAGAAGGAATCCTTCGAACTCCGTACCACTGTTAAATGCCCGGGTGCTACCGTGTACTTCCGATATCCAGCAAACCATTGAAACGGAGACTCCTTGGACTTGAACAAAATTTTTATTTTGCACAAAGTAGGTCTGTGTTACTGGTAAGTAAGGGTGGATTTGAGCTCAGCTCTTAGCATTGCAAGGCTAACCACGGAGCCACCATGCTACCCAATATGCCTAGTATGATAATGGATTATTAACAGCAAAAAATCTACAGGGAACTATTTCCTTTGTGGAAAAGATTTCTGTATGCTACCCACAATATTCACTGGTACATGATTTTCGCATGCCATAAGATCACAAAACGTGATTGGTTAAATTGGGAATCACGCAGGTGTGGCCTAGCCCTAAAATAATTTTACAGGATATAAATAAATTAGCAATGTAAAAAATGAGTTACTAGTTACTGAATGTATAATTCTCTAAACAAGTTATTATTACATTGACTTTAATACTACTTTGCATTAAAATTGTTTCTATGACTACAACGAATGCAATTTAGTTGTTTTACAAAATGCAAATTACAATGGCTGAACTTCTTTGTATGCTGACTTTACTGATTTATTTAAATTTTGATTTATTGGCCCATTTCTCAACCACAAATAAAAAAATATATTCTCTAGCTCTACAGCAAAAAAGAAACAATCATATTTAGGATTAGAAGATAAACTCATTGTGAGCAAAATATTCATGGACTTAAGAAATCAAACCCTGTTCATCTATATCTTAACATATGGCATACAGTATCTGATTTAATAATGGCTCTTTGAAAAACATTTCAGTTTCTATGTGGCATGTCCATCATTATATAGCAGTGCTGGCAGTTAGCAGAATCATTCTAGTTAAAGGACATGTACATCCTTTTTTTTTCATTTACCTATATTGTCTCTCTCTTAACTTCAATGCTTTATATTCCTTGTTTGTTTTTTTCCTGTTGTTGTAAATAGTTGATCTAATCACTTTTTACAGTCTTACTTCCGGATATATATAAGGATAATACGCTACCTACAGTGTAATATAAGGAGATTACGCCACCGAGGAGTTCCCTGACCATATAAAAACACAGGCCGTAGGCTGAGTGCTTTTATACAGGCCAGGGAACTTCAAGGGGAATAATGTCCGTATATTATTCTGTAGGTAGCGTATTAATTCATATACTACATAAGGCACAAAAAACAGCACAGGCGACACACAAACAACCAACGTCACACATACTTATCTACCCCCTCCTGTTGATACTCTCTGTATCTACCCCCCTGCACCCCCATCCTGTATCAACCCCGTCACCCCCTTCCTGTATCTACCCCCGTCCCCCCTCGTCACCCCCTTCCTGTATCTACCCCCCTGTCACCCCCCTCCTGTATCTACCCCCCACCTCCCTGTATCTACCCCCATCACCCCCCTTCCTGTATCTACCCCCACCTCCCTCCACCTCCCTGCCCTCCCCCTGTATCTACCCCCCTGTCCCTCTCTCCCTGTATCTACTCCCCTCTTCCATACAAGAAATATAAAGGGTTAAGGGCCCTATTTATAAAAGATCGGTATCGTATCGTAAAATACCGATCGTTATCGTAAAATAACGACCGGGTTTTACGTACCGACCGTTATTTACCGATAACGACCGTTATTTACCGATATCGGTAAATAACGGTCGTTATCGGTAAATAACGGTCTTTATCGGTAAATAACGGTCGTTACGGTAAAACACGGTCTTATTTTCGATAACGATCGGTATTTTACGATAACGATACCGATCTTTTATAAATAGGGCCCTAAGATTCCATTTTGTATTTAATGTACTGACCAGGTTACACTCGGTTCTCTCCTGTCAGGTTCCTGTCACTGATTGAACTGCACAGAAGATAAGCACAGTGTCCAGCCGACACAGAGTCAATTATGACTCATTGGAATGCGACACTGCTGCTTATTCCATGCAGTTCAATCAGTGACAGGAACGACGGGAGAGAACTTAGTGTAACCTGGTCAGTACATTTAAATACAAAACGGAATCTTAACCCTTTATATCCGTGAAATCAAATTCTCTTGTATGGAGTATGGAGGGGGGGAGGTGCAGTGGCAAGAATTCTTATTACAGTCACTCAGTGATGCACCTGAGTGACTGTAATATAGATTCTCGCCACTGCACCTCCCATTGAAAGTATAGGAGCCTTATGTATTATATCTTACTTCCTAATATAGAGGTGTCTCACCACACTGGATTTTAGTCAGATCTCATTCCTATTTCTTTTGAAAAAAAGTCATAAAGTATAAAGTATCATCTGATTATATAGGAGTCATTAGTTTAGGTATTCCTACCTCCCATTCCTCGCTCTTTCTTTAGAAATCTTCTTATCCCGGAAAATAATGGGCGGTGACAGTTGTGTCTGTCTCCCAATGTGTTTTTTTTTTTCACTTTATGCACACGTATGTATAATTTATTGGATTATTAGGAGAATATCCAAGCCTATCTCAGCTATCACATACATACAGTATAAGTGCATTTACTGGAATTATTTATTCTACCATTCATCTATCTAATTATATTTGTAAAGTTAAAATTAAAGAAATCCCCATAATCTCTTGCAAATAACTTGACACAATGTTAGCACAAAAACTTGACAATTTTACATATTCATATATTTTTTACATTGTACATTATACATAAACTATATAATTTAGATGACAAATGTAGTTCAAGAGAACATGCTAAATAAAAAAAAAAGTAAATTTTTTTGATTAAACTTGGTCTAGCCCATGGACATAGTCGAAAGTACATATTTCAAATCCCCAAAAGGAGGACGGTTTTAAAAAAATTACATTTGTAATTAACATGACACTGGGGCTTATCACACTGAAACAACCAGAAGTTGTAATATAATCAAATGTAAAAAAATTGCAGCTCGGAATTCAAACCCCACCCCCTCTTCTGACTAAAGCCCCTCCTTCTGACCTTTACTATACCTAGTATATTACTGGGTTGGTGTATATAATGCAGAAGAATTACCATTCAATCTAAAGAGTGTGCCAAAAATATATATTGCAATGTAAATTTCCCACGTGTCTGACAGACCAAAAATATTTTCTCAGTCCCATTGTATTGTCGAGAAATTCTAATTATATTATTATGCGTGCTTTTTAGGTTCTCATTCAACCAGGTCATGGTTTATCTGTTGTATTCAGTTAGATCAACTGGACGTTCTGTTAGTCATCTGACTAGCTTTATTCACTTCTGATCTGTTGCAAAGAGGTCATAGACTTACACACCAGTTTCAAAAGGATAAAGCCATTGATCGATTGATGCTCATTCCTTTGCCCTGGTGAGGCACATCCATGTATATATGGACTTCCAAAGATACACAAGGAAGGGGCCCCACGAAGAGCTACGTGCAGCAGCATCAACTCTGTAACATACAAGTAGAAAATTCCTAGCCGATATTTTAGCACCTTTGGTTGGAAGTTCTAAACATCACATCAATAACTCCCAGGATTGCACTAACAAGATTCAAGATGTATTCAAGCTATGACTAGACAATACCCTTACTGGAACTATGCCTGTCCACAAATTTCAAATTAAGGATAAGTTTTTAAAAGCAAAAACATGATGTTCTATGGGATCTTGAGTTTCAGCCATTTGCAACCTTTATATGGCGGAAGTGGAATACAGGCTCTTATACCTTCAAGGGCATTGCACCCAGCCACTGGTTCAGATACTGGATGGCAACTGGTTTATATCCACAAGAAGGAAGTACAAGCCTTCACAGAACACATCAATTTTACAAGGTAAGAGGTACAAAACAACACACTTGCTTTCTTGGACTCCTTGGTAAATGTCAGGGAGAATGGTAAACTGGAAGTCAAGGTTTACAGAAAACTAAACCACACAGAAACGTACTTGATGTTTGACTCCCCAACCTTTAGATCTCAAACTGGTGTTATCAGAACCCTGCAACACAGAGTAGAACATCCCCACTAGCACAGAGTGAAGGCTAAAATAATCCTCAGAGGAGCCCTTCAAACTTCTTAAAACTATCTGGCACTGGGCCTTTTGCAAAAGGGGTAGAAGGAAAAAAGAACACGAAAATTAACAGTGAGAGGAAAGCAAACAGGAGAAAGAACATGGTCATTCCATATGTAGCAGGATTCTCCGAGAATCAAAAAGAATTTCAATAAATCCCTGCTGCATTAACCAAACAACACACTGAGGCAGCAACTGGTGCATTCGAAAAGACCCAAAACAAACATAAAAAAAGCAAAAGAAATATACACAGTGCAGTGCAATGAAGAGGCTCTGATTTGTATGTGGGGGAGACCAAACAGCAGCTGCACCAACATATGGCCCAGCACAGAAAGCCAATTCCTCAGGTCCGGACCCAATGTGTACCTGCATCTTAAGGAAAAAGAACATACGTACCTTTGAAGATTGTGATGTCAGCATCTTGGCAAAGTAACAGATTGGTTCAAGGTAGGTGTCAAGTAGAGATGGACCAAACCCGAACCCGAGTTCAACCCAAACTCTAATAGTTTGATGACTCAAACTGTTCCGAACAATCCGAACTAAAAATTAGTGTTTTTCAAACTTGCAGACTTATTTTAGATAATTATTGAAAATTAAATAATATTGAATTCTTAATTCGGTAATCCTTGAATTTTAATTGGCTATAACTCTCAAATGTAGCACGCGGAAACCCAACAATTGCCTGATTGTGGGGGAAGATGTATTTAAAGTTTGTGATATGGACATGTTCCCCAGACCCATTTCCCAGGTGCCACAACATTTACATTAAGTTACCATCATTATTTTTAATTGTATTTAATCCGAGAGGTGGGGAGTTTCGACACTACTGTCTGCCATTACCCTGGGCAGTTTCAACACCTCTTAGCTACAATGCAATCAATACCTCAGTAGGCCCTTAACACCTGGCTGCCATATGCTAATTGGGACCTGCCAGTACTTATTGCTAACAGAGATTCTTGTACAAGTCATTCTGAATTGAAAGCCAGTCGATGACTAGCAAACATCTTCAAGAACTAAACTTTAAGTCCAGTTGATCTAACTGAATATAACATGTTATTATGTGTTATTATGAATTTGTACAATCGCATTGCAATGCTTAAGTTATTTATTTCCATTACATACACTTATAGTTAAAGTTACACTAAAAGATTCAAGATTGGTTAGTGTGACTTTAAAGGAATAGTTCACTGCAATAGTCAGGGATGTAGAGCTATCCCTTACTTCCCGTTCTTCAATCATATTTAGATAGTCGGAACGACTTCAAAAGATCTTACCTTTCATGCGATCCAGGGGGCTGCTCTGACAGTTCCAACTGCTTCCTGCTTCTGTTACGCTATAATGCGCATGCCCTAATGCGCGTTATAGTGTTACAGAAGCAGGAAGCAGTCAGAATTTCAGAGTGGCCCCACTGGATGTATACACGAAATACATACAGCAGTTATCTTACATGTGCTCCACATTTAGCAGGGTACAAGTAATTTATTTTTAACATAAACCAATAACTGAAATAGCAGCCAAGTCAGTGTCTTGTTTTGCAGTCCAGATAGGGAATATCAGGGTTGAATGAACTATAAAGTGCAGTCCTATGGACTGTCTATAAAAAGCAGTGAGTCCATCCTCCATGATTATTACATTTGCTGGACAGTTCCGAGGGATATATATCTAATTTAAGATAAGGTAGATTAAAGCTTTCAAAGCCTTGAAAGTAGACCAGGGTGGGACATTCATTGTAATATTTGTAGTTTCATAGCATAAAACAGGGAGCCTAAGAAAAAATTGATTTACCCCTGTCACAATCATGTGAATAATGTATGTTTATATGGGAAATGTATGTGATAACCTGTATATTTGTACATAATTCTCCAATTTGTTATGTTTTTAACGGTTATAATTGTATGTGATTTTTCATTTCCCCGTCTCTTAAATGTTTATTTTTCTGTCTGCACAGGTATTTTGTGTATTTGGTTAATGTGGATACCAACAGGTAACTTCATTATGTATAGTTAGCCAGGATGAAAGGACACCCTGTGAAGCCAGTCTGTATTACCAGGTGCTAACAACACTAGGCTCTGTATCAGCAGGGGTAATTACAAGACATCTCAGGTACTTTATCCTAGTTCATATCAATATTAGTAAGCAAAACATATATCAGGATTCATATCTCTTTCAGTGACCTATTTTATGTGAACTCTGTTTAAAAGTATGACTCAGGGGTAAAAAAGCTCTTTCAAGGGAATCCAAACACCCATGGTCTACTTGGTGTGGAACACGACAGACACTTTTGGTTGTTTTATGGATCAATACGCATAACCATATTGAATTTGGTATCTACGAATTCATCTCGTCGCCTTACACGGATTTGTTAGTTGGCACGTTATGGCACATTACTCTCCGTCGGCAAACGGGAGTTTGCAGGGATATCCACCTTGTGGGTGTGTCAGGGAGACCACCTGGAGTAGGTTACACTCCTAGCTCAGCCCACCCCTTCTATGATGTGTGGGTAATTGGTTCCACCCTTTTCAGGGGTATAAAATTGACTCTGAAACCCAAAGAGCTAGCTCCCATTACCATCAAATATTGGACTAATAAGAGTTATTTTGAGGGCCCGTAACTCTGGCTCCATCTTACACAAATCTACTTCGTTCACTTTATCCTGGAACATTAAGGACTGATCTAAGTATTCTTTAATTTTTTTTATCCCATTTTGTTATACTGTTACTTGTGTTGTGTTTTGTCGGTTATATTTTTCCGTAGTTTTTGCACTGTTTTTGTTTATATTAAACAATATTTAAATCGTTAGCTGAATCTCTGATTGCTCTAATTAGAACTAAGAACTCTGCCTCTGAGGTGCACGTTTTTACCAGTATATTATATTCTATTGTATCCTGTTATATTCCTACCTGAACGTGGTAGCGAATTAACGGTCATTATTTTAGTTTTATTGTACAGATGTGCATGCTGGGTAGGTTGGTGTACCTTTTAACACATCTGGTGGCAGATACCAATGTTCTTTGGTTAATATATATGTGATTGGCACTCTCAGTCGGGTTTTGGGGTTTTCGCAGTGAACAAGCCTGCTCAGAGCACCCCTGGGCTAGGGATGTAGTGTCCCCATCACATGCCCCATCTGAAATTGGGTGATCATGAGGCAGCCTCATAACATATGTATAAATTCTGGGGTGTAAGCAGTTTGTGGGGTAGTGTTTTATTTTTTTTGCGCATTGGGTATGCCTGATGTGTATGTTAAATAGTAACAGGGAGTATTTTCAGCAGGGAAAACTGCAGTGTGAGAGCACTAAATCATCCCACTGTACATTATTAGGATAATGGCAGAGTGATTTCCATTTAGCTTTAATGGTTTGCATAAGGTAGTTCTCGTGGTGCAAGTAACATAGTAATTGAGGTTGAATAAAGACATACGTCCATCAAGTCCAATCTTTTCATCCTCCTTTTTAACAATACCTAACAGTTGATCCAGAGGTAGGCAAAAAAAAACTGAAAAGGAGGGGGGGGGTTCCAAACGGCAACTGGAAAGTCTCCCTGGATCAACCAAACTACAGTATATGTATTATTACCAGTAATTCTCATATGTTTTAGTTTTAGAAATGATCTAGGCCACTTCTAAAGCATTCAATGAACTTGCCATTACCACATCTACTGGAAGACAGTTCCACAGTTTCTCACTGTAAAGAAACCTAACCTGAAAAGAAATGTTTTCTTCCAATCTTAAAGGATGTCTACATGTCCCGATACCTTTGTATATAGGATTCCATACTGCACTGCACCGCATATACCAAATGAGGCAATACCAGTGCTTTGTAAAGAGGGAGAATAATATTTTCCTCTCTTACATCTATTCCCCTCTTTATACAAGACAATATCTTGCTAGCTCTAGCTGTTTGCGCTGGCATTGTTTACTACAGTCTGTTATCTAACAGAACCCCCAATCTTTACCATTAGAGATTTTTTCATAAAGATATAGCTACCCAATAACATCAAGTTGGGTAGATGGTGTACTTATCCTTAACAAAAAAATTAGGTTATTGGCAAACTGTTACTTTAAAACTTAAATTGGCTACAACATTTTTTCTTATCCCCACCAGAGCCTACCTTTATTGCTTCAAACTTGCTGACTTCGGCTTTCTTCTCATGGATAATGGCATCTGCATCTCCAGCCAGACGAGATCTCCTGGCTCATCCGGCTTCTTGGCCTCCAAGGTAAGTTCCAGTTGCACTACGCACGTGCAATCTCGCTGCAGATGCACATTACTGCAGAGTGTTGAGCGTGTCAGTAAAGAGACAACCCTGGAATATGTGGAGTGGCTGCTGTGGAAGGACCATCCCACCCGGCCAACCAGATTTTTCATTAAGAAATTACCCTTTGATTAATTAAAAAAAAAAAATTTCCAGACCACAAAAGTTCCCAAAAATGCATTTACTCCATCTCAATAGCATAATAAAAAATGAAATACAATACAATAGAAACTTTAAAAACAAAGTGTGAAGTTGAAATGATTTAACAAAACAAACTGACCCAGTTACTTTGAATTACAATGCCATTTGTCACTTATACTGATTTAAAGGGGAAGTTCAGTGCAAATACGTACTATGACTTTAACTTACCCATTCAGCATTTTGTCTGTGTATAAATAAATGCATCCGAAATACTGACTTCCTGTTGCAGGACTCCTATTAGAGCCGTTATGGTCTTGCCCTTGACCCAGTGCCTGGGTTGATTCAGTTGCTCAGTAGAGTCTGAGCATCTTTGACCCATCCAACAGTCAGTCAGTAGAAATACTGTTAAGCTAAGTACACACAGATCCAACAGTAGTGGGGCTTTCTGGCACGGTGTGTAGCAGCTTTCCCCGTACAACTGCGCGGCCGCTGAACTTTCGGGTCGGCCCCGGTCATTCGGGAAAGGCCGTAAATTTCCTGCGGTAGGCTCCCTATAGAGAGAGTCTGCTGCAGTTGAAGGAACAAACACAGTCCTGAACATCCTCCCTATGTTTTAGGAGAACACTCAGGACTGTCTGTATCCTGATCTTTGAAAAATGACAGACAGGATCTTGCAGGTCCTGTCGGTCATTTTTCAAAAATCTGTCATGTGTTTACTCAGCTTCAAAACATTCCACATTATGTATTCTGGGAAGAAGAAAGGACCGTTACAGAACCTGAAATGTTAGCTCACTAGCAAGAGCAGGTAATAGCAAGGGGTATAAATTCAACAGATTTTTCAAAATGAAAGGGAATATGTAGAATATCTAGGTATGCATAATATAAACTAAGAATTTAAAACATAATGATATTGTCCACTGAACTTTCCCTTAAATCTACTGTGAAATTTAGAGGAAATACAAGGAGTTTCTTGCTTGACTAGGAAAATTAAGTTAATATATAGACCTGCACTTGGCATCATGGCATGAGTGTCTGTTACAACAGCTTGATTCTTGCGTTGGACACAGAGGGAAAATGTAAACACAGCTCTCAAAATACTCAAAAGTATTGCAAAGTCTCATTATTCAAATAGACATTTATTTCTCCGTAATAAAATTCAGAACTTTTCTTATAAGACAAATTGGGGGGTAAGGGAGGAGGGACTTTAAGAATTAAAGCTAAAATATACAGGGGGTTATTCAATAAAAGTTCTTATCGTTTAAAATGGTGCTAATTTTGCCCCAACCAATCAATGTTGGCTTTCAAATATTACATAAGTTCTGATTGGTTGGGGCAAAATTAGCACCATTTTAAACGATAAGAACTTTTATTGAATCTCCCTGACAGTGAATAAGCCAGCATGATTTTTTTTCTAATTTCTGCATCCTCCTTCCAATAAGTTGTAAATGATTTTATGACTGCCAACATTGATTACATAGACTTACAGGAAAGCCAAACAGTAGTTTATAGTTTTGAAAGGGCAAAGGAAGGGGACTAGAGTACTCACCAAGCATGTGCAAAAAGTTTCCACTAATTATAGAATTCATTTAGTCCTCTTTATATTCTAACTTTAATTATCCTCAAATAATGATTCATTACAGTTTTTTTAATCCTAAAATTAAAAAAATCCAAGATTTTGCTTTGAAAAGTTAGTAATAAATTAATTTTAGTTTAATTGACTAAGCATTTCAGCATTAATGAGATAATCACATTATGCCAAAAATTAAATTACTCTAAAACACTATGGGGCATATTTATAAAGGATTGTCTTTTTCGCCAAATAATTAGCGCAGCATATCGCAGCGAAAATAGCGCCATTTGGGGCTTCATTTCGCCTTATTTATAAAAAGCGAAAAAAACACACTTCGCAGCTGAAAAGGCATAAAGAGCGAAAAGGCGATAAAGAGCGAAAAGTATCGCAGCGAAACTTAACGCATCTAAGAAGACTGCATTGCGAACCATTCGAAACCAGAAAACCCACTAGAAATGATGTCAAGTTCAAATGGCCACCTCCCATTTACCAAAAAAGTCAGCCATGTCTTATTTAGTCAATCTTCTTAGAATTTCCAATTGGAATACAATTCTCTTTTGCACTGCACATTCGCCTTTCTATGCGCAATTGCTTTTCCAAGGCATATTCCATTATAATGCCGGTCGCCTTTCTAATGTCGCTTTTCCAAGGCATATTACATTCTAATGCGCGATCGCCTTTCTAATGTCCTTTTCCAAGGCATATTACATTCTAATGCGTGATCGCCCTTCTAATGCGTGTTCGCTTTTCAAGACCGTTGTAAACAATATTATTATTATCCAAGTTTGCACATATATCATACTATATTGGAGATTATTAATGTTGCCTTCTTATATGCAGGAATCTAAAAACTCTGGTGGAAATGCTGCGAGTACCTGAATACCTTGGACTCAATAATCATACTGACAATGATATGGAAAAGAAAGCATTGATTTCCTGGATGCGAATTATGTAAATGAAAATATATAAGCTGGAATATTGTCTATACCACTATATTATATTCTAATAGGAATGCATTATTGTATTCCCAGCCCTTAAAAAAATCCCTCCCTCTGTATAAACTCTGACAAGTTATTACTCCAGGGAAACACCAGGAATCAGCAGATTGAGGAGATGTGTGGCAGCGATAGAGCACTCACCATTGGCATTTGAAAGAATACAGTGAAAGTACAAGGAAAGAGTTAACAATGAACAATCTATATATGTTCCACCAAATACACAACACGTGTCAGGGAATGTACAAAGGTATTGCAAAACAACTGGGCATCCTACAGTACATGGAAACAGTAAACTTAACAAATTGCTTCAAAAAGCCACGATGGGGTTTAGTAGAAAGTAAGACCCTCCAGGACCATTGGTCAATACAGATCTTGTTAATTGTTACACTCTAACAAGCACTTGTTCCCAGAAATGAGAGGAGGTAGTTTTAGGTATTCTAAATGCACCTCATGTAAGTACATGAGGCAGGCTCATCATTTAAAACACCCACATTCTGGCAAAGAAATACTGATCAAGTCAGCCATTATATGTTTAAACCACACATGTACATGGTGATTGTCCAGTGGCTATTGGGAAAACTACTTAGCCTTACGCTTAAATATTGATGGCACACAGATCGCCATAACTAAGCCGATAGGACCAACAAAACCAGTAGCCAAACATTTTCTAGAACCTGGACATAATGTTTTTTACCTTTCAAGACTCATTGACCATGTACCTTTACCTGGGTGTGTGGTGTCTGGGGGGGGGGGGGGGGGGGGGGGGGCACAGGATCCAAATACTGGTCAGAAGGAGGCATATTAGATTTAATATCTGGGACACTATGTACCCGAAGGTATAAACGAACAATGTTACACTACGCTGTTTCCTCCTTGACTAAAGATAAGATGTCTGTGCAGAACAAAATGCAATTTAGGTTTCGTTATATTTATCTGCCTTCTTTAATGTTCCCATTGTAACAGAGTATACTTTAATATGATAATCTGAATTAGTAAGGATATTATCGATCCATGTGCCCCTTTTACTTCAATTTGAGTATATATGGAGTTAACATGATGTATAGCACAATTAGGGAGCTTTAATATTGTTTCTGCATTTTTAACATTTGCTAATACTAGGATTATTCTCATTTCTTACTTATAACAATAGCTTACTATAGCTAGATAAGTGTACCCACACAGTACCGTTAAGTGCGCGGCTACTATGTAGCGCAATTTCCAAAAACTTTGTAAATGGCGCTGTGCTCTAAAATCCATCTAAAACCCCGTTCAACCCGAAATTTCTTCGCGTTAACGTGGGTTTTAGACGGAAAAGCCCATATTGACATCTCCCACATTATCGGCTTCTTTTTTAAATTTTATTATTTATTTATCTTTCGTACGTTATTGTACTTATAATTATTTACACTTTAGGATATTTAAATGAGTGGCCATATTGTTTTCCCAATAACAATAGGGATGCTATCTTGCACTTTATACACATATGGTCTCCTCTATTTATTAGCACTGCCTTTTATTACATATATATCATAATTATATGGTAGGAGCACATACGCACTTTATTGTTCTATTAATAATGTATCACGTTGTTCTATCATGTATACAATATCTAGGAGATCGTGGATTTGATCACGTTTTTATTAGATTTAACAATGGGGGGTGGGCTTCATTGGGCCTATAAATTCACGTATGGATTTGTTTTGCTTGTCTACACTGGCTTGATAAAGGCTCTAGACGAGGACCAACATGTTGCCTGTATAAATTGAATAAAACTTTATTTTTTCTTGAACAAAATCCCTGTGTGCACTTGGACTTTTTGTATTTTACCTAATTTACCCAGTAAGAGCCAGGTTTCTAACTCCCCATTTCACCTATTTGTAGGTGTGGGCTACCATTATTTATATATATATATATATATATATATATTCCATTATCTGGTATAAAGTAGGCTTAAACAAACGTTAGATTTAAATCAAAGCAAATAAGATAATAATCACTTTTCCATTGTAAGTACCATAATGGAATGGAATTCCTCCGTACATAAACTATGTTCTGTTAAAAACTTCAGATGACATTTAAAAGCACTTTATTTTCAGAATGTGTAATGGGTTCTGCATTAAGAATTAAGCTAGATCTTACACTTATTACTATCCAAGTATCCATTATCATAAGAACAGTAATCATTATGCAAAGATTGTAAGTAGAAAAGAACCTGAATCCAAGCTTTCGAAGGCACTAAGGACGATGACACAGAACAGTTTACTGTTTAACCACATAAAAAAAAAATGTGAACTGGAAAGTGCTAACTCACCATTCTTTTTGTCAATGGGAATAGTAATTGTATTACACAATATAAGCCACTACTACATCAAAGTTCTGACTTCCAAGGTTGTGTGTAAAAATGCTTTAAAACAAGCAGGAGATTCAATAAAGTTCTTATCGTTTAAAAGGTGCTAATTTTGCCCCAACCAATCTTTTTTAACATTTGAAAGCTAACATCTGATTGGTTGGGGGCAAAATTAGCACCATTTAAACGATAAGAACTTTTATTGAAACCCTGTAAGATCGCTTCCACAAGTGTTAATAACAACAAGAAATCTAAACAAAATCATAGTTAAAGAGTACTGTGGTCTTGAATTCTTCCAAAACTATAAGAATTATATAAAAAGCCTTCCATCATACCTTCAAAATGAAACTAAATCATATCTCTAGATAAAATTTGTGAGAAGTTATTGCTGAAAGTGTCAGTAATATGACTTCCTGCTTGTCCATCTTCCTGTTTTTAGCCATGTGATCAGCTTGTAGTCATGTACCAGCCTCTGCCTGCATTATAGGCTCCCCTTCTCAACTGTCATTTCCCCCCCCCCCGGTACTTCCTGATTTCCCCAGATTAAATCTTAACTGAGCATGCTTCTCCCCCGGGGCAGACGGGCAGGGCAGAGGTCAGGTGATCTCACTCAACCTACTGAAGCAGGAAGTTTGAACATTCACTCCCAATGTATGTCTCACAGGCTCCAGCCAGAGATGTGATTGTCAGCTAATTTTAAAGGAAATACTGCAGGCCTTTCATTTAACCCTAACTTGTTTTGAGACCACAGTTGCCTTTAATGTGACCACTCTTGCCTTCAAGGCACATTGCATGCAGTTTTTTAGGAACTCAGAAGGTAAGTTGTTCCAAACATCTCGGAGACACCCTCTGGTAAGTGTCATGACTGACACGAAACGACGTCAGGTCCGGTTCAATGTGTGATGCCTGTCTTGTTCTGCTTTTAATATGTAGATAAAGCTTTGAACTTTTATTACCTGTTATACTTCTAAATATTGCCGAGGGGTTGTAGAGTCTTCCTCTTCTAATAATGAGTATGCACTGGCTTTGGGTATGTCCGAATAATCCCACGGAATACACTCCCCCATGGGCAGATTTTGCGGTTCTTGGTAAGCCCCGGATACTACGTGGTTTGTGGGTTTGATCTCTGAGACAACACCATAGAATCTTCTGTCTCTGTATTTAATCACTAACACACACAATGAAGTAAAAATCAGGGCTTTGTGCCATAACATAACATAATTAATTCCAGGGATTTTTGTTCTTCTTTACGCTAAAGATAGTTGTAAATTACATTGGCTGTAGTTTGGGATTAATATCCCTCTGATGGTACTACATGACAGAAACTGCGTTTCACAGCAATTAAGGACACCAATAATTCTGACCAAATATTCAACTCCATTGTCAGAATGTAGCCCCAAACTTGCATAAACCTTCACCGTGAATCACTGTAGTCTGTAGACATTTATTATTGTACAACTGCTGTCTATAAACCCCTTTATTTTGTTGTTGTGTATAACCTACTAAAATACATATAAATGTATGGGGGCTCTTAAATAACTTTCAAGATGTGAGCTTATATTATTTAATTCTGACATAAGCCATTTTCCTTAATTATACTCAATTTATTTGTATGTTATTGACTAGAGAAGGCCGAAACTCTTAAGTTTAGTTCCGTTTTCGTATTTAACGATTCTTGGGAAAAACCCAAGGACAGAACTTAATATCCATAAACAGAACATACTTTGAGGGTCGGACGCATTTTTCAAGGTTACCAAATGTAACAAGGTTATTTTCAGTAACCCTCGAAAATAATCTAGAAATTTTGCATAACCCTCGGAATACGATTGGAAACTACTTTTGAGTTTCCAACCATATTTTCAAGGTTATCTAACGTTCAAGGTTATTTTTGAGGGTTACGGACAGAAACGTTAGATTTAGGAACTGAGTGGTTCCGTGTGGGATTCGGTGTCGGAGTCCCATCTCTAGTTATGACCTGTCTATCAGTGATTAAAACGGTTAACAGCAAAAAATCTTTTTAGAGAAACAAGCATTTAAAAATGAAAATGAATTCCAACAAAATAAATCTCATTCACAAAATTTCCACAATCTGTTTTTTCCAGAGTGTGTGAAATCGGGACAGTATCTCTTTTATATTCCATCTGTATTTTTTTTTAATGCATGCGGCCATTTTAAACAACAGACCAATATGTTTGCCATTTGTTGAACTTTAAGAGGGCTCCAGAGATTAATGCAAGAAAGCACTGAAATGGAAACTATTGCAATGCATCAGAAAAAAGGCTTTGGGAAATTTACATACTGTTTATTAATATTCACAATGTCACTTAGCAGAGTAATAAAGGGCATGTTTTCCTAATTAGAATAATTCATAGGATTTTGATTTGCTCTAGTGTTTGTGCACTCATACCATCTATGTATTAAAGGAATGTATTTGTATTGGAGCACATGAAGCAGGATTTTTTGTTTTTGTTGTGGACGTAAAGAGAAAAGGGAAAGTTGAGGTAATGTCAAACATACATTTTCTTTGGAATCTTTATTAATAAGAAACAATGCTGTCCCTTTATTTACTCCACCAAATTCACCCCTCCCCCCTCATGTAGTCCACTTATGTTAAGAGGGGTAGTTATTTTGCTTCTGTGCACACAATCCCCTCCCCTCTTGTCCACCATCTACCGTAAGGGACCAGTTCCTCCCGTTTGTTGTATTTCCCACCCCCTCATGTGACCCTCTGGCGCTCTTTTGTCCTGGACTTCCCCCCTTCCTCTTTCCCCAGCTCTTGTGTCCTCTGCTCTTATTGATTGTACATGCTCCCCCACCCTTGATCTTCCTGCCCGCGTCTTTTTACCCATACTTCTTGTGACCCTTCTGTACCCCATTGCTTCCTGCTATCGATCCAAGTGCTCCTGCCCCCTCCTCCGAGCGCTTCGTTGTTTTGTTCTGGAATCGCCCCCTCAACCTTTTTCCCCGTCCCCCACAGACCTCGCCCCCTATCCCGTCGGGTCTTTCTCCCCCCCCCTACTTCACCCCCTTTCCCCCCTGCTCCTGTGAATTCTCAGTGCCCACTAGGGCTCTGGAACTGCGCCTGCTACCCTTTCTGTGAGGAATTCAATACATTTATGAATTAAATCACAAGTTAAAATGAGTTGCTTTTGACAACTTTATCTCGGAATACCCCACAACGTACGGTTCCCGCCTAAGCCCAGCACACACCCTGTATTTGTACACCAATCACCTCCCATGCCAGTCTGTTTTACTGTACTTATCTTTAAGTAAAATGGCATTGGCATTGAAATATGCCCCTGCGACACCACAGCGAAAAAGTCGCCCCGACGGAAACCTGTTGGATTGGCGGTCTATCATCAACGATTTCCATAACAGAAGTAGGCCTGTAACCTCTAAATTATCTATATTACAGAGATGGCGACCAGTTTAACTATTCTAGAACCTTTTCACCAAGCTTACATCCACACAATTTTTTTGTCTTTCTTTTCTGTGGTTGATATTTACACAATTGAGCTGTGGCATCCTTACTTTTGTCTGAATGGTTTAATTTTTTTTCCCCTCCCTACCATCCCGTTTCCAGGAATCCTCTATCCTGCCCTTTGTGGTGATTACCCTTCGATCTAATGTGGGCGGGCAATTGGAAGCAGTTGTTTTTCAAGTACCTAAGTAAGCCCCAAATAGCAAGATTATTGAGCCGTGGGCATCACTTCACCGTTGCTCTCTGTATTGGTCCCCTCTACATAATCCTTTGATTGGTGTAGCACACACAGGCCTCCGACGTTATTGATCTTCTTTAGGAATCCCTAGTTCCTTTAAACCATTTCAAAACTGTTCCTGTCTTTGTTCGCTCCCTTTTCTATCAGCTGCTCGCTCGTGATTCTCATTTACCACTCCCTCCCCCGATGCCCGTGCACAACCAAGCTCAAATTGATTTTGCCCCCCCCTCCTGCCCTGCCGTTGCCGCGGGTGTTCGCCCATCGTCTGAGTGTTAGATTCGGCCCTACATTCATTACTTCTTTTCGGCCCGATTCCTGGCATTTCGATGGTGAGTGATACGAAGACTTTCATTGTTAGGTGGTGTTAGAAACCGTAAAAGATATTTTTTAACTTTGGACAAATCATTCGTCCGGCTGTCCCTTACCCCAAAAAGACTGCCCAGGTATCCCGCTTCTTAAAGAGCATGTTCATCATTTCACACCTTCCACACACACACTCAACACCTACTTTATTATTGCTTTTGTTGTTCCCACATCACCCCTATCACACCAACCCCTGAACCACATTGATACCACCACCGGTGTTTCATCACCCGTGCTGTACTCTGCACCATGCTCCACCGCTCCCCGCCCCTTCTGTTAGTAGAAAGCCCTTAATGTCCGCCCAGGGAGTCCAAACGGACGACAACGCGGAATCGCCCCATTAACTACTCTCAGTTTCCAAATACGGGCTCGTAACTCACCCCTTTATGTTGTTTTACCCCACATTTTTTCCTCAAGCTGCATTGTGGCTCTTTGTCCACCCCCCGGTGGCACCCCCACCCCCCTCGACCGGAGCCACCTTTCCTGAAAGTCCCCCGTGGCCCGCATGCGGGCGATCACCTATTACACACGACGGTTGTACTGGATTTTGGTTTCGCTTTCTTGTTCACAGCCAATCTTGTGATAACACCCCTTGCCATTTATAGTTCTCTTCTGTGCACAAACGGAATTACATTCGCGGCATTCGGCAACGAAGCCAGGTTTTATTTATTTTCCCGACCTTTTATCTCAAATGTTTGACTGCAGCTCCCTATTTGCAACTTCCGCAAAAAATCGCCATAGTTTAGCTTTTAACTGTCGGCTAAATCCTACAAAAATACCCTCCGACAGAAAACTACTCCCTTTTGAGCCCTCTTCGTTTCCATTCCCCTACATCACTATTTTTTTCGCGTCAGTATCAACGAGCTTCAAGGCTCTTTTTGCGCCGGAGCTTTTGCACTCGATTCGACTTTCGTCACCCCTGGCGCCCACCCCCATGGGGTCCTGTTCCGCGTCCGGGGGCGCGCTGGCCTGGTGGATCCCTCCTCAGTTTTTCAGTTGGGCCGGTTTTTGTCGATCAGCTCTCCTCGTTCCCCCCTTACACGTCACCCCCCCTCTGCTTCCCCTCCCCTTTCCTGTTCTGTTAGCTCCCAGCTGGACACCCCTTTTACTCTCAAATCCCAACACAACACCCACTTCCACCCTCCAAAACATAAGACCGACGGTAGGCCCAGTGAACCTACCCCACGAGTGGTTTGGCTACCTAAAATGCTCCTTTGTACACATATAACTTGACTGTGAGCATTCTTTGTCCCCTCTGCCAGCGTGATTACATTCATGATTTTCTGCGTTCCCAATATTTTCAAGCCACCCCATCCCCCCTCCAACTACCAATAACATGCTGTTTCCATTCCAACAGAGCCCCGACACAATTTTCTTGACGAGATTATTTACTCCCTGCAAATGGGCCTCACCTGCCGATCCAATTCCTATTATACTGAGATTCACGTTATGCGCCATTAGTGATGTGAAAACGTCCTCAACTGCCAGACCCCCCTGAGGTCCACCAAACTCCAACTACGCAGGTAAAACATTGTCGAAATAACACTCCCAACCACCTACCTATTGTGAGACCCCATACACCACCACACCAAACACATACCGTAAGACGACTCAAACAGTTAGGTTAACATGATTACAGCCCAGACAAGTGTCACATGGATTAAAACTGTGGCAGTCTTTTCTATTAAAACAACTTTTAAAGGTTGAAGTAAGTAAATACACAAACTTGTAGTTGAAAAACCAACAAAACGATTTCCCCATAACTTTAACACATGCAAAAAGCTCCACTCCACTAGATAAAGTAAAAAAAACATCACAACCTAAAAAATCATATGAAATTATTATATTTTGGGCAGCAATGGTATATTTGTAACATAATGACAATCCTAACGACCATAGAGAGAGAAAACAAAAAAGGATTAAGCAAATATCCCAACCACTAAAAAGCAAACCATCCCAATAAAAGGAACAAAAATTATGGGAAAATTCATATATAATTATACAAAAAATGTCCAATGAGAGTTTAAGGTATTTTCAGTGCTTCCTCCCCCCCCTGTGGGGCCCCGCACACTGAGAACAAATAGGAGTAGAATAGTATTTGTCTTTTGATTTTTAAGTCCTCTGTTTACTCTAATCCCACCCCACTGTTATAGTGATATTGACCGCATCTGCCTTGCGGTGCGCTTCTTAGTTCCATTGGCTTTTTGTATTTGCGATGAACTTTGTTGACGCTCATAATTTATTACAAGCTAAATTAAACATGAAATCATCAACAGGGGTTTTATCCTTGTAAATAACATTGCTGCATAAAGACCAGTGTAAACTATGATGAAGTAAATTAGTAACAAATAAGTTAAGCAACTGGAAATTAGGGGAATTTGAAAGTTTCATCCTCCTTTTTCCCAACATACTAAATACAACTATTCACCTAACATTTTTTGAGAGTCAATTAGCGCATATGTTAATTTAAGGTGGTTTACACATAATCAGACAAAATCCCTTTGCAAAAAAAAAAAAAGAAATTCCTCTGGAGGATCGGAATTAGGGGAAATATCATGAACATAAGAGTGGCATAATATTTATCACTCATAACAAATGGTTATGGAGACATATACAAAAAGTATTTTGCTCAATTGACATGCAAATGGAACAATAATTGATGGGAAAAATTATTGTTGTTAAGTCCTTCAAAATTCTAGCAATCCACAGGCTAGATTATAAGAATGGAAGATTGCACGTATAATAAAAGTATTTGTGTGTGTTCCTCAAAACCTGATGGCACACATGGTTCTTGGTTTTTGTCCCATAAACTTCAATAAGCAGTTATCCATTATTGTAAGATACAGTAGCATTAGCAAATGGCCCCATATTGAGCCAACTGATCAGCTTTAGAGTGGAGGAACAAGAATTGTTTATACTGGAAAAACACGAAAACACAATATTACTCTATATTACTTTACTTATCTGCACTGTGTAGTTAGATTGTTACTTTGCATGCAATATTTCTCTTGTACAGTATTTGTTTACTGGAAAGTACAACATTAAATAAAATTAAACAGTAAATTCCATGTAGCATATTGGAATAAGGGCTATCATGGTTCCACAACAAAAATAAGAACTGTCACTGCACCTGTAATAAAAAAAGATACATAAAAGTGATGTGTACTTTGACATTCCAAATTAAAAAATACTCTTCTTGGCATTTGCTTTCACGTGGGTAAATTATGTGTATTGTAAGAAGCACTCAAGGAACAACAACATGTATTCTATGCAATTTCATTATCACATATCATTAAATGGCCTAGTAAAAATGTTATGACTCTAACATTGTGCATATATACAAGGAAAAAAAAGGAAATTTATTTGAGTAATTAAAAATGAGAAAGTGATAGTCTTTCATCTCCCCACTAAATATTTGTTCTTATTTCAGAATGCTGGACACGTCTTGTACATAAAATAAAAACATACCCTTTTAGCAATTCACATCTGGCTAATTTACAGTAGATATTGAATAACTTATTTTGTATTATTGAGTTGTCTAAAAATAAAAAGATATAGTTTCTGGGATAACAAATAGTTAAGAATGTCCCTCATTGATTATTAATGCACATTCATAGACAAATTAAAGGTTTTTGTTAGAAAATGTTGTATAGAAAAACATTTTAAACTTTCTAACGTGTTATATAATATTTAAAGATAAGCATAAGGTCACCTACAGGTTGGATATGATATATGTGGGCCACTACACATGCAAAACAAAGGTTGTGGTTTATTGTTGTGGTGCCCCTGTAAGTTATTATATGTGGGTAAACCACCCAGGGTCCGTTAACACTGCATATCCCAAAACCCCTCCAGTATTAGATTGAAAGATAAGAAGTTTCCGGTCTCCAAGCATTTTGTGGAGACAGGCCATAGTGTTAACGATTTACTACACTTATGATACTGGAATGGGCCACCCCTAACACGGGGAGGTGATAGGGAGCTTCAAATTGATTGAACAGGGATTATGATTTATATTTATTTTTAGAAGAATCCAGATGGTTTTTCTTAAGTGATGACAGAGACGTGTTCCTGCTGTTTCACTGTATAGCCAGAACTTCTATGGTTAGCTTTCGCCCACAGATGGAGGTACTGAATATGTATATATTAGACAGTGAATAGGTGGTATGTGTAATTATGATAGATAACATGGGACGGTGTACCAATGTTATGATTGTGTCATTTCCTGTTTTACAAAGTTCATTAATATGTCACAAACACCCAGAGCAACAGAATAAGTTAAAAATATAACTGTATTAGATATGCATTAAAAGGTTGTAAAGAAAACACATGTTAGATTAAAAATCATTGTAGAACCAATCAATATTAAGGCAAAGGGGGTTAGGAAAAGGTTATGGGGGTAAACGGTATAAAACAATCTACATTATTATTCCTACATGTGGATGGAGAGGCCTTTCCACCAAAGCTAGGCCCTATGAAGGTGGGGTAGCCCTAAGCACTCGGTGCTCCTCTTAGTTTAAATGGGTACAAAAACTAGTCTAAAACCCTAGCCCTAGTGATGACTGGCACAGATGTATATAAAGAGTAGGACCAGCTTAATAAGTAAATCTCTAATCACAGAACCAGCATGCAGACAACTCACCGCTGAGGCAAGACAGACACCTGTATTTACACCCGCAAACTCACAATAGGGTCCTCTGCACTCGTCCAAAAATGGTGGTCGCTCCTCCCAGGTAATCAACCCTTAAGGATATTATAATACAAGAAACAGCAAAAGTGAGGGTAGGACTCTAAATAAAACTTTAATTATTGTAGACCACACAACATATGTGATATGTTTGTGGTCCTCAATAATTAAAGTTTTATTTGGAGTACTAGCCTCGCTTTTTGCTGTTACCTGTATTACACCCCCCTCATTATCTCGTCATGAGGGGGATCAGTCTCTCTGCTACTCGCATGAGTTTTAGCTAGTTAAGTTAAAAATTATCACAAACATACACCCCTGAATGCATTTCTCCCCCACAGAGGATTAATTCATAGCTGAGGTGTGCCACTGATGTCAGCCATATTTATACGTGAGCTAGGTGTCCATGCCGCTAACTGATTGGTAAGCAGAACAGCCAGCCGATTGAGAGACTTAACATGCCTCCGGCCCGCCCCCTCCTAAGCGAACCCAAGGTTAAAAATATTCAGGGAGATTCAATAAAAGTTTCTTATCGGTTTAAAATGGTGCTAATTTGCCCCAACCAATTACATTTATTTAAACATTTGAAAGCTAACATCTGATTGGTTGGGGCAAAATTAGCACCATTTTAAACGATTCAGAACTTGTATTGATAACCCTATTGTTTAACTATTGTGGTGGCGGCTACCTCAGATGGATTAGGGAGCTATGGCACAAAAGAGGATGTAGTCCATCATCTGAGTGATACATTATTACACAAGGGACAACGAGCGCCAGTGAATTTACTTGTTCAGCTGTTCGTCACTTGCCGAAAGTTTGAACGGGGAACCTAATCATTCCCTTGGTTATCACCAATGCAGCCATTCTCCTTATGGGACATGGCTATTACATTCTACCATCGTATTGCTCCACAATCGTCTCCTTAGGGGCACGGAGTTCAAAAATGAAACGCTATACTTCACAAATTGATATCACATCACTCCGAAAACGTATGTACTGAGAAGGCATTGTCATTAGTACGCCCTTTCCAAACATCTCCCTATGGGCCAGGGATATTATATTAAATATACACATCCCTACATCCCGACTCTATGAAGCATTACAATATAAAGATAACTGTTTCATAAGGACATCATGTTGTATAATGTCATTATGGGAGGATAGAGGGTAATGATGATAATCAATGTCAAGTGCTCTATTAATATAAAGAAGATTCATATCAAAAGACCTTCACCAACAGGTATAATTCATATTTATTCCTAATACAAACAATATCCCATATTGGGTCCTAATATGATTTGTATGGATATTTGTTTGTACATTAACCATGGGAACAGTGGATATTAAATTAGGAAGTATTCCTATAAACTTGTCATGCGTATACTACCAGCATTCCATTTGGGACATATTAAAGTATGATTTTCACCATAGGCACAGATATTTTCTTCATGATGATCAATTTTAGAAAGAATGGGAAGTGCTCTAACAGAGGTGCTCAATTAAGTTAATGGGCATCTTAGTTAAACATAAATAAACTAGATTAAACCTGGTGGAATGGAATAAAAAACAGTACAAGGAACACTAAGTACTCAACAGCAAAATGAAAACCCGACAATCAAACTACAGCTACCGTATATACTCGAGTATAAAAACCGTCCCGAGATAAACCGAGGGGGGTAGTAGTATTTGCCACTAAAGATGTTTTGGAAACTACAACTCCCAGCATGCTTTATTGCTGGAGTTGTGTTTTACAAACTTGTTAAGTTGCAAATACTTACAAATAAGAGTAAAAACCTTCTTATTTGTGCATACGTTATGCACAAATATAGGAGGATTTACCCCTATTTGCAAGTATTTGCCACTTAAGATGTTTGAAAAATACCAACCCCAGCAATAAAAGCATGCTGGGAGTTGTAGTTTTCAAACATCTTAAGTGGCAAATATTGCAAATAGGGTAATCCTCCTATATTTGTGCATACATATGCACAAAGAAAGGTTTTACTCCTATTTGTATGTATTTGCCACTTAGTAAAGTAATGTTTCTCCTACCTTGTCCGCGGGCCGCGCGATCCGCATCCTCGTTCCACAGCCTCTGCGCATCCGGATGATGTCACTACCTGGGCGCCTCTCATTTGCGACGGTTTGGCGCCGGGTAGTGAATCATCCGGATGCGCAGAGGCTGTGGAGCGAGGGATGCGGATCGCGGCCCGCTGGACAAGGTAGGGGAACATTGACTGAGTATAAACCGAGGTAAGATTTCAGGCTTTTTTAAAGCCTGAAAAAACCTCGGTTATACTCGAGTATATACGGTAACTTAAAAGAGGAACTAGAACAGTTTGAAAAAAAAGAAGAAAACATAATGTATACGAGATAAGAGTGATTTCGAACAAGGGAGTGCTACTTTTGGACACAATTAAAAACTAAATCATCAAGACAATGATGAATAAACAAGGGAAGCCTCCAAAACTGATATCTCCACAATACTACCACTGATCAGAATAAATGGTGATTTTTTGACTGTCCAACCCCCGCCACAACAAGAAAGGGAGAAAAAGGAATCGCAACAGTGGGATACATGGGGAGGGAAAACAGGATAAGGAATTGAGGAGACCAACTACAAATTTTAATCTATCCAAACACACACTTCACCAAGATCTTATAGAAGTGTGGAAATTGGGTTTATTCCTTCTCTCCATCCTTAAACCCGATATGTTCAAACCCATCAAGGATTTAGCACTCTTTGTCGAAAGCTTGTTTGTAAATTAAGTTTGGCACATTGACTGAATGTCAGCCATAACACACAACTGACAATTTACCATTATGACCCCTAATGGAGCTTATATGAGGCATACATAATGAAAATACATTATCAGTGAAACCTGACTTGAGAGAAGGTCATAAAATTAAAGTATAAATAGATTAGACTATATACATTTCCCAACCAACATACATTTTCAATACTGTTTGTGATTCAATTATTACATCTCCCCAAAATATACAGGCACCAAACTTGGACAAAAGTCTCAAAGGACTGCTTGGAAACCAGGAGATAATAATCAACATTGAGAAATATGCCAAGGATAAGATTGAATTAGACTGGTTTATCAACAAAACACTTATCGGAAATTGTTAAATAATAACCCAACATTGTATTTTTGAGGGATACCAGTAGTTGATCATTGAAGCCAGAGAACACAATGTAATAACAGAAAAGGAATTTCAGTTCCTTTCAGTGAAGACGCCATGTACGTCTACACTGTCCTATTGCCCAAAGATTCACAAAAATTAAGCCCATCCCTCCTAGTAGACCCATCGCTCTGGCAGCGGGAATTTAACTGAGAAAGCAAGTAAATTTATAGACTGTAAACTACAACATATGTCACGAATCTAAAACTCCATACCATGGACCATACTTTTGAAAAAGAATTCTTACCAATAAATGGAATACTATTTTGGTAACCGCAGATGTTGAGTCTTTATATATATTATTCAATACGCAATTTGGTAACCGCAGATGTGAGTCTTTATATAATCTATCTCAACAATATTGGTATAGAACCTGTTTGAGTACTTTCTAGACAAAGACGCAGTTAATACCACGAAGAAAAGGTTCTACTTTAAATTTACTTGAATTTATACTGTCATACATTATTTCCATTTAACAAGCAATATTAAATACAGACAAAGGGAGGCAAGGTAAGGAAGCCCGAGATGAGTAAAGGAATGAGGAGGGAGGAGGATGGAAAACGAAGAGTCAGCAGATCAGCTATTTTAGTATCTTGGGGAGGTATCGAGATGAGGAAGAATAGCGAAAGTAAGCTATGGGAAGGAGGAGGGAGGGAGAGCGAGGGAGAATGGGGGAGAGGGAGAGATGAGAGGGGAGAGAAGGAGAAGGGGAGGAAGGAAGAGAGGAAAGATGAGGGAGGAGGGAGGAGAGAGGGGAGAGAGAGGGAGAGAGGGGGAGAGAGCGAGAGAGGGAGGAGAAGATGAGGGAGGAGAGGGGAGGGAGAGAATGAGATGGCATGGAGGGGAGAGTAGTATGAGAGGAGATGAGAGGAGATGGCGAAGGGTGAGAAGAGAGAGAGGCGAAGAGAGGACGAGGCGATGGAGGAGAGGGGGGGAGAGAGGAGATGAGGAGGGATTGAGGGAGGAGAGAGAGGATGGGGAGAAGAGGAGGATGGCGGGAAGGATAGAGAGAGGGGAGTGAGAGAAGAGAGAGAGAGAAGGATTGATGAGAAGAGAGGAGGAAGAGGGAGAGGAGGAGGAGGGGAGAGAGAGAGGAGGAGAGAGGAGAGAGAGGAGGAGGAGATTGAGGGAGAGAGAGATGGGAGATTGGAAGAGAGGAGAGGAGATCGAGGAGGAGAGAGAGCGAGAGAGGAGGGAGGAGAGACGAGAAAGGAGGAGAGAGAGAGGATGAGAGAGAGGAGAGAGAGAAGAGGGAGGGTCAGGAGAGAGAGGGGAGAGGAGATGGGGAGAGAGAGAGAGAGAGAGAGAAGGGAGAGAGGAGGGAGAAGGGGAGGGAGAGAGAGAGAGACGGAGAGGAGAGGGGAGGAGGAGAGAGGTGAGAGGTGAGGGAGAGAGAGAGGGAGAGAAAGAGGAGATGGCGAGGGGAGAGAGGGAGATGAGGAGAGGGATGGAGGAGGATGGGAGAAGAGAGGAGGAGCGAGGAGAGAAGGAGGAGAGAGAGAGGAGAGGGGGAGAGAGGGAAGGAGAGGGGAGAGGGGGAGGGAGAGAATGAGAGGAGGGAGGAAGGGAGATGAGAGAGGAGAGAGAATGAGAGGAGGAGAGAGAGGAGAGGATGGAGGAGAGATGGGAGGAGAGAGGAGGAGAGAGAGAGGGAGGAGAGGAAGGAGGGAAGAGAGAGAGGAGATGGAGGGGGGGCAGATGAGATGGAGGAGGGAGGGAGAGAGAGGAGAGGAGATGGAGGGAGGAGGAGAGAAGATGGAGAGAGAGGAGATGGGGAAGGAGGGAGGGGGAGATGGAGGAGGGAAAGGATGGGGAGAGGGAGAGAGAGAGAGAGAGAGATGAGAGGAGGACGAGAGGGGAAGGGGGAGAAGGAGGGGGAGGAGAGGAGGGAGGAGAGAGAGAGGGATGCGGGGAGGGGAGATGGGGAGAGAGAGATAGATGGCCGGGAAGGAGAGAGAGTGGATGATAGACTTGGGAGGGGGAGGAGAGGAAGAGGAGAGGGGAGGAGGAGAGAATGGGAGAGGAGATGAAGAGGGAGAGAGGGAGAAGGGGATGAGAGAGAGGAGGAGAGGGAGAGAATGAAGAGAGAGAGAAGAGAGGAGAGAGAGAGAGGAGAGAGGGAGGAGAGAGGAGAGGATCGAGAGGAGAGGAGAGGAGAGAGAGAGGAGAGAGATGGGGGGAGGAGAGAGGATAGAGAGGATGGGAGGGGAGAGGAGAGAAGAGAGGAGATGGGGATGAGATGGAATGAGAGAGAGAGTGGGGGAGAGAGAGGGAGAGGAAGAGGAGAGAGGAGAGAGGGAGGAAGGAGGAAGAGGATGAGAGGATGGGACGGGGGGGAGAGGGGGATGAGAGGGAGAGGAGGAGAGAGGAGAGAGAGGGGGAGGGGGGGAGGAGAGAGTTGAGAGGAGAGAGGAGAGAGAGGAGAGGAGAGGGAGGAGGAGAGGAAGATGGATGGGAGAGGAAGGAGGAGGAGAGAGAGGGGGTAGAGGATGGGCGAGGAGAGAGAGAGAGGGATGAAGAGGATTGAAGACGAGAGGGAGAGGGGAGGAGGAGAGAGGGAGATGGGAGAGAGGGGGGGAGAGAGGGATGGGATGATGAGAGGAGGAGGGAGAGAGAGGTGTAGGGAGGATGGATGGAGAGCGAAGGGAGGAGGGAGAGATGCGAGAGAGAGCGAGGGGGAGAGAGGAGAGGAGAGGGGAGAGAGGAGATGAGGGGAGAGTAGGAGGAGGAGAGAGGGAGAGGGAGGAGGAGAGAGAGAGAGGAGATGAGAGAGAGGAAGCGGGTGGATGATTGAGATTGGATGGGGGAGAGAGTGATGGGGACGAGGGATGGATGATGAGGAGATGAAGGATGGGGAAGAGAGAGGGGAGAGAAGGGAGAGGCGAGAGGGGATGGGGAGAGGGGGAGAGGGAGATGAGACGAGGAGGAGGAGAAGAGAGGAGATGGGAGGGAGGAGGATGATGAGGAATGAGAGAAGAGAAGCGAGATGGGGAGATGATGGAGAGGAGGAGGGGAGAGAGAGAAGAGAGAGGATGGGGGAGGAGGGTAGGCATAGGTGAGAGGAGAGAAGGGACGGAGAGAGGAGAGGAGAGAGAGAGGGAGGAGAGAGGCGGAGGATGGAAGAGATGGAGAGGAGGCGAGAGGAGAGGGGAGAGAGCAGAGTGAGATGAGGGGAGGAGATATGGAGGAGAGAGGATGGAAAGGAGCGAGGAGGAGATGAGGAGGATGAGGGAGGGAGGAGGAGGAGAAAGGAAGGGAGGGGAGAAGGGAGAAGAGAGAGATGAGATGGCAGAGAGGAGGAGGATGAGAGGATGAGGAGAGAGGAGGGGAGTCGGGAGAGGGGAGGAGGAGAGTGAGGGAGAGAGAGAGGGAGGGGAGATAGGGGGAGAGGAGGGGAGAGGGAGGGAGAGGATGAGGAGGGAGAGAGAGGGGAGAGGAGAGGGGAGAGAGAGGAGAGAGGAGGAGAGAGAGAGGAGGGGATGGGATGGAGGGAGGAGGGAAGGAGGAGATGGAGGAGATGGGAAGAGAGGAGGTGGAGGGAGGGGAGAGAAGAAGGAGAGAGGAGAAGAGAGAGGAGAGATGGGGATGAGAGGGAGAAAGAGAGGGAGGAGAGGAGGGAGAGGAGAGCGGAAGAGAGGGAGAGGATGGGAAGGGGAGATGCGGAGAGGAGAGAGAGAGGGAGAGAGGAGAGAGAGGAGAGGATTGGAGAGAGGAAGGGAGGAGAGAGGAGAGAGGAAGGGGGAGGAGGAAAGCGGTAGATGAGATGAAGAGAGTGAGCGGAGGACAGAGAGATGAAGAGGAGGAGACGAGAGAGGAGGAGAGGATGGGAGGGAGCAGGAGAGAATGAGAGAGATGGAGAGAGGAAGAGAGAGGAGGAGGAGGAGGGGAGGAGAGAGAGAGAGGATGGAGAGTGAGGAGGAGGCGGAGAGAGAGAAGGATGAGGATGAGAGGGAGAGAGGGAGATGGGGCATGGAGGGGAGAGATGGGCGGGGGATTGGAAGAGGAGGGGAGGGGAGGGGAGTGATAAGAGAGAGAGAGAGATGAAGAGAGATTGGAGGGAGGGAGACGAAAGGAGAGAGGGGAGGAGAGGAAGAGGGGAGGAGGAGGATGAGAGATGAGAGATGGGAGAGAAGAGCAAGAGGGAGAAGAAGGGGGGAGAATAAGTATTGGGGAGGAGGAAGAGAGAGGGGGGAGAGAGAGAGAGGGAGGAGAGAGGGAGAGAGAAGAGGAGAGGAGGGGGAGAGAGGAGGAAGAGGAGAGGGGGGGAAGAGGAGGAGAGATGGGAGAGAGACGAGAAGAGAGGAAGGAGTGGCGGGAGAGGAGGAGGGAGGAGATGGAGAGAGAGGAGAGAGAGGAGAGAGGAGATGAGGAGGAGAGGAGAGGAGAGGAGGAGATGGCTAAGAGAGACGAGAGGATGGAGAGGAGAGTGGAGAGAGAGAGAGAGGAAGAATGAGAGATGGCGAGGAGAGATGAGGAGAGAGAGAGAGAGGAGAGAGGGGAGGGGGGATGGCTGGATGGGAAGAGATGGAGAGGAGAGGAGGGGATGGGAGGGAGAGGATGGGGAGAGAGAGAGAAGAGATGAGAGAGGAGAGGAGAAGATGAGAGAGCGAGTGAGAGAAGAATGCTGGCGAGGAGAGAGAGAGAGAGGGAGGGAATGATGGAGGAGAGGGAGGGGGAGAGGAGGGAGGAGGGATGAGAGAAGAGAGAGATGGCAGAGAGAGCGAGAGAGAGGAGAGATGGAGGAGGAGGAGAGAGAGGAAGGGAGGGAGGGAGAGATGGGGGGAGAGGAGAGAGAGAGAGAGGAGGATATGATGGCATCGAGGGAGAGAGGAGGAGATGAGAGGAGGAGGGGCGGAGAGAGAAGAGGAGGGGGATAGGAGAGAGAGAGGAGGAGAGAGAGGAGGAGGAGGGAGGAGGAGGGAGAGAGAGAGGGAGTGAGAAGATGGGAGATGAGAGGCGGAGGGAGAAGAGAGAGAGAGGAGAGAAGACGGGATGGGGAGGAGGAGATGGGAGAAGGAGAGAGAGATGATGCGAGACGACCAGAGGAGATGGCATAGGGAGGAGAGGGAGAGGGGAGGGGAAGAGTGAGAGGGGAGAGGGGAGGGGATGATGGAGGGGAGGAGAGAGAGTGAAGGAGGAGAGAGGAGGAGAGACGGAGGGGAGAGAGGAGGATTGGAGGAGGGAGAGAGAAGAGGCGGAGGGAGGAGAGAGGAGAGGATCGGGGGGAGGAGGGGAGAGAGAGAGGGGAGATGCACCGAGGAGGGGGAGGGGAGGGAGAGATAAGAGAGGGCGATGGGAGGAGGGGAGAGAGAGAGCGAGAGGAGAGAGAGAAGGAGAGGGAGAGAGGGAGAGAGAGACGAGGGAGAGAGGGAGAGAGGAGAGGAGGCGAGCGAGATGCTGAGAGAGGAGAGGGAGGAGAGGAGGAGGAGAGAGGAGAGAGAGAGGAGAGAGAGAGAGGATCGCGGGATGAGGAGAGGGAGAGGAGAAGGAGGAGAGAGGGAGAGAGAGGGAGGAAGAGAGAGAGGAGAGTGGACGGGGAGGAGGAGAGAGCGGGGAAAGGAAAAGGAGGGATGAGAGATGGGAGGGGAGGGAAGGAGATGGGGAGAGGGCAGGCGATAGGTACAGCCTGTGCTCCAACATATGCTAACTTCTTCTTTAGGATGGAGGGAGGAGGTGACAGTGGTCAGAAACGAGCTGTCAGAATATCATGATTTTAATCATTTGGGCAAGGTACATTGATGATGTACTAATCCTATGGGATGGACCTGAAAGCAAATTACAGGAATTTTTGATGATACTGAATAACAACCCTCTTAATTTTAAAATCACCACACAGTATGATATGGGTGAAGTTAATTTCTAGCTATAACTATCAGGAAGATGGATGGGGGTATGGAGTTTGACTTATATCGCAGGACACAGCTACTAACAGCACTTCTACCATTTGTAGAAAAAACTGTTCTGACTGCAACATTTTCAAGAAACGGGCGTGTGTGAGATGAAAAATCGCTTCAGGAAAGAGGATATTCTACCAACCTGGTTGAAAAAGCCTGTAAAAGCAAACATTACTTAAACCAAAAGTAAGGTAAAACAATGATGATAATAATGACAATCAATTTAGATTTATCACCCAGTTTAACCTGAATTATAAGTACATGGAGAGGCAATAGTGAACAGTGGAGTATTTTAACAAGCGATCGGTCTATCTCTAAAAAATTCCATTGAAACAGACATTTATTTACAAAACGAGCAGAGGTGGTTCATAGCCACTTCATGGAAAAAAGACAGGATACTTTCCTCTCCACTAGAGGTTTTCATAAATGTGGGCATTGTTGTGTATGCAATATGGCCAACAAACAAGATTTTGTCATCAATCTTTTAGGTAAAAAAATTCTTAAAATGTAGTTAAAATTGCTCTATT
The DNA here is from genome assembly GCA_019447015.1 of Hymenochirus boettgeri. Taxonomy (NCBI): domain Eukaryota; kingdom Metazoa; phylum Chordata; class Amphibia; order Anura; family Pipidae; genus Hymenochirus; species Hymenochirus boettgeri. Next base: position 158,039,718 of record CM033471.1, read on the forward strand.
GAATCAGGTAATGCCTAACATGTCCATGCCAGAAAATGTATATCGGCATGAAACGAGGAAAGGCAAGGAACGAATAATTGAACACATTTCGAAACATCACAACAACCACTCTCGAGAAGCTCGGATGGATAAAATTGACCACTGTAGCTAATATTTTTTAACCCATCATCATTCATCCACTAATGGGATCAAATGGTTTGTATTGGAGAAGGTGTGTCTCTAGGAATGAGAGGCGGAGATAGGGAGAATAATCTGTTAAGAGAGAACAGATGGATATTCCTGATGAATACACAGGCTCCACCAGGTCTTAATGGGAAGATACAATACAATGCTTCTTTATAATGGCCGCAGATGTATTGAAACAATACTCTGTGTGGCATGGATGTTAACACACATCATCCGACACTTGCTTCTCACATAAGAAGCTGTCTTCATACTCACTTGTCATCAGCCTTTACATATACTCACCACCCAATATGCCATCCATTATCTCATATATACTTACCTTCTATTCATGAAGAAATATCTGTGCCTATAGTGAAATCATACTTCAATATGTCCCAATAGAATGCTGGTAGTATACGCATGACAAAGTTTATAGAAATACTTACCTAATTTAATATCCACTTATCCCATGATTAATGTATAAACCAATATGGTCATATATAGACCCAATATGGGATATTGTTGTATTAGGAATAAATATGAATTATATCTTTGGTGAAGGTCTTTTGAGTACGAAATTTAATATTATAGAGCACTTGACATTGATTATCATCATTAAACCTCTATCTCCCATATGACATTGATTATACACATGATGTCCTCTTATGAATAGCTATCTATATTAGTAATGCATACATAGAGTAGGAACGAGTATATTTAATATGAATATCCCTGGCCCATAGGGAGATGTTGGAAGGGCGTATAATGACAATGCCTTCTCAGTACATAAGGTTTCTGGAAGTGATGTAACATCAATTTGTAAAGTATAGCGTTTCATCTTTGAACTCCGCGCCCCTAAGGAGACGATTTGGAGCAATACCGATGGTAGAATAGAATGTAATAGCCATGTCCCTAAGGTGACATGGCTGCATTGGTGATAACCAAGGGAACGATTGGATTCCCGTTCAAACTTCGGCAAGTGACGGACAGCTGAACAAGTAAATGCATGGCGCTCGTTGTCCCTTGTAAATAATGTATCGCTCAGATGATGGCCTACCTTCTCTTTTGTGCCATAGCTCCCTAAGTCCGGCGGATGGTAACAACAATATACTATACATTACCTGTGGGTTCGGCTTAGGAGGGGCAGGAGGGAGGGTGTTCAGTCTCCTCCAATCGGCTGGCTGTTCTTGGTTTCACCAATCAGTTAGCGGCATGACACCTAGCTCACGTATAAATATGACGACCAGTGGCACCTCAGCTGTTATCAAGTTCTCTGTGGGGGACAAGATCATACGACACTGATCACTCTCATGACGAGACAATGAGGGGGGTGTAATACAGGTGTCTGTCTCGCCTCAGCGGTTGATTTGTCTGCATGCTGGTTCAGTGAAAAGAGATACTTGTGCTGGTTCTATTCGTTTATATAACGTCTGTACAATCATCAGTAGGGCTAGGATTTTAGACTAGTTTTTGTACCCATTTAAACTAGGAGAGCATGAGTGCTTAGGGATACCCCACCTACCATAGGGCTAGCTTTGGGTGGAGAGGCCTCTCCCATCCACATGTGGAGTAACAGATTTTTTTTATAACGTTACACCTCATAAGAATTTCCCTTACCCGTTTGCTATTAATATTGTTGGTTCTACGATGATTTTAATCTAATATGTGTCTTTTCTCTACTTTATATACAATGTGATCTATTGGGGGAGAATACAGCCAATTCTGAGCATTGCACAGAGTACACTTTATTGGAGGAGTGCTGGAAATAATATATATACATACATACCATACATGCATACATACATACATATTGTCTAGTGCAGCACCCCAAATTTATCAAAAGTTACAATGACAAAGTGTTGGGAGTTCCTATTCCTTATCATGACTTCATAAAGGGATAGAAACATCCTGAAACATCACTTGCAGCCGTTACTGCTGCAAGTGATGTTTTAACTTTAATAAATTTGGAGTGTTGCACCTTGGACTTTTCTTTTGTATGTAGAGAGAACTCTAACTCAATCCTGAGTTTGAGCCAAACTATTCGAGTTCGGACTGACTTCTTGACTATCCCGGACCCGGATTTCTCGGACTTTCGTTATTTTCCGGACTTTTGATAATTATCGAATGTTTGAACGTTTGAGGCGTGTGAATATGCGAAGAAATATCTATTATGGCTATATGCCATTATCGAATCCGTGAGTAAATGTCTATTTTACCTATTGTGAGTAAATCTTGAATCCAAAAAAAATGTTATTATACCTATACACGACTCTAATATCGAATTATCGAATCCACGAGTCATTTATGGGATAATTCAGAATGTTCGAATGCAAGAGCTGTAAAGTAGCGCGCGTGAGAGTAAAAACGATTTTTTGAAAGTCCTGGATATTTGAACTGTTCCCCAGACCATTTCCCAGGTCCCACAGCCATTTACATTAAGTTACCATTGATATTTAATTGTTTTCATTCAAAACTTTTCAAACTATTGACTCCCATTGACTTTAAGGTCCATTTTCAAACTTTCGAACTTTCCATATAGTTCGAAAACAGACCGAACTTTCAAAGTTCGGCCATCTCTACTTGTATGTGAGGGTGACAGTTTACCCTTGTGTGTGCACCCATACTTATATTCCAAAATAGAGTGCTTATTGACCAGTAGTAGCGCTTCACTTAAAGTTGTGTACTGAACCCCAGGTGGAGGGCCATCCAAACCCTCTAAATACAGAAGAAAGGGAAATAAAGAAATGACAACATTTATTTTGCAGATTTAGGTTATTTATTAAAATGATATTGTCGCCACACAGGGTGACATTTTGGGAGATGGCCCCTTTGTCAAGTTGTGGACATCATTAATTACACACTTTATAACTGAAGGTTTCATCATAATTCACATGACTTGGTATGGTATAGGTTTGCCCAAAACATACTGGCAAACCATTTGATTCAGGATTTGTGGAAGAATATATATATATATATATATATATATATATATATATAATATAAAAACCAGGGTGGTGGCACTCAAACCTGTGGATAAATCACCTGGGTGCTTCCTGTTGATTGAAAACAGACATATAAACAAAGATATAGGAGCACTCCTAGGAATTTCAATGAAGTTTATTCAACACAAACGTGGCAACGTTTCGGCCCTGTGTCTGGGGCCTTTCTCAAGCCTTTGTGATACAACATACCATGTGCAAGTTTAAATAGGGTGTTCCTCCTCCCATTTTTCGTGACATCATCCAATTATCTACACACACAAACACGCTACAAAGAAAGTGATCTATTACTTTCATTGAGTATTTTAAACATATCCATATTTAAAGTGCTTATAGTACCTAAAGTGCTTATATAATCTTAAAGTGCTATTTCTCTATTTAAAGTGCTGCATATCCGTTAAAATACTTCTATTTGCATTAAAATAGTGTTACCTTTAAATTAGTGTTAATCTTAAAAATAAGTGTCATTCTTAAAATCTAATTATCATATATAGAGAGAAAATTTCAAACTGATTTATATAAAGAACTTAGTGACTACATACTGCTATTATCCAAAATATTACATAAAATCCTATAACTACCATTATTTATATCTCCTATTTTAACAATACTATTTAGGCTATTAATTTAACGTTCATTCAAAAAACATCTATATGAGATATTCTCATTCAGTCCATGGGGATTGATTGTATTTAATGTTTTAATCCAATATCCCTCTCTTTGTAGCAATATTGAGTCGATCTCCCCCTCGTCGAAGTGATGGTACATGGTCTATGGCCATATATTTAAATTGTGTAACATTCGCTTATGTTCCAAAAAATGCTTAGCCATGGGTTTGTTAGTTCTCCCATCTCTATGTGCTGTTTTAATAGCAGATCTGTGCCCATCAATCCTTAGACGTAATGTCAGATCCGTTTTCCCCACATAGAACAATTTACAAGGACAGGAGGCCAGTAGATCACATGGGTTGTGGTACAGTTATTGTATGTTTTATCCTATAGATTCACCGGTATGAGGATGAAAAAATGTGTGCCAATGTTCATATGTTTCAAGACTTGCATCGTTGACAACTGTAACTTCCCCCAGGTCTCTTAGTTAACCATGTTGATTCTGTTCTGTAACTCTCAATAGGGTCTCGTTTACCAATATGTCCCCCAAATTACTGCCTCTTTTGTATCCAATTTTAGGCCTATCCGGTATGCAATTCTGTAATTTTGGATCTGCTTTCAATATTCTCCACTCCTCAGTAGGATATTATGAATTTCTGGTGATAAGTCCGTAAACTTAGTGACACATATCATAGGATTTATTTCTTGTGTAAATGAATCCAATTGTGTTCTTTCACTTTTTTTCTAGCTCTTTGTAAAGACTTGGCTAGCACACTGTCTTTATAACCCCTACTTCTGAATTTCCCCACATATCAGTTATCTGTTTTTCCATTGTTGTAATATTCGAATTATTCCTTAGAAACCCGACAGAACTGTGATACTGGAAGAGAATTTTTAATTTTATTGGATGGAAGCTAGTTTATGTAGCAAGGTGTTACGATCTAGTTTTACGATATAAAACAATATTCAATCACATTTCCTCTTAATATTATTTCTACATCCAAAAATGAATCATTTCTCTGTTACCTCGGCTGTGAGTTAATAGGACTATCCAAAGTGTTTAAGTATCCACCATTTCTTGTAGTGAGTCTCTGGAACCCTGCCATATAAGAAAAATGTCATCTATAAATTTCTGTACATTATATATGTTGAGAAAACCTAGATATGATATTACTTTCTTCATATTTATACATAAACGCATTGGCGTAAGCTGGCGCCATGGCCAACGCCCATTGCAGTCCCAAATATTTGTAAGTAAAAGGTATTCTCAAAGCGAAAGTAATTAGAAAAAGAGTTAGATCCAATAATTCCAATAGGAAGTTTCTTGATCTATTTGGGCCTATCATTCTTTTCCAATAGTTGTTTAACTGCCTCCATTCCTTCTTTCTTGGGAATATTTGTATACAGGCTAGTAATGTCAATGGCTGCTAGCCATAACTCCTCGCCCTCAGGCAATTTCATACTATTCAACAAAGACAAAAAATGTGAAGTATCTAATATATGTTGGTTGCAGTTGTATCAGTGGTTGTAACACAAAATCAATATTTTTTCCTATAGGCTCCAAGAGACTCCCCCTACTGGACACTATTGGTTTCCTGGTGGATAAATTGGATTTTTATGTATCTTTGGCAGAGTATATATAATGGGTGTATTGGATGTTTTTGAATCAAATAATCCCCCAGTTGTTTATCTATATTCCCTGCTATCATTGCTTCCCAATGATTTTATCAATTTTACTTTTAAACTTATTCGTGGGATTTCCAGTAAAACTTGGTACACCTCTTTATAGTAAGCTGAGACAATAGTTCTTTTTATACATAATATAGTCCATTAACACTATACCCCCACCTTTATCTGCTGGGCGTTCACAATCTTATTGTCCGAACTTAATGTTTTCAATGCTTCTCTTTCATTTCTACAAAGGTTAGAACGACACATTTCTTACCTTGTAACCTGGCCTCCAGTACTTCCGAGTTAACAGTTGTTGGAATATTTTAATCGTTTGGTTCTCATTGGTGGATCAAATACACTCTTCAATCTAGGTACTTGCATAATAGGTTGGTGCACACTACGCCAAACGTATCTCAAAGACAAAGTTCTGCAAACCTATATAATTCAATGTCCCAATTGAAATCATTAAATGTTGTGATCGGTACAAATGATAGCCTTTCTTTAACACACTAGTTTCTGCCTCTGAAAGTGTATGATTAGATAAATTGAAAATTGGTATCATATCCTCCTGGCTCATTTACCTTTGCCCCCCTTCCCCCGCCTGATCGGGTGGCGTACCTTGTGTTTGTGTGTATGGAGGGGGGTCGTTGTTGTGGTCATTCCTCTGGCTAAAAAAGACCGTGGTGGGTAAGTAGCTGTTCGATGATTCTCTTAGCTGTTCCTACGTCAATGCCCTCATGCCTTGCATCCCGGTGCGGTCTTATGGGCGTGTCTGTGCTCCGGTGACATCATCAGACTCCGACCAATATTGGTTTACATCAGCCTCTGAGTTCCGGGGAAATCTCACCCGTCTGCCTTGGCGTCCTCCAAACTGCCCACGTGCTCTCTGGACCTCCTATGTCCCCAGTAACCAGCGATATACCCATCTCTGTGTGTAATCCTCGTTACTCTACGAAGTTTAGATCTTTTATATTTCAATAAATCATTTCTATGTTTTTCAACCAATGTGTTAGTCTTATTTATGAGTTCTTGGTTTGTATCATTCTCTGTGCCGTGTGGTGTAATTGCTGCCATTCAGTAATTTCTCCCCTCACCTTTTCAACTCATTGCCACTTCTCCAGCACCAGCACCATCAAATCGAAGAACAACTATTCAGCAGGCCTATCCACCGGCTACAAAACTCCGGATTGTTGCGGCCTATGGTAGGTATATTCGATATACGAAATCCTCGTGGGATTCTCAAGCCTTGTGATACAACATACCATGTGCAAGTTTAAATAGGGTGTTCCTCCTCCCATTTTTCGTGACATCATCCAATTATCTACACACACAACACAGCTACAAAGAAAGTGATCTATTACACCCTATTTAAACTTGCACATGGTATGTTGTATCACAAGGCTTGAGAAAGGCCCCAGACACAGGGCCGAAACGTTGCCACGTTTGTGTTGAATAAACTTCATTGAAATTCTAGGAGTGCTCCTATATCTTTGTTTATATGTCTGTTTTCAATCAACAGAAAACCCAGGTGATTTATCCTACAAGGTTTGAGTGCCACCCACCCGGTTTATATTTATCTGAAGGAATGTGATTCACTCCTGGGTTGAGCACCACCACCAAGAATATGCAACAAGCCACGGAGAGAGTGAATCTGCTACCTGGATTTACTGATAATGGCAGGGTAACAGATGCTGTGTGCACAAAAGGTGTTATGGGATATTAGAAACACTGACTTTGAATTGCAATGCTCAATGAAAGAGTAGCAATGAATTATTATATTTACAAAAACGTGAAGTGGACTTGGACCTTCACGGTTTTTTCTATCTGACTACTATAGAGCTAAACAGATCCCACGAGGATTTCGTATATCAATATACCTACCATAGGCCGCAACAATCCGGAGTTTGTAGCCGGTGGATAGGCCTGCTGAATCGTTGTTCCTTCGATTTGATGGTGCTGGTGCTGGAGGAAGTGGCAATGGAGTTGAAAAAGTGAGGGGAGAAATTACTGAATGGCAGCAATTACACCACACGGCACTAGAGAATGATACAAACCAAGAACTCATAAATAAGACTAACACATTGGTTGAAAAACATAGAAATGATTTATTGAAATATAAAAGATCTAACTTCGTAGAGTAAACGAGGATTACACACAGAGACGGGTTATTCGCGGGTTACTGGGGACACAGGAGGGTCCACGGAGAGCACGTGGGCAGTTTGGAGGACGCCAAGGCAGACGGGTGAGATTTCCCGGAACTCAGAGGCTGATGTAAACCATTGGTCGGAGTCTGATGATGTCACCGGAGCGACAGACACGCCATAAGACGCACCGGGATGCAAGGCATGAGGGCATTGACGTAGGAACAGCTAAGGGAATCATCGAACAGTACTTACCACCACGGTCTTTTTTGCCAGAGGAATGGACCAAAACAACGACCCCCCTCCCTAACACAAACACAAGGTACGCCACCCGATCAGCGGGGGGGAAGGGGGCAAAGGTAATGGAGCCAGGAGGATATGATACCAATTTTCAATTTATCTAATCATACACTTTCAGAGGCAGAAACTAGTGTGTTAAAGAAAGGCTTAATTTGTACGACTCACAACATTTAATGATTTCATGGGACATTGAATTATATAGGATTTGCAGAACTTTGTCTTTGAAGGATACGTTTGGCAGTAGTGTGCACCAACCTATTATGCAAGTACTAGTTGAAGAGTGATTTGATCCACCAATGATGAACCAAACGATTAAAATATTCCAACAGACTGTTAACTCGGAAGTACTGGAGGCCAGGTTACAAGGTAAGAAATGTCGTTCTAACCTTTGTAGAAATGAAAGAGAAGCACTGAAAACATTAGTTCGGACAATAAGATTGTGATACGCCCAGCAGATAAAGGTGGGGGTATAGTGTTAATGGACTATATTATGTATAAAAAAGAACTATTGTCTCAGCTTACTAATAAAGGGTGTACCAAGTTTTACTGAAATCCCACGATAGTTTAAAAGTAAAATTGATAAAATCATTGGAGAAGCAATGATAGCAGGGATTATAGATAAACAACTGGGGGATTATTTGATTCAAAAACATCCAATACACCCCATTATATATACTCTGCCAAAGATACATAAAAATCCAATTTATCCACCAGGAAGACCAATAGTGTCCAGTAGGGGGAGTCTTGAGCCTATAGGAAAATATATCGATTTTGTGTTACAACCACTGATACAACGCAACCAACATATATTAAAGATACTTCACATTTTTTGTCTTTGTTGAATAGTATGAAATTGCCTGAGGGCGAGGAGTTATGGCTAGCAGCCATGACATTATGCCTGTATACAAATATTCCCAAGAAAGAAGGAATGGAGGCAGTTAAACAACTATTGGAAAAGAATGGATATGGCACAAATAGATCAAGAAACTTCCTATTGGAATTATTGGATCTAACTCTTAGTTCTAATTACTTTCGCTTTGAGAATACCTTTTACTTACAAATATTTGGGACTGCATGGGCGTGGCCATGGCGCCAGCTTACGCCAATGCGTGTTCTTGTAGCCGGTGGATAGGCCTGCTGAATCGTTGTTCCTTCGATTTGATGGTGCTGGTGCTGGAGGAAGTAGCAATGGAGTTGAAAAAGGTGAGGGGAGAAATTACTGAATGGCAGCAATTACACCACACGGCACTAGAGAATGATATAAACCAAGAACTTATAAATAAGACTAACACATTGGTTGAAAAACATAGAAATGATTTATTGAAATATAAAAGATCTAAACTTCGTAGAGTAAACGAGGATTACACACAGAGACGGGTATATCGCTGGTTATTGGGGATACAGGAGGGTCCACGGAGAATACGTGGGCAGTTTGGAGGACGCCAAGGCAGACGGGTGAGATTTCCCCGGAACTCAGAGGCTGATGTAAACCAATATTGGTCGGAGTCCGATGACGTCACCGGAGCGACAGACACGCCCATAAGATCGCACCGGGATGCAAGGCATGAGAGCATTGACGGAGGAACAGCTAAGGAGAATCATCGAACAGCTACTTACCCACCACGGTCTTTTTTAGCCAGAGGAATGGACCACAACAACGACCCCCCTTCCATACACACAAACGCAGGGTACGCCACCCGATCAGGCGGGGGAAGGGGGGCAAAGGTAAATGGAGCCAGGAGGATATGATACCAATTTTCAATTTATCTAATCATACACTTTCAGAGGCAGAAACTAGTGTGTTAAAGAAAGGCTTATCATTTGTACCGACCACAACATTTAATGATTTCAATTGGGACATTGAATTATATAGGATTTGCAGAACTTTGTCTTTGAAGGATACGTTTGGCAGTAGTGTGCACCAACCTATTATGCAAGCACCTAGATTGAAGAGTGTATTTGATCCACCAATGATGAACCAAACGATTAAGATATTCCAACAGACTTTTAACTCGGAAGTACTGGAGGCCAGGTTACAAGGTAAGAAATGTCGTTCTAACCTTTGTAGAAATGAAAGAGAAGCACTGAAAACATTAAGTTCGGACAATAAGATTGTGATACGCCCAGCAGATAAAGGTGGGGGTATAGTGTTAATGGACTATATTATGTATAAAAAAGAACTATTGTCTCAGCTTACCAATAAAGAGGTGTACCAAGTTTTACTGGAAAATCCCACGAATAAGTTTAAAAGTAAAATTGATAAAATCATTGGAGAAGCAATGATAGCAGGGATTATAGATAAACAACTGGGGGATTATTTGATTCAAAAACATCCAATACACCCCATTATATATACTCTGCCAAAGATACATAAAAATCCAATTTATCCACCAGGAAGACCAATAGTGTCCAGTAGGGGGAGTCTCTTGGAGCCTATAGGAAAATATATTGATTTTGTGTTACAACCACTGATACAACTGCAACCAACATATATTAAAGATACTTCACATTTTTTGTCTTTGTTGAATAGTATGAAATTGCCTGAGGGCGAGGAGTTATGGCTAGCAGCCATTGACATTACTAGCCTGTATACAAATATTCCCAAGAAAGAAGGAATGGAGGCAGTTAAACAACTATTGGAAAAGAATGGATATGGCCCAAATAGATCAAGAAACTTCCTATTGGAATTATTGGATCTAACTCTTAGTTCTAATTACTTTCGCTTTGAGAATACCTTTTACTTACAAATATTTGGGACTGCAATGGGCGTGGCCATGGCGCCAGCTTACGCCAATGCGTTTATGTATAAATATGAAGAAAGTAATATCATATCTAGGTTTTCTCAACATATATTAATGTACAGAAGATTTATAGATGACATTTTTCTTATATGGCAGGGTTCCAGAGACTCACTACAAGAAATGGTGGATAACTTAAACACTTTGGATAGTCCTATTAGACTCACAGCCGAGGTAAGCAGAGAAATGATTCATTTTTTGGATGTAGAAATAATATTAAGAGCAAATGTGATTGAATATTGCTTATATCGTAAAACTACTGATCGTAACACCTTGCTACATAACACTAGCTTCCATCCAATAAAATTAAAAAATTCTCTTCCAGTATCACAGTTCTGTCGGGTTCTAAGGAATAATTCGAATATTACAACAATGGAAAAACAGATAACTGATATGTGGGGAAGATTCAGAAGTAGGGGTTATAAAGACAGTGTGCTAGCCAAGTCTTTACAAAGAGCTAGAAAAAAAGTGAAAGAAACACAATTGGATTCATTTACACAAGAAATAAATCCTATGATATGTGTCACTAAGTTTACGGACTTATCACCAGAAATTCATAATATCCTATTGAGGAGTTGGAGAATATTGAAAGCAGATCCAAAATTACAGAATTGCATACCGGATAGGCCTAAAATTGGATACAAAAGAGGCAGTAACTTGGGGGACATATTGGTGAAACGAGACCCTATTGAGAGTTACAGAACAGAATCAACATGGTTAACTAAGAGATCTGGGGGAAGTTACAGTTGTCAACGATGTAAGTCTTGTAAATATATGAACATTGGCACACATTTTTTTCATCCTCATACCGGTGAATCTATAAGGATAAAACATATAATAACTTGTACCACAACCCATGTGATCTATCTGGCCTCCTGTCCTTGTAAATTGTTCTATGTGGGGAAAACGGATCTGACATTACGTCTAAGGATTGATGGGCACAGATCTGCTATTAAAACGGCACATAGAGATGGGAGAACTAACAAACCCATGGCTAAGCATTTTTTGGAACATAAGCATGATGTTACACAATTTAAATATATGGCCATAGACCATGTACCATCACTTCGACGAGGGGGAGATCGATCCAAAATATTGCTACAAAGAGAGGCATATTGGATTAAAACATTAAATACAATCAATCCCCATGGACTGAATGAGAATATCTCATATAGATGTTTTTTGAATGAACGTTAAATTAATAGCCTAAATAGTATTGTTTAAAAATAGGAGATATAAATAATGGTAGTTATAGGATTTTATGTAATATTTTGGATAATAGCAGTAGTAGTCACTGGATTCTTTATATAAATCATGTTGAAATTTTCTCTCTATATTATGATAATTAGATTTTAAGAATGACACTTATTTTTAAGATTAACACTAATTTAAAGGTAACACTATTTTAATGCAAATAGAAGTATTTTAACGGATATGGCAGCACTTTAAATAGAGAAATAGCACTTTAAGATTATTATAAGCACTTTAGATACTATAAGCACTTTAAATATGGATATGTTTTAAGAAATAACTCAAATGAAAGTAATAGATCACTTTCTTTGTAGCTGTGTTGTGTGTGTAGATAATTGGATATGTCACGAAAAATGGGAGGAGGAACACCCTATTTAACTTGCACATGTATGTTGTATCACAAGGCTTGAGAAAGGCCCCAGACACAGGGCCGAAACGTTGCCACGTTTTGTGTGAATAAACTTCATTGAAATTCCTAGGAGTGCTCCTATCTTTGTTTATGTATGTATGTATGTATATATATTATATATATATATATATATATATATATATATTATATATATTTATTAGTGGGGAGTTATTTGTCAATGGGTTTGGGTAAGATTTCTAACTTTGAATCATCTCTTTCTTTCATTCTTTTCTGGCAAAGTTATGTAGCTGAAGGGGTGTAGATTACAAAAATAAATTGTTTGTGAGGTGTATTTCCACATTTGGGTGGTCCAGAGCACTTTGATTTTTGTTATTGTAATTGCATTTATGCATACATCCCATTTGGAGTTAGTTGTTGGCCACATATCTGTGTATACTCATGCATGTAGCTTACCATTTCATTCAGGACATGTAGGAGAATATTTCATTTTTTTTTTACTTGCTAAGTGGGTTTAGGTAAGATTTCTAACTTTTTAATCCTATTTTTCTTTCATTTTTTCACAAAATCTCATAAAAACATTGAGTTCTATGGCGAACTATGTCTGGAAATCTGCATGTATGCATGAAAGAATGGCAACGTTACATAGATAAAGGTGTTTAGATAACAAAAATAAATAGTGTGTGGGGGATAGTTAGTTGGAAATCTGTGTGCACCCACGCATATGGCATACTGTTTTATTCAGGAGAGGTTAGGCTTTTACATAAATAAATAAATAAAAAATTGGTTTTAAACCAAAAGAAAAAGGTAAAGTATGAGAAAAAAAAAACTTGCTGAACATTTTCATGACCCTACTTTTAACAACCTGCAGTTTCTAAAAATCTCGCACTTACATAAATATTTTAGGTAATTTGGCAATTATTCTACATTAACTGTCAGACATGCTTATAAATTTAAATCAAGTGAAAATATTTAGAAAGTGCTGTTTTACAGTAGTTTGGTACCTCCTGGACAGGAACGGTTAGGTATTTACATATCAGACATATGATTGTTTTTAGAAACACTAGAGCTTTTAAAACAATAAGAGTTTTGTGTGTGTTCTACAAATAAAAATGCGAAAATACAATGACATTTTGCACACAAATTTATTTTTTTTTACCCCAAAATCCAGTGTAATCTCCAGAAAAGTTACAAATTTCACTTTGTGCTGAAAAAAAATGGTGTGTAATATTCCCTATTTACCAGGGGGTTCCTATTTTAAAAGTAGTTTCAACTGATTGAGGGAAAAATCCTGAAAATTCTGCTGGAACTGAGATGTATATTCATTTATTAGTATTTTGTTTCATGACAGCCATTGTCTGACTTGGTGGCAAACGATAACATCTGAACAATGCCAGTAAGTCTTTGTTCTCTTATGTATATCATACTGTAGTGGGCTTTACAAGATTTAGTATTATATCATGCTTGAAGAAGGAGCTTAAATGCTTTGAAAGCTTGCATTTTTAATCATTTTAGTTGGCCAATAAAAGGTATTACTTGAATGTGTTTCATAAATTTCTTGGATATTAATTCCATTTTATGACAAATAAACATGTTATTATGCATTATCAGAAGGTTTTTAATAAATATCACAGAGATTCAATAAAAGTTCTTATCGTTAAAAATGGTACTAATTTTGCCCTAACCAATCGGATGTTAGCTTTCAAATGTTAAATAAGATCTGATTGGTTGGGGCAAAATTAGCACCATTGTAAACAATAGAAACTTTTATTGAAGTCATCTCACACATGACTTGTGATGATTGTGACCGATTGTGATAGTGTTCTATTAAAGATATGACATAAGTTCCTGAATAAAACCAAAGATCAATTTTATTGGATTATGGCAGTGCTTTACAGCTCAGGTATGTTATCAGGGAGCAGCCTCTTCACAGGTCTTTCTTTGTTACAGTCTAAAAAAACATTGCCTGGGAGCAGCTTTTTATACCCAAGGTTTCCCAGCATGCTTTGCATGGTAAATATTAAAATGAATACAAAATCGTTATAACTATAACATTTCCATAATAAGGATCTAATGTTACAAACAGATTTAACAAAAAGGTCTGAGCATATAGAAAAATAACATTTTACAAAACAAAAAACATGCAAAACAAGCATATCCATCTGCACATCTGACAGTCATTAAGACACACCTATGTGCTTGAATTGCCAAACTATGTAGGCAAAACTTTTCGGATAAAAACTAATTTTATACATTTAAAGGTGTTTCAACGTTTTACCTTGTAACATTGGTACAAAAAAGAAATCAGTTATGTTAAATGCATTGCAAACACAGCCAAAAGACAATGTAACCTTTAAATTGTTATATGCTTGCCCCTTTAACTCTAGCATTGCCATCGTGAAAACAGAGTTGTTTTGCATCCCTGTGTCCCATCCCATCCCTCCGTCACACCAATAAATGCATTCTCTTTTTTTGCAAAAAAAAAAGAAATTAAAGGGCATGTCCACCCCAAAACTATAATCCCCCCAACTACTGGCCCCACCATGTAGTGTAGTTTAATCCTTACCTCACATCCCAACTCCATCTGGTTCTCCCTAGTCCCCCCCCAAAGTTCCAAAATCTGCCCCACGAGGCTAGCAGGTCCTATAGGACACTGCCTGCTACCTGGCCTCCCGGAGATTCCTGCCATGCATGCGGCAGCCCTTCTCCCCCCCTCCCCCCTCCCCTCCCCCTCCCTCTCCCTCCCTCTCCCTCTCCCTCTCTCTCTTCTATCCCTCCCCCTAGCATTAAACCCCCTTAATATTATGCTCCCCCATGTCCCCCACCCAACCGCATGTTTTTTTTTTAAAAAGCTCCCCAAACTCTTCTTACCTCTCCGCTTTCCTCCGCTGCACTGAATACCAGCAGCCGCGTCCGTGATTGGCTGCCGCTCAGCCAATCACAGACGCACTGCCGGTCCCCCCCCTCTGCTTGCATTCTCGCAAGCAGAGGGCTGGCAGTGCGGCGGAGGATCGAGGGGAGGTAAGTAAGAGTTTGGGGAGCTTTTTGAAAAAACAATCATGCGGTTGGGGCTGGGGGACATGGGGGAGCATAATATTAAAAGTCTTTTTTTAGGGGTGGACATAGCCTTAAGGATAAAAATAAATATAACTGTAGCTTTTAGAAACCCAACGACATTCTTTTCAATGCTTGCAAAACAATTAATACAGAAGCAATAAGAGGTGTGTTTGCAATAATTTTGCGCATCTGTATTTTTCATTGCCACAGTTAGCAAGAAAAAATATAAACAGAAAAGGTAATATTGCCTTAATTCAAAACATGTTATAAAACAGCAGTTTATTAAACATGAAGTTTAATAACATTTTGCAAACCCCATCTAGGCTTTATGCATACAGTTCTAGATTGATTTTGACACAGTTGTCATCTCTTGACATTATTGCTTGAGTTGCATCCTTAAACTGAATCATTGTGGATACGTTAGCATGAAGTGTTGCCTGTAATACAATAAACCAGGCTTGACTGCACACTATGTATTTGAAGGGCTTTAAGTAAACCTTGCATCTTATATTTTGTAATTTGGTATTACAGGAGGGTAATGATTTGGAAGTGCCATTCTGAAGCTTTTAACTCAAACAGTTTTAGTTAAATCATTGACCTAAACCTACAGCGTTCCCTACTCTGTCCATTTTATTGTTCTTTATATTTATATCATCAGACACTTCCCTTTGCTGCTTGTTTTATGGAAAGATCATTTGCTATAGATAAAAAAAACAGCTCAATGAAAATCATTCACTAGAAAAAAAAATTACTATGCAGTATTTGTGTAATCTGTCAGTATGGGAATTCTGCAAAAATCATGTTTAGGAATATTTTAAAAATTTTAAATATTGTATTTTATTATTTTAGAGCAGGCAGTAACAAATCTGTTTAGAATGTAATACATGCAAAATGCAACATACCCAAAGAAGCTATTTACCTACATGAATATTTAATCCCCCCATGAGAACTGCGAGCTAAACTAAAGACAGAAACTACAGATCTATTTAATGCAGAATTCCTGCTTTTCACGTTACGTAATACTGACTAGAGAGGCACTCCTGTTGCTTAAAGACTTTAAAGGGCATGTCCACCTTTAACAAGAAAAAATGGTCACATGTCCGTTACTCACTTCCAACTCCAATTAATTTATTCAGTACATTATTAGATGTGTTATTAACCATGTATTTAAATATATTTATTGACTCCAGTCTGGAAGAGTAAGCTGGCTACTTCCTCTATTCCAGGGATAGGCAACCAGTAGATCTTCAGATGTTTGAAAACAAACTACAACTCCTAGAATTCCCTAACTACAAAGTGCTTGTAGAAGAATACTGGTAGAAGTAGTTTTCAAACATCTGGAGTTCTATTGGTTTCCTATCCCTGCTCTATGCAATAAATCAAAACTGTGACTTCTGACATCACTACCAATTATTGACTGCTGATTTCCCCTGCTCCCTGCTCTGCACATGCTCAAGCTTATAAAAAGCTCATCCGAGGGAGGAGGAAGATACCTTTTACAGAACAGAAACTTATGACATAACTTACGATTAAATATCTGGTTACAAATGCATGTAATTAACTGGTAAAAATAGCTTTTGGGGTTGCAGGCAGATAACTGACCAGTCACTAGTTTTTTGGTTTTTTTTTAAAAGGTGAACATGCCCTTTAAGAATTCCTTTAAAAATGTCTATACTTTTATAGCTTTATATAGCTTTTAAAACTAAATTTATTTGCTTTAATATCCATTGTTACATTTAAAGTATAAGGCAATGCACAAAAGCCACTAGTTTTTCCCGGGGCCCCATCTTGGTGCATCTCAATCCCCTCTTAACCTTTGCAGGACTTTTTACACCAACCATTAGCTGACTAGAAAAAAGTCCTTTAAATTTTAATGCAATTATGTCACTTTGTATGGCTATCATCCTTTTTTTTGTCTAACCTGGTGTTGTGTGATGTTCCCACAAATCTGCATAAATCTATTCTTACTTTGAGATGTCTTAAATGTCATGCTGCTCATTAGTCTTTCATTTATGTCTTAGAGATGACAGTCCTTTTTTTCTTGTTGCCAAAGAATGTCCTTGTCATGGGCCAATAACTTGGTTATACTGTACTGCATTATTTCTTATTTGTAACTATCAGTCCCATTTTAAAAACAAACCTGGTTTCGGGGTGGAACCAGCAGTTTTTAAATGTTGTGGATTTGGTGAAATGTTTGGAATTTTGACGGGTGGAACTTTGCAGAACATTGTCGAAATGTGTCTCTTCTTAATTGTTCACTAGTAAAGATGACTGAAACCAGCAAGTTTTATTCCGACAGTGGTTCAACAGGTTGTGCCGAAATTCTGCGGTACTGAAAATTTGCTTCAAATTCAATTGTGTAAATTTTGACACTGATTTCCACCCTTTCGAAATTCCAATAGTTCAGCCGGATCCACCAATTTTTAAAACCTGCAGTTCTGCCTCAAAACCAGTTAATTTTTTTTTAAATTGAATTAAATCACCTTTGTCCTTTTACAATTAAAACAAAACCAAACAATGCATTGATGCATATTGTTAAAAAAACATCCCTGTGTTAGTTCTCATCTAGCACTGGTATCCATGAAAAGTTGCTCTACTCACTAAAATAAACAGACATCTGTGAGGCCTGCACAATGCACACAGAGGTTGATTCTAAACTTAAAGGGGAACTGTGGTCTCCAAACATGAAAAGTCAAGTTCCTACCTTTAAAATGAGCCATCAACCACCTCTCTACGCACAGCCCAAGATATGAAGAAATCACTGATCAGAAAGTTAGGGTTCTGAATCTGTGGTCACAAATACTGTTTCCTCCTTCTTATCTGTCATTGGTATATTCTTAGTGCAGGAGAAAGCAGAAGAGATCGAGTTACAGTGACTTAAGGAGGAGTGGGAGGAGCCAAAGGGTTTCAAGGGGGCTACAAGGAGAGGGGCCATGGGGGTCCATGAGGAGGAGGAGACACGGGGGAAGAGATCCTGTCACATGGTTTCAGGAAGCAGAAAGTGCAGGGGTTCTGGTGATGCTGCTACCATATCACACATAAAAATGTAAATATCTTCAAAACTATGTAAAAAAACATAATAAAAGTATATAGCAAAAATAATCAGGAAAGCAATTCATGTCAATTTACCTAAAATCATTTTTGGACCTCAGTAACCCTTTAAAGGAATAAAAAAAGTGAACTATTCGTTTCATGAATTGATTGAAGACTGGGAGGTTAAGGAGCTTTGCCTTATCTCCCGTTCATCAATCAATTTCTGTGGAAGCAGGAACGAAGATGAAAGAAACTTACGTTTCGCATGATCCACCGCGGCCACAATGAAATTTCCGACACCCTTCCTGGTTTAGTTCGACTATAGCACGCATTAGTGTGCATGGGCGCTATAGTTGAACATAACTAGGAAGCGGTCGGACCTGTCAGTGTGGAAACAGTGGTTCGCGAAAAAGATATGTTTCTTTCACCTTCATTCCTGGCTCCACAGAAATTTATTGAAGAACAGGAGGTAAGGCATAGCTCCTTAACCTCCTAGTCTTCAATCAATGCATTAAAGGAATAGTTCACTTTTCCAGTGAACTATTCCTTTGTTGAAAAAATGGAGGAGTGATAATGAACAGGAAGCAAAGATGACTGACACAAGAAACATACATATACAAAGGAAAGATAACCTTAAGCTACTTTCTCTGAAGTCCATAATGAAAACTAATGAATGCTAGTGGGGATGCATTTGACAATTCTATTAGCATAGTTTGCTGACTGGGCATGGAGAATAGCTTAAAGAGTTATTTACTGATTCAGGATGGGCAAAGATCATATACATGCAGATCAGGTGAATGAAAAACGGGAGAAATAATACGGAATTATAACACAGAAAAAAAGAAAAACGTCCTCATAATATCTTCTATTTTGCCCTTATGTGGAATGTAGTGTCATTAACTTACATGACTACCCACTGATTCAGATTAACTTAGTTTAAAGCTTTGTGCCATCTGCATATTTTTGATATTTTGATGCATTTAAAGCAGTGGCGTAACTAGGAATTACTGTCCCTCCCAGCAAAACTATGATGGGGCCCCTATCCATGCTTCATCCACAATGGTTTTCTGGCAGGAAGCTATATCTGTCATAGGAAAAGATGATGGGGCCCCTTTGGCTCCCAGGCACCCTGCGGTTGCTCCCCCTGCTCCCCTGTAGTTACACCCCTGATTTAAAGATCTGGATCGCTTTGTACTGAAAATACTTCCAAAACAAATTCCCGGGGATTCACATTTTATTTGTGATTTTGCTTACTCTCAACACAATGTTGTTCCTTTGTCAGGTGTTCCCTCCCTAACCCCGCCCCCCCTCACTATTTTAGCCATTGGCTCATGGGAGTTCCTCCTCCAAATAACCCTTTATATGGCTATTATACATTCAATAACTCCCAAGAGCATCATCATAAAGTGCTAACTAGAGATGGCCAAAACTGTTAATTTCCATTCAATTTTCACATTTACGGACCTCTGCAAAATCCCAAAGATTCGAAAACAAAACATACTTTCGAGACTTCAGATCCCATTTTCGATGATTATCGAACTTAAGACTATTTTCAAGGATAATCATTGAAAATGGGATTCCAGAGTCCCGAGATCCATATGATCTGTCAGTTTTCAGACGGAGCATTCGGATTTTGAGGCGGACCCAGATCCCATCTCTAGTGCTAAGATGAAGTGATATCATGAAGTGCTGAAAATTATACTAAAAATATCTCTTTGAAATAACATTTTGCTGATGTGATGGTTTATGATATTTTCTCTCTCAATAAAATTGAATTATGATATTGCATGTTTCAAACATTGTTCATACAAACAAAAAAAATCCTCCTTCTATCCTTTACAAAGCAAGGCTCCTATTACAGAAAGGTTCCATCAATGAACAGGGCAAGAATTTTCAGAACAGATAGGGTTGAAGGGAATTTATCTAAAAGGATATGAGGAGCCCTCATAAAAATATGGATACTGTTATCAGCCAATCTGATAAGGGGGGATCAATAGTTGTTATGAAAATGTCCTATTTCATCAGAAACTTGGAGACAACCAGAATATTTTGTTACTAAAATGGATAGTGATCCCACCAAATCATGCCAGTTCATTACATCTATTCTAGATGATGGAACTTAAAGTGGAATTGCATACAATTACAAGTGCCTATTAGAAAGAGCACACTCCTACCAAGATCAATTTTTAACAGCAATCTACACAACTTTGTAGCGTTATTCCTGCTTACAGTGTGAGCTGTGACATTACCAGTACCCAATGCTGTACCCCCACAACAGAAAGCTCACCCCAAAATCTAGATATTTTTTTTCTAGGCAGAGGAAAGCACATAAATTGATTGCAAGCCTACATTTGGGGGTGGGGCAGGGTGTGTTACACAGTGTGAAAATGTGAAACTTTACTTGCCTGTATGTTTGGATTCACAACAGCTAGAGGCACCAAAGGCTTGTTTAAAGCTATAAGAGAACTCTTTTCATTTGACCCTTCTATTAGGGCTAGGCCACACTTGCACATTTTATGCAAGTTTTGCGCTTGAGATTACGCATGCGTTTTGGTTATAATGGAAATTGCCGGAACGCAAAAATTCCCACAATTTCCGATGCACATGCGATTGCGCATACATTTCTATTTTGATAATGCAAAACGCACGTGCAAGCGATAAATGCACAAAAATCACGTACACAATCGCATGCGATAACACACATGGTTGGGTGCGCAATTCTGGTGCATTGCAGTGTGGCCTCAGCCTTAGAGGAACTTGTATGGGGACCACAGTTCCTTTTTAATTTGTGTATTCAAGTTTAATTTATTATTAATTTAAGTATTTGTAGGTTCCCTTCATAGCTACTATTATTGCTTCAATATAGCATTATTTTCTCATTAGCTGAAAGTTAAAAATCATAGAACACACATTAAAATGCGTACAGCATGGGTGATTTAGATGTAATGCAAGCTAAATGCAATCAGTACAATGCAGACCTGCTATTTAGACTTTTTAGACTATAATCATCAGGTATGCCTGGGTAGCAATAACTTACTGTACCTTCACCTTTGAATTCAAGAAAAAGTCCTCAAGATTTTGTACCCAGTTAGACAAAAAATAAAAGTATTTCCTGAGAAACACACAAAAAACCCAGAAGAGTGTGAATAAAGGTGGTTAATGAGATTTGGCTTTGGAGATTTAGAGATTTTACTTTTCTAATTAATGTAAATTCCAAATTATTTATTTATCAGGTGAGGAAATCTTATTTCGTTTACTGTTCCTTTGAGGAAGCTCAGTTCATGTCTTATGACAAGTTGTTATGTGACTGACAGCCCAGTGGAATCTGTGCTAAAACCTGCCTGTGGATATTGTTTAAAACTTTCTATTTCTTTTTTTTTTACTCCAGACCTTTAAAAATATCTCACATTACAGAGAGAATGATGGATGTGTATTCACTTCTTAGAACTGTCTTATCTAAAATACTAAGGGCTAGGCCCAACTAGCTTATCTTGGTGTGTGCGGTGCTCTGCTTTAGCATAGTGCACACCAATAGAAGCGGATGGGGATGGCCCAATTACCTCCACTGCTCTACTCTGTGACGCTTTTGCAGCGCATGCATTTAGCATTTTTGTGCTGTGATAGGGGTACATCAAAGCAGTCGCAGCTTACACGCAAGCTAAATCACCCCCCAAAACCATAAACGGTAATAGTTTGAAATCTGTCTAACCTGAAATCCTGCACAATGTTTCCCCTGTTTCTACTTCCTGGTTCTTCCAGTTAGCAACTGTCAGTTATGGATTTGACAGTTGACATCACAGCCAATGACCAAATGCTAAGCCCATTGCTGTCTCTTCTGAGCATGCTCAGGCTCAGTACAGGTTTCTAAATTGCTCTGTTTCCATGAGGCATCCAGAAGCATAGCAGGCATACAGTAATGAGTTCAGAGGACAAAGTATGATATATCAACATTTTATAAAGAGGCCATTCTTTCTAAAAGATGTTCTTATGAGGGTGGAGTTGTCCTTTAAATAACAGCACAGAAACTTACATTTAAAAATGTAATACTTTTCTAAAGATACAAAGGTCTCTAAAGCACAGAGAACCCTGCAGTTGTTACCCAAGAAGAAAGATGGGAACACTTTATTATGCTATTTTGTATGTCTCTGTGGTAAACAGAGGTGTGTGTGTGTGGGGGGGAGGAGTTGTGGTGATTTTTTTTTTTTTAATTCAGCAATACATTATTTAAATCGGCAGTTTCTTCCCTTAAAGGGTAACTGTGGTCTCAAATTCTTAGTAAGGATTATATAAAAAGCCTTCTATCACACCTTCAAAATAAAACCAAAATCACATCTCTAGATAAAATTGGTGAGAAGTTATTGCTGGAAAGGTTCAGCAATATTATTTCCTGGTTGAACTGTCAATTCCCCCCCCCCCCCCCCAGGTGCTTCCTGTTTTCCCCAGCATTAAGTCTTTACTGAGCATGCTTCTCCCCCGGGGCAGAGGGGCGAGCAGAGGTAAGGTGATGTCACTCAACCTACTGGAAGCAGGAAGTTTGAACATTCACCCCAATATCATTTCTCACATGATGAAGCCAGAGATGTGATTGTCGGCTTATTATAAAGGAAATATTGCAGGCTTTCATTTAACCCTAATTTGTTTGGAGACCACAGTTGCCCTTTAATGTTAGAAAGGATGGACTGAAATAAAAATAAAAAAATGAAGAAAGTGGCAAAAAAGTACAGTATTGCTAGAAAAAGTAACAATGCCATGGGTTTCATTTATAAGTGTAAAATGTGCACTTGCTGTATTACTATATATTACATTACTGTATATTAGGTGTAAATTCATCAAACTCATCAAGTCTTAATTGTGAAAGCTTTCTATCTAAATACAAAATGCAGATTTGAATTATGCAGCACCCCCCCTCGCCCCGACCTAGATTTCATCATACTTACCAGTTCATCCAATGCTCCTAAGGATTCTTACAGACCTCTTTTCCTTACCTGCAAGTTCAGACACCATTACTGCAGTTGCAAGCTGGTTTCAGGTTAATACAGCAGCAGGAGAGGCTGCTTCAGTAGTGGCCATTATAGCCTTGACGGACCTTTGTTATCTAAAAGAATCAGGAAGAGTGAGAAAGCTGTGGTGAGGGATTGGTCTGTAACTATACTTAAGGTGTCCATATTCCCAAACAATATTTAGTAAATCCCGCTGGTTAAGGTTGGATTTACTGAATATCGGCAATGTGTATAGATAGGCCTCTAAGCCAACAAGCTACCACCGACTGCATCACAACGGTCCCAAAAATGTCAATTGAATTGTTACCCCGATAATGATTATTTGCACCTATTGACAGAAAGAAAAATTGTTCCATCTAAAGTATATACAGAACGACATTCCATCAGATTCTGATGGAATGTATGGGTACCTTTTAAGAATGTCAGATCAACCACTAAGTATAAAGAAAACTGAGGGAGGTTCTGCATATGAATCTAATATTTTATTTAGTGGTTGGGGTACTATTTAATTAGGTACCATTTAATTAAAGGGAGTTTTTTTGCAGTGCAGGTTTAGTAGTACTATGTTAACTAGATTCATACTATGTATACTATATTTTAAGGCAAAATCTAAACATCTATTCCAACTAAACATTTAATTTGAGATTAAGGATTCAGGACTGTGCACAGTATACTGATGACAGCTGAGAATAAGAAGGGCTGCCAAGAGTATTAAAAGAAACCCAGCAGAGCTGCAAGGGTATAAACTCACTGACAAACCATCCAGATGTGTAGGTTAAGGTGAGATGCAATAGTTCAGTGCTAAACCATTTCAACAGTTGACCTTTATATAAGTCCTGCCAACTTGCGAGCCAATTAGTGTCAGTTGTGGTTGTTAGACTTTGAACGTGAAGCAAACATAAATTTATCAGATAAAACAACCTAAAGCTGAATCTCATAGACATGTAGATGGCGTTGGACATTAGAAGCAGATTGCAGGTGTATTGGCATTGACATTTCAAGTGAATATCACACTTTTTTTTCATATAATATTCTTGATGGTATTGTCATTTCTCTTGTGTCATCTCTTGGTCCCAAATTGCAGAAAAATGGTCTGTATTAGAGACACAGGACATCAAAATAAGTAATATTGTTTCATTTTTTAAATATAAATTTTTTTAAATATAAAAAGGAAAAGAGAGAGAACATAAAGAGGCATAAAAGGAGAATCTGAAATAACAATATACAAAAGTCATTTGACCACAATAATATAGCAACATCTCTACTACAGTATATACTGTATTTGTCACATTTTAAAAGAAAAATATATAATAAACACAAAATATTAGTACCTCTGCACAGACTTATTTCTAATAAATCTTCATCAGTCTGGGTTGTGGAAAAGGGGACAGGGGAGGACTGTCCCAGTAGGCTGAATGGCAAATGCCCCCCGTGCTGGTCTCCAATTTCATTAGCCAGTGTCATCAGCCCTTGAGATCATTAGCCAGTAGTATAAGCCCTCAAGATCATTAGCCAGTGTTGTAAGTCCTCCAGATTATTAGCCAATGTTGTCAGCCCTCCAGTTCATTAGCCAGTATTGCCAGCCCTCCAGTTCATTAGCCAGTATTGCCAGCCCTCCAGTTCATTAGCCAGTATTGTCAGTCCTCCAGTTCATTAGCCAATGTTGTCAGCCCTTCAGATCATTAGCCAGAGTAAGTCAGCCCTCCAGTTCATTAGCAGTGTAGTCAGCCCTCCAGTTCATTAGCCAGTGTTAGTCAGCCCCTCCGTGTTATTATTCAGTGTTTGCCAGTGTCACGAACACCAGTTCGCTGGGCACGTGATCTGACCAATCAATCGGTACAAGCTGCCACCATGTTATGGCCTTAAAGACACCCCAAAAACACTCTAGACTCTCACTGACTATGCACACCCCTGTCCTGGCAGCTAAATGGTTAACACTACACCATTCACTCCAGCAACTAACTGGTTAATTAAATCAAAAAGAAAAAAGAAGGTACCGCACACAGAATATGCAAGCTATATACAATGTGTACACATTGAGTTAAAAACACTTAAAAAATACACTATATACAAATAAATAACAAGAGCTCCCTGACTCATAAATACAAAGTGCCTAGTGCAAGTTCAGCCCTCCATCCCTGAAAAGCAAAGCATGTAATAGCATGTCAAACTCCATATTGGAATACCATACACTTATCTGCTCCAGGTAACAGTCAAGTCGTTATCAGTCAGTGTAAGGAATTCAGAGACAAAAGGGCTCGGCCAGGGAGCAGCGTGGTGACCCAAGAGACGCCGGACGCGTTTCGCCCCATGCAAGGGCTTTCTCAACAGCGTATGTATCTTGTGGGGATGTGCGCCGACATTTATGCAGCGCCGGCGTCAATGCGATTATGTCATCGCGTCTACGCATGCCAGTGACGTAACAAACGTCCTGACGAATAACGTGAAAGGCGTGCGCAATCAGGTAGGTAAGCCAATCAAAGTAAACTACCGGCGGAATTAAATATAATAGTCGGTCCATGGTCACACCCCAAGAGACAAAGGCCAATCCAAGAATCAAACAAAGTTACATGTAAAATGCAAATGTATTCCACAGAATACCCAATTAGTACACAGTATGACCAGTAAATGTACAGAGAGCACCATCAATCCAAGTATAGGAAATCAATCCCAATATAGGAAACTGATAAGTTACACAATAGTGTTAATAGTTATAAGTGACAATTTTTATGTGAATAATAATAAGTTATTATCTATCATGATACAGTTCATATATAAGACAAAAAAACGTGAAGAAAATATCTAAAGCATGCTGTGATAATATCTTGCGTCCATGAAACTATCCAGAACATATGTCATTGTCATTATGTCACTGCTGAGGTGTCCAATGGAAATATGTACATGTAGAGTCAGCAACTGCCAATTTAGTCCGAAAAGTACACCCGTATATAATTTATTTGGAGAATCCATATAGCGGTATGAAAAGATAAATGCAGGGAATAGTAGATCCATGGAAATCCAAAAAAGCATATAAGGGGGCAATAATGAGCCAAAGAGTAAATTTAATAGATTCCAGACCACTGTTTGGAAAATCCATCCTCTCTAAAGGTGTTGACTTAATCCTCATGAAATAGTAGAGGTTCCTCCAAGTGTGGAAAGAAAAGGAGAAAGCTAGTCATCAGATAGAGACAATTGTAGATGCTAACATGATTATAATATATATAGTTTGTATGTCTTCCCAGAGTGAAAATGTAGTTGCTGTTGAAGTGGGGCCCCACTTTAAAGTTGTAGAGTCCAAATACTGCTTCTTCCGAGTCAAGGATTAACGCTCTGTAGAAGTATCTATAAGGTGAATAATCAGATTTCGACAAGTAGATAATCATCCATGGCACATAAGAGGAAAGTTCATCTAATCATAAGGCAATAGCCACATCATAGGAAAGATGTTAAGTCAAGGGACTCATTGAGCCCACCCGGGTATATGGTTTTTGGAGGTAGATCCACCCTGCCATAGGCGGTAATGTATCTAATCACTTCAGTGGTAGTAAATTGTTTGGGCCGGAGTAACTTGTTCTGGGAGAGATTTCCTACTTTTGTACACTCTCGTCTGATTAATCCCTTAGATATCCCCTCGCATGTAGTCTATCTGCAAGGTTTTTTGATGCTTTGTGATAGTCATTATCCAGAGAGCAATTTTCCTAAGCCTCAAAAATTTACTTCTAGGGATAGATTTTTTAAGGGCAGGGTGAGCACTGTTGAAGTGTAGCAGGGAGTTGGATGCTGTAGTTTTTCCGAAATAAAAAGTATTAAGTTTGTTACCCTGTATGGTAATGTTACATCCAAGAACTCCAGCTGGAGGTGAGATGTTATGTGTCAGGAAATATTAAATGTATTCCTGGAGACATGCTTTGTCCTCAAGCTACTCTACTTCATCTTAAAGCTGACTATTTTCCTTTGATCGTAAATATTGTGTACAGTGAGAGGAGGGCTATGGTTGCGATGTGCTCCCTCGTACCCAACCTATTTTTGGGTTGGTGAGAGGAGCATTGTCTTTATCGAGGACCTCCTTTGCTTCACTGCCTATGTGGAATATGCTTGTGAAGTTTCTCATTCATCCAGGTCATGGTATATCTGTTGTATTCAATTAGATCAACCGGACTTGAAGTTTAGTTCTTGAAGACGTTTCGCTAGTCATCCGACTGGCTTTCTCAATTCAGAATGACTTGTCACAGAATCTGTGGCCCTTATGTACCCTGGAAAATCCCATAAGCATTCACGCCAGGTGTTAGGGCGTGATTAGATAGTGGCTAAGAGTGAAAATAAAGAAACCCAGCCTAAATAGAGGTGGGGGGGTTCGACACCATCTGTCTGCCATTGTACAATGCTTTTTTTGACACCTTACTCTGGGCGTTCCTATAACACCTCTTAGCCCTATCTAATCACGCCCTTAACACCTGGCTGTGATATGCTAACTTGGGATTTTCCAGGGTACATAAGTGCCACAGATTCTTGTACAAGTCATTCTGAATTGAGAAAGCCAGTCGGATGACTAGCGAAACGTCTTCAAGAACTAAACTTCAAGTCCGGTTGATCTAATTGAATACAACAGATATACCATGACCTGGATGAATGAGAAACTTCACAAGCATATTCCACATAGGCAGTGAAGCAAAGGAGGTCCTCGATAAAGACATGCTCCCTCTCCCACCAACCCAAAAATAGGTTGGTGTACGAGGGAGCACATCGAGCAACCATAGCCCTCCCTCTCACTTGTACACAATATTTACGATCAAAGAGAAAATAGTCATGCTTTAAGATGAAGTAGAGTAGCTTGAGGACAAAGCTATGTCTCCCAGGAATACATTTAATATCTTCCTGACACATAACATCTCACCCTCCAGCTTGGAGTTCTTGGATGTAACAATTACCATACAGGGTAACAAACTTAATACTTCTTTATTTCGTAAAAACTTACAGCATCCAACTCCCTGCTACACTTCAACAGTGCTCACCCCTTGCCCCTTAAAAAATCTATCCCTAGAAGTAAATTTTTGAGGCTTAGGAAAAATTGCTCTCTGGATAATGACTATCACAAAGCATCAAAAGACCTTGCAGATAGACTACATGCGAGGGGATATCCTAAGGGATTAATCAGACGAGAGTGTACAAAAGTAGGACATCTCTCCCAGAACGAGTTACTCCGGCCCAAACAATTTAATACTACCACTGAAGTGATTAGATACATTACCACCTATGGCAGGGAGTGGGACAGTTTGAGGGGTGCTCTTGAGAGATCCTGGCACATTATTAAAAATGATAAAATAATCGGTCGCTTTCTTACAGATAAGCCCTCCATCACGGCAAGAAAGAGCAAAAGCCTGGCAGACATGCTGACCCATAGCCACTACACAAGATCTGACAATGCACGTACCAGTGGTACCAGACTTAAAGGGATTTCCCTTGTGGATATTGCACCTTTTGTCAATTTATGCATAAGGTTACCGAGGTATCTTACCAGTACCAGTATTTTAACTGTAAGACAACAGGCATTATATATGCGATTCAGTGCCCTTGTGGACTGTTATATGTGGGGAAAACCCGCCAGAAATTTAAAAACAGACTAGCAAAGCATATTTCAGATATAAGACTAGCCCAGACAAGAAGACTTAAGGGCACTACGCTTACGACAATTGGGAGACATTTCTTGACAGCCCATGGGGGTTCCTATAAAGATTTAAAGACTTTTGGCCTAGAAAGGGTCTCCCTTAACCTATGGGGAGGGGACCTTGACAAAAAACTCCTATGTCACGAATAAAGGTGGATCTACCTCCAAAAACCATATACCCGGGTGGGCTCAATGAGTCCCTTGACTTAACATCTTTCCTATGATGTCGCTATTGCCTTATGATTAGATGAACTTTCCTCTTATGTGCCATTGGATGCATTATCTTACTTGTCGAAATCTGATTATTCACCTTATAGATACTTCTCACAGAGCGTTAATCCTTGACTCGAAGAAGCAGTATTTGGACTCTACAACTTTAAAGTGGGGCCCCACTTCAACAGCAACTACATTTTCACTCTGGGAAGACATCACAACTATATATATTATAATCATGTTAGCATCTACAATGGTCTCTATCTGATGACTAGCTTTCTCCTCTTTCTTTCCACACTTGGAGGATACCTCTACTATTATCATGAGGATTAAGTCAACACCTTTAGAGAGGATTGGATTTTCCAAACAGTGGTCTGGAATCTATATAAATTTACTCTTTGGCTCATATTTGCCCCCTTATATGCTTTTTTGGATTTCCATGGATCTACTATTCCCTGCATTTATCTTTTCATACCGCTATATGGATTCTCCAAATATATTACTACTGGGTGTACTTTTCGGACTAAATTGGCAGTTGCTGACTCTACATGTACATATTTCCATTGGACACCTCAGCAGTGACATAATGACCAATGACATATGTTCTGGATAGTCTTTCATGGACGCATATATTTATCACAGCATGCTTTAGATATTCTTCTTCACGTTTTTTTGTCTTATATATGAACTGTATCATGATAGATAATAACTTTATTATTATTCACATAAAACTTGTCACTTATAACTATTAACACTATTGTGTATAACTTATCAGTTTCCTATACTTGGAATTGATTTCCTATACTTGGGATTGATGGTGCTCTCTGTACATTTACCTGGTCATACTATGTACTAATTGGGTATTCTGTGGAATACATTTGCCTTTTACATGTAACTTTGTTTGATTCTTGGATTGGCCTTTGTCTCTTGGGGGTGTGACCATGGACCGACTTATTATATTTAATTCCCGCCGCGTCTTACTTTGATTGGCTTACCTACCTGATTGCGCACGCCTTTCACATTATTCGTCAGGACGTTTGTTACGTCACTGGCATGCGTAGACGCGATGACAATTGCATTGACGCCGGCGCTGCATAAATGTCGGCGCACATCCCAACAAGATACATACGCTGTTGAGAAAGCCCTTGCATGGGGCGAAACGCCTCCGGCGTCTCTTGGGTCACCACCCTGCTCCCTGGCCGAGCCCTTTTGTCTCTGAATTCCTTACACTGACTGATAACGACTTGACTGTTACCTGGAGCAGATAAGTGTATGGTATTCCAATATGGAGTTTGACATGCTATTACATGCTTTGCTTTTCAGGGATGGAGGGCTGAACTTGCACTAGGCACTTTGTATTTATGAGTCAGGGAGCTCTTGTTATTTATTGTATATAGTGTATTTTTTAAGTGTTTTTAACTCGATTTGTACACATTATACCCCAGTCTATCTCCAAATAAAGGGTTGTATATAGCTTGCATATTTTGTGTGCGATGCCTTCTTTTTTCTTTTTGATTTAGTGTATCTGTTTGACCCTGGTACCTGCACCTGAGCTCACTGTAGTACTAAATATAGAAACAATTGGTCCTTGTGCCTCAACACACTTTATAGTTATTCTTACTAACTGGTTAATTAGCATCAGTCCTTCACAAGCAGTCACAGAGTTAATTAGCATTTACACTGCAAAACGTTCCATTAAACCACATACAAACTTATCAGAGGCTAACTGAGTTCTTTTAGAGCATCAAAAGTCCAAACTTATTAAATTTAAGATTTAATATTCCAAAAGGTGGACAGTGCATACAATACAAAAATAAAAGAAAATGGTGTTATAATAAAATGACATACAATAGGTACAACAGTTATATAAAATAAAAAGGATAAAAATATTCACAGACCCTACTCATTAGAGGAAGTCCTGTATCCCGGGGTGGGAAGAAACATCGGGTCCATACACACGGTTTTAGCATGTCCCCTCAGTATGAACAAAGTTATAGGGCTACAAGGATTTTTAAACCATTTGATGAACCACCCCCATCCTATGGGCTATGCATGAGGTGGGAGTGTCTAGGAATGTCCAGATTTATGACTAGCCAAAAGCATTCATTCCCCCTCAGTTAGGCAGATTCCATGTAAATGTAGATATGTACGTTGTATTGGGATATTGACCACATATTCCTCTCTAGTATTAATTATCAATTCCTCCAATACCAAACATGACCTGTGTGTAATCCATATTTCCCAAGATATTAATAACTCGCCTTGGCAAGGGAGTAAGGGCTCCATGTTGGGTATCATTTTAAGGGGCCTTCCTTTCCATTCACAAATATAATATTGGTTTCTGTCTTACATATTCCAATACCGAAATACATTTATTTTACATGTATGACTGTCCCTAAAATGACCTCTTAGGGTACCCACCAGACCCCTAGCTGAAGAGAATTCCAGATACACGGTTCGGCCCCACTTTGTCTGGAAAAGAAGATCTGGTTCCATGCTTCACTAATCGTAATATAAACAATAGGACAGTTCCAGGGTGAAATGGTATTTTTATTGGTCCTTTGCAAGAACTAATACCAATAGTTAACCCATTCTTGCCAAGTCACTACAGACTTTCCTGGCAGCCAGCTCTTAGGCTTATTAGATGGTGTTAGTTAGCACTTCAGTTCATTAGCTTGTGTTATTCAGCCCTCCAGTTTATTAGGAACAAAGGAAACTTTGGGTAAGCATTACTTAACTTAGAAAGTGTACCCAGGGACTTAGTGATTCACCCCACCCTCACCCCGAGTACATGTAATGGGTTGGGGGAAGATTTTAGGACTATAATTGTCCTTTAACCACATCATACACTTAAAAATGTTACAGGCAACAATGTGAAATGTAAATAGTGGTCTTAAAAATGGTTGTAACTTAAAGTGTGTGACATTAGCAACGTGGGCGTGGTCAAAAATGTTGCGATCGAACGTGAAAGGGCCACTTGGTTGTATTTGCCCCCCAGGCCAAAATGTCCAAGTCCTCTCATGAAAGGGGAAATGGAAACGAGTCAAAGAAGAAGGAAAATTCCTCCATCCTTATTAGATAGTTAAGTTCCTGAATGAAACCCCAAAAAATCAAAGCTTGAGTTAGAAAGTACTTTCCTCAACAACCTTCTCAGCATGGAAGATTCTACTCAGGCTCTTTTCCTTTTCCTCAATGTTCGTCAAAGCTGAAGCTGACATTTTCCCTTGCCTGCCAGTACTTTTACCTTCATTAAATTTTCTGCACCTCCCCACCTCTTAACCCCTATGATGTAAGAATATATTAAATCATCAATATTAAAATTGCAGAAGTGTCTGGAGGGTGCAGAGAGATCTCACTGATTAACACCAGTAGCAGTGTTGTAGTGTGATGTATTAATAGGTCCACCTATATATACATCCACTCCACAAAATCCGACACAGAAACAATATATTGCAGGTGAAACATACAAAGACACAGGTCTGTAGCTGTGAATAGTGTCGGTATATTGCAAAACATGCGTGTTACATGTTTCGTTCACTCAAGCACTTGAGGAAGGACAAGTGGGTCTAAAACATGTAGATCGCATGTTTTGCATTAAACCTGCACTATTCACAGTTACATACCTGTGTCTTTGTATGTTTCACCTGCAATATATTGTTTAAGTGTTGCCATATTTAAAAAAATGGCGGCATTGCAAGTTTGCGATACCGCGGGTTTTCGTTACTGTACAAACATGGCAGTAGTATACCATACAGTTATAAAATACCACAATGGTATTCTATGGGCGATCGTAAATCTACGATTGCGGTTGTAGATTTATTTGCTTTCATTCATTTACGATCGATATCGTAGATTTACCATAACGATCCATTAAGGTGATACCCCCACCTTTATAAATATGGTCCCTTGTGTGAAGGTCTCTAGCTCTTAATATTAGTGGAACGTATACCATCTTAAAGGGAAATGTTGGCGGGTAAGAAGTGTGTGTTTTTGCTGTGTTTATAGAAACCACATGGTGCAGACCTGTAGGGGGAGGATAGTGAAGTGAACCTGATCATAGCACAGCTTTGTGTAATGCATTTCTCATCAGTGTAACTTATTAAAGGGAATGTTAGAGGGTAGGAAGAGTGTGTTTTTGTTTCTGCTGTATGTATGTATAAAAACAACAACCTGTAGTACAGAGCTAAGCTAAGAAATGCATTACACAGGTAAATGCATTGCACAGAGTTAAGATCAGGGTCATTATATTATCTTCGACCTGCAGTACTTCACAGTGTTCTATTATTATATGCATTAAAGGGGAATGCTGCCACTTGCAGCTCTGCACCATGTTATTTCTATAAGTGTACATATTTACGGGAATTATTTGAGGGAATGCCACTTGAATCTCTGCACATTGTTATTATCGGTTTACCAATTAAAGGGGTACTGTTAGAGAGAATGCAAACATGTTCTATAAAATTAAAGTGCACTGTAAAATCAAGTTATGTTCATTTGAGAGCTGCAGCTTTAAAAATACCGTTGCCAGCAGGAGAAAGCAGTAGAAAGCAGAGGAAATCTCAGAGGGGCGGAGTTTAACATTCAGCAAACCAGTAACAAGATGTCAGCAACTTCCAAGGCACAAAGCTAGGCTCTAGAGGGGCATAGGTAAAAAAAAAAATATGGCAACGGTATTTTTAAAGCTGCAGATTTCAAATGAACATAACTTGATTTTACAGTGCACTTATCCTTTAAAAAATTGACTGCAAACTCTACTTACAGATCCTTGCTCCCGCGGCGTACTGTATTGATTGCAGCCGTGGCTGTGATTGGCTGAGAGGCCCCCTGCTTGTAGTTACGGCAGGTAGGGGAGCCAGACCAGAACGACGCTGGAACGAGGAGATATATGTAGAGTTTGCAATCAACTTTAAAAGTTCCAATATAGCAGTTAGGGTGGGAGAGCATGGCCTGCAAGATATTAAAAGTGTGTAATGAGGGTGGAGATGCCCTTTAAAAACCTTATACATTTGTATATAATGTTGTTCTGGAGATGTCCTGGTAAAAGGCAACATTCTTTAATAAAAAAAACACTGTTAATGGACATTTTTCAGAATTTCGATTTTTTTTTTTTTGTTTGTTACTTTTAACGCATTTCTACCAATAGTGACAATTTTATGAAGTTAGAACCCAAATTCTTAATAGTGTAAGTCCCTTTCCTTAGGATCTCAGTTGCTTTGAGATAAAAAATTAAATATATTTGCCTTTAAGGAAGTAATATATGATACATTGATTTTCAGTTAAATGTTTAAGTATGTGCTATGAACTATGAAAATAATGATTTTACAAATTCTCTCATAGAAAGCTTTAATGCATCTGATCGCAGGAAGGAAAGACCACATAAAACAAGCTCTGTAACCTTTATATTGGTGCCAAATGGAACACTTTCTAAAAATATGCATTTATTTTTCTCTAATCTCTTGGTGTTAATGGATCCGTAGCTTTACTTACAGTAACAGTGTCTCTATCCTATCCATCAATCAATATATTGACAATACAATAGAGGACTGAGATAAGCATAGATTCCTTTGAATCTAATGCTTTCAGCAAAGCCACTTAATGAACATAATGTAATTTTTAAAGACAAAAAACTTTTCAGTTACCTGCTCCCAACCCCAACTGATAGGTAGGGATAGGTCCCACTTACATGATTGCCAGTGCAAAGCTACCGAGTTTGTTGTGTGCAATGCACGATGATCTCTTTTTGGAACGCATGTGTGATTGGCTTTTTGTGCGTATCGCATCCATTCCAATAACAAAGATGTGTACAGGATCGCAGCGCACATAGCATATCAAGCAAAGCAGTGTATTGCAAAAATTCTGTATGCTCTGCTCTGCATGATAGTGGGACCTACCCCATATTTAGCACTTTATTAGATGCATTGCTAAGCAGATATTCAAGGATAATTATTGCCTCCATTCTGGCAGAGAATGCAGATTCCTCCCCACAAGCAGTCAATAAAGACTGTGACTTGCTGATATCACAGTCAATAATTAATTTGAGTTGAAGGGCCAAATTCCTGTTATTTCTATTTCTTTTTCTCTTTTATTCAAACACTTTTTTGTACTGTATTTCCTCCCACAGTTTTCAAGCTAGAGACATGAAATTTGGAACAGGAGTGCGGGACAAAAGTGTTCTATCTTCTAGCTAAGGAATTTGTGTAAGTGTTACCGCGTTATTGTCAAATTATGGGCCATTTTTTTCTCATAGACTATAATGGGTACAATCCTGAAACTTGAACATTACAAAGTTTCAGAGAATGTCACATTCTTATGAATTGCACCTGGGCTCAAGGCTACACTAACTACACCATGTGTCTCTTCTCAAACAGACACACACAACTACACAAACACTACAAATCTATATAATAAAAGCACAATAATAAATATATGTAAGGCACAATGTATGGTTAATGCATTTAGAATAAAATATTGCATTTAGTTTTTCTAGTACACACACCTATTGATACACCCTCACATCAATAGGTGTGTGTACACCTATTGATGTGTACTGTTTACATGGCAACCATACATAAACCATCAAAAAAGTTAGTTTAATGCTAAAATGCAAAAACATACCTCCTAACCCCACATACAGACACATGCACATCTCTATTCTTGATATGTTTTATATACACTAATAGGAAGGACTGAGTAAACTCCTGCATGAGAGAACTATCTACAAGAAGAAACTGTAAGGTGGCGCAATAAATACCTATCTTTTATTAATGCTATGGATACATTCACATTAAAAAAAGCATTTTAAATACTAATTTTGTTTTAACTGTTTGGGTTCCTAGGAATATTTTTAAACTATTGTTTAAGTGCTGCATTTTTTTTGTATTTATTTCTATTCATTTTGTTCCCAGTAAAATTTGATTATTCTAAGCGTGTTATATTTTTTGAGGTAAAGAAATGGTCTTAAGTAAATCAAGTTTAGTAATAATATTTTAGGCACCCTTTGAAGCAGCTGACTGGAAGAGAAACCCCTATTGTTTAATCCAATGTTTGGATAAGAAGCAGGAACAATTTTAAAGGATTACTTAAGATGAACTGCTTTGTATTCAACAGAACATCAAATAGATAGCCATGGAGGAATTAATTATCCAGCAGTATAAAGGATTATACTCTCTTCACAGAGAATTTATTTAATAATTAAAATGCTTCTAGAATGGCCTTATCTAGAATATATAACATAAACTTCAATAATATTATTAATCATAATGATTAGAAATGATTGGATGAATTACAGCATTACTAAGTTTCTGAACCTTATCGTATGAAAAGGAAACTGAAATGCATCCTCTTTGATAATAAGCTTGTATAAAATGTGTATGTTTAGAAAATATTGTAATAGGGATGTGCCTGATTTTGGGTTGGAACTCCCGGTTTTGCGTTCAAAATTTCCACTTCCTTGTTTGACAGACACATCAGCTGTGTCATTAACCCCTCCCCAAAAATCAATCTTTATTTAAAGACAGTTACAGGCTTGCTAGGTAGTGAATAGCTAGTTACAGTCCTGCACTCATTCGCCATGCTTTCCTCTGTCTATGGACACCCTTGGAAGAGGCAAATTCTCTTGTGGGTACTTGTTGATTGCTTTAAAGGGTATCTTCACTGATAAAAAAAAAATTGCCATTTAGTTGAAGAACTGGAGGTAAAGGAGCTGTGTCTTAAGCCTCGTACACTCTTTGGATAATTTTCGTTTAATGCAGCCGACAAACGTTTAACAACATTATCGTTAATCCACATAATTGAAACAACATCTGTACACACAGCAACAATAGTCATCACCATAGGCGTTAGATATAGATGTTCATAGGTAAAGTAACGTTCGTATCTTTGTGCAATTATTGTACATTACCATGTACAAATATATGATAATCGGCAGAACAAATCCGCCAGGCTGATCATCGGAAAAAGCCGGCAATAGTCGACGGTCATTGGACTTTGATGATCGTTGATGCTATATTTTCGTGCGATTGCTCGTTCGTTAGCTGCATCGTACGACAATTATCCAACGTGTGTTCGAGGCTTTACCTTCCATTCTTCAATAAAACTTGCAGGAGCTGGGAATGAAGGTACTCTGACAGGTCCCAATTAACTTGCAGGGAGATTCAATAAAAGTTCTTATTGTTTAAAATGGTGCTAATTTTGCCCCAACCAATCAGAACTTATGTAACATATGAAAGCTAACATCTGATTGGTTGGGGGAAAATTAGCACCATTTTAAACGATAAGAACTTATATTGAATAACCCCCTTGGTATTCTATGGGCATGCATAAGAGCGATGCACATTGCATACAGAGTCAGTCGGGACCTGTCAGACTATGCTTTGGAGGAGCGAGCAATCGAGTAAGAATCTTAACTTCATTCCTGGCACCTGCAGTTTTTATTAAAGAATAGGAGGTAAGAAACAGCTCTTTTACCTCTCGTTCTTCAATAAAACTAAATTATCAGTGGAGATACCCTTTAAAATTTGTGGTGGGGGAATGATGCAGCTCAATTTCTCCCAGCAGTAGCATGCAAGGGGGCATGGTCATGCAATTGGTCAATTGGTGATGACAATAGGTACTGGTGATGTCACAGCTAACAGTATAACCAGGAAGAATTTAGAATTTAATTGTTGATTAAAAGAGGTTGTCTGAACTATTTGTGATTTAGGCTGAGAAAAAAAAAAGGCTAAAAATGTAAGAGGAAGCTAGGGCTTGAACATTAAAAGTGTGAGTTTACTTTAATGCTGAAAATTACAGTTTAATTTCCAAAAGATAAAAGAAGGGCAGTTAAGGTGCCCAAAGATTAAAGAACTTACCTTTTGATGTTCCTACAACAACTGAGCGATGCAGCTCAAACCACCTGACCCATTCTTTTTTTGAAATGTGATTGCAAAAAGAATGGGCGAAACGGAAGAAAAAAACTGCCAACCCAAAAGATATCTGACAGATTAGACGTTTGTGTGTAGACGAACATCTTATCTACTTAATATCTCTTAGTATCATTTAGGCACCTTAAAAGCAAAAAAAAGAAAAATGTCAGAGCAGAAGTGGGGCTGAGGAACAGTGATGTCTGAAAATGAATACATAAGAAGTAAAGGAATTTTATAATTTAGGATTGCATTAGACTGTAATGACAATGGAACATAAGGGACAGTTAGGGGGAACAATAGTTCATGGATGATGACAGATTGAGATGTTGCAGGAACCAAGGCTAGGGGAGAAGTAGGACAAACAAGCAGAATGAATTTAAGAAAGGACTTCCTATTAAAATTGCTTGGGGGGTGTTAAATTAAAGGAAGATGATATGAGATAATTGTTCTATTGTATTTAATTTCACTTTTTGGGAACATTAATTCCTTAATTAACATACAAAACAATAACAGATAATGCCTCAAATTATACGTGGTTTGAATGATTTATGTTTGCCTCTTTTTGAAGGCATTAGACTGATGCATTTCATGCAAAAATGCCATAACCCAACAGAGCTGCTTTCTCTTTAATATAATTCAGCAGTTTGGATCTGATACATGCAGTGTTCGAAGCCTAAGGTAATGCAAGGCTCCTTATCAATTGTCTAGGTCTTCAGATGCCATAGTAATTTTTCTAATCTTTTTGGCTCAGGCTCTGCAGATTGACATAGTGCCTGTGGTACACCCAGGGGGACCAGAGAACTTTTCTTGTCAAACAATTCACGTCTTTGTTTGCATGGAACAGATGGAAGTTCCCAAGAATAAAAATAACAGAAGAAATAAATAGTGTGAAGAGCATGATGGTACTATTTAACTATATGAGACTTTCAGACTGATTGCTCTCTACTGAGCTTAGGAGAAATCTGAACATGTTGTAGAACTAACACACTATTTGTCTACAGAAATGTGTTAATGAGATTTGGCAGTTAGTTTATCCCCCCCCCCTCAATATCCTAGCAAAGATTAAAGCCGCTCTTCTATGGCTATCTAATTTACACTTTGTCAAAAAAACTTGCTGTGGTATCAAGTGATTAACACAATTAGACATTTCAAAGAAGTCAGTGTCCTAAGGAACTGCTTTGATAAATATGAAAAAACACTGGAACATTCATTGTTAAATTAAAATGTACTTATTTAAAATCCTTCTACTGTACATATCATATCAAACTGAATTACAATGCTATTATTAAACTAATGCTATTTATACAATCTTGTTTATACTAAATCTAATCAAATTTAGAACAACCACAAATATCTCACAGCAATTACAGAGTAATAAAGATTAATTTATGGTATCTGGTAAAAGACTTCACACAGCAAATAAAGAAAAAGTAAATCTACAACACATTTTAAGATTATTCTCAGTGGGACCTGCTATATAAAGCTTTGACTAGGTATTGATTAAAATATTAAAACATTTTAAGAAAAGTAAAGCATAGCAGATCTGCTTGATTAAATATTTAGAATGCATATAGTTGCACTTACACAATAGCAAAATTTATACAGTATGTATGTATATTTGTATTTATAAAGTGCTACTTGGGTATGCAGCACTGTATATTATAAAAGACAGAGTATACAAACACCGGGATGAGTGCAAGCAATTAAACAGATAAATAAAAAGGACATCAATTGTTTCAGAAACAAGTGTTTCTGAAAACATATCTTTTCATTTCATGCCAAAAACATTTTTGCATTTTATTTCTTTTCAAACATTTAGGAAAAAGAGGACAAAAAATTTGAACCAGTAATCTCACGGGCCATATGTTTTAGTCCACTGAAAAACCAACACAAAGTGGGAGATTCAATATGGCCCATTTTCGTCTAAAACCCACGTTCACCCGAATAAATTTCGGGTGAACGTGGGTTTTAGACGGATTTTCGAGCACAGCGCCATTTCCAAATGTTTTTGGAAATAGCGCTGTGCTAACGACCCAAAACCCATAGCGTTAAGTTTTGCGCTACTTTGTAGCGTGAAACTTAACGCTATGGCTTGTGGAGCGTTAAAGTGCCGCTCCTTACCTTAGCACGATCCCGCGATGCAATAACTGACGTAATCTCGTTTACGTCAGTTATTGTATCGCGGGATCGGGCTAAGGTAAGTAACGCGGACTTAGATATTGGATCTCCCCGAAAGAATACAGGTACATCTTTTGCTAGGAACAGAATGGAAACTAAGTCTTACAAAAGAACTTCAAAAAGGATTATCTAACAATGGCTGATATATTCTAATCAAACCTAAGTGAGCTATGTCATAAAGCACACCAGAAGCATACAACCTAGAGAGCGATATTTTAATTTGTTTTAATGACATGTTCTAGTTTTGACAGACTAAAAAGATAGCCTAAGGGTATCTGATAACCTATTCAACATATTCAACTTATTAATCATGCGTAAAACAATACATTTTACAGAATGACAGTCATAAGCTTTAGAAAGTTCTATAAAAAATATCGAAATGTAAATTGAGCATAGAAACACATACAGGCTTATTTACGAAGAGCCACAGCACAGAAATTTGCAGCAGCTTCAGGCTTTCTGAAAACTCTCCAATTAATATCTATTTTACACTTTTTTTTGCCATCCATACAAAGCCTTGCAAAAGGAAAGCTAATTTACCAAGGGGTGCAAATGTGATATCAAATCAATCCAGGTTAGCGCAGTTAATAGTGATCTGTAAAAAGAGCCTGATATTCTACTGTGCATACCATAATTTACTAAATGCAGATCTAAATAGCTAGGAGCAATAGAAATAATGTTTAATTAAATCAGTTATATTTCAAATCTCTGGAGTTCATATTTATGCACTGAAGGGAGTTTAGTTTATTACCAGCAGTAACAATTGTTGAGGACAGGCAGACGTTTTTATATTGTGCTGCCTTAGGCAAAACAAAGGTATGTTCATTATCAGCTATGGACACAATTCCCTGTCTAAATTCTATTACACAATAATAAGTTGAATGCTAAAATCATAATTACATGTTAAAATAACTAAAATATATGTGGATGTGAACCTTTGTATTTGCATTTTTCAGATAATAGAATAATCCATCTGTTGCTGTCGATTCTCGTCTTCCAGTTAATGCCATCATCCTCACTCAGGTCACATGAGAAATGCTCAAAAAAACATGGTCAACACAAAAACAGAAGGACGTAAAATGACACATTCGTTTATTTAGGTACTAGCATAAAAAGGAAAAACTGGATAAATTAACAATCAAATTCATTGTGTAATTTGATTTTAAGTGAAAAAACTGCGCCCCAAAACAACCCCCCCTCTTATGTGTTAATGATTCTTTAAGTAGTAGGAGCAAGTATTCCTAGCTCCAATTTTGCTTTTATTTAATAGTAATTATCTTTAGAATTTTAGGCATTTTGCAGTGCTTGCACCGTTAAGTCTCTCTGGCTGCGTTGGAAAATATTATTACAAATCAGAATTCAGGCAGGGACAAGATTTCTAAGGCTATTTACTTTTATACCTTCCTCCAATAAAATTAAAGATTCAGTTTGGAAAATTGTTGTTGGGTGCAGTTACCCTTTAATGCTAGTTACCTGACCCACATTAAATGATGAGAGCATTCAAAATTTTCCCATTCAGTTTAATGAGCCTTGGTAGATGTTATTTACTATGCCAGAGAATAGTGGGACCAATAAGTGATCAATAGAACCAGCATACCGTGAAAACCTACTTGTCGTCTTTACAGCTTAAATAGCACGTTTACCCACCCTGACAACATTTAATATCTACAACAACTCAAGTTTTCAAGAACAAAGATATTTTTCTTTATCCAACACAGCTCCAGGAAAGGAAGCAGCTGTCAGTCACAGCCTTGATAATATCACAACAAATGTCTACTACCTAATGTCTACTTATGTCTACTACCTAAGTCATCCCCTCTGCAGCTGCACGACCTTGTAACAAGCTTGTAAAA
This sequence comes from Hymenochirus boettgeri, assembly GCA_019447015.1. Taxonomy (NCBI): domain Eukaryota; kingdom Metazoa; phylum Chordata; class Amphibia; order Anura; family Pipidae; genus Hymenochirus; species Hymenochirus boettgeri. Next base: position 158,081,920 of record CM033471.1, read on the forward strand.
CGTGTAATTTTAAAACAAGCTTGTAAAACACGCAAAAGAAATGTGAACCTAAATGAATGGAGCCATTAATATTGCAAACTTGAGGTTTTGTGGGTCCTGGCAGTAGATATTAAAATAATGTTATTTCATTCTTTTATGATTCAGCTTTAAAGGGTATCTCCACCTCTTATAAAACCTTTTTCTGTAGTGTAGTGGACCCTGTCCCACCTATCTTTTTTTTGCAAACAAATATGGTGGTTGGGGGAGGGAGAGGGTCCGCTACACTACAGAAAAAAAAGCACTTAATGCTAGTGCACAGGGCAGCAAACTGGGATTGGGAGGGAGGGAGGGGGGGGGGAAAGGGCTGCAGTGGGCAAGCCAGAAACCTCTCAGAGGAAAGGTAAGAGGCAGAAACCTTTTCACTCACAGCCAGGCTCCTGCTCTTCACTTTCTAGGACTTTGGACAGACATTGCAGGAGAACCATTTGGAGCAGAGAGGTAAGGTCAGGATTTTCAAACACTGCATAATGGGGCCATTAGTGGGGGAAAGTTTAGTTTTGGGGTGGATATGCATTTTAAGAGTCAGAAAAGTTTTTTGCTCTGCAATGCACTGACATTTCCAATGCACTGACATATTGTGCACAATATTAACCAAATTTTCCAAAAAATAGAGCGTGCACACTGCCAAACGCCGAATCAGTAATGGCTCCAAGTAAAATCAATGTTCATCTTTATTAAACATTCAAGTCATGAGTCAGATCATACCGGACGCATTTCATGCTGATAAAGCACTTACTCATAGGTAAAAGCATGATCTAACTCGGAGGCTTGAAATGCCTTTAATACACACAGGTAATCAATGTTCCGCCTCTCCCAATCTTAAAGGGATATACCACACAGTATGACAGACTTATAGAAGCAAAACATACAGGTAAGAAAATACAAAGGAAATACAAAACATAAATGTCAAAACAAAAACATAAATCAAATTAAATTAATAAACCATACAGCACTAAAAAAACAAATGGAAGAATAATATGCACAACCAATGAAAAAACAAATATACATAAAAATCCTGATATATAAATAAACAAATTACCCAAATGGTAATAATAAAGATTAAACCAGTATACCAAAAATATGTAGATAGTCTATAGGGATGGCGAACGGCGGATTATTCCGGATTTTCCGCCTTCCGAACCGCGGATTTTTTTTTTCCCGAAAATTTTCGAAATTAAGAGGATCTCCGTATTTTCGAAAACGAAGGTCCACGTAATTACGAGAATTCTCGGAGTTTTGAAAATTTTCGAAAGAACAGGAAATTCTTGTAAATTCGCGGAATTTCCGCATTTTGGGGATTATTTTCAAGACGGAGCAAGCCACATGACCCAAATTATCCAATGGCAGCTAACATGATTATTGCCAGCCCCCTGGGTATAAAAGGCTGCTTCACAGGCGCCATTTTGTCAGTGTGTTGGAGTGTGTTTAGTGGAGACCTGACAGTGTAGGAGTTGGAGAGAGATTTTTGCGCTTTCTGTGTGTGGATTTCAGTGTGGTGGTTTAGCACTTGTTGTAAACCAACCCTGTATTCACACATCTTGAGACCCAACAGTCCTTTTAAGGACTAATTTTGTGTTAAAAAGTACTTTTAAGGACTAACCCCCCTATAAGTCCTTTGGACAAAGTTTGTGTTAGACCTTTTAGGTTTAGGTGTCCTGTTTTTTGTTTGTCTTTCTGTATCTGTGTGTCAGTGTCTGTGTGTTTTGTGTAGGCTGACATGCTGCCTTTAGCAGCAATCAGCAGCTTTTGCTGTCTGATCGTGTTGCTGTCAGTTGTTCTTTGTCCTATTTGTGCTTTAGTGTAAAAAAAAAAAAAAAAGCTTTGGTTTATTTGTTTGCTTCTGCGTTTGTTTTGTTGCTTTGTCTTGTGTTTGTTGTGTGTGTGTATATTAATATTATATTAATGTACGATGGATGTGTCATCACTATATACTTCCATACCGCACGGTGACGGAATGACTGCGTGCCGTCAATTACTGTGTGGGAGTGGGGTATATAGTGAACAACAAATTAATTTTTTCATGGGATGTTTGGAATTGATTTTATGTAGATCCTATTTCAAATTTGATCAAACGTATTACATGCAAATGAGGGGTACGGTGATGGGCTCCAACGTCGCTCCGTCGTATGCCAATGCCTTTATGGCATGGCTTGAGGGAGGCGTCATCTATAATTTACCATCCTTCACCGGGCATTGTCTTGCCTAGTGGAGATATATAGATGACGTCTTCCTGTTGTGGCGGGGCGACGTTGGAGCACTGCGCCAGATCCATGATCAGGTGAATAAGATACACCCGAATATTGAAATTTCACAGTTTAGTGACAAGGAAATTAACTTTCTTGATGTAAAGGTGAAGAAGGATGGAGGCATTAGTACTGAACTGTATACGAAACTGACTGATCGGAATCAGATCCTTGCATATGGGAGTTTTCATCCATCCCATGTGAAGAGATCTATCCCGATCAGTCAGTTTAAAAGGGTTGATCGCATAGCCAGCGATGTGGAAGTGAGGGAGATGCAACAGAAGCAAATGTATTCCAAATTGTTGAACAGAGGGTACCCACCTGGGATCCTAGAGGGAGCAGCCTCTAGAGTGGCGACAAGCAATAAAACAACCAGTAATAAACAGGAATCCAAGAACAGGAGAAAACCATTGATAATGGATTTTGGGGTGGGCAGCAGCCTAGTGAAGGAAGTGATACAAAAAAACTGGTATATGCTTGGTCGGGCATATCCGGAAATTGAGGAATTTAGAGCCCCGCCAATAATTTCTTACCAAAAAGGTTTCACTCTGGGTTGTGGCTTGGTGAGATCCACCTTTAGGAAAGAAAAGGTGGAGGAAAGTACAATCTTTGGCAGGAAAAAGACAGGGATGTATGCCTGCCTACATTGTGTACAATGTAAATTTGTGGACAAAGGCCCTTCATTTAAACATCCCATTACGGGCAGGGTATACAAATGTAGAGAGTTTTGTACATGCAACTCCTCTTATGTTGTTTATGTGCTGTGGTGTCCGTGTGGCTTGATATATGTGGGCGAGACCACCCAAATGATCAAGGCACGGATCTCGCAGCACCAGTCTAGTATAAAAAAGAAGGTATTAAGTTACCTGTACCCAAGCATTATGCTGAGGCAGGGCATACAGAAAATGAGCTGAAGTTCAGGGTACTTGAGGTAGTGACCCCATGTGATCGAGGGGGTGACAGAGGGGTGCGACTGAAAAGAAGGGAGGTATGGTGGGTCCATCAGTTAAAGAGTTTACACCCAGAGGGCCTTAATAAAGATTATGACCTATACCACTTTCTGTAGGATTGATACGATGCATCTAAATTATGTGAGTTTTCTTAAGTGATTTTTTTATGTTGAATAGAATAGGGTGAATAGAAATCAATATAATGATATGAAAATAATAAAAAATGGAACGGGAGGGGTTAATAAGGTTTGGGAAATGAAGGGTTGGACACATGATGTCATATCCTGTATGTAGGGGTATTTAATAATGGGAGGGAGTGGTAACATGTGATAGCCATTGTTTGTACCTGAAGAAGGGGTGTGCCAACGTTGTACGTTTCTCACATGTGCTGACCTTAATAAAGAAGCTGCGGGAACTCTAGTCTTATGATGCTGATGAGGCTGCTCCAGCAGAGGCGAACCATCATAGACTACTTGTACGAGTACGAGGCAGGCTCTGGGGACCTGGGTTTGCTGTTACCCAGGCAGTGGCTGCTGATTAGTGATGCCTGCCGTGTGCTCGCGCCATTTGAGGAGGCCACCAGGATGGTAAGCCGCAATGATGCCATCATTGCGGATACCATCCCACTGGTGTTCCTCCTTGAGCACACTCTGCGCGGCATACAAGGTAGAATGCAGCACTATGAGGCAACACTGCTATGTTGCCTCTGTTCTGCCTTCCCAGGTGCTGGCAGGCCTACAGCACCTCATGTTTCCACCCCTAAAGCGGGGCCGTCTTCAGGGGCGGAAACATGTTAACCTCCATGTTTGAATAAACACCCACGTGTTTGCAAAGACCTGAGAGTGCCTCCGTTTTTACAGTTGTTGCATATCTTTGGACAGTGCACCCAGGCATTTTATGATTAGGAGTGCCCGCTGATCATGATACCTCTATATACATTGTATGATATGATAATTATCACCATTAAAGTATCTATTCATGGAACGTACTTATTTACATTTTTTAGAAATAAAATGTTTTAGCATCTGCTTGGCATGTCAGTTTGTATTTATTATGGTTAAATAATAAGCATCTTGTAAATGCTGGAGGGCAAGGTGCAATTTTCATTTTAATTAAGATTAAAAAACCAATTTAGTATAGTATTGAGGTTGAATAAAGACATACGTCCATCCATCCAACCCATCTAGCAATATCCTCATTTCCTGCCTAACTTTGATCCAGAGGAAGGCAAAAAACCCCCACCAAATTTATGAAGGGGAAAAATTCCTTCCTGACTCCAAGTGGCAATCGGAAATTTCCCTGGATCAACTCTACTTTATGTATCAACCAGTACTTGCAACATTCCTTGTTTGCAGAAACTCATCCAGCTTTTTTTGAAACTGACCATGAACCTGCCATTACAACGTCCACTGGAAGACAGTTCCATAGCCTTACCGTTCTCACATGAAAAACCCTTTCCGAGCTTGAAGCCTAAACCTTTTTTCTTCAATTCTTAAGGGATGTCCTCGTGTCCTTTACATGTTCTCTGGTGAACAATGCCCCAGATAGTTTATTGTATGGCCCGTTATGTATTTATACACAGTAATCATATCCCCACGCAAGCGCCTTTTCTCCAGCGTACATAATTGTAACTTTCCAGTCTCTCTTCATATTCAAGCTCCCCCAATCCCCTTATTAATTTAGTTGCCCTTCTCTGAACCCTTTCCATTTCAAAGATGTCCTTTTTGTACACAGGATTCCAAAATTGCACTGCATATTCCAAATGAGGCCTTACCTACCAGCTTTGTAAAGAGGGAATTACATTTTCCTCCCTTGAATCATACCTCACCTGCTTATACAAGACAATACCATGCTGGCTCTGGCTGTTGCCGCCTGGCACTGCTTACTAGCCTTTAAGTTTGTTATCCACCAAAACTCCAAGATCCCTTTCCAACAGGGATTCACTTAACACAGAGCCATTTATAGTATAAGTAGCACAAGTATTTTTAAGTCCAAAATGCATCACCTTACATTTATCAACATTGAATTTCATCTGCCACTTAGCAGCCCAATGTGATAATCTATCTAGATCCCCTTGCAACGATTGCACATCCTCTGAAGTTTTTAATGGTCGACAAAGTTTTGTGTCGTCAGCAAACACAGAAACCTTGCTGACAATACCCACTTCCAAATCATTAATAAATAGATTAAATAGAAGCGGCCCCAACACAGAACCCTGTGGCACCCCACTTAGCACTTTAGTCCATAATGATGAAGCCCCATTAACAACTACTCTCTGCATCCTATTCTTTAACCAATTTTCTATCCATGTACAAATGTGACTCCCCAGACCAACAGACCTTAGCTTATTCATTAGTCGCCTATGGGGGACTGTATCAAAAGCCTTTGCAAAATCCAAGTAAACTACATCTACTGCTATACCAGAGTCTAAATTTCTACTTACTTCCTCATAAAAGCCAAGCAAGTTAGTTTGACAAGATCTATTCCTCCTAAATCCATGCTGGTTACTACTTATAATGTCAGTCCTTGAAACATACTCTAGAACATGATCCCTTATTAAACTTTCCAGGATCTTCCCCACCACTGAAGTTAAACTTACAGGCCTGTAATTACCCGGCTGTGAACGACTACCCTTTTTGAATATTGGAATAACATCAGCCTTTTTCCAATCCAGAGGCACACCACCGGACATGAGGGAATCAGCAAAAATTAGAAACAATGGCCTAGATAAAACTGAACTTAGCTCCCTAAGTACCCTAGGATGTATTTTATCCGGTCCAGGAGATTTACTAATATTAACCTTATTTAGTTCTTTCTGTACCATATCCTCGGTTAACCAAAGTGAACTTGAATCTTGTATACCTTTATTGCTATTATACTCTATGATATCTGTACTTGGATCTTCTATAGTGTATACAGAGGAAAAAAAATTATTCAAGACATTTGCTTTATCGCCATCCTCCGTAACTAACTTATCCCCATTAATTAATGGTGCCACATTCACAGTCCTCATCTTCTTACTATTAATATACTTAAAAAAATGTTTAGGCTTAGTGATGCTTTCTTCAGCTATCCTAACTTCATTATTAATTTTAGCTATTAATTTTAGCTAACCACTTGTTTAATCCATTCCTAGTGAGCAATCTTCCCTTAGTCATTAAAAACGAAGCTTGATGAATTTTATTCTTTATTAATTTTTGTTCACTGTAAACATTGTTATTCTTTTCAATGCAATGTTGTCTATAAAGGAATGGTGGCTTTGGCTGTAAATAAAGAATGGACCAAACTAAGTTTCAGATGCTTTCTGTCATGCAAGGCAATGTTTGCGATGATTATTTGATAAGGAACCCTATTTAATATGTAAAGCATGCTATACAGTAAATCTTGCATGTGCCAGGACAAGAAGCATAGGAAACTTTAATGATACTATCAGTTTGATGGATGTTAGTGAATAAAGCTGTGAATAAACATACTGTAGTTTCCACTGTGTGTGTAGATTGGACTTTCTTTTGCTTCGTATAGGTGAGTATTCACTATGATCAATAAGGACAATTTGTTATCTGACATTATGATTTTGAAATTCTACAAAAAAAATATTCTACAGAAGGTCCTTTCCTGTAAGAGCTTATGCAATTTTCTTCTACAGTTGAAGAACATTTGAGTAATGATTTTTTTCCCTAGAAACATACTAATATGTATGTCGGTATGTGCCTTTCATTTCTAGCGCCATTTCACATTCTTATAATATGTATAATACAAACAAGGGGTTGTGAAATAAAATATATATAATAAGAATCAAGAAATAACTAACTTAAGGGCATGTCAAAACCCTAGTTCCTTCTTGTTCAATGAGGCTAATGGAGGAAGTGGAAACAAACAGGGAGATTCAATAAAGGTTCTTATTGTTTAAAATGGTGCTAATTTTGCCCCAACCCATCAGATGTTTGATAAGATTATTGGTTGGGAGTAAAATTAGCACCATTTTTTACGATAAGAACTTTTATTAAACATCCCTGAAGAGCACCATTTTTAAAGAAGTGGCATTGTAAATACAATAGCTATCGGCTCAGTGCATTGCTCTCTAAAGAGAATGCTTACAGTATATCGATAATTGCGGAGAGACGTTTTCTTCACAGTCATTGACAAACATAATTTAACTGCATTAATTATTATTTACAGTTAAAACAAGGCAGATGGGTCACATAGAGGGATAATGGGTTATCAAAGTTAACAGATTTCAGAATAGAAAGAAATAGGAAAACAATAGCTTTCAAATTTGATCATATGCTTGTGCACAGCATGCTTCCAGCAATTGGTTGAAACTAAAAAAAATATTTCAGAATATTTTCTGTAAACAATTTAAAGTATTATAGATTAACTGTATAGTGACAGCTGCAAAAAAAGTTAAGGTTCAGTTACCAGACAGACACCATTCGGGAGATTTTCCAAAAAACGGAAGTGCTGAATTCCTATCTTAAAGTTATGCTAATCTATTTAGAAAGTACAATCATGGGTTAGCCAATGAATGACTGCTGTAGACCTTGCTGCCTCCTCTTCACACTTTTAAGAGGAGGCAGCAACAAACAAGAAAGAGGATGTCAGAGTGCTGGATGAGTATCTAAGTTCAGGAATACTGGTGAGATAAGTATGGTTTGCAAGATCTAGGGATGGGGAAGGTTAGCATTACATTTTGTAGGAAAGGCAGACTTGCCCTTAAGTGGTGCTTTTCCTAATTTACTAAAATATTTTGTATGAGAAGCTAGCTAGGTAGGCATGTTGCTTGCTACAGGTGATTGCCTCTCTGGCCAATTAGCTAGTTCACACCATATGACACATACTAACAACATTTTTGAAAAATATATACTATATTTCAAAGTGACATTTAAATGTCAACATTAAATGACTTAATGTTCTCTAATAAAAAAGACGACTCTTCTGCTTTCTTTGTCCATGAACACATTAAAGAAATCATCCTCAAACAATGGGAGTTGCTGGACAGAAGGTATTCCATGTCTCAAAACTTTGGGAATACTTATCCATTGCCTTATTCTGATTCTACATGCTGGGACAACATTCCTTAAGTGGACACACCAATAGTAAAAGCATCAAAACCTTCATCCTTAGTGTCTGAGGAATCAGCGTTCCTCAGAGACCCGATGGATAAAAGAGAGAAATCCTCACTGAAAAAGATCTACCTCCTTGGTGGGGCAGCACTTAGACCATCCATTGCTATCACTAGTTTGGCTCGGGCCAACAAAATTTGGATCCAGGAATTAGAAGAAGGGATCAAAGATGGAGTTCATAGGGATTCCTTATCCTCTATGATTAAGGACATCAAATTATCTAATGAATTCATATCGGAGGCTTCCATAGATTCCATCAGACTTACTGCTAAGTCCATGGGTGCCTCCGTTGTAGCCAGGAGGGCGATCTGGCTCAGACAATGGAAGGCAGACGCCCAGTCCAAACAGGGCCTGGCATCCATCCCATTCGAGGGCAATATGCTGTTTGGCAGCAAGCTTGAGGATCTTATTGAGAAAAAGGGGGACATGGAACACCTGTACAAACCAGTCCTTTCGAGGGAGAGGTGCCAAACCCAGATCACGGCAATTATGAAGGTCAGGGAGCCCACCTGTCGAAAGTAGGGGGCAGGCTGTCCCTCTTCCACAGGGCTTGGGCTCTTATTACATCAGACACTTGGGTCCAACAGATTATAAACCAGGATTATCGACTTCACTTCCGATCTTCTCCTCCAACAAACAAATTCCTCTGTTCCATTACTCCCAAACATCATCTGGCTCAAGAAAGCCTTCGGTTGATCCTGTCTTCCCTAATCAAGAAAGATATTATAGAGCAAGTTCCTCTATCAAATATCAAAAAGGGAATCTATTCCCCACTATTTCTAAAGAGAAAATCATCCGGGGAATTCCGGCCCATCTTGAATCTAAAATATCTAAACCAATACTTACTTGTGAAGAAATTCAAAATGGAAACCCTCAGATCGGTAACCATGCAACTCACTCAAGGGGAATGGATGTCCAAAATAGATATCCAGGACACTTATCTCCATGTACCCATTCACAAAAACCACAGGAGATTCCTCCGGTTCTGTGTATGAAATTGGCATTTCCAATACAAAGCCCTCCCCTTTGGGCTAGCAACGGCTCCCAGGGTTTTTTCCAAAATCCTCAGCCCTATGATTGCACATCTCAGACTTCAGGGGATCCAGATCTTTTCATATCTGGACGACATTCTGATAAAGGCAAAGGATCAACAAACTTTGAATGTTCATACATCAACGACCTTACAATGTCTGGAGGAATTGGGCTGGATTCCGAATTGGAAAAAATCGTGTCTTTCCCCATCACAGGACCTCTTGTTCCTGGGCAGCAATATAGACACCCGAAGTATGACAGTATCCCTCCCTATAACCAAGAGGGACGACCTCATCAGAGAGATGAACAGATTCACTGTTCTCCCAGCCTCAACAGCATGGATGTGTCAACACTTAATAGGGAAACTAACATCTATGCTGGATGCGGTGAAATGGGCCATGACTCATATCAGACCCCTTCAGATGACCTTCCTTGCACAGTTCTCCCCTCAAGGGAATCAAAATCAGTTAATCTTTCTCCCTGCCTCCATCAGAACAGAATTAGAATGGTGGACAAGGATCAACCATTTCAGGCCAGTCCACCTCATTCCACCTCAGTGGGAAATTACAACAGACGCCAGCCCTTCGGGTTGGGGAGCAACTTACCGAAACAAGGTAACTCAGGGCCAATGGAATCAATCAAATCCACCAGCATCCCAGAACCAGAAAGAGCTGATGGCAGTCCTATATTCACTTTTTCACTTCCAGCCTTACATAGAAGGAAAAGCAGTTCTGATCAGGTCAGACAATTCGACAACGGTGGCCTACATAAACAACAAAGGGGGGACTCAGAGTCCCAAGTTGTGGCAGATAGCAAAAAGAATCCTATTCTGGGCTGAGATTCACCTATCAGATTTAAGCTCATCCCATATTCCTGGAGTAAACAACAAAGAAGCAGACTTCCTCAGCAGGAACATGCTCCAACAGGGGGAGTGGAAGCTGAATCCAATCATCTTCAACCAAATCACCCAAATATGGGGGACTCCATCAATAGACCTGATGGCCACAAGACAACACGCAGCTGGAGAGATTTTGCTCTCGTTACCCAGACACAAGAGCATTCAGGACAGACGCATTTTTCATCAAGTGGTCATTCCCACTAATGTACGTATTCCCTCCAATTGCCATCATCCCAAAGGTCTTGGAGAAAATCAGAAAGGACAAAGCAAAAGTGATAGCTATCCTTCCTTGGTGGCCGAGGAGAGCATGGTTCTCCTGGGCTCTTCAGCTCTCCATAGCTCCTCCCATGAAACTTCCACATATGAGGAATCTACTTCTCCAGGGACCAGTGACCCTTCAACAGCCAGAGCATCTTCACTTGATGGCCTGGTTGTTGAGACCTCAAACATGAGAAACAGAGGTCTGTCTAGCTCAGTAATATCCACCCTCATGGCGGCTAGGAAAACGTCAACTTCCAAATCTTATTACAGGGTCTGGGAAACTTTCTGCAATTGGTGCGAACCAAAGAACAAAAACCCTATGTCCCCATCTGTGGAGTCTGTCACGGAGTTCCTCCAGGCAGGGCTGGAAATGAAGCTCAGCATAGCCACATTAAAATCTCAAGTATCAGCCATATCAGCCATCACTAACATTCCTCTAGCATCAGATCCATTAATCATCCGGTTCTTCAGGGGGGTATCCCACTTATTCCCGAAGGTCCCACCTTGGGACCTTTCCAGAGTTTTGGACTACCTTCAAGGTCCTCCGTTCGAACCTCTAAACAATTGTGATAGCAAGTACCTGACATTCAAGACCACTTTCCTTATAGCTATCACTTCAGCAAAAAGGGTAGCTGAAATCAGAGCTTTGAGGGCTTCTGAGCCTTTTACATCATTTCTACCAGACCGGGTAATATTAAGACCAGACAACACCTTCCTGCCTAAAGTGGTGTCAGATTTCCACATCAACCAAGACATCATTCTTCCAACTTTAGAAGAAGCTGAGCATGGATCACAACCATTCTCACATTCACTGGATGTGGGCAGAATTCTTAGAATGTACCTTACGAAGACAGAAAGTTTCCACAAAGAAGATGCCCTACTCATCTTGTTTCAAGGGGAAAAAAAGGGTTTCAAACCAGCTAAAACTACTATATCCCTTTGGCTCAAATCCGTTATTGAGCAGGCATATTTGAGCAAAGCAGAACCCCTACCCAATAGGGTCACGGCTTACTCCACAAGATCTATGGCGGCTTCCTGCCTTCAGTGCCAGGGTTTCCCCAGAGGAGATCTGCAGAGCAGCTACCTGGTCTTCATTGAATACCTTCATCAAGCACTCCAAAATTGATATACATTTATCTAAGCAAGCTGCCTTCGGTACTAAGATTCTTGCGGCAGCTACGCAAAAATAAATAACTTTCACTTGCAGTTAACTCTGTCTCCCTCCCTTCATTAAGCTTCTTATGTCTCATTGTGTACACTGCCGTGCAGGACCAGGGAAAAGCGAAAATTCTATCATTCTTACCGGAATTTTCTTTTACTGGTCCGTAGCACGGCAGTGCTTTTTCCCTCCCTTCTTATCCTTATTCTACTTTTATGTTCGACAGTCATTCTAAGACTATGGAAGAAGAGGTAAGGCAACATTTTATCAGCTTGGGGAGGGGCCTGTACGCGTGACATCACGAGGATTAACCCATTGTGTACACTGCCGTGCTACGGACCAGGAAAAGAAAATTCCGGTAAGAATGATAGAATTTTCTCTTCCTTCTGTCTATGTCTATGGTGACTGTTCTTTATAGTGGAACCACTTTACTTGGTTGGTAAGGGGCACGCGCTGTACCAGGTGAGGCGGGCGTGTATGCATACTTTTGTATGAATGTAGCGACACTGGCCACAAATGAGATACTGATTGGAAGGACAGGATAGGTTTCAGTGGATGCGCGGCTTTCCTTGCTATCCGGCAACCAAATCCCAGCAGCACCTCGGTATCCTGCCTACAGTTCCCACCAGCCTCTTCTGCTCTGTGTCCAGTCCTTCAACATGTGATCATCTCCTGAAAGCGCACCAGTAAGTACCCGGCCATCAGGCCAAATCCGTTACATTGAGGTTTTTGTGTGCACTCAAATTTTTTTAGCACTCATGGAAAACCCCTCCTTACTGGGGTCTGTGCATGCTTGGCTTGTCCTGATCTAAGCATACATTTACACTGAATGTCTAGGAAAGATCATGATTACATGTGTGTAGATCTTGAAATGCTAATAAGCCATTTTTTCTTAATCTTCAAAATAGAATTCTCTCTTCTTATTGTGTTCTCTTTTCAACTTAATATGTTTAAAATACTGCCCTTCTTGTAATTCATCTTATTTTTGTGTACATTTTCTTCTACAGATTCCTAGCCTGTTTTCCAACATATATAGCAAATCACTGTTTATGCTCATCTTGCCATGTCCTAAGTATACATTCATGCTGTATATCTAGAGAATGTCAAGATTACACAGATCAATAAAAAGTTAATAAGCTTTTTTCATATCTAAGCCTTTCTCTAATGTTCAGAATGGAATGTTTTCTTCTTATTCTATCAAAAAAAGAAACTGAATTGGGGCTCTTTCCATTAGAAAAATATTCATGTGGAGGAATGTAAAGATGGGTATACACATTAGCCATATGGACAATCCTATCTTTACCGACAGGATTGGCCCTATTTTGCTAATGTGTGTATGGCCGAAACAACGGTTTCTGATGCCAAAGAATGTTTGACATTGGCATCAGAAACAGTCATTCCGACTGGAAAATTTCCCTTGTTTGCGGTTGGCCCCCCGTACTAAAGTTTAGGGATTTGCCTAGGTTCGTAGGAAGTATGACAGTCACAATCGTTTTCCCTATACTTTATATAGGGAAAATGATTGTGACTGTGTGTACTCCCACCTGTCAAAGATGACAGACAGAATCTTGCTTATTCTGCCTGTCATCTTTGACAGATTAGAACTTAATCCCCTTAGAAAAGGGGAAATTAATATGAAATATTTTAATTGTAAATATAACAAGAAGCAATATTACAATGTCCTTCATTGACATTTCATTTGTCTAAACATACACAAATATATACAAAAATATTCAAAACATCCAATGATACTCTGTGATATATATAATATTAGACATATTTAACAGGACTATTAAAAAATCCTTTTGCCAAATGGAAAGTGTCCAGTGTTTTTAATAATGATGATGCCAGTGACCAGGAACTTAGTCTCATATAATTATAACTTTCTTAGGAAAAGTACAAATTAGGATTCGGCTTAACCCCCTACCTCTGAGGAGTAATAAACCATGGGACAAACAGCAAAGAAGTTAATGTAGGAAACTGGCCTGCATTATCCTAAGTGTAGGATCGCATTAACCTTGTGTACCCCCCTTTCAATCTTTTGATGTCTGGGGATGTCAGCGATGTTTCAATCTAACACGGGGCTATATTTATAATGCTTACTCTGTGGGGGGGATTATATTCAGAGGTGGGGTGTTACCGTTTTTTATAGCTTTTTTCCTATTAAGCATTTGGGCAGAAATAAACATTTTAAAAGTGTTGGTATTTGAACCTGTAACTTCATGGGCTATGTGTTTCTAAAAATTTGTCCACAAATCTTTCCACCATTAAAACAAAAACCTGGTAACCTGTCCCAATTTGAAATGGATAAATTCAGCTTTTTATTAGATGTATTACTAACCAGATATTTAAGGATAATTATTGCCTCTGTTTTGACTTTGAGAACTTCTAAGCAAGTTCTAGCAAGACCACTGTGTCTCATCTTTTCAGATTCTCTTTTGTCTGGGGATGTGCCACTGGATTGGAAAAAAGCCAATGTAATAATACCAATATTCAAAAAAGGTAGTCGTTCACAGCCTGGTAACTATAGACCTGTAAGCCTAACATCAGTGGTAGGGAAGGTGATGGAAACTTTGTTAGGGATCATTCCTTGCTTTTTCTCCAGAGATTATCTTATTAGTAGTAGTCAGCATGGTTTATGAGATAGATCATGCCAGACAAATTTAATTGGTTTTTTATGAGAAGTGAGTAAGAATTAGATTCAGGCACAGCTGTGGTGTGGTATATTGGATTTTGCAAAAGCCTTTGATACTGGTGCCACATAGGCGACTATGTATAAACTGAGGACGTTGGCCTTGAAGAAAACATTTGTTCATGGATAGAGAAACTGGTTATTGGACCGCAAACAGAGAGTGGTGTTAATGGAGCTACATCTATGTGGGCTAAGTTCTAAGCGGAGTTCCTCAGGGTTCTGTACTGGGGCCGCTTCTGTTTAATCTGTTTATAAATGACTTAGAAGGGGGCATTGAGAGCAAGGTCTCTGTGTTTGCTGATGACACTAAATTATGCAAGCTTTGGAAACTTCCTATGTGCAAGTGCTGCAAGCAGACCTAGATAGATTATCAAAATGGGCAGCAGAATGGCAGATGAGATTCAATGTTGATAAATGTAAGGTGATGCATTGGGATTTAAAATATCCCTGTGCCACCTACACCATAAATAACTCTGTGTTAAGTGCATCTGAAATGGAAAAAGATTTGGGGTTCTGGTAGTATAACAGACTTAGCTGTAGCAAACAATGCCAGGTAGCAACAGCTAGACCTCAAGATATTGTCTTGTATAAAGGGGAATGGAATCAAGAAGAAAAATTTATTCTCCTCTTTACAAGGCACTGGTAAGGCCACATTTGGAATTGCGGTGCAGTTTTGGAATCCCGTATACAAAGGGACATCTTGGAAATTGAGGCAGTTCAGAGAAGGGCAACTAAATTAATAAGGGGAATGGAGGGGCTTGAATATGCAGCAGATTACAAGTTAGGGCTGTTTACATTGGAGAAGCGGCGGTTGCGTGGGACGATGATACCTTATACAAATAATTAATGGCCCATACAGTGAACTCTCTGGTGCATTGTTCACTAATAGGTCATATCGAACTCGTGGACATCCTTTAGGGTGGAAGAAAAGAGTTTCATCTTCAGTTAGGAGAGGTTTCTTTACAGTGAGAACGGTAAAACTGTGGAACTGTCTTCCAGCAGAGTGTGTAATGGCAAGTTCATTGAATAACTTTAAAAAAGGCCTGGATAAGTTTCTAAACAAAAAATATTGAGAATTACTGGTATTATGCATATAGATCTGGTTGATCCAGGGATACTTTCCGATTGCCGTTTGGAGTCAGGAAGGAATTTTTCCCCCCTTTTTTTAACTGGGGTTTTTGCCTTCCTCTGGATCAACTGTTAGGTAGGGTTAAAAAAAATAAAAAAAAAAAAAAAAAAAAAAAAGTGAATAGTTGGACTTGATGGATGAATGTCTTTATTCAACCTTAATTACTATGTTACTATGTTACTATGTTACTTATCATTTAATATCTGGTTTTAAATGCGTGTAATAAACTGGTAAAAATAGCAGTTCGGTTTGTGGGCAGATGATTAACAAGTCACCATTTTTTTATTTTAAGTGTGGACATGCCCTTTAACAAAAAGAATGCAGGTACATTTAGAAGCTAACAGGGAGATTCATCCAGAGCCGCAGGTGCTCTGGGCAAATCTTCCAGACGAGATTCACCAGAGAATGTGCAACTCTCAGTAAATATCTTCCCACAAAAGTATTTAATGTCAGCTATCAGCTAAAGGAAGCACACAGCCTCTGGTTAGTAGGCTGCAGTGGCTTCACGAGTGTCTCTTTTGATAGCCACAGCACCCAAGGAGTCAAGGTTGCTCTAACCAATGGTTTGCGTGACTTTAATCCCTTTAGGGCTAGGCCACACTGTTGCGTTATTTTTTCCGCGTTTGCGCAATCGCTTGTGATTGCATGTGCGGTTGTGTTTGCAGCACAGTGTGGCCATGCGTCTCCTTGTAAATTGCCCTGTTAATATTTTACTAGAAACAAAATGGAAGCAAACAAATAAAATTAGCTCATTATTAATATTGTTCCTGGTAGGCTGTCTGTAAATCATTCTGGTTAGAATGGAATGGAGATATTCTTATAGAAAATATGTGCATAGAGACAATAAAAAGTTGGGTCAGGGGGAGTGGCCAATAGGTGCACATGCTCAATAGGCTCTTTAAAGTCTACATGGGCTGTAAGCCTGTGCATTGGTCTGGCAACAAAATGAAAGCATTTTTAGTTACCAAATCTACTTCCACACATTTCTAGCTGAAAACAAAATCATTAATGCAAGGTAGTTTTTATTGTTATTTGCCATTTTTGTTTTAAATTTAATTATTGCACTACCCTTATTATTACATTTCTCGTTAAGTTCTTCTTTTACTTTCTCCTATTTTTCTTTCCTTTTACTTGCATTTTGCTTCATACTTTTAATTTTGTTTCCTATTTTTCCCATTTTGTTTCCTTATCACTCTCCCTATTTGACACTAGCTAATGAGTAAGATAAAGATGCCCATACATTATTAGATATTCCCAAAATGTTTTAAAAACTGCTTGGCCTCCTATGCTGTAATGTTGATTGCAATTCATGATCTGGTATGAAACAATACAAAAATGCCATCAGATTGAACCACTGCTTTTGCATTAAGTCACAATGGTTTAGAACCCCATTCTGGCAGCCAGAATAGAGACCCAAAGGTGCAGAACACTTTTCTGCAGACCCCTCCTCTGATGGTCGGACAAAGTCCCAAGGGTGCATACCCTCATTGCAGCAGCCTGAATAGAGTTCCAAGGCTACATACCCCATTTCCAGCAGCCAGAACGAATTCCAAGGGCTGCAGACCCTCCCTCAAGCAGCTTGAACAGTGTCCCAAGGGTGCAAACAGCCTTTCCGGTGGCCAGAACAGATTCCCACAGGAGCAGCAGCTAAAACAGAATCTGATTAGTGCATATGCCCTTTCTGGTGTCTGGAAGTCCCAAGGGTGCAGGCCCATGTTCAAAGAGTCAGATTAGAGTCCCATAGAAGCAGACTCTGGTTCCAATGGTCAGAAGAGCCCTTAGGGTGCAGATCCCTGTTCCAGCAGCCAGAACATCGAAGAGAGTCCAAGAGTGCAAACATCTGTTCTGGAGCTGAAACAGAGTCCCAAGTGTGCAAATACCTGTTCCAAGAGTCAGAACAGAATCCCAAGGGCCCAGAAACCCAGAGTCCGGTGGGCGTAGATTCCCTTTCTGGCAGCGAAAATGGAGTTCCAAGCGTGCAAGTTCTGTGGGTGTAGATCCTTGTTCCAGTGGCCAGAAGAGTCCTTAGGGTACAAATTTCTAATCTGGCATCAAGAGCAAAGTCCCGTGGGTGTAGAGTTTTGCTCTGAGATCTAGAACATGATCCTAATGGTGCAGACCCCCCAATCCAGTATTCAGATCACAGTCCCATGGATGCAGACCCCCATTCCAGAAAGCCATTGCATAAATTCTTCACATTGCATGCCTTTTTTTAAGCTTCAAGTCTTTTTACTTTTTAAATAGCAAAAACATTATGATACAATCAATTTATTTTAAAAAATGCACACACTTGACAAACATCAGTAAATTTATTCACAGGTGCCTTATAAATCAAGTTAAAATTAGTGTTATCTTTTCTGATTATTTTAATATTGAAAAACGTTTGCAAAAATTAAGTTGTCATAATAAGGAAAATATATGCTACAGTATATATGTTGTTCACATCTTTAAAAACCTTTATTAATAATGCTGTGACAATTATATATTAAGTTGTCTTTCTGTGAATGCATGCTGTGAGAATTTGTTACACAGCAAGAATGCATTTTTAATGCATGTATAGACAAAGAGTTGCATATCATGCCCTTGACAGACAGAATACTGTAAAATGTTAAAAGCCATTGTGTCCAATTTTACAAGCTAACACATATTACTGTTAAACAGATTTCATAGAAAGCTGGAAAATGCAATGGGGTCATGTAACAAGACGACCTAGACACTTATAGGGTGATTTACCCAGAGCCGTAAATCTCCCAAATGTTAGTGAAGCCTTTAGTGTGACTAACTCCAAAAAACTGTGCAGCGGCTCTAGGTAAATGAGGCTGTTAGTAGGCAAAACTTGGAAAGTTGCTGAAAAACATTTAGAAAAGAAACAAAATAGTTACTGTTTATTTCCTTACCCCTGGGTTTTCAGCTGTGTCACTTACCTAAAGTCTCCTTTGCCGGTCCAATCAGCTGTGTCACTGATAAATATGTCAGTAAATACACCTGTCTACTTAATGTTGTTCCTGGTAAGTTAGGGGGCTAACGCTCTTATTTTAAAGGAATTATGTTAATGTAGTTTGAGTTTCCATTTTTAAGTTTGCTGTCTGGAATGGAAGTAAGCACTATAGGGAAACTTCCCTTTAAGGAAATAATAATCCGAAGCACTGACATTGCTTTAAAGAGTTTGTCTAATGCCTCAATTGTCTATACGGATCACCTGTAAGTTATGGTTTGACAGAGAGATTGAGATCAGGTTGTCTTTCTTAATAAACAGGTTATCTTATATTTAACTGTTCCCTTCAGTATTTTTAAAACAATTTCCCTATGCAGTCTTTCGCTACACATACTCCCACACATACTGTTCACGTATGTCTCAAAACAAAGTACTACAATATACGGTAATAAACCTTCAGCAGGAAAACAACATTCATTTAATACAACTTTTTAAAGCCTTGGATAAACAGAATGCGCTTCCATTAGACAGTGGATATTGTACATGATAATTATTTTGAAACAGGTTGTTTGGTTTAAGATCAAGCAATGCATCATGAAAGAAATCTGCGGCATTTCTAATTCGTCATGAATAGAGGGGCAGAAGATTAACTACGTGTAAAATTGAAGTTGCTTTGTATGACAGTTGGTGACAGGAAGAAAAGTTGTATAAATTCTCACCCATGCACTAAATCTATTTGAAAGCTACTTAAGATAATTAGGCAGCAAAAACTTTGTTCATTACTTGAAAATCACATTTACACATTTCACAACTGTGCTAAAAAAGGTTTATAATATTTTAAATTAGACAGTTGTTTCATCTGCGATTCTAAAGTTACTTTATAAATTATTCACTTCACTGAATTGGAAATTTTAGTAGAAAAATAAAAACAGAGTTATTAAGAACTTTTAAAGCACTGCAGGACATATATTGGATTAATGTACTGTATTAAGCCCTACAAAGAAAAGGAAATGAGCATTCTGTTTGTATGGAAAGTGCTCCTGTATTATGTTATTTTAGTAATATTGCACCTACAGCACCTATTGCAGTACAGCAAATGTCAAAAACACACTTCTGCAAACATTCGGAATGGGAAACATATGATTTCAATTGCAAAGATGTGTACGCAAAACCCAAAATGTGCTGGGGAGGTTCTGGGATTTTTGCATTTGCTTTTTTATCCAGATGTATTCTGAACAAAGCCTAAAAGTGGCCATACACTATTACGATCGTAATTACGATCTTAAACCGACCAATACTTTGATAGACAAATTTACAATGTTAATTGTACTAAGATGTACCATAAATATTGCTCGACATTCAATTTGTTTTGTAATTAATGTTGAATGTCTTCTATTGTGAGGTTAAATTACATTTGCATTTAATTGGAACTTCAGAAAACACTACAATCATTTTACCAATCGACTTAAAAAAACAACTCTCCTGATCCTAATTACGATCGATATTCCGATTTTTTTCAGCAGAAACCAATCAGATTTTTTTACTAGTCTAAATAACATTTGATACAGACAGATTAATAGCACAGGCAAAAATTTTGCATCTCTAATTTTATATATATATATATATAATATATATATATATATATATATATATATATTATATATAAAAAATTATAAAATATATTATATACTATATATAGAAATATTATATAATATATATTATATCTAATCGATCTATAGACCTCTCCCTACTCCAAATATGATATAATCTATCTTTACTACCACAACCACACCTATTATCTCATCTATCTCTATCTCTCTCCACACACACACATGAATGACTCGAAAGATAATCAATGCACATTCCTAGACCCCATACAATATCATATCTGCACACTGGCATACATTATCAACAAAAGGGTTTTAGTATGCATTACTGTGATCACATGAATGAAAAGCCTTCCAACCACGTCAGAGTAACCCCAGTCTGGAAGGTTCAAACTTTTTACTTTTTTTACTTAAATTACTTTTAGCAAACATTTACCTTTCTCATACTTGCACATTGGATCAATATAGCAGGCTTTCACACTTTCCACCAGCCCACAGGTTTTTTATAGTGAGGGAAGAGACAATCCATCCAGTGTTTTATATTAAAGGTATAGGACATCCAATTAAAGGTCTGTATTGGGGGTGCTACTACCACATGGAAGTTCCTAATAAATACACGCAATAGAAGGACTGTGGGAGCATTCCTTAAGCTAAATTACAATTACATTTTGTGCACTGAATCTGTAGCTAAAAATATATATGGACAGTCTTTATTAATATCATTGTGTATTGTGCCTTTTGTAGTGAGGCCTTTTCCCTCACTATAAAAAGCCAATGGGCAGAGAAGAAGTGAGAGAGCCTGCCATATTGATCCAGTGTGAAATGTAAAAGTTATCTAAAAGTGATTAAAGTAAAGCTTTTCATTCATATGATCTCGGTAATGTATACTAAAACACCTTTGTTTATGTAATGTATGCCAGTGTCCAGATAATATGGTATTGTCTTGGGCCCAGGAATGTGCATTGATTATCTTTTCTATGTTTATATAAATGATTGACCAATCATTAATTGTAATTTAGACTAAATTGTTCCCACAGTCCTTCTATTGTGTGTGTGTGTGTGTGTGTGT